>JAOTON010000386.1:1405000-2005000 GCA_034440635.1 Lepas anatifera
TCACTGGCACCGGATCGCCCTGGTAGTCGCTAATGACGAGGAATGGAATCACTGGCGCCGGATCGCACGGGTAGTCACTAATGAGGAATAGAATCACTGGCACCGGATCGCCCCGGTAGTCGCTAATGAGGAATGGAATCACTGGCACCGGATCGCACCGGTAGTCGCTAATGACGAGGAATGGAATCACTGGCACCGGATCGCCCCGGTAGTCGCTAATGACGAGGAATGGAATCACTGGCGCCGGATCGCACAGGTAGTCGCTAATGAGGAATGGAATCACTGGCACCGGATCGCCCCGGTAGTCGCTAATGACGAGGAATGGAATCACTGGCACCGGATCGCCCCGGTAGTCGCTAATGACGAGGAATGGAATCACTGGCGCCGGATCGCACAGGTAGTCGCTAATGAGGAATGGAATCACTGGCACCGGATCGCCCCGGTAGTCGCTAATGAGGAATGGAATCACTGGCGCCGGATCGCACAGGTAGTCGCTAATGAGGAATGGAATCACTGGCACCGGATCGCCCCGGTAGTCGCTAATGACGAGGAATGAAATCACTGGCGCCGGATCGCGGTGGCGTTCGGTTACTGGTTTTGTAAGCCTGAGCTTTTTTCTCCTTTTGCCATGTAGCCTTCTTAGCTGGAGCTCCCAGAAATTTCCAATGCTCACATGTTACAGGTCTGCTTTCGTCTTCAGTTGCTGTTTTGGGACTTTGAAAATTAAACTCGATTGTCAACCTCACTTCCTTTTTCGAGCGCGCTTGACGCCAGCTGAAGGTTGCAGTGGGGAAAGTGCAGTGGTTTTTCTTTGTATACTTATTTTCAGACGTGAAAATTTACGGAGCGATTTGCTGGAATAACTGGCGATTACCATTCCTGTTTCTTCGTCCCTGGATGGCGGCTGGTTTCTTGTAAACCATGGAGTCCAAGGCTTTGTTTACTTCCGGCTTGTGCTGATACTACCATCTGGAAGTGCAAAAACTGGGAAGCTGATGTATGTTTCAGAAATAATTGCGCCAGCAGTCTGTTCAGATATGATTAAGCTGGCTTGTTTTTCCTACCGAGGCAATGACCGTCTGGCCTTCTCTTTTTATTACTTCGTAGTAATACCGTAAAGTAATCACCATGCCAGCTCGCTGACTGCCGTTGAAATGGGAACAGAGGCGCGATGACTGGAAATGGCTGTGATTAGAGTCTTGCGGATGAAATATTGATAGATGATGTGGCTCGGAAGCTCGAGGAAATTTGAGTGACCGGTTCAGCTCATTGCTGTGAAATGTATGTCGTTGGTTGAACTCGATCAGTTGGTAAATAATGAATGATAAGTAGTCCAAGGGAATGCGGACTCGATTACGGTTTCTAAATATATAACTAGACGAAACTGTAAACACTGTGCCAATATTTTTAAGAGGACCGTATGAGTAAAAGTACATTGTTCCAACACTGATTATTGCTCATTAAGCCTCGCGCGTTTTTTATGGTTCTTGCCGTCTTTGCCTTTACAGGGGGTTGGTTTCTGACGCCCTCCATTCGAGATTGGCTCCTAATTGACTTAAAGCCTAGCGGTAAAAACTTGCATGCTGCTCGTCTGGTGACAAGACCTCGCGGTTGATGCAAATTTGTATAACATTGGTTCATCCGGTCACCTTGCAGGTCAGGTCAAAGACCTGATTTTTGCCTTCTACGGCCACTTTTTCCGCTATGGCTGCTAGTGATCCAAATATCTGGTAAGTAATCACAATAGGACAATACGATAGTCATCCTAGGAATCAGAAGACATTTGCGCTTCGATGTCTTACTACGTTTTTATGACCTATCAAGGTAGCTCGTGGGGATGGGTTGAAGGTCATATGTGACCAGGAAAAAGCTGCCTACAATGTCTAGTATTCTTCTCTAGCGGTAGTTTTGTGCGTTGAATTCGATTTTAGCTCGAAGAACTGCTCTAGTATTGTTTTAGCCCTATTATTTGGTCTCCTTGTAAAAAAGTTGAAACATCTAGTACCTACAATATGTACCGCCCCCATAAACGTCACCAAGGTTCAACTAAGGTTGAACAGGGTTGCAAGTGTTGCGGGAGGTCCTCAAAGGTCACAGAAGGTCATAGTGCACCTGACATCGAAGCTTCGTCTGAGGGAACGCAGCACAAAGCCTACAAATCCGCAACTCTGCCCTACAGACCTCTTTAGGTGGTGTCATAGGTCGGTGACCTGATTTTGCTCGGACATAATTGTTTCCATGGGACGTACAGCGAATGCCCCACAAGCTGTACAAAGCTGGGCGAGCCGCAGCGCAACACTATTCAGACCATGTCCGAACAACTACAGCAAGATTTGCAACACCTCTCCCCTGTGAGGTTTTTTATTCGGGTTTTCCCCAAAGTTTGTATTGTCCAGCATCGTGGACTGACAACGGTAACAGGCAAAGCAACTTTCATAAAAACAGCTTTCCTTCTGCGTCACTCCGTCATCAGAACCAGTTAACGCTACACATCCATGTAAACGTCTGCCCGCTGTAACGCCACAACTATGTCCGTTGAAAAAGAAAACAAGCACAGTTCAGTCGCCAAAATCTAAGAAAAAAACACGCAATGCAAAGCTGCAGCTCCTCCCCCCTACGAGAGACTGCGCTGCCTTGGCGCTGACTGAGCCTTGCAGCGATGTGTTCA
Source organism: Lepas anatifera (assembly GCA_034440635.1). Lineage (NCBI taxonomy): Eukaryota > Metazoa > Arthropoda > Thecostraca > Lepadidae > Lepas > Lepas anatifera. The sequence goes on from JAOTON010000386.1 coordinate 1,407,669, forward strand.
TCAGTCACTGTTTAAAACGCACAGTGGAGGGATCCTAAAGTGCCCCCATCTATTTTCCGGGATATTTCAATAAAGGCGGCGTCCTCAAACCTAGACCAAAGCCGAGGTTACCACCCTCGCGTAAGCCCGAAGAAACCTACGCAATTTCACCAGGTTGTAATGTAATGAAAAGTGTTTTTGAAACTGAAGAGCACGCGCAGCTCTCATTCCTCTGGGTTCAAATGTAAAGGATGTAAGGAAATGGAACGGAAGATCAGTGACCCGTAAAATGTAAAAAGGCGTTTTTGGGATTATCTGTCCTGAGTGAAAAGGTCAGTTTTAGAGTATTGTGCGTGAAATCTGAAGCGTTGCCACGTGGCCCCTAGACCAAACACGTGCTTTTGGAGATAAGCAAGCACCCATGAGGCATACAAGCGCCCTTAAACATCGGAAAACGCTTTGAAACTCTGACCCTGGGCGGTTCAGTGGAAAGTATACATTTCTGCTGAGTCACAGGTCCCAGGTTCAAGGCCCGCCAGAGCCTCGGAATAAATTGATGTGATCCCCCAAATTCTTTACAACAGCGTGAGAATTGGCGACGCCGTATGACCTTGGCAGTTTGTGTTTCGTTAAGCCCCAAAAATTGCAATTTGTGTATGCTCAATACGCATAGAATGTAGGGAGCCTGCATACATACAAGAGCGTCAGCTAATGCTGGCGTTGCCTAGCCGTAGTGAATGAAACCATTCCATAGGACTAAGCTGGCAAGTGTAACTATTGGGATGATGAAGATAAGTTAAGTTCATTTCACCCCATCGGGATCCAATAATTCATTTCAATAATAAGAAAGTTGTCGCGTTTATTTTTCCTTGATTGTTTTGCAGGCTAGTTTAAAAGATATCCTGGTCGGGATATTGGTCCGAGCAGTCATGATTTTGCATGATATTATCATTCGATTTGCCTGGATATGAGAGTGTGTGGGATCTTTTGTGACCTCTTGTCATCGTAATGTTTCTCTTACTTGAATATATATATATATATATATATATATATATATATATATATATATATATATATATTCAATATATTATATTCATCTCAAAAACAGAATATAATATATTCTGCTTTTATTAATCTTGTGCGTTTTAAACAGTGGGAGATGAATATAATATATATATATTTTTTTGAGATGAATATAATATTCGATTTCTGCTTTTTCTCAAAAACAGAAAAAAGCAGAAATCGAATTACTTTACCAACAGATTTGCAGCCTGCACACTGCTGGTAAGATTGAAGTAAACCCTGACATTCAGGAGCAGCTTCAAGCCGGAGCACGAAACATAGGGGTAATTCTAGGAGCACAGTATTAAGTCCCAGATTACGTGAGGCGGCAGGAGAACTAAAAACAATACAAACATCGTAATTAGGCGCGCAGATAAGGCCCCCATATTTGTGATCCTAGACCGGAGTGCTTATCTGGAAAAAGTCAATGCTATTCTTAATGATACTTCCAAGTTCAAGAAAATCACAAGAAACCCCATAGAACAGCAGAAGAAGGCACTAAACAAGCTGATAGACGCGGCTAATGCCGTTCAAGGAGACGTTAAGTTTCAGCGTGTCATCGGAGAGTTTAACCCTGGATATTTATACGGGAATATAAAGACACACAAAACGGACAACCCGATAAGACCTATAATATCTCAGATTCCTACACCTTCTTATACATTGGCCAAGAAGCTTAATAGTCTTCTATCTCCCTTCATACCAGGAACATACTCGTTGAAATCATCTACGGAATTCTTAGAAATACTCAAGCTCCGAGAAAGAAAAGGCATAATTGCTTCTCTTGATGCCCAAAGCCTTTTACGAATGTGCCCATTGATAAAACCATTCAGATCATCCTTGACAATGCCTTCAATCATCCTGATCTACCACCACCTCGGGTACCACGTCATATACTGGAAGAGATGCTATCTGTTTGCACAAAAAGTGCCCCTTCCGTTGCCCAGAGGGCAAACTCTTCTATCAAGTAAATGGCGTTGCGATGGGCTCCCCCTGGGAGTATTATTTGCGCAAAGCTACATGTCCTACGTGGAGGAGAAGGCTCTGGAGAAGATGGAAACCAAGCCCTATCTTTACTGTCGCTATATTGATGACATATACTCAGATGTGAAGGACACTGAACAGCTTGAAACTCTGAAGAACAAGTTAGAGGAGGTCTCTGAACTCCATTTCACGACGGAAACAAGTGTTGAGCACAAGATGCCTTTCCTCGATGTGCTGGTGGATGCCACCAATGCTGAATACACAACACAAGTGTACCGTAAAGAGACAAATACGGGTCATTGCCTCAACGGTAAAAGTGAGTGCCCACAGCGGTATAAAGACAGCGTGATAAGAGCATACGTCCATCGTGCGCTCACCCATTGCTCGTCATGGGCGCTTATAACCAAGAGCTGAACCGGATCAGAAGTGTTCTAGCTTCAAACAACTATGAGAAAGCCAACATAGAAGAAATAATTTCCAGACAACTTAACAAGTACCATCAACAAAAACCAGATAATGAAACCAACAAAGGAAACGACATCAGGATTTTCTACCAAAACATTATGACAACCCAATATAAAAAGAGAGAAGACCCTGCAGGATATCGTCATCAAAAACTGCAAACCCAAAAACCCAGAGCACAAGATCAGCCTGGTAATATTTTATAAAAGCTCAAAAATCTCAAGTCTAGTCATGAAGAACAACCTGTCCGAGAAGAACTCGAAATTAAAAGCCATCAACATAGTCTACCAATTTAAATGCCCATTTGGTGACTGCGCGCACCGTCCAGAGCGTAGCTATGTTGGTTACACAACGACGAGCTTCTCAAGGAGGATGACTATGCACTTGCAAGAAGGCGCTCCACAGAAACATCTAAGACAAGACCACAAGACCCTGACAAGAACCATCCTCGTCGATAATACAGACATCCTCACTCGCTGCCAAGACAAAAAGAAGCTGCAGGTTCTGGGTCCGTATTCATCCGCGATCTCAGCCCGACCATCAATCGGCAGATGAATCAAATATCCACATTATCATTATTCGATGGCACCCCTGGGGCCTAGGTTAAGATAAGTGTGCGTAAAGTTAGGTAGCATAAGTGACAAAGGATTGCCCTAAATAATAAGTGTTTAGAAATATGTTAGAATATGTATGTAAGTTTAATTTTAAAAACCAGTATCGTGTCTTTTTCTTGATGGTGCCCTCTGAGCTATCAGCATGAAATTTTAAACTAAGATTTGTCCATGCTGTTTAAGAATTAAGAGCTAGTTATATCGAGACGATCCGAAAGTAGATGAGTGTATTTTGTATGCATTTATGTATTTGTACCAATTGATATGCCCGAAGATGTTAATGTGATTGACGAAACGTCGCGAAATGTATCATTTGGTAACTATTATCTGAGTTTCCATCCAACGAGCGAGAAAACTAATAAGGAAAATCGAAACACTGAATAGAAAACTGACAAATGCCAAACACGCTGTCATCTTTAATCAGAATGTGTGAACCAAAACCTGCTCCCATACTATACTAATATATATATATATATATATATATATATATATATATATGCGCTATTGCAATCCTCTTACCCTCGATCAGAAACTTGTCACTGCTGGTTATGGGAAAGTACGCCTAAATTGTTTATGCTCTTACACACCGCCTTGGGGCAACATCAGTTGATGTTTATATAATTTTACTAATGCAATGCTTGTTTCTTGGACAGTATCAGACCTTACGAGTGTTGTAATTTTGTCGATGTAGTTTTTTTTACCAGCAGAGAACAATTCATCTCTACTCGTGCTAATGATAGTTCTCTCAGCTCTTTTGCTAGTCTGCCAACCACAATTATGACAAATTATGTAACGCGTGCGATCTTTGTCGCACTACGTCGGAAACGGTGACGGAGAACCGACGGTATCTGAGAGCACCCTAAGCCTGTGCGGCGCCTGGGCACGTGAGGTGGGTTCCCGGGATCGGGTGCTGGCACCCGCCCAGGTGGGATCCGGCAGCATGCCGCGACGCTGATGCCCTGCCCGTGCCCATTGCGTCATGCGCATGCGCCGCGGCGGTGATGATAGTGGCGCACCGGTGGCATCAGCGGCGCGCGCCGGGCTTGCGGCTCCGCTCCGGCGCCAGGTGCGGCGGCCAAGTTCCAAGCAGCTCGCGTGACCTCTCTGTGAAAACTGTCGGTGAAAGCCGTACGGCAGAGAGTCTGTTGTGTCTGTTTTATTATTTTTATCTCGCATTCTGTATAAGCTAGATGAGCTACCAGAAGCGCAGTCGGGCGGATACCTCCTCTATTCTCCCTGTGTGTCCAGAGAGGCAAACCAGATTATTCACATCATAGATCCTGTAGCAAAGACATTGCGAATGAACAGACTTTGAAAATGCTGGCATGTTAATTAATCACAAATTGTATTGCTGTTGTGCTCTGGCTCGGGACGTGAGAAAGACGTGTGGTAGTATTTAACAACACCTCATATTCTCTCTCTCTCTCTCTCTCTCTCTCTCTCTCTCTCTCTCTCTCTCTCTCTCTCTCTCTCTCCTTGCAACAAAACGATGTGCTACTTTTTTTAAAATGCAACAATATTGGGGGACCGGGCTGGTTGCATCCCGGGTTGAATGCATCAGGCGCTGTAACTAAAAATATTCACTAGATAACAATTTAAGCGGGCCCACTAGAACCGCGCACGCGCAATGTCTTTCCGGTGAAGAAACGAAAGAAGGCGGTCGGCCGATACCAGGTGAGGAGGCAAAAACTCATTCTTTAGAGTGAAAGTATTTTTTTAGTCTGTTACATTACGTTTTAAATGAAATACAAGGTAACATCCACGCTGGTCATAAGCCTGGCAGGTTAAAGCGTGTTTCTCCAGTCTTCAATTGAGGCAAATACTTTTGGCGGGACCTCTTGGCTTGTGCAATATTTGGCGCCACGATTGATTCAGGGCAGGGACGGGGCAAGACGAATCATTTTTCGGGGGCAGGTTGAAACATTGTTGCAACCTACCCCGGCGCTTAGTTTTGTTTATGGGAAAATTGAATAGTCATAAGGATGTATTATTGCAATAATTAATGGCATGGGCGTGGAAAGTGGGGGAGGAGCGCGTCACTTTCGAGAAGCAGGTGCTATATCTGTCACCAATGTGACTCTGACTCTAAGTAGGTAAGCTCGGAAGGGTATCCGATGGGAAACGTGCCTACCAAGGAAACTTGCCTCCGCTGAATGAAAAACGTGCTTACCAATAAAACGAATCTAACGTATTGCGTTTCTGTGCACTAATTCCTCACGATGCAGGCTGCCGCGGGGACTGATGCAACTTACACCGGCATGGGGGCAGTTTGCATCAGGTGCAGAGCTGATTTCAAAAGTGTATTGTGGTAAAATGTATTTGTTTTTGGGAAAATATTAACCGTCATTTGGTGGGGAAAAGAACTATATTTTGAATGGTGGTATCCAATTTTCGACAGATCTTGTGGATTATTAGCTACGGAGGGAAAAGTGAAAAATGATTCAACCAGCCCCGGTCTCCCCTACTGAACAGACTTCGGCCGATTTAAAAGAAAAAAGACACACAGAATATCTTCACACCACGGAGGTATATTTAGCCCCTGTGTTCTCAAAACGGTTGGTTTAGAACCGTCCCTGCTGATGAACTCGTGTGTATTGGGGTTTATAGGGCGCTTTCAGCATCTAGGCTATATCGTGCTGCTGGTGAACTCAGTCATAATGACCCAAGAAACCTTTTCTTAAAGGTATGTTCAAAGGGGATTCCTGCACCTTTGGGCCATGTATCAAACTGCTGCTCATGGCGCTGTTCGGCTACGAATTTGTGAGAACACACGGTAATCAAGTGAATCCCAAATGGAACAAATAAACATTTCATCTTCGGGTCTGGATGCCTTTGCGCAAAAAAATTGGAAAATTCATAATTTAATTGCCCATGTTATATCCTACGAAGTGTGACGTCACATTCAGTGATCTGCGCTTGCTGTTGAACGGCAGGGGCGGACGCAGACCCGAGTTTTGGGGGTCAAACCCATGTCTGCCAATCCTCCTGGGGGTGGGACATGTAATTTAGGTGTTCGACAGACCTAGTACAAGCTACCTCTCCAAGTACCGCTCTCCTGGGGGGAGTGGGTGGGTGGGAGCGCATTTTATTGCTCTACAGACCTAGTGTTAACACCTCTTTTTTTAATTTATCTGGCCCTTGGGGGTAAAAGATAGTTCCTCCTCCAGCGCTTGGGGGGGGTACGGCCGGAATGACCCACCTTGCGTCCAATGTTGAACGGGGGCTGATAATGACCGTCTCAGCCAATAGACAACAAGGGGTGGATACCTAACTGAAAGAGTCCGCATCTGCCAGCACCTGAAATAAGCCCCCTTCGATTCTCGTTTCAGACTTGTGCCGGAGCCACTTAGGATAGCTGACAAAAATAATCAATCATCAAACATTCAGCTGTCCAGGATATATTTTGTTTACTCTCGATAACTATACAAGATGCAGTCTTCATTAGCTATCTTTTGAGCCCGTGCTCCGTAGAAACACCCCCACGTACAAAAAAAACGTTGCAGTAATCTGATTGGACGTAAGCCTTAGGCCTCGCCCACTAGCTGAAAATACCATGCTAGCGAGTGAACCAGCATGCATGACACCCGTGGACCGAAAACTTAGGGCGAGTATCTGTCCATTGTCATTGCCGATGTGCGCCCAATGGTCGCAACGCATCACATTCTCCTTCCCCCGTAGTTGTCAAAATTTATATCCATTGTTGCTTTTTCAAAATCCAACTTTGAAATAATGTCTTTACATCAAGCATATGTATCACCGTTCCACCACAGGAAAGACACGGCCGCCGTAACGCCATCTGTCGTTTAGTTTATGCACCAGTGCTTGACAAGGCCGAGAATGGACGGACGGACCGAGAGTACGATTGCCGTGGCAAGTGAACAAATATGATACTGATGATGAGAGCGGACGTCCTCAGCGGAAAATGGGTTGCGGGTTCTGCGATTATTTCCCCATGTATTTGAATAGCCCCTGCATGCGATTTTCGTCATGCGGAAACGCTGTGAACGGGCCTTTACAGCGAGTCTATGATCAAGGTTTGGGATTTCACTGATTATTAAAAATGTTATTTTGATGACGTCACATATTGTCAAAAAGAGGACATATTTCTCTTTTTAGCGCATGAGGGTGGGGGAAATGTTGTTCCCTGTTTTTCAGACCTCTTTGGTTCTTAAACTATTTTTTTAAATATAATTTTGACAAAGTGGTCCATTCCCTTTAAAGACGCTGCTCCAACGTCATTACCGGTGAAATTGCAAATGCGCAAGCAGACTGAAAACATGAGCTCAGAGCTTGGACGCCGCCACCAATTTATTTTCATGTGTGCCAAATTTCAAGTACATTGGGTTGACGTAATATTTTTCGATGCTGAGTGATAAGAGACTGCATATATGTTTTTCTTCTGTATCTAATTTTTCCTCACCTTTTATTTTGTTTCATCACTACAGACAAATGAAAACCCTTCATGAGCGAACCCAGTTTGACTAAATCTGAATCTGAATAAGTATCGATGACACTGGAGGCCTCCGTGTGCCACTTCATCAGACCGTCCTTGACCTACTCAGTGGCGCGCCCTTGATACATGGGAAAGGTTAGCTCTTGTTATTGATCTAAAAATATTATCTCTCGTTGAAGGAGGGAGCTTCTTTATCAGTTAGTGGGGTCTCTTATACATACTGGGGGCCTTAAACGTAACTATGGCAACTGGCGCATTCTACATATCAGCACATACCTTACACCCTCATACCTCACATTTTCTCTAAAATTGTGCATGAGATTATCGGCAGGCCAGCGCACGCCTGTTAAATTTTCAGGTTGCTAGGTGAAACAGTTCAGGATTTATAGCGTACGGCAATTTTACACAATGCCCGCACAGCAATTTATTCTAAGGCTATTTCATTTAATTATAATAACTATAGGCGGGTCAAATTATGTATCAGAATGTTTGGAATGAGTCAATGAACACCACGAGGACATTTAAAATTATTTCATCCTCACTGAAAATAAATACTTAAAACAAATTAAAACGTTTTAAAATTAAATACTTGAGCGTAAATGTGAAAACTGACAGTACTGCGTCAAAGAACACGTCTCAAACTATCAAAACCAAAAGAAAACCGGTGTGTATTTGCTTCTACAGGGTTTTTCATACAGAATGTTTTTTTATTTGATAAAAATATGGTTATGAATAGGTTGTTGTGGTATGTTTTACATATCAATCGAAAGCGAATTTTGGGACATTTACGATTATTCGTGTTTTGATAGCTGTTTTTATCTGTTTGTTAGTTCAAAGTAGTCTTAAAAATGAGTTGAAAAATACTGAAAGTAAAGTAGTCTTGGAAAAATACAGTCTATTTTGCGTTCATCGAAAATGTTCGTAAAAATCACGCGTGAATCACGTGACAAGTATCACGCCAATGACATGCTAACATTCATCCTCACTATGGTACGTCACAGTCCACACGCACATTGCTTCAGGAAAATAATTCTAAAAACACACCTCTCAAGCTTAGGAAAGCTTGGGTCCAAGCAAGCAACCCCATTGGTCCATGTCCTTGTTCTGCGGTGAACAGTGAGGTCTTTTGCGGTGTGTCCGCCGCATCCAGTCATTCATGTGGAAGGTAAGCCAATGAGCCATATGGAGCTTGAGCCAAAAGCTTTAAAGGGAATGTGGCACCTTGGTCGAATCCAGGGATTTAGTGTAATTAAGCGTACTTTTAGCAAAAAATAATGAAACCACTGATGATTTCTCTGAAAAATGTACAATAAGCTCAATATTTGGTTTTTAAAAATACTCCTCTATAAAAAGAAATAAATATCAGCCTATGGATGACGTCACGATCTGGCAACCAGTACCATGCTTGAAACGCTTCAAGGGCTTCGATGGGCTGATGCTCATCGTGACGTCAGCATATGTCGTCCACCTGTAGCCACAACAATGACCGCCGGCGACGGGGGCTGAGGGGGCTGGTGTCAGGTAGGTTTTAGCTTTTTCTATGGAAATATCGAGTTCCAAGACAAATGAAATATGGAGTACCGGGTTTTCCGACCTGCTTTACAGCTTGGCTATCTCAGTTAAAATCACATTGTGAAGGTGCCACATTCCCTTTAAACTTGTAATATCACTGGAACTTGTGCCTTTGATTTGCACGCTACGTGTATTTTTGTGTGCCAAAGCCTTTTACAGTGCTGCCAGTTCCGTTTTCTCAAATATAAGCGTGCATAAATTATGTTTCTTGCATCCTTTTCCGAGTAAATTTAAGACGGGGAAAATATTTGATGCAAATGAAACATGTTTATAGAAAAATTCATACAATTTACCAATAAAATGAGCGTTTTGTTGACGGATTTAAAGAATTTCTAGCGCTTTATTGAACATTTAAAACATATCATTCTTTCTGAAATACCCTGTAGGCATGGATAACTTTTAGGAATACATTGCGGGTACGCACTGCTGACGCAGTCCCGCGGTGCAGAGGGCACGTTCGCCTATCCCTTTAACCCCGACGCCATGAACTTGACCTCGAGACGATTGTTGATGAAACAATAGGCTGGGCATCGGGAAAATGCACTTGTTTTGTATAAATTTTGTTGTTTGTATCCCCTGCTTCAATAATTGTCATCTTAAAGCTCCAGGCATAAAGAAGAGTTAAACAGTACCTAAGTTCATTAAAACATGTAGTCTCCAGCGTTTATCTGAAAACTGACACCAGCACCTGAACGAGCACGTCTCAAAGTACGGAGATCACAGCATAAAACTGTGGGTATTGGTTTGCAAACGCATTATAACTCACGTCCGTAACAACCCACAACAAATCCTTACACTCTCCCGCCAGTTACCCCGTGTTTCGTGAAGCTCGTTAACACGTTTCACGTTCACCGTCGCCAACTCTTTCCCGGTTGGAGGGATTCGGGGGATGACCGAAGTGGAAGCGCCTTAAAACTCCGATTTCCGGGCAGTAATTGCTCCTTGTTCAGGGAATCCTCCAGGCCTGAACCCTAGACAGCTGTGTGGAGGCTCTTGCGCTAACTCATACGCAACCCGAGCTTAGGCTTGTTTGCGCTGTGTCGTAAATGCCCGGCATTCGTTTTTTTGGTTTTAACCGTACTTATTATATCATTCTGGTTCAATTGGGCGCTTAGAAAATAGCAGGAAATGGCATGTCCCTGCAACTCAAAATAGGCATTTCCTAACATTGTGACAGTATTCTGGCCACGTCTGTAGCCTGTTAAGATGGGTGAGATATAATGATGAAATTACATTTTCGACGTATCTATTGGCCTGCTGGGATGAGTGATGAATTATTACATCAATATATATTGAACACTTTGCATATATTTTTTAACATTTTCGTATTGATCTCCCGTTTCATAAACGTATCTGTCTGATAGCAGTAGGGGAGAGGGGGAACTGGGACAAAATTGAAGGTTGATTTGATAAATTTGCGAAAATCAGTGACTGATTCCATAATAGTACAAATGGTACCGTTAGATAGAGCAGAAATTGGCTTTCGTTTGAAATGTCACAGCCTCAATACTCAAAGGTTTTTGACCACCGTAACGAATATAAAAACACCTGAGGTGGGGTTGGGACAGGCCCAGGAGAACTGGGCACACGGGGGAAGTGGACATACGGGAGAATTAGGCCATGGATCGATGTGTGATATAATATAAAGTGCATTAACCCGCGCTCCACTGGGGTACAATGGCCACCCCGCTCCACCAGTGGGGGCATCGATGCCCCTTAACTCCGAAAATATGGGGGTTAGCCAATCTGCAAATGCATTATAAAGCTCGTGGTTGTACGTTTTATGTCGCTGTTTTATGCTCGGTCAATGGTTTGATCTCCGATTTCAGTTGGGTCCGGCTATTTCTAAAATATGCATGCCTAGAAACCTGAGCATGCTCTCTGTATTAGAGCTATTGACATTGGTCAGTAAACTTGACAGGAAATGTGCTTTCTCCGCTATGGAACGAAATGAGCTCCCTCAAGGTTTCCCTCAAGGGTCCTCTTGACCTAACATGGCTTGAGATCACAAAGGTCATAAAGTGGCCTAGCCGTATGAAAATGAAAGTCAAAGCTGATACATAAAATGACATTTAATTTAGCACTCTAGCTTGTTGGGTCAATTTATCCTCAAAATACTGTGTTTGACCCTTGGTGGGTGAAGACAAAATATTCCCTGGAATCCGTGAAAGGGTGGCCAGATGCTTTCCTGGCGCCTGAGATTTAATATTTTTTGACGGTTTTTTGTTTTTTGTTTTTCATGCTCGGTATGGTTTGATCTCCGATTTCAAGTTGGGTGCTATTTCCACTAAAATATGCAATGCCTAAGAAACCTGGCATAGCTCTTGTCATTAGAGCTATTGACATATGGTCAGTAAACTTGACGGGAAAATGTCGAGCTTTCTCCGCTATGGAGAACGAAATGAGCTCCCTCAAGGTTTCACCTCAAGGGTCCTCTTGACCTAACATGGCTTGAGATCACAAAGGTCATAAAGTGGCCTAGCCGTATAGAAAATGAAAGTCAAGCTGATACATAAAAATGACATTTAATTTAGCACTCTAGCTTGATTAGGTCAAATTTATCCTCAAATACTGTGTTTGACCCTTGGTGAGGTGAAAGACAAAATATTCCCTGGAATCCGTGAAAGGGTGGCCGAGAATGCTTTCCTGAGCAGCCTGAGAATTTACAATCATTTTTATGACGGCTTTTCTATGTTTTTGTATGGGGGGTCACCTCGAGACCTGACATCAGGTATCCAAATAAAAACCCCGGACATAATTGTTGTAGACCCTGGAGGGTCATCAAGTATATAAAGTTTCAAATCAATCGGCTTAGAAACGTAGCTATAGTTGAGCCAAATTTTGAAGTGAGGTGGCCTTTGTTGACCTTGTTGGTGAACTGACCTAGTGTGGGCTAGGGTAAAAAACTTCAGGGATAGTGGGAAAATGATGGGGTTAGGGTAGAAATCTCAACCGCGGTGCTGCCCATGTCTTTTTCTGTTATTTGGAAATTCTTGGGGCCATCGATGGCCCGGTGGGGCGGGGTTAGCATAAATTCAACACACCTTTGCATCTTCCGGTATATGACATATACGGAAATTCCCCGAGCCGGAGGAGAACGAGACATTTTACATTTTGGTAAATGGTCAAGGAAACATAGTTCACCTGACCATTTAGCCCATCACTTCAGTCACGATACGGTAAAAAACGTACGAAATTTGACCAGGATGGCATCCATACACGGCACACGCTCAGCCTGTCTTGCCCATTGCGTCCTGCTGTATCCACTCTTCAGAATACCTATCCAAACGCATGACACATGGTGTTATAACAAAATATTAAATATTGGTATCTTAACAAAATGAATTGCTAGTTGGTTTTAAATTGCAGCGTGAAATGGTAGGGGCCCATTGATTTTAATGTGTGTGATGAGGATAAGTAACTATAATTAAACATAATGCCTTAAAATATGATAATTTTATAAATCCTACGCTCGTAAATGACTGCATAATAACCTTCTTCCAGAGACTATAATCAATCGCATTACATATGATCTACATTTGGGGGAGTGGGACATTGCGGGGAGAACTGGGACACTGAGTCCACTTCTCCCCAGGTCGCTTTTAACAAGTCTTCCTGCACCGAATTCTATCATCCCAATGTTATATTTTCGGGCATTACGTCTGCATGCATACAGAAATGAAAAGCGCGACAACAGCCACATCACAGTTCTAAAATCATGCAAAACAACTTAGCATGCCCTCGAAAACAAGTTTCTTGCTGACACTGGCGTATCGTGACCACCGCCGACGAAAGGGGAAGTATCACCATGGTGATGTGGAGCATACACAGTAGTGGGGTCAGCAAAAAATAATCGAGAAAACCGGCAGCTGGCGGAGAAAACGGCTCTGTCCCACTTCTTCCCCGTCCCAGATCTCCCTCCTCTCCCCTAACACTCTTTTCCATAACAAATGCGTATTCAACCAGACTAGCCACGGGCACCGGGCATGCAGGCCGGCAGGATGTTGACCTCTATTCGTTATCGGCCTGCATTTTTCGCACCGCCCGCGCACCCCACCGAATATCATTTTCTGACATCCGAGGCGTCCGAACGCTAATTATGGAGCTTGACGAAACTAACGGTTTGCTTTATCAGCAGCAGACTGACCGATGACGCCACGTGGGGGGCGAAGTCACATAACTGAGCGGTGAGTCCCCGGGTCTACTGGTACAACAGTCCAACTCAGACGTAATTCCTCACAACACATCCGCAACTAGTGAAGCAACAGCAGCCAGTGCCTCGTCATGCTTTGCATGGAAAACGGCGGCGGCGGCCGGAGCGCCATAGCAGTCGAGCGTCATGTCTCAGCTGGACCAGCGAAGGGGCCAGGCGGGGGGACGCGGGCAGACCCGTCTGGCGAGCTGTCATCTCATCTGCACCAACGCAGACGGCATACACCGCGGCGCCGGCTGGATAAACACCGAGTGTCCGTGCATGTAGCCGTGGCATAACTTGCGGCACCCCCCGCGCAATGCTACCGCGCCCAACCTGCTGGCCGACATCCGTGGCATTGGGAGCGCTGTCATGGAGCGGCAGAGCGCTGAAGTAAAGGGAAATGTGCGTGAAGGGAAGAGGACCGAGAAAGAATGTACAGGGAACACTGCGGGTAGCCATACATGCCCGTAAATATAAGTGCTGAGGATGCTTATATTTGCTTTAGGATGGGAAGAACTGAAGTGCAATTATGTGTTAATTTCTCAAGACGTGATACACATAAGGAATGACTCTAAAAGGAGGGGAGGGGAGGGAGAATTCTGGGTGGCGTAGTCGGTTAGCGCGCTCACTCGGGTCGGTCTATGACATTATGTATGTGCATGGTGTCGAGTTCGAGCCCACCCCGAGGCAGGATTTGGCGCCTTGCCCTAGCTCAAGCCTAGTTCATTCCCTTCCCCCTCCGACGGCATGTGACCTTAGCAGTTGGTGCGTCGTTAAACCCCAAAAATCATTATCACACTAAACAGAGCACAAAATCTTACCGGCACTGTCTGGAGTTAATTTTCAATTCCTCATCAATTACGGTCACAATACCGTTTCCATCGTGAGCAAGCTGCATGACTCTCGCTGTCGGAACGCTTTCAACCTCTACCCCATTGTGAGAGCGGCGAGACCTGTGCAAGGGGTCAGACATTTTAGCTGGAGTTTTGCACAGTCAGGTATTAGCTGTTATGCTTCAATCCAGTTCATGCCTGACACGACCCTTTCAATGTTCACTCCATACAAATTACCCCTTTTCGTGTCTGTGCCCCACAATTTCGAAAAAAATGTTGCCCCTCCCCAAAAAAAAACCGATGGGTCAGTCATGCCATCACAGTGAGTGGATATAAGGGATTGTAACTGTTCGTGCTGCTTCTACTTTGAGCGTCATTGTTCGCTCGGCAAGCCGGGCGACGCGGGCGCAAGCCGCCATAGTGCCTCCCCGGTAGCACGTGCACCAACACGTCTCGTCGCGTCGGTGACCCCTGGGTTTCCGGGGCGGGTCTCTGCCGTCTAATGTAAACAGCTTCGGCTCAGACGGCGCCACACTGCCTCCCGGCCAAACACAGTGGGCTGGACGGGCCCGCTGACACAGAGCTGCGGCACACCTCCGGACCCCCCGTCCAACAGCTCACACTGCCTCCAGGCCAAACACAGTCGGCTGGACGGGCCCGCTGACACAGAGCTGCGGCACACCTCCGGACCCCCCCGTCCAACAGCTCACACTGCCTCCAGGCCAAACACAGTCGGCTGGACGGGCCCGCTGACACAGAGCTGCGGCACACCTCCGGACACCCCCCCAACAGCTCACACTGCCTCCAGGCCAAACACAGTCGGCTGGACGTGCCCGCTGACACCTCCGGACCCCTTCCCAGCCGTCCAACACCTCACAATGCCTCCCGGCCAAACAAAGTCGGCTGGACGGGCCCGCTGACACAGAGCTGCGGCACACCTCCGGACCCCCCCTAGCCGTCCAACAGCTCAGGTTGGCAGCGCACCTCTGCCTCGCATCCACAGCCACACGCCAAACTGGTGTTCCGCCACCAGGGCCCCATCTCATAAAAGGTGTAACAATCCGACGTATTTTGCACCACACTCACCTGCAAGGTTACGCCGTACACAGAATCACGATTCATAAACAGTGGTGACATTCACGCGAACGCAGCGTAATTATAAAATGGAGAGTAAACTACATCAAATTCTAGAATGGAGATCCCTTCCCTTCTAGTAGGAAACCTTCTAAAAGAAACCCCCTTCTAAATATAAGAAATAACTGCTACTTAAACATAGAAATGAGCCCGAATATTTTCTTTCAAACAATTAGTTAAAAGCAATTATTGACTATTTACTCTTATTTGGTTCACTGTTGATTTTTCATTAACTTTTTAAAACGCTGACGAACAAAGCGCGCCAGTGACAGCAGAAGTAATTGTAAGCAAAAAAACATAATAATAATAATAGCCCCAAAATACGAAGCTTGCTGGAAAGAAAGGTATCTTACATGCCGTAAAACCAAACGTGAGAAGTGGAACCAAAGTTAACTAGGAAAGGGTTGCAAACCTGATAATTTCGTGAAACTGGGGCGAGAATAGTGAGCCAACATCTTGAAGAAAAATTGTCAGCATCTTAGCACCTAGGTGTATCATCATTTTGGCCAGAGGCCTCGGTGGAGATACTTGGATTTTGTAGATTACAGTCACCCTAAATTGAATGATTACCCTTAATAGACTCCACACAATCGTGTCAGTGTCAGAATATTTAGAATTGTATACCCCCCTAGAACACAAAGATCAAAACCACGGTAGGAAGTCAAAGTAAAATGTCAAAATGTCAGCTTTCCTGTTGATTTATATCAATAGCTATCATCATTTATTGCCAAACCAAATGGTTATAGAACTCCAAATGTCAGCTCAGTTTGAAAGGAGTTACTCTCACTTAGTCCTTATGCTAGGAAGAAATAAAACAATTTACGTTTATTTTACATTTTTGACGTCCTGTCTGTCCTTCATAACAATATTCTTATCTGAGATAAAAATTTTTAGAAGAAATTATATAGTTTCATGTTTTGCATCATTGGCTGCTAGAAGTTACGCTGCTCCTTGTTGGGGAGCTTTTCAGGTGTGTTTTACATATTCAACGTAGATGTTGTCTGCTTTATGAAACATGGTTGTGAATATTCTGCGCTGCATTCCAGTGTAGTGTAGTTTACACCAGCAGGACTTTACAAGAAGTCATATTTTACGCTGCATTTTATCAAACAAGATTGTGGTGTATGATTCACTTTCTACGCTGCATTATGTTGCTTCTACGCTATTCGCTTAAGTTACGCCTTTTATGAAACGGGGCCTAGGCCTGCACAATGCTGCATGTTTCGACATTTCCTGAACAGAGGCTGCAACCTCCCAGCATATTATCAAGATCTTGCAACTTTCGACCGGGGCCGAGTAGTCCAACTCACCAATCACTGGTGCTAACGCGCCTCTGACCACTGATAGACAAAACGCCTACTCGGAGGCAAGTGGCGCACCCTTTAAGAACCCTCTTAATTCTGGGGGCATGTTCAACTTCGGATTTCAAATACTTCACACAAATCACAGTGCCCGAACAAGTTTGCGAAGGGGTCCGCACAACCCTGTACCGGGCCCACAGAACTGAGGCTCGCAAAACTACGTATGGGATCCATTTCATATTCATGGCTCGCTCGACAACGAAGTGTCGCAGTGGGTCTCTACAAACCCAGAGGTCCACAAAACTCCCGATGGGGCCCGTACTATCTCAGGACCCACACAAATTTGAGGCGTGTCCACCTTCCAAGTCCGAAACATATATGGGAAAAAACACGAGTATGCAGTCACTTTGATTTGTATGGCATGCGGCCACTGCGGGGGCACTCCGGGGTCCTACCCTACTTCGCGTATACGCTTTGGGTACGGGGCCCGTGTCATCTCAAACCCACAAAAATATGGGGGCCTGCAGACACTAAGGAATGTCAAATCGTCGCACATTATAAGGGGCCCTCGATGCTTAGGGTGTAGGCGCATACCATCCCGAATCCGATACGGCTTAGGCATTTGGGTTAATCGGGTAAGGTAGGGGAACTTATTCATACAATTACAATTCTAGGGCTCCGCCAACTTCCCGCGCTATTTGGACATCGCGTGGCATTGAGTTCTCCTTTTCGCAAGAAGTAAACATGCCAAACTTGATTTCAGTCCAATTGTGTTTTAGTCCCCTCCCATTCTAACGGCATGGAATCCATTACAGTGAAATTCCCTTCCACTTAAAAATAATCTTCATTAGAAAAATCATGTGTGTTGGACAGAGTTGTGCGACTCCCGAGTCAGAGTCCAAGTCTAACTCAAATTCTGACCCATTCGACTCTGAGCTTAGTTGAAATGAGTCGAAAAATTATAAAAGTGAGTTGAGTTGAGTTGAGTCGGTTCACAACAAATCAATGAGTTGAGTTGACTTGAGTTGTGAAGATAGCGAGTCAAATGAGTTAACGAAAAAAGTTGGCTCAACAGGTAAACATGATGTCAAGTAAAAATGTTTGAATTTCCCTACCTTTTGCAAACCTCCTTTAACCTGCTTTAAATAAATGCTCCCTCCAGTGTTTCAATTTTTAAATCAAAGTTTCAATTTGTTTCAATATATCAATAATTATATGGTTCAATTACTTATTTTAAAGGCCCATCCGGTCTGAAGAAATCCCTAGGCACAAATAGTACATAGACTAAAAAATTCAACAGGTTCCCACAGGTTCCTATCACTGGCATTGTCTTAAACATTTGAAGTGGCGGAACGAACTACAAAATATATTTCAAATCTCTCAAAAACTTCTCATCCTCAATATTTAACATTACTTCTTTACTTCAACCACTCCCACAACACGCATCGTCGTCGCTGATCGTTGTCGTCAGTGGTCGTCGTCTGAGAATAGTGTGTGCGCCATTGCTGTCTTTAAAGAACAAATTCAACCGAGTATAGGTTCAAGCTTAACTAGCATCAAGGTAAAAAGTGTAAACATCAGGTGATATTTCAATAAAGTCATGCAAATATCTATATACCTACATGTTATATTGTTTCTTTTGTCCTATATGCGCTGTCTGCCGCCGCTCTTTTCATTTTGCCTGTTAAAAGCAGATACAGCTATTGGCATAGAAAAATTTGACCCTTGATTAGACAGAAATGTTGAGACGCCTTTATCGCAAGAATCAAAGGAATTATGTCATGTTACTGTTTTTGTCTGATCAGAGACCCTTGCTTGGCGCCTGTGTTTTATTTGGAAAGCTATACATTAGCAATTTTCTATAAAATCGTGCCCCAATTTTTAAGAGGGATAGGTATGTATTGTATTAGAGGTTCCATGCTGAAAATTAGACTGGGTTTAAATATGAATAAATTAACACGCGCATTGACGGGGGCGGGTACCCACCCCCTCGGGTTTTTCGGAGACAGCAGAAAAACGGCGGCGCGCGGCCGCCGTACTTGGTATACCTTTTCCCTCATCATTTTTGCAACTTCTGTGAAAATTTTAAGGATATGTCATCTCAGGTCAGGTCACCAGTACAGGTCAAGTGACCCGACCTCAAAAAAGTTTGAGATAGCATAAGTCGGAGCAAGGTGAACTTATCCAATTGAAACTCATATCACATAATGGGCTCACCGAGTTCTCTAAAATATGTTCCGGTATTTTTTATATCGATGACCTAAGGTCAGGTACGAAGCATGACCTCTCCATTGGTAATACATGGGAAATATGGTTTTTACTCAATAACTCAGTAACAGATGGTGATAGAGCGTTTATTTTAGCTTCATTAGAATCGCCTTGGCTTTGCGGTTCTAATGATATGCATTTTATATAATTTGACCCTGACCTGACCTCAGGTCAGGTCAAATCTTTGATTTGACCTCGCAAGGTCAAATCATATATCATTCGATTCGGCTTGCTGCGAGGATTCATAGAATTCAAGTTGTTTTGCTCTATCTTTACTTGTTGAGATGTAATGGCCGAAAAACTTAATTTACATGTTATCCCTATGACGGCATGTGACGGCATGTTTTTGACCTCTGGTGACCTTAAATGTGACCTGACAAAAAATGGTTCAAATATTTTCGATGGAGAAGCGGATGGGCTACCCAACGCCGTTTACCGTTTTTTGCTACCTACCGTGGTTCTCGAGATCGTAGGGGGCGGGTACCCGCCCCCTCGTCAATCCGAAGGTGGCTCAGACCCCCGTCAATGCGCGTGTTAAAATCCAACCCGTTGATAGAATTTCCATTTCTATTGTCCTTTGTCATATATGGTATACTTTTTCTTAGGGTTTGCTGTAGTTCTTAGAATTAGCAATTGCAACTAGGTACTCCAGTAATTATTGCTTAAATTTTTATTAAACTCATGGCATATTAATGTTCATTTATAAAGATTAACTATCATCGTTCTTTAACAGAAAAACAATACCTATACTATCCTTACAAATACAGTCTATATCATGTTTTTTAGCTCGGACATTTTTGGACAGTATGGAGGCTCAATTCTTTACCTGTGTTGGTGTAACCTTAGCCCTTTTAGGTTCCTATCCATTCCATTTACCTAGTTTAATATGCAATGCTCCTTTTAGAAATAATTGCAACATGTGGTAGCTTTTTTTGGGCAGTGACAGTCTGGAAGAATTAAAAAGTTATTCACGGTTGCTGGCTAATTGTTTATCAATGTTTGAATGCCAATTAATTAATTTTGCTTCTATTAATCTTCCGGTTCGTGTCAGACTATCTGAACAGCTTGTTTTTTGCTGGTTTATTGATGTAGTTCTTAATTTTTAATACTATTTATATATTCATCATTTATTCATTTTATTTTAAAAACGAGTCGAAGTTTGAGTTGAGCTGAGTCGTGAGTTGAGTCAGAGTTGAGTCGGATGAATTTATCCTTGAGTCGGAGTTGAGTCGACTCACTGAACTCTTGATCATTTGTTGAGTCAACCGCTCTCAGCACTTGAGTTGAGTTGGGTCGACTCAAGAAAATTCTGAAACGCACAACTTTGGTGTTGGAAAGCTCCTGGGTTCACGAAGTTTGAGTATAAATCTAATTAAATTAATACTATGTATTCCTCGACAGCATTCAAAGATCACAATGTGCTTAAAAAACAAATGGTTTTTCTGTCTTACAGCCTCTCGCGCCATCTTTACAAATTTTAATTGTAAACAATAAGAAATCGAGAGTATTAACACCAACGAAAACCCGACAGAAGTGCTCACGTTCAATCATATGAGCCTTTGCGAATAAGTACACTTGTCTCCGGTATAGTCCCACTTTTTGTCCTTTCACGTTTCATACCAGCGGGTAGTAAGTAAAATCAGAAATAAAGAAAGGATCTACCCGACAATCCGGAAATGACAGAAACATTCACTTCGTGTAAATTCCATAATCTGCAGCATCATCGGGTAACGTGTCACCACTTCCAGTGAGGTCCAGAAATTTATGGGCCCTTTCCGCGCTGCCCCTGCTAATGGGGCCTGGCTCGTTTGACGTCAGCACGCGTGTGCGGGGTGTCAGGTTCCAGTTGCATCAGCCCCTTGAGGGCGAAAACCCAGATTGCGTCAGCAGAGGAGCGAAGAGAGATAAAGAACGAAAAAAGGTTGTGCTTATGGACACAATCAGCGCCCTAATGGTGTCCATCAACATGACGCAATGACCTACGACACAAGCGAGGGGAGGAACACAGAGGACACAACCGGGGACACCGCGGGGGCGCAGTGTACACACAGGACACAACCGGGTACACTGCGGGGGAGCAGTGAGACGTGAAGATGAGGACAAGTAGTCACAGGAAAAAGAAGAAACCTGCACCTTCTACCAGAAAATGGACCAATAAAAACAAAAACACCTACGTGCACTTTAACTTAGCCATCGTTTTATTTACCATTCAAGTATAATTTTGGGTCGTAATGGAAAGCTTTCCATAGCGCTAGGCTTCAACAAGACGGATCACAATTAAAAAATACACAAAAATAAAAGCGAGAGACGTCTGGTACATTAGGTGCAAGAAAAAGGAAAACAAAATGGTTGCAAATACCTAAAGAAAATAAATAACACTTTTACAGGTACTTTTCGTGCGGACAGTGGCGAACTGAACGATTACTTTAGCATCATCTAGGTCATCACTCACTACTCAGCGCCGTACCACTAAGAGATACGGAGGCCAAAAATAGGGGTTTTAAGGGCGCGCCGACAACGAGGCCAAAAATAGCGCAGGCATTGTGAGGTATATTCCATCTGATCAAACCTAATGCTGAAACACTGCCAACTCCTCCCACTGATGGGGACACATTTGTCAGGAGACAGCTCGGCTCACGGCAACAGCAGGATTTGCCGCATTACTTCACAACCAAAAGCTTTCTTATTAAAGCAGCCACCAAGGCTGAGGCAAACCAACAACCGACACGCAACATCTAAAACGGCGACGTTAACTTAGGATGATAAGTGAGGAAATTGAGTCAATCGTGTTAAAATTGCCGAACTAAAGCTCGAACACATGGGCGAAAATATCGTTCAAACATGCACAAATAGCGCGGCTTGAAACAAAATGAGGGCTACTGAGAGGTGCTGGCGTTAGCACGCGAATCGAGAATCCAAAACGCCTGGTTCCATTCCAGGCTTAAAGGAAATGAGACACCTCCACAATGGGTTTCGAACTGAGGCAGCCATGTGATAGAGCACGCCATGAAACCACTTGATTTTTCATCAAACCAAACCTTTTTTAAACCACGATATTTCATGTGTCCCAGTACTTACCGTTCGCGGAGAAAACAGGCAAAATCCACCCCCTGTCGACCCCCTCCCCGTGTGGTCACATGACCATTGCCAATCGTGACAATGTGATGTAAGCTGACGTCACGCCGGGTCGATACATTTTCCTACCTGGATCTTTTAAAAATTCATGGACTACAGATGACTTTGGTACAGGCGATTATAAATGCGTTTAACATGCTTTATTGATTACGTTCGAGCGTAGAATAGGTATGTTTTAATATATTCAGATGTATAACAGAAATCGAGAAGTGTCCTTTTGGGTTCCAATAACAGAATGTTTCAGCTGAAAAGGCTTCATTTGTATTCGTATTCATTCGTGGCCTCAGTGAAGGGGTTTATCGCGGCACAAAACATTACCAGATCGTACGTATCACTCCGACGTCACTCCTACCTTTTACCCCTAACAAATGGAAATAAAATGAGGTTTTATAGGCATTTTTAGGAGAAATGGGGCCAAATTTACTATTTTGAATAAATATTGACCCTAAAATTGCACCCGTCTGAAGTGCACCAAGGCATCAAATTACATTTAGGAGCAATTTCCAAAGCTACAAAATACAGTCTGGCTAATACTGGCTCACAATATAAATGATTGATACTATTGTGGCTGATTGATTGGAAAACCCCCTCGCAGCCGATAATAATAATTGTTGGGGTTTAACGACGCACCAACGCCAGGGTCATACGGCGTCGCCAACTCTCACCCTGTTGGAAGGGATTTTGGGAATCAGATCGACTTATTCAGAGGCTCCGCGGACTTGAACCGGGACCGGTGGCTTAGAAGACAAGGGTGCTATGCACTAAGCCACCTCTCCCCCTCGCAGCCGATAACCACGCCTGGAGTGGTCACACCTTTACTTTCTCCATGAAATGCTATTTCAAATTTGACACAATTTTTCCGCCAAAGCTATTTGTTTCTCATGAAATTACCTTCTCTGGAGAAGGAACAGGAAAACTGCTTTGGGGGATTATCTGAAGAAACATTCCATCCCGAAACAGAATCTCGAATGAAACTCGTGACAAGACAGCTGCGCATAACGTAACTTTACAAAACAACGCAAAAGTTGTTGCAGCCCTGTCTGTACATTCCAAGCTCTGTATACGCGCGTCGCTCGGAGTTTCCCGGCTGCGCAGTGCTAAGAGAGCAGAACTAGGGGGCGGAGCGAGATGGCCCTTCTGGCGGGCGTCTGCGTCAGAGCGAGGTGGGTGGCACTGACCAGACATGACGACACGGCCACTCTGCGTCACCGCACGTGCTCACGTGCGCAGTTGACTGCTGGACGCGTTCCTGGTAGCCGCTCGGAGCACCAGCACTGGCTGGTGACGGACTGACCCCATTTCACCAGCGGCCGCGGAAGGACGCTCCGCCACGCAGACGACAGCCCCCTGGCGACCGCCTGTAGCGACCAACTACGGTGACGTCGTCCTGACGCCGTAATACCCTGCTCACTGGCAGGAAATTACGTAAGAAAGAAGACGAGCGAATGTTCTGTCCGGAGGACAAGTACCGGTAAGGGTTGCAGAGTCTCCTTCGATGCATGGTTTACTGCCGCTACTTCCGACCAAGCAGCGTGCATCGCTGAGCTGAGATGGGACTCTCCGAGGATGACGCACGCTGGTGACTTTCACAGAAAGCGAGATGCTGGGGGATGAAACCCGAGCATGCGACATAAGTACACCGAAAACTGATTTCAAAATTACAGGAGTTTGATAAAGTTAAAGACAGGCTGCAATTCAATCGAGCGGTTGAATATTCCGCTGTGTTTCCCTTGTTTGCGCCAACAATCTAACTAGTGAAATGGTAAGAATACTAAGCAATACTACAAAGAAAACAGTTAAACCCACACAGATGGTTCACCATTCAGTACGCTAGTCTCTCGCACCATCAAGTTTCAAACAAATCAAGCAAATCAACAAATCCTATATGAAACAAGAGCACAAGAGAAATGGCCACCGGCACGACTCCGAGACCATCCTGCAGAAACAGGAAACTGCAACGTGGGTGAGCAGCAACAACACACTTGCATTGCCGGTTACGTCCTCCTGTGGTTCCCCATCACTTGGTCCTCGAATTGTTTTCGCATGAAGTGGAGAGTGAGGCCATAATTCGAAGAGGTCAATATCAACCTCTTCTATTCAACACTCAAAATTCGTTGTCATGCATTTCTCAGTTAGTTTCAACAAGTCACATATACTACAGCTTCTTTGGGACTTGTCCACTCCTGTGTCACATAAAACGACATGTCTACTTCTCGATTCGGTTTTCAACTAAGCCTTAAATAGACCGCTGGTGCGGCAAAAAAACAGAAACAAACAAACAAACAATGAAAAAATTACGTTTTCGAATTAAAATTTCGAATTTCAGGACACTGTTGATGGGGCCCATCAACATAATGTTCTGCTCAAGAACAACACTGCACTCCTCGAATCACTTACCAAATATATTCATACCCGTCTTTGCCTCCAGCCAATCCCAAGCTCTGGATCCGACAGAGCATAAGAATACATATTTCTACAGCGAGCCCTCGCTGCATAACTTGCTGTGCGATTGTGCTGAATCATTCAGATACCACTGGAGAGAGTTCATTGGGAGGTCCATAGATACCACTGGACAGGAAAGGTCATTGGGAGCCCCACAGACACCACTGGACAGGAGAGGTCATAGGGATGCCCACAGATACCACGGGACAGGAAAGGTCATTGGGAGCCCCACAGACACCACTGGACAGGAGAGGTCATAGGGATGCCCACAGATACCACGGGACAGGAGAGGTCATTGGGAGGCTCACGGATATCACTGGAGAGGTCATTGGGAGGCCCCCAGATACCACTGGAGAGGTCATTGGGAGGCCCACAGGTACCACTGGAGAAGTCATTGGGAGGCCCACAGGTGGAATAAGCGGTCCAGACGGTCGGCATCTCGTCCCGACGGCCACGAGTCTCCCGAAAGGTTGCCAGAGAGGCGATGAGCGTTGGAAGTCAGTATGGAGAAGCCGCGGGCCCAAACGACTCGAGCAGGATGCCGGAGACGTCTTACCCGTCGCCGTTAACTTTCGAGTGCTATCACTATGTAGGAAAAAAACAGCGCGTATGGAACGGGACCAATAATATTTGTTTGTGTTGGGGTATACCAGATGAATATAAGTAAATATTCTTCTCCAACCGTATCCTATTATAAAACGGATTTGTTAACAAAGCAAAACGATAGATTCCAGGTAGTCCAGCCCCTCACACTTCAGTTCTCCGCGTGACGCCGTGTGATGCGAATGCCGATGACATATGAACTGATATCTCACTAATGACAACCACCACAGCTGCGGACACTCGATAGGCAGCATACCAGCTTGATCCCTGCAGAGTGACATTGACAGCAAGATGGTGGACTTCATTAACGAGCAGCCTCAGGATCGCATAAAGAGCAGCTGGAGTTCCGGCTACCCATTCACCGAGCGACTGCGGTGGATGCACTATCCAGGCGAGCGGTAAACCATGATTGCCCCATCATCTACGCGATTAGTGGAAGTCACGATGACAGGGAAACTTCGAGGGGGTACGAAATTATCAGCTTTTCTAAGAGATCTCATAATCGCTAGGGTGGTTGGAAGTTCGGAGGAATCCGGTGTTTCCGTTACACACCACACTTAACTAGCGATAAACAGCGATTTGATCCCATCCGATAGCATTAATGAGGGCGGCACACCGCCTCATGTTTGGGATAAGAGGTGGGAGTGCCTTTTTCTCAGACATTGCCGGGAGTTCACGAAATCTATCACAAACATGTCGTTAGCCGGTATCTTAGCCGAGACTCATCTCGAGCAGCAATGATTTCACTCAGCGCCTTTACTGGGGTGAAATCTGACAGAATTAGTGCCTCATTCTTGGATTTTAAGATCCGATATAAATACAAGGTTATAATCCAATATAAATATGACTATAAACCCATATAACTACACGATTATCGCCCTTGCCTTCCAAATTTCAAATGCACTCAAAAGGTTTAAAAAATGTTATCCAGTTTGAATTCTTCTCACAATGCTTTGAACAAGGACATGGTAACTGAAGGATAGCACAAGAAAAAGAAGAGCAGTTTTAGGGAAACAACTATACCAAGTTAACGACCGCTCAATTCGGAAGCGATAAATATCAGCTTGCCGGGTTAGTATGACGATTCTGAACACGACACAAATTCCGTTTTTTTCTGATGACATTTCCTGATGGCTGATGGCATTACTCCGGGAGCAGCTGATAGTGACTTCGTTACCAAATTTCCGATTGGGAGGGCATGCATACACGTGGGTTCAGCCCCTATGGCAGGGGACCGCCCGCCTTCCATGTCCTACCGGCCCGGTGCAGAGGCTACATACATGCACAAGCCAACTCCTTATTCACGTTATTGGGCTCACGTGTGCGTGTTATAGAAGTGGCCCTAACGAGATATAAATAAGAAATACATATTGCATACAATTCAAGCCACAGAATACATACATTGCCTGGGCCGAAAGACCATACACTGGTGTGCAGTAGTCATACCACCATGAAAAACCTGTATACTGTACATAACATCGGCTGCGACGTTGCTACAAACCCAATGCCCACTCCCCACTTTTCACACCAACGCAAATGTTGATCTTTGGGGCTTTGCCTGTTGCCAGGCAGGGCTAACGGTTCCTGGCAAGCGCAGGAACTGCTCTATTATGACACATATTGAGCACAAAATTCTATCTGGATGCAGTTGACTCTGTAACATCCCAGATCACTGCACCGTATGACTTTAACGCCCCCTTCATGGTCGGTTCCATGCTTTTAGATTGCTTAAATAGTTTATTGATGCCAGCAGACCAATGGATGTGAGCCACAGCCATGGTGGCAATGCAAATAAATCATAGATGAGCGATCCACTTCTTATATCGGGTACACCATCATTTCATCACTGTTTTGCTCTTTGAGGTCTGTATTAGCTTCCGTTTTCATATATTTGCATCGTGGGCTTGACCCATACGTGGGTGTTTCAGACCACCGGGTAATTGAAATGCAATCCGATAAAACTTTCTCAGGTTCGAGCCATGCTCCAGTTACGGCCACGCAAAGCTACCAGTCGCCGTTACAGGCTCTAACGGTAGGCCACTGGCGTCAGGGATTCTGATAACTGTATGGCGCAGGCGCAGGCGGAACTGGCTGCCTCCGACCAATCAACGAATTCCCCAGCACGGAAAACCACGGCACGAACAAACTGAGAACAACCCTGGACAAGGTGCCAGCGTCCGGTCCAGATCAGCGCACATATCACACACGAGACTGCGCCCCTCCATCCAAGGGGCCCGTCTGGTTCCGGTCCAGATCAGCGCACAGCTCACGCACAAGACTGCGCCCCTCCATCCAAGGGGTCAGTCTGGGCCCTGATCGTTCCGGTCGCAGATCAGAGCAGCACATCACGCACGAGACTGCGCCCCTCCATCCAAGGGGCCAGTCTGGTTTTAGCTCCACATGAGCGTCACGAAGTATACGTCACGCACAAGACTGCCGTCGAGTCTGGTTGGTTGGGGGTTGGGGTGGTGTGGGTTGGGAGACGGCACACTCTGGGCGTGCCACGCCCTCGCAGATCACGCGCCTCCATCCAGGGGCAAGTCTGGTGTTCATCGATAGCGCACGTTCATGACGCATTATGACGCGTCCCTTCCCATCAGGGCCAGTCTGGTTCCGGTCCAGATCAGCGCACAGCTCACGCACAAGACTGCGCCCCTCCATCCAAGGGGCCAGTCTGGTTCCGGTCCAGATCAGCGCACACATCACGCACGAGACTGCGCCCCTCCATCCAAGGGGCCAGTCTGGTTCCGGTCCAGATCAGCGCACACATCACGCACAAGACTGCGCCCCTCCATCCAAGGGGCCAGTCTGGTTCCGGTCCAGATCAGCGCACAGATCACGCACAAGACTGCGCCCCTCCATCCAAGGGGCCAGTCTGGTTCCGGTCCACATCAGCGCACACATCACGCACGAGACTGCGTTCCCCAGCCTGTCATCAGCTCAGCTCCGTGAACCAAGTGTGTCACGTGAAACGAGAGACGCTTAGCATTGCGCCGTGATGCAGTTACAGAGCTATTTTTACCTTCTTGTGGATGCCATTTATAAACACCGCCACTGAACAAAAAGTGAGGAGCCAGTGAATCTCCAGCCTCCTGTTTACAAGACGCTTTACCCTCTAGCGAGCAAAACTCGTCGGATTTGGACTCCTCGTTACCATTCCCAAATACTGGTAAAAATTTCCTATGTTTCACAATTTTGCTGAAGTCGGAAAAAAACTTTTCATCAAAAGGGGGAACAGGGCCTCCTGGCCCGCCCTCCTTTTCGAACGCGTATGGTGTCGCCTAAAAACTACTTAAACAAAAACCTACTAACATTAAGTCGAGAACGAAGAAGTCGAGATTAAACGTAATTAAATTGAAGATATTAGAGCAACATACTCTCAATCTGTTTCTTTTTTATTTACGTACCTGCGGTGTGTGTGTGTGTGCGTGCGTGCGTGCGTGCGTGCGTGCGTGCGTGTGTGTGTGTGTGTGTGTGTGTGTGTGTGTGTGTGTGTGTGTGTGTGTGTGTGTGTGTGTGTGTGTGTGTGTGTGTGTGTGTGTGTGTGTGTGTGGGTGTGTGTGTGTGTGTGTGTGTGTGTGTGTGTGTGTGTGTGTGTGTGTGTGTGTGTGTGTGTGTGTGTGTGTGTGTGTGTGTGTGTGTGTGTGTGTGTGTGTGTGTGTGTGTGTGTGTGTGTGTGTGTGTGTGTGTGTGTGTGTGTGTGTGTGTGTGTGTGTGTGTGTGTGTGTGTGTGTGTGTGTGTGTGTGTGTGTGTGTGTGTGTGTGTGTGTGTGTGTGTGTGTGTGTGTGTGTGTGTGTGTGTGTGTGTGTGTGTGTGTGTGTGTGTGTGTGTGTGTGTGTGTGTGTGTGTGTGTGTGTGTGTGTGTGTGTGTGTGTGTGTGTGTGTGTGTGTGTGTGTGTGTGTGTGTGTGTGTGTGTGTGTGTGTGTGTGTGTGTGTGTGTGTGTGTGTGTGTGTGTGTGTGTGTGTGTGTGTGTGTGTGTGTGTGTGTGTGTGTGTGTGTGTGTGTGTGTGTGTGTGTGTGTGTGTGTGTGTGTGTGTGTGTGTGTGTGTGTGTGTGTGTGTGTGTGTGTGTGTGTGTGTGTGTGTGTGTGTGTGTGTGTGTGTGTGTGTGTGTGTGTGTGTGTGTGTGTGTGTGTGTGTGTGTGTGTGTGTGTGTGTGTGTGTGTGTGTGTGTGTGTGTGTGTGTGTGTGTGTGTGACGTATGAATTGAAGTGTAAATGTTCCCTGATAACCTTAATCATAATATCATTGCGCTATACAAAAACAGGGGAATTGGCAGCCCATATAGAAATTGGGATTTGGCTAGTGGGTTCGAGCCTCCCCATTGCCTCGGAACAACTTTCGGGTATTCATTAACTGTAGGCACTCTGACATTTCGGAGGGGGCTCGGCCCTATGCAAACCCCCTCCCCCCTGTATCCATCAACGCCCATTACGGCAAAGGCAAACGAAAAGAAAACGGGGCGATCACGCCGGCAAATACAACACGGACAGCACACACAGCATTCTGATGGTCTCGGCCCACCAGCTAGCCCACCGTGACCTGGACGGTTCCCATTTGTATATCACGTGCACTTAACCGAAGTGCACAGCGAAGGATGAGCAAAGGCAAGCACGCATCCACGCGGCACACACGAGGCGAGAACGTGCTGAAGATTAACCACGCATCCACGCCGCACACACGAGTCAAGAACGTGCGGACAGTTCATGACTGACCTTACATTACATGCTGGACCCAGAGAGCGTGCGAAGGTCATTGTCCTCAGGGAACTTGTGGTCTTGGCTTCTTCTTAAGCATGGGCATCTCAAGCAGAAAATGCCACCGACTCAAAACCCAGTCAATAAGTACCAATGGGCGACAAGCTCATGGAGGCTTGACATCGAAGGCTAGAAATAATATAAAAAACAATATTTGGGACTTAACGACGCATCAGTTGCCGAGGTCATACGGCGGCGCCAAGTAAAGCCAAGAGAATGGGGGGGGTGAATAAAGTGAGAAGAATGGATAGGCAAGTGGCTCACACCAACAAGGCGTGGTTGCCACAAACTACTACAAAGCTTGAATGAATCGCTGCAACGGAAAAACAAGAACAAAATGAAATGCTTCCAACGCGAGAACATTCCTGCACATGTTGCACAGGATCGGCTTCCAGTCCTGCAGGACGTCCTCACCAGTCAACAGAGAGAACAAGGAACTTTCGGGACTACTCAGTCTAGTGACCGACGCGAGAGCCAGACAAGGCGTCAAAGAACGAAGAACGCCGACCCTGGCCATTGTTGCCAATATTCTTCACTGTCCAGTGCCCCCAAAAAGGTTCTCCCTGGAGGTTTACCTCCTCCAAATGTCTGGTGACGACGTCAACCCCAGTGCCGCGCGCCTGAAACTGCCCGGCAAGGTATAACAAACGTAGGCTCTGGCAAAAACTATGATTTTGTAAACATGCGAGCTAGACTAGTCTGCTTATTGCGCCTAAATGACTGACACTGTAGACGGCAGATTAAGGGGAGGAACAATTTGGATCGCCGTGAACATGAAGCACCCGGGAAGAAGGGTACTGAGTAAAAAAGGCAAATCCATATCCCAGCAAGGGATGATTAAAAGCTCATCAGCAATAACCTGGCTTGATCCTATTGCAATCCCAGTAAAAGAACTCAAACAGAATATGAGTCAGGAGCATAGAGCATAGATATGAGAACAAGCATAGAGCGAGTCACATAAACCCTACGAGGATGTGGAAATGCAACTCTATCAATTACTGGTGTCAGTAAACACACACACACACAAGTAGGAGGAATAGTTGCACCTTGCGCCATTATGTAAGAAAAATTCTAATGGAATCTTTCGGATTACAAATATACATTTTGGCTTGATGATAATACATCTATACAGCAGCACATGGGGACAAGCAAGGCAATCAGCCAGCATCCTGACCGCAGACGACAAATATACGTCTGTCTGCCTTCCAAGACGGGCTGTATCCAAGCGGTTTCTCATTAGCGCTGCCTTGTGCCATTCGGGTCAGCATTGACAAAAAGCGTCATAGCCGCCGGTGGCAACTAACCTCGGATGAGAAAACACCGGGGCCAAAGACAGATGATCGCCCCATCTTTTCTCGGGAGTCTGGTAATATTAATCACGCACATCTAGCAGACGGTACCAGCCACTGAGGCTTAATTACCAGTGCCTGGCCGCGGAAAACGCACAATCACGGTGGAGATGGTTACGCAATGGGCGTGATTTTGGGTAGATGCCGGGTCCCGCCGGGTGACGCGAGGGCCGGCGGCGGGTACACCCGCAGTCAGTTCAGTGACCGGCCCACAGCCTACTCTACTTTCACCCTGACTTGGGGCAGGGAGTGCTTAGCGGAGGGAGCGCAGCCCAGCCGGCCGCGCCGTCACCTTGGGAGGAAGCCACTTCACCAAACAAAACGGCGTGGAGCTTCCCAAGTGGCCTTGCAGCCGCACAAGCACATGCATAATTCAGTACTTTTTAAGGCAACAAATGTTCGAGAAGCAAGAGACTGGTCTCATTACATGTTTTGTGAAGTTTAAGTTCCCATCCAGATACGAAAAGAGCGACCAGCGCCACTTTGTCAAATCCGCAAAACCACCACCGGCCACTCAGCTCCTCTGCCATTGCTACATTTCATTATACAGTGCCATTTAAGCGTTACTTATTAATTTAGCACTACCCAAAGATCACTTCCATTGCTCTTTGTAAAGAAATTTGAAAGGAAAATTACTGCTTATACGTACATTACATGAACAATGAATCTTTATATTGTAGGGTATCACACAACATAAATATGCGTTCAAAATCCTTTTGCTTCTTTCTGATGAAATACAAATTATAACAATTTCCATATTTTAACGTTTTTGAGTGTTCTCTTAACAAGCTGTCGAAGCGGAAGTGGTTTTGAACTGTTTTGCGTCCGCTTCGGCTACTCTGCTACTTTTGGTGATAGAAGCCGCTACCTATTCTGCTACTCAGTGTCCTGAAATTCACAATTTTAGGTGGAAAACATATCTTTTTCAGATTTATTTAGGGCTCACCAGGGACTTGTTTTGGCCTCACTTGACAGAGGAATCCCGGGCATGAAAAATAGTATAATACACATCTAAATTAAGACAGTGAATACCCAAACCATATTAGTATCATCCCCAACCGCCATTGATGTAATATCTTGCCTGATTACGTCCTCTCGCCAATCTCAAACGCCAATACTACTACTCCCACGATAACGCTGCGCAAAAGAAAACAATCCCGGCCTCCCACAAACTAAAATATAAAACCCACAGAAAAAACTCCAACGATGAAATGGGAAAAGTGAGGAAACAAAGGTTTTCTGGAGGTATAACAAACTTTGCTATGTCCCAGAAGTTTCTGACCCTTACAAATACAAAATATGGCGCATATTTTTTGTCTAAGCTGGCTTGGGATTGGCTGCTTCCAGATTTTCAGGCGAAGGAAATACTTCACGCCTGTATTTATTCAGTGAGGCCGATTGGATTGAGGCGCATTCGTTTTCGACCACTTTTAATTTTCGGCAATTATTCGCATTAGAATAGGATACAAGTCGCATTTGCAAGGATTAAAATGAAACGCAGATTCCTATCAAGACCACCAATAATGTGAAAGTAACCTTATAATTTCAAGAGAGGCTGCCAAAGTCAACCCTGATTTTTTACTGTTTTTTAATGTTGGTAACATTGATGAATAAATTAGGATATATATTATTTTACTGAACAAAAGTTGGAAAGAAATACATCTTTTCTTCAAGAAAAATGAACAAGCAATTTCTATGTATTTTTGCTATGTGGTTTAAGAGCTTGTTTGAGATTTTCAAACGCTCGGAACTACATCGTTATTACGGTAGAAATCTCCACTTTAAGTGAAGCCGATTCCACCTTTCAATATATTTCGTAAAATACAGATTTATTTTTCTTTTTGTTAGTTTTTTATAAGTTAAACATGCTTTAGCAACATTTTTAGCGTTCGATTACTCTCAACCGTGCGTTTATTATTGAGAAATGGGATTCCAAAGACATCCAAGTACCGAACTTGCCTCGGTGAAAGGGCCTCAGCTGGATTTCGTCCATTCAGAACAATGACGTCACTTTGTCGTATTTGGGGAGCCGAAATGATCTCGGGTGTCATGAATGGGTGCGCAAGTGCAGGCGGTGAGTTTTTTTAGTTACTTCGGTAACCTTGGAGAGCCCTGTCTTGAGGCGGGGATATCACCAAGGCGGAGAACACAGAAGTTTGAGGTCAGTATGGTTATTGGAAAAAAGACTGGAAATTGAGTGAGTGGGTGGAAGGAATTCGAGTTTGCTGTTGGAAAGGATATTGTGGATGAGGGTTCATTTCTTATCAGTGATACTGCAGCTTACCTTTCGGGAAATTCACGATTAATCGAACCATTTCTCCCATCTTAAATATCTACAGGAGATAGGTGGGTACCTACCTACTCAGTACAGTACTGGGTGAAGTCATAATGCCTTGCAAAAGTTTTCCACAGCTCACAGGAAGGCTCAGGCTGTACCTTTTGCGGCTCATGATTTTTAAGGCTGGGTATGCTTGCCATTTTCCTAATCTGAACTGATTGTGCATACAAATATAGGCTGGTGATTTTCACATATTGAAGCAAAATAATCCTGGCAGCGGTTGAGTGTTTAAACCCCATGTCTTGCATTAAATAATGATAGCCTGTGTGGTGCTTGGATGGGTGAACGTTGGAGAATATCAAAATAAGGGGAAGAGGGATTTTATCTGGTTGGATATTTACCATGGAATCAGGGCAAAATAATGTATTCTATATATAAATATTAGAAATTATGTAGCTTCCTAGTTCTATGTTCATGGGTTAGAGATTCCAGGTTATGGATCCTATCTATATATGAGGTATCTACAGTTGTGGAGCGTCAAAATATTTTAATTCCACTAGGAGGTAGCAGAATGATGATTCTTCACTTCCATTCTGCAGCAGATGTTTTCATCTACTGTCAGTCAAAACAAAAAAAAAGCTGGTGGTAGTTGTTGCTTATATTTCGAAGGCATATAAATACAGTCCTATATCAAAGTATTATCCTGAAAAAGTATTGGTTTGGTAAGAAGCAATAAACAGGACCAGGAAAAGGGCTGTGATGGGACTTGTAAGCTTGGAAATACTTAACAACAAAAATGAGGCATGTTAAGAAAGTGGGGGATTTTGGCCTCTTTTTGGGATTTTGGCCTCACTCTCCACCTTGCGTGAAAGCAATTTCAGGACCCTGCCGCTACTATTTAGAGCGTCCGCGAGAAGCGAAGCCATGGATTTAAGTGGCGCGTGACTCGGCTCTGCCAATGAATATGCAGTAGGTTATTTGTACGATAGAAAAAAATAATACCGATAGCACACACAGGAAAAAGATTCTGACAAAAAACATTTTCTCCTAAATCCCCCACGATCATTCTACGCAAAAAGTAAAGAGGGCTGGAATCAACAAGAAGTTGAATATAAGAATAACAAAATTGCGAATTGCGATTTAACCACTCCTCATTAGGATACAACATTTTCTGCATTGTATTTGTCATTTCAGGACACCTTAGTGTACACGTCTCCTTTGATAAGTGCTCACATCAGCCATTCGGCCATGTCCCGGCCTAGAATGCATCTGAGATCATATCTAGTTCTGCCAAAAGTGGAAACTATGTTTGGATGCGTCCGACCAAACCAAGCCAAGCGCGCGTACAGACAGGAATCTGTGGGGTGTTGATACAACACTGGATCTGGTGTCTTTGATGAACGCAACTGGTCAGAAAGAACTTACAGCTGTTCGCTCTGTAGCCCTATCTTACCTCTTGCCCGAAACAAATTGATACCTGGCATCGCTGGCACCTACACCTGTGCTGTGCCCTGCTGTGCTGTTTAAATTAACGTGCAAACTGCACTACTGTTGGCACACAACCGGGTCGTGTCTGTTTTACTTGGTTCTAGCTTGCTCAGGTCATAAATGTGACGCCTCAAGGTCACCAATTGACCTAGAATAAAACATTATACGCCATCAGATACTTCAGGTCGCATTCGACAAGCTGCAGCTTACCGAGTCTATCTTTCTTAGTTTCCAAATGCTAATGGAGGTCAATCGTTTACCAACAACTCCCGATGACCGACAAAGTTTTTGGCATATTTATAATAAAAATATATTGATATTCTGCGTTAAAAGGCAGATTCATCCAAATGCTTTCCTATGCAGTAAAGATTGTTTTTAATGTACTAGGTAACTTCTATGGTAACTTAGGTACTAGGTAAATTCTATGTACTGCAAGTTATGTGAACTGAGGTCACCGGGTCAAAATTTTCCAAAAAAACACGAACATAAAAAACTTCATTAACTAAAGCTGTGGGCTCTTGCAATACTAGTTATGTATAAAATGTCTACGTTACTTCACTTTAACACCGTGATATCAACAAAAGAACAATTGAAATTTCCTCAAGCCATAACTCTGCAACGGTGGCACTAATTAGTTCAAGTTGAAACTTTCAGATCTTGTTTATACTGACTAGAAAAGGCAGGGCGCCAACTTTGGTGCAAATTCGAGAGATGAAGGTGTTATTTTTCAATCTGTTGGAGTCATCACGTTTTGTGTTACAACACCCCACTATAAAATGCCACAGCAAGCCAATCATCCTTTGCGGTATTCAGTTAGAAAGAACCCACCATACGTGCTATCACAGAGAACCAAACTGGACGACGGACCCATATGTAACACCTCTCAAATGATTTCAGATCTCCTCACGATAACAAAAAAGCATAGTGGACACAACAGAACATCTTGTATACAAAGCCGACATTAAGGACTGCCCCGGAGGAAATCGGAATATTTGTCCTGATCATTATTAACAGCATTTGTCTCAGTTTTCGAATGCTTCCCGCACGAGTATGTCTAACGGGCAAAAAATCAAGTCGATGCTACTTACACGCAGACGTGAATAACACGGACAAGAATACAACAGCCCAAAATCTACGCAATTAAATGTTTGCGCGAACTTTTCATTTGAAAAAAATAACTACAATACTCTTGCACGCTTTCTGCACCAAATTTGGAACTTCAAAATCCAAATCATAGGTTCAAAAATAATGAACATTGTGAACTAATAGAACATGTGTACATACACATTTTGCAATAACCATAACAAACACATTAAGTTGATGCTTACCCTGCGCGGTAACTTAAGGTAAGACGTTACTAAGACAGTGACTTAAGTTAATACATGATTTTCGGTGCATTACTGGAGTTTTAAACATTCATTAAATATGAGGATCCCGTTCTGTAATGTCGCGAACATGCATTAACATTTGAAAATGCACGCGTGCGTTAACAATTTTACGGAAAGGTTGGCACACGAATGGTGCATAGTGTTAAAGGTGTGGCCTTACGGTTTACTGGTGCCGTTGGGGTCGACCGGTTTTTTGTTGGACTGTTTTCGTGAACTACCCCTCCCGCCCCTCCCGGCGGTTGTTGTGGCGGGGTCTGGCTGGTGCTGTTTGGGTGTGTGGGTCGTTGTTTATTTTTTTGTTTTTTAAACCATTGCTTTGTTTTTGGACTGGGTTTTTGAGTGCCATTTTAAGCTCAACGTTCATCTTCGATAAAGGTTTCGAGGTCAAAATGAGAAAAATTCAGGAACATATTTGGATGAGCCATCATCTGTGTTTTCAGTATCACTGTGAACCATAATGAGCAGTAGCCATGATGCGCAGCCACGCTATGCAGTCAAAAGTTCAGCTGCTGGCTCAGGTGTCCGGTATGAGGTACATCGTGTCATGTAAAGAATCTGGCTGGGATGAGTTTGAATGCTCAAAATAGCATTGATTGTAAAAACACTTGTTTTCTTTTGGCACGCGTGCATTTATCTTGTGAATGCCCCCAAAACAAACCATGCCCCTTTTTTCCATTCCCCAGAAGAAACCCTTTAACAATGACAGGAAGCCGAAGGTGATCTTTCCACCAAGGACAGATGCACCGAAAATCATGTTATTCACAAACGTAATGCATGGTTTTGGTTGCATTAATGGGTTTAGCACACTCGTCGCAGATGAGAGCACTCGTGTGGTTAATGCACTCGCTCCGCTCGTGCATTAACCACACGTGCTCTAATCAAGCGACTCGTGCACTAAACCCATTAGTGCACCCAAAACCATACATGAAGTAATGTTAATGTTAAGTCCGTGCAAAAACACGCACTTAACATTCTTAATACTTTCATTCTCCTATATGTCTTGCAGCCAAAATTGTATACGGTTATTTACCCTGGATAATTGTCTATATATGGCCGTTGTTTCAGCTCCATGTCTCTAAAAGGAGCTCGTCACGAGCCCATCAAAAATAAAAGTCACGCGCATACCCTTGCCGGAGTGGGTCGGTAGAATAACGCATTAGAGAGGGCTGGAGAACATATTGGTACCGCGCTGTGCGTAAGGTGCATGGGCCGTGTCACGTTTCTTCAAAGGTCTTTTGGCAGACTAGGCGATTGTAGGGTTTTATATCGCCTTAAATATAAGGGAAAAATATTGCAATTTTGTTCCAAATATGAAATACGGACTCTGACCCGAACGAAAACAAATTTTCATACCTCTCATTATGCGTACTCTTGCACAATGGTATACTGCGTACTCTTGCACAATGGTCTACTGCGTACGCTTGATACTAGGAGACTACTATTGAGACTATTAAGACTATTGATACTAGGAGCAAAGTCTTTAACTTTTCCTGGTTATAAAATATAACACGAAGGGCGCGAAAAACTCACTTTGCTACTTACTCCCGGCGGAAGAACAGAAGCACGTGATTTTTGTTTGCAGCCAAGGCACTTGCCTTGCTTTTTCATAGCAATGCCCCCACCAGCTCAGTGGCTGCGAAGTAACCAAAACAGCTGCTGCGTACTCCTACCCACCCTAACCCTATATCTATCACAAATTTCATGCTTATCTGTCGCAGGAGTGCGTGTAAACAGGAGACCACATTTTAACACGCGCATTGACGGGGTCTGAGCCACCTTCGCATTGACGGGGGGGCGGGTACCCGCCCCTAAGATCTCGAGAACCACGGTAGGTAGCGAAAAACGGTAAACGGCGTTGGGCTGCCCATCCACTTCTCCATCGAAAACATTTGAACCATTTTTTTGTCAGGTCACATTTAAGGTCACGAGAGGTCAAAACATGCCCATCATAGGGATAACATGTAAAATTCAGTTTTTCGGGCATTACATCTGAACAAGTAAAGATAGAGCAAAACGACTTGAACTGTATGACTCCTCTTAGCAAGCCGAATCGAATGATATATAATTTGACCTTGCTAGGTCAAATCAAGGATTTGACCTGACCTGAGGTCAGGTCAGGGTCAAATTATATAAAATGCATATCATTAGAACCGCAAAGCCCAGGCGAGTCTAATGCAGCTAAAATAAATGCTCTATCACCATCCGTTACTGAGTTATTCCGTAAAAACCATTTTTCCATGTATTTCCAATAGAGAGGTCATGCGTCTTACCTGACCTTAGGTCATCGATATCAAAAATACCGAAACATATTTTAGAGAACTCGGTGGGGCCATTATGTGATATGAGTTTCAATCGGGTAAGTTCACCCTGCTCCGACTTATGCTATCTTAAACTTTTTTGAGGTCGGGTCACTTGACCTGTACTGGTGACCTGACATGAGATGACCTAACCTTAAAATTTTCACAGAAGTTGTAAAAATGATGAGGAAAAAGGTACACCAAGTACGGGGCGCTACGCGCCGCCGTTTTTCTGCTATCTCCGAAAAACCCGAGGGGGCGGTACCCGCCCCGTCAATGCGCGTGTTAAATTATAGAAATTCACGATACTTCAAGCAATAACAAATACCAACAAAGACTTAAGCTGGCAGGGCCGACAAAGCCTCATATTCAGCGCAGCATCCATCTTCGAGAGACGTGACTAAAACAACAGTGAAGGGGAACTACTGGACCCGAGGAGAAACTACACCACTACACCACTCGAAGGGGAGCTTCGCCACTACACCACTCGAACGGGAACTACGCATCTATCAGCCCAGGCGTCAGAAGCGACGCTGGTCCTCTGGAATTATGTCTTAATGAGAAAATGATACAACTGGCCAGTTATTTGAATTTTAGGGTGCGCCAAACGTGAGGTCATATAGGGTCCAAGAAAATAACATACCAATGTGGTACGTGCACTTCAATTTTCGCTAAAATGACGCGAGTGCGGGGGCTTTTATCGATTATTATCTCCCCCAGCGCGCTCTTGAAAGCACGCCACACCCAGCAGGATATCGTTTTACAGCTTAGTATTGCGACTGAGGAAACGCGGTGCGGGCCCAAATGTTCCAGAAACTTCTTATCAGAGTGACCTATACCTACAGACGTCATGATTCATAGCTGTTAAATGCACTTTTGGAAAATTAATAAATACAAAAACATAAGCTTCTTGGACAGTTCAGGGCCATCATGCACGATTTCGGCCTTAAAAACGAGACGCTACCAGACGATTCATATGTAAATTGTGATCTGAATTTTCCTATATTATCCAATATATTAATAACACCCTTCTGTCCCCTCATAGGTAGGACGGCTCTACTACTTTTTCCCATTTCTAACCTAGATACGGAGAGTACAGAGAAGTACAGAGATATAGCGAGCACAGAGAAGAGGACAATACATCCTAAAGACCTTTCTAATCGCCTTTGGACATCCAAGCTGTACCTAAAACCACTGGAGCGATGAAATGCTGACAATGGTTCTACACTGAACGCAGGAGCGAGGAAATACTGACAGTGGTTCTACACTGCACGCAGGAACGATGAAATACTAACAGTGGTTCTACACTGAACGCAGGGGCGATGAAATACTGACAGTGGTTCTACACTGCACGCAGGAACGATGAAATACTGACAGCGGTTCTACACTGAACGCAGGAGCGATGAAATACTGAGTGCTTCTACACTGAACGCAGGAGCGATGAAATACTGACAGTGGTTCTACACTGACCGCAGGAGCGATGAAATACTGACAGTGGTTCTACACTGAACGCAGAAGCGAGGAAATACTGACAGTGGTTCTACACTGAACGCAGGAGTAATGAAATACTGACAGTGGTTCTACACTGCACATAGAAACGATGAAATACTGGCAGTGGTTCTAAACTGAACGCAGGAGCGATGAAATACTGACAGTGGTTCTACACTGCACGCAGGAACGATGAAATACTGACAGTGGTTCTACACTGAACGCAGGAGCGATGAAATACTGACAGTGGTTCTACACTGACCGCAGGGACGATGAAATACTGACAGTGGTTCTACACCGAACGCAGGAGCAATGAAATACTGACAGTGGTTCTACACTGACCGCAGGAGCGATGAAATATTGACAGTGGTTCTACACTGAACGCAGAAGCGATGAAATACTGACAGTGGTTCTACACTGAACGCAGAAGCGATGAAATACTGACAGTGGTTCTACACTGAACGCAGGAGCGATGAAATACTGACAGTGGTTCTACATTGAACGCAGGAGCGATGAAATACTGACAGTGGTTCTACACTGACCGCAGGAGCGATGAAATACTGACAGTGGTTCTACACTGAACGCAGGAGCGATGAAATACTGACAGTGGTTCTACAGTCTACACTGAACGCAGGAATGGGGCCTTTCGTGAGCACGGAATGCATTCGAGACTAACACCAGACGGCGAGACAGCAACAGCCGAACACAAACCTCACATCCACGGAGGTGATTATTAGCTGGTTTATGAAATAATCAGATACGAATACACGCGAGGAAAATTACAACCAGTTTTTTTGCATTAGATGGGATACCAACGTATTCAGCGACAGACCGTACAAGCCGCTACTTACGGCAAGAAGAACAGCTTTCAGTATATTTTCCTATTAGTTTGGGCCGCCCAATTTCAGACAAATTTCAGACAAACACAATGTCAATAGTTTTAGGACACTGCAATGGGCGAGTTCCGAACGGCATTTGCCCTGGCATGCCATATCTTAAGGTGTCCTTAGAGGGTAGTACAGTATGATAGGACTTCGAGGGTGGGCCTGCAGGGTGCTTTGACGAGTCAACAAATCGTAAAAAACGAGACAGGGAAGAAATATAAGCTTTTGCTCAATATAAAAGACGAATTTTTACTAAGAGTTGCTGATACATTTATATATATATATATACGTATATATATATATATATATATATATATATATATATATATATATATATATATATATATATATTATATATATATATATATATATATATATTCATATTTATACATATTCGTTGAATATGACGGCGAAAGGGCCTCTGTTACTTTTCGGCTAAGTGATTCTATGGTCCTAATAAGCTTCTTGTTCTTGCGATTTAATTCTTTTAAAATAACACCAAACGACTCTGGGCTTTGCAACGTTTCGATATTTCTAATATCATCCACGGGCATAATTAAACATAAATTAAATACACAGGAAAATCGATCTAGTGTTCATAAATATTCGCGTCGGACTCCATACCTTCTAAAATGAGCAAACATTATTTCATAGCATAGGCAAGTAAAAAACAATCACAAGAGATGCGTTATTTGTGCGGGCACTTTGTTTTCAAAGTTTGCATGTTACCAATATCCTTAAAATCTAAGACATGATCAATCATAAACACACACAGATACACAATGATATTTGAATTGCGTTAAACTAACATATTTTAGTACGGGTTCGCACTTTAATAGCTAGATGTTCTGGGTTTTTAGCTATGTACTCTCAGTGGGGCGCTTTCATACAACGCCAGTTTAGCCACCAAATTCATCTGTCTGTTGATGGTCGGGTTCATTTCACGGATGTAAACTGCTTCCCGGGCTTGCAGTTTTCTTTTGTCGTGGCAGCGCGTCAGTATGGTGGTGTTCTCCACAATATCACTCCTGGTGAGTTCTTTGTAGTGGGAGAGGCGCACGTGGCTCACCAGTGCTCCTTGCTGTAGGTGGTTCGTCAGTCGTCTGGATAGTGTGGTTGTTGTGTAGCCGATGTAGGAACAGTTTGTTTGGTACGCACAGTAACCAAAATCATCCTCATCATCATCATCATCATCATCATCATCATATATATATATATATATATATATATATATATATATATATATATATATATATATATATATATATTTATATTTGTGACAGTGATGAAAATGGAATGTTTTGTGAGGAATTTGATGTCCGTTTATCGCCAGACCTGGAACCTGCGATCGCACCGAACGCGCCGGGTGCGACCTGACCATTGGTTTATGGCCCGTGCAGGGCGGCGCTGGAACCGGCGGCCACCGTCTGAGGGTATCGTGACCTGAATCGCCAGGTGGGGGCATGCGACGCGACATGCGGGATGATGTGAGAGGCGGTTGAGGGAGGAGGGTAGCAGAGGCGGTGGAGGGTGTGGTGGGTGATTGGTGGAAAGGGTGGCGCCCGGGTGATTCCAGATGCTACAGTGATGAGCTGAACCGGTTTTTGTGGGGTCGGTGCGCGTGGCAGCTGGGGTACGTGGGTCCATCGGTGGCGTGTCGGCTGCCGCGCGTTGGCCCTGCGCCTTTACCCTCCGGCTCATCACCCTGGACGAGCTGAAGGCGATTGTTTTCGGCAGGGGATCCTCCAACTCCAGTGCCAGTGATGGTATAAGTTGGCATCATCCGTTGGTTTGAGTCCCGGCAGCACCTCCACTTGATAAGCTAATCCCTGTGAACCCAGGCTCCTGGAAAACCAGTGTTTTCAAACCGGTGATCCTCCGACCTCTAGTTTGTCCTATAGCATATCCCTACCGTACGAAAATCCTAGAGCGTGTGTGATCAGCAGTTGGCTTACCTCCAAATCACCTCCTTGCCTCCAGTAGCACGGTTTGCCCTCGTATGTGTGAAAGCGCGCTGGTATCCATCACCGATCACACCTTTCTGTAACGATCGTGGGAGGTGTCCTCCCTGTCCTCGATTTGAGTAAATGTTTTGATGTGATTGACCACTGTCTCGAAAACTCCAGGCTCATTCAATCGATAT
This sequence comes from Lepas anatifera, assembly GCA_034440635.1. NCBI lineage: Eukaryota > Metazoa > Arthropoda > Thecostraca > Lepadidae > Lepas > Lepas anatifera. The sequence goes on from JAOTON010000386.1 coordinate 1,450,777, forward strand.
CTTGGTTTTCGGATATTTGCAACCCAGAGTGTGCCTTCCAGCTGATAATCTGGGTGTTTAGTTTTTGTTCCTAAACATGGGCGTATTCAGGTTCCTGTTGGCCTTGTCACGCATCTTTGTAACGACCTGAGCCTGTATGCTGAGGATGCGGTGTGGTCCAGTAGCAGATGACCCAAATACTAATCAGCGGTAAAGTACTATTTGCCTATTCAACGATGGAAAATTTTTGGCTTCCTTGATGTTTGGTTTAGGGGTAATGGATTAAAGTAAACGCTGAAAAGACACAACTATTTTAGGAGCGCTCCCAACATTGAATTGGTATTTTAAGTAATTCGCGGCCACGACCTAGTACCTTCTATGAACGTTAAAACCTCGGCCTGACCTTCGATCGCACCTCAGCTGGGACTTCATTTTTCTTAGGTAATGCTTCGGAATTTTGAGTGGTCTCTACATCTGAGACATTGCTTGCCTCCCAGAGTCATCTCCCGATAGTCAGTCCTGGTTATTCCCGCGTCCGATACTGCATCAGCGTATTGGTAACGGACCCAAACCAATAACATTCGGCTCCAAAATTATTAACTATGTGAAAAGTCATTTTTGGTGAAAAGTTTGATCACGTATCGGATGTGTTAGAGGACCTGGGCTGGCTGTCGGCGGGTGAGCTGGTGAGGTATCACACACTTGTACTTGGCACAAGGTGGTGTGTTTCGGGGAGCCAGAGGAGTTGGCTCTGGGATTCGAAGAGGTCCGGCTTACCCGAGAGCGCAGCACGAGGCGCCTGTGCCGCGCTGATTGGGACGGTTAAGCCGGGTCGTTTTTACTTTCCCTATGACCTATGTCCGTGCTTTTTTGCCGCGCCGCCACTCTTGGCATTTGCTGTGGGTGTGTGTGGTGTTGTTGGTTTTGTTTTTTTTATGTTTTACTGTTTGTGTTGTTGGTGTGTGCCTCTTCCCTTTTCGTGTGCTTCTTTCCCTCTTTTTATATATATATATATATATATATATATATATATATATATATATATATAGCGTTGATTAAGTTTATGGTATCCCCCGTGTCATCGGCCACTTCTACATAAAGCTGTGGTTAAAAGCAAAATTCCCACGGAGAAAACCCACGTACCCATGTGTTGTGTGACCATGATAAACAAATAATGTCATATTGACAAATATAATACATCAAATTATATTACTTGTTTTATTTATAATAAAGTGAGGTCACCTTTTTCGAAAAATCCAAAATGTTTGGCAGGATGTCACGCGCTATCCTGCTGTTAGTCATAAAAGGCATTCCGGGCCTCGAGTCCGGGAGGCCTACATGGGCGGAAATACGGCATTCGTTCGCTGCTCTCCGCCCAAAGGTCACGGATACCCGGAGCGAACAAAGAGACCACCACAACAATGGGGTGCAAGCACAGCTTGTTGCGTGTCAGAAATGTTTGATGGGAGGAGCTAAAAAGCCTAGTTAACTGTTTGGTACTGTCAGATTTGTAGTCACTCCTTAAACTACATTGTATATAATATTTGTCATGCTTTAAGTGGCCTTTACGCACGGCATGATCTAGATTAAACGCATTATTAGGGATTAAGAAATACTCGTGATGGTGGGGGCGCGATATAGCTCAGCTGCTGAAAGCGCCCTCAAACACCAATGCACAGAAAGTGAGGTCACCTTGAAAACAAAGTTAAAACAAACAAACAACAAAGTTGCAAACAAAGTTAAATGAAAACACAAGCTTCTACAACCTGCTCGGGCACAAAAGCAAGTGGAAATACAAAGTTTTTGACCATGTGAATTAAAAGTTCTGATAATGTTTTTTTGCGAATCCCTGCATTTAGAAATAATTATGCGACAAAGTAGGCCGGAAACGCTCATAAGCCCATCCCTGTTCCCGCAGATGGGACAGCGCGCAGGACTGTCGTGCAGCGCACCGCTGGGCAAGAGGCGGCGAGATCCGCTGAGCAGGGAGGCAGCGAGAACCGCTGAGCAGGGAGGCAGCGAGAACCGCTGAGCAGGGAGGCGGCGAGGTGGCGAGGAGGTGACGTCTGCGGAGAAGCTAAGCCATGCCCTCAGAGCGATCGCTACATGGCACAGATGAACTGGGACTGCGCTAACACCGGCGATTGCTTCCAGAGGCTCTCAAATCGGATTATCAGTTGACCGGTGCTCAAAGCTCACTAGTAAATGCACTACGATTCGCCATTTTCGATTGGATGAGGGGAAGTGGGCCCCTGCCCCAGAGAATAGGTAATCACGTCTCCCACTATCGGAGGGCCTTCCAGTACTCGAAGCGAAACATTTGACAGACATCTGTAAGCAAGTGAGGTATCAAATGTAACTTTCCTATACGTAATGACTACACTACAGGTAGAACAAAAAGTTACACAACAGCGCGCCATCCTCACAGGCTGACTTGGAAAATATATATTAAGGAGCCAATCTTTTATCGGTTGGTTCTTCTTACAAAAATTCGTGGTTTTACCGTTGGAGACCAGTATAACTCTCGCCCGACGGGGGCATCGATGGCCCCCGTAATTTTTTTTTCGAGATAGCAGAAAGCGACGAGGCGCAGCACCACGGTTGAGGGCTCTATCTCTCACCCTCTCATTTTCCCACCATCCCTGAAATTTTTTACCCCGGGTCACCCAAGGTCAGGTCACCAGTGGAGGTCAACCAAGGTCACCCACTTCAAATTTTGAGCTCTATAAAAGCTACATTTCTTGGTCTATTGATTTGAAACTTCCTACACATCATGACCCCTCCAGGGACTACAATGTGTATATCCGGTATTTTTTGGGTTTCGTAACCTGAGGTCAGGTTACGAGGTGACCTCTCCCATTGAAAAAGCATGGGAAAAGCTGTCTTATGATCTAAAAGTCACAAAAACAATTGCACATGCTCAGGTTGCTCAGAAAAACGTTCATGGACACCCTTTCACGGATCCCACAGGCCATATTTTCCCTTTGACTTCTCAGAGGTCATCCAAGGTTACCAGGGGTCAAAAGCAGTATTTCGACTATAAATTTTTACCTAATTGATCTAGAGCGCTGAATCAAACAGCATCGTATAAGTCTTGTCACTGGCTTTCATTTGATATACGGCAAGGTACTTTCTGACCTGTCATGACCTCAGGTCATATCAGGTCACGAGGTGACCTCTGGAGGTCAAACCATTGGTGGGATGTCATTAGGTTCCACATAGAGGAAAAAGGTCTGGCATTTTACTGTCAAATGTACTTTATCAGATCACAATAGCTCTAATGGCACAAGAGCTATGCCCAGTTTTCAAGCATTGCATATTTGAGTGAGAATAGCCTATCGTGACCTATCTTGACCTCTGGAGGTCAAACCATTGACCTGAGCGCTTAAACATATTAAGTAGTTTCTTACTGAATTCATGCGAGTTTTATAATGCACTTCGCAGATTTGCGCTAATCCCCATATTTTTAGAGTTAGAGGGGGCCACCGATGACACCCGGTGGGGCGCGGGTTAAAGCGTCACACAAACTAAGTGCAAAGTGCGTAACGCCGGAGGTCTATGTCCAGCACAAAGTGCACAACACATTCGTCAGTCGCTTCGGCGCAGTGATAGGCGATTGGCGGTGACAGAAGGGGACTTGGGGGTTTCAAGCCCCCTCCCAAAAATATTAGAATGATTATATAGTAACTGCATAGCCGGAGACTGTTCTGAGGTAGTGGTGAGGAAAGCTCCAGCCCCTGCCCCCCCCCACCAATGAAGTCCTGGATCCGCCACTGACGATTGGCCTCCGGAAAGCCTCCCCACTGACCTCAGGCACGCACTAAGCTTACACAAATTATACCACCACTTCGCCGAAGTACAGCACCGACCGGCGAATCTCCCAAATAGCTCGGCCGAGGCTTCGTCGAAGCACAGCTGCGTTTGGTGGACAGTACAACGGCCTCTCTGCGGTGAATTGTTTCCCAGATCTGGCCGCTGATGCAGCCGATTGGTGGATTATGACGCGAGACCAGAATTGGGGTGATGTCAGAGCGGTCGTAATTTCACATAACCAATCTGGAGAGACGGGCGGTAATAGGAGGTGGCCGGTTGGAGCGGCTTCCCGGCACGGTGAATCACAGAGTGGCCCTGACCCGTCATCCAGCACAGCCGGACAGGCTCTGTACGAACCTCGCCACCTGACTCACATCCAAATCGCATTCCGGAACACGCCATGTAGAGCTATCAGCAAGCACAGACACGATTCATGGAGGAGCGCGGCCGGCGCAGAGCGGTGGACACAGCCGTCAGCCAGCCAACCAGAAGACGGCTCCGTTGTGACATTACACTGGAACTAGGATCATACGTACCTACGAGTAAAGTGGCAGATAATTTGCAAAGTGCCATCAGAGCGGATATTCGTGAAGCACACTTTCGTCGAAACTACATCGTATTGACTGGTTAACAGCCACCATCGTACTTCTCAGGCAGGGAGGGAGAGAAATCGGGCTCCAGGACAAAAGACGGCCGTCTCCTTTATTCCAAACTAAACATCCATATTTCAGAGCTTCCGCTGTAGAAGTGCAGAGGTCTATACGGCAACACACAGGGATGTGGAAGTGCATGCTTCCCGGCGTGCGCAAAGCACCGTTGAAAGGCGCCAGAACGTTGGGAAAATTCTTGAAGGTTTCAAACAACACAAAGGCACCGCTGAACCCGGCCCTTTAGTGCCGCGAGGCATCTCGAATTTGAATGTAGAGTCCACAGTGATTCACTATCTTACTGAAACCATTATCTTACTACATCTTACTGGAGTCATTTTCAGATAAAGCTATAGCGTACGGGTCCTTCCACTTCGAACTCCACATGCGCCATGAAGCCACAGGTACAAAGAGATGCACAGTATTTGTCGAATATCACTGAAAATGCACTCTGGCGAGAAGGTTACCCTCGCCCCGGTGGGAGGTGTTCGAAAAGCCCTCTCGGGGTTTTCCGGCAGCACAAAAAAACGGTGGCGTGAAGCGCCGCCGTACTTGGCACACCATATCCTTGATCGATTCGGCCACATTTCCCAAAATCGTAAGGTTGGGTCATCCCAGGTCATCTTACTAGTGCAGGTTACCAGTGACCTCACCTCCAAAAAAGTTTAGGATAGCAAGTATGAAAATGTATCCCATAATGAGCCCACCGAGGACCACAAAATGTACTCTGGATTTGTCATATCGATGGCCAAGGGTCAGATACGGATTATGACCTTACATTGGAAATGAATGGGAAAACGGGAATTTGGCGAAAAATGGTTCTATTTCCTGCAGAAACAGCTTAGAATACCTTCATATTCTCAAAATCGTAGCATCCTAGGACCCTTTCTAGGTTCATATTGCAAGTTTGAACTTGTGAGCCCCGAGAGGTCATCTGGGCCTACTTAAGCAGGTTTTCAGATTTGGGTCAATAACATTGTGGGAAATGATGACAAAACCTTTATTTTGATACTATTACGTTTGGATTGTCACTACGAATCGATTGACATGCATATTGGCTATGTAAAATTAGATGGTGACCTTGACCTGTGTCAGGTCATTTATGTTTTGACCTAGTATAGTCATATTATACACCATTCGATACGCCGAAACGAGAGGAAGCGAATTGTGCCTAAAAATATTCGAACTCAACTCATACGCTAGAGCCCAGGAGCTCTTCTCTAACATGCCACCTTCTTTGACCTGTTATGACCTCAATATCAATCTGAGCCAAAAATTGACTCATGAAGTTTCTTCCTGAATTGTTATGGGCTATCGACCAGAGTTCACGTTTTTTCGCTATCCCGCATAGGAGCCGAGTTCGAGGGGGTGTTTAAAAAACCCCCACCAGGACGGAGGTGGCTCGGAGGCTCAACGGAGCGGGTGTGAAGGCAGTAAAGTAAACAAAATGGACATATGGAAACCCAAATTATAGACTGAAACGTTCGCTCGCAACCATAAGCAAAACATGTCACATAAAATCAAAGGCGTCACCTGGTCCATATCAAGATGGCAGCAGGCGGACTCGCCGGTCACAAGAACACGAACCCAACGACCGCTCAGTGCGACCACGATTCTGGGACCTCAGCTATCTCTCGCACAGGTACCAAATGACCCCGGTCACAGACCTGCATCTGGTCTCATCCCCCGACTTCACAGACCTGTGGACTCAACGAATGCTAATGTTCCAACTGACCATATCTACTCATCCTATAATACTCTAAATAATGCCTCCGGATTTAATATACGTCCTCGTGATGAATTCGGTATTCGAAAACACACTCATCTGATGGCAACGACGTAGCCACGGTCTTTAACTTGGGAGAGGAAACCCTACCTGACGAAGGCCGTGGAGCACGGCGCAAAGCTTAAACTCGATAGCTGTCCAAAAAGCGCATCGGGGCAGTTCGCGTCCAATAAATATAAAAACATTTGAGTGAGTCCACATTGTTTAACAAAAGAAAAGGCTATAAAACTGGTGCCAAAACTATAAGACAGCACCTCCCGGGTCCATCAAAGGAACGCATACCCCGACTCCTCAGCCTTGTACCAAAACTCTTCGTTTGCGGAGAAAGGTGCATTTTCGTAGCGGACTACACTGCCCCCGCGCACGTGCGCACGTGACTCAGTCACGTGACGTATCTCGGAGCGCCGGGTGACCCCGGGTCAGCACTGAGTGGCGGAGAACTCCGCTCTGAAAACCATTGGGGCTGGTGTCCAAACTATGCCCAAAGGCCTGTTCGTATTGGGCAGCGTGTACACCCGCCGCACCAAAACGTGATTAACTGACTAATGAGGCGATTATAATTATAGATTCTCTGTAAAATACAACGGAAGTTTTGTCTTGTTTCCTTCCCAGCGTTTAAACAAGAGCAAAATTGGATCTCACCTCCTTGGACTACAAAAAAAATCCATAAAATGTAATCATACAGTCACGTACTGGAAATAAATCTGACGTACGTCACACCGTCATTCCAGTTACGGTCCAACAATGCAGCCTACTGTCATGCGCATCCTACCGTCCTTTTCTTTGAATCGCATAGATGGCTAACATAGAAAAGCACTTTTGATGAGATTGTTGCATTGTTTAATGATTCTAAGAGTTTAAGTGTTAAATGCTGCCTTTTTACTGCGTAACGAACAAAAAGACCCATTGCTCCAAAGAACCAAAATATACCCTCAACAATGTAACGTGAGTCAGGACCGCATGGTTCATGCTTGATCTTTTGGAGATGCAAACCTTGAGACCAGCCTTTTACTCTCGCCTAAGTGGAGAGTAAGGGGGTGTTTAACACCCCGCCGGTTTTTCGTTTTTCCGACAGCACTAGAAAACAGCATCATGACTTGAAAACAGCACCGTACTTGACACACCTCATCCTTGATCGCTCCTACAACTTTTCGGAAAATTTAAAGTTTGGCTTATCCCAGGTCAGGTCGCGAGGCCAGGCGAAGTGACCTCGCCTCCCAAAAATGTTTCAAGTGACACCAGTGAAAACAGATTTAATCTGTTAATCTGATTTTCATATCACATAATGGGCCAACCGTGTACCAAAGCTGTCTTACCAGGATTTTTATATCGATGACCTAAGGTCAGAACCCTCTTGGAAATGTAATGGAAAAACGGAAATTGGCAAAAATTGGCTCTATTTCGTGAGTGCAGCATAAAATACCTTCCAAATTCCCAGATCGTAGTATCTTACGCCACAATCCAGGGACATGTTACAGGTCCGGACTGCGATCTCTGAAAGATCGTCTGAGACTATTTGAGGTTTTTCAGATTTCAGTCAATAACTGCGCAGCAGTTAATGACAGAACTTTCATTTTGATACCATTACGTTTGGATTATAATTGCAAGTCGATTTATATGCATGTTACGTTAGGCCAGATGGCGACCTTGAGCTGACCTTAGGTCAGGTTGTCATCATATTTTGACCGGGTATGATCATATCATACATCATTGATTCACCGTAACGAGAAAAGCGAATACCGCCTAAAAAGTGACTCTAACTCAACACAGTCCGACGTTAGAGCCATAAACATTCTCTAACCTGTCATATCCTTTAACCTGCCATGACCTCAATATTGGGACGGGCAAAAATGTGACTGATATAGTTCACTATTTCACATCGGCTATCCATCACCGTTCGCGTCCTTTCGCTATCCCGCAGAGAAGCCGAGATCGAGGGGGTGTCTGAACCCCCAACAGGGACGAAGGAGGCTCGGAGACCCGCTGGGGCGTAAAGGCCTCCAGAAATCGGCCGGATGCTCATCACAAGCCTGAACAGCTTGTTCAAGATTATCTGTTCTGCGGTTTAGACGAACAAACTTTTCTGGTCAAACTCGAGCAATATTCACTCTTGCTCCAGCAATACTTGTTCCGGTTTAACGACGCACCCAATGCCAAGGTCGTACGGCGTCGTCAACTCTCGCGTTGCTGGGAGGAATTTGAGGGATCAGATCAGCTCATTCAGATGATCTCTTGGGACTTGAACCCGGGGTATGCGCCCTAAACGCCAATGATGACGATGATTACTTGAACCCGGGAGCCATGGCTCAGCAGAGAGGAACGCTATCCACTGAACCACGCATCCCCCATTTAGTCTAGCTTTGAAACAAGCGAATTTCCGTGCATGCTTAATGTAACGCGCCTCGGTCGGAGTCCCCCTGAGCGTGACGTACTTTGTGATCCACGTTCTGGCGTTTTTGTGATTATTAGCGCCTGAAAAGCTATTGCAACGATGGATAGTTGCTGAAGCGTCCTTAAACCCCAGCACACACGTTTTGGTGGATGATTATCTGGGGTGGTGCCACTTCCTCGTCTACCGTGATCGGGCCGCGGCCAAACAAGGTGGCGACTTGCGATGTTGTTCTGTGATCAGATTAAAACGCAAATTGACACCCTCCCCCACAACCACGAGGTTGAAAGTGCGGTGACCACCACCGCTGCCGGAGAAGCGTACTTTATGGGCCGACACGGTGGACGCCGCCATCTGGCAGCGTATGGCAGTGTATGGCAGTGTATGGCCAGGCCGGCTTCGCGGCGAATGGACCGGCCTGGCAACAGTCGGCGGCGCGTGGCGCGGCTGGCGACACGCTGGCCGGGCCGTTCACCTGGCGGCTACAGCCCTGATGACGTCACGGCGGCGTGCTGCTAGGTGAGCCAGACGGCCGGACGCCAGCCGCACGCACGTGCGCAGCAGCGGGAGCCGGCCGCACGCCGCCGCTCATGGACCATTGAGGGACAGGCGACAGAGGCAGCGCGGACAGGTGAAAAGGGAAGCGCGCCATAAAGGTACCACAGCGTAAGCCTGCCAAATCAGTCTGATTTATTGGTGACAAGTCAGTATCGAAGTTTAAATCGAGCAAATTAGACAAAGGAACAACATTTTGTCGCGCAGATTCCACTGGAAATCAAGAAATCAAGATATCCACGGTTTAAATCCACTTAACAGAAATCAACGAAATTGAGAAAATCGCAGTTTCCATGCTGATAGTCGAATAATATGACTTGTTGGAACAGGGAAATAACTTATTGACGCTTTGTCTAAAACTGGGACACCAACGTGTTTTGAACAGGGAAAATATCTTATTGACGCCTTGTCTAAAAATGGGACACAAACGTGTTCCGAAAGGGGAAATATCTTATTGACGCTTTGTCTAAAACTGAGACACCAACGTGTTCTGAACAGGGAAATATCTTCTCGACGCCTTGCCTAAAAATGGGACACAAACGTGTTCCGAAAGGGGAAATATCTTCTTGACGCCTTGTCTAAAACTGGGACACCAACGTGTTTTGAACAGGGAAATATCTTATTGACGCCTTGTCTAAAAATGGGACACAAACGTGTTCCGAAAGGGGAAATATCTTATTGACGCTTTGTCTAAAACTGGGACACCAACGTGTTCTGAACAGGGAAATATGTTCTCGACGCCTTGTCTAAAAATGGGAGACCAACGTGTTTTGCACAGGGAAATATCTTATTGACGCCTTGTCTAAAAATGGGACTCAAACGTGTTCCGAAAGGGGAAATATCTTCTTGACGCCTTGTCTAAAACTGGGACACCAACATGTTCCGAACAGGGAACTATCTTCTTGACGTCTTGTCTAAAAGTGGGACACAGACGGAGGCCTGTTCCCAAAGAAGGTTTTTCAAGTACTCAACGTTAACTACGAAGCATATGCATGTGCTCAGACATTGAACAAGACATCGCAACTTTGATGTTTGAAATATTTGTGCGTTGCGTACGTTAGGTACATACATACGTACATACGAAGCCCTACCCTTCAAGGAAATAAGGTTCATTGCTGCAATTTCATACTGGAGTCATTCCATGGGCATTTTGCATTGAAAATAATCAATTCACCCTTGTTTCTAATGAAAAATCGATAAAAATCCCAATATTAGGTATCATTTAATTTCCCTTCGCTATTGGTAAAATTGTTTATATCCACGTGTTGCACTAATTTATGCCAAATTACACTTCTTTGATTTGCGCCACAAACGAATACAAATACAATTGAAGCGTTTTTAGCTTCACAAAGTGTCACTTATCACCTTAGCTCTTTTTCTTGATACATTAAACATATTTTTCAAGTTTCAAGCTAGTCATTGAAGAACATTATAGGCATTTACAATCGCTAGCAACAAAGCCACGTATACGAATCTAATAGCACATAGGTTTAAAAGAGTACCAAACAAACAAACAAATTGTCTGCGCAGCGGAGCTTGAGTATTACACCTCGTTAAGGACACATCATATCACGTGACCACCTAGGGAGGACGGGGTCGATAGGAGGTGATCTTCGTTTCCTTTTTCTTCGCGAACGAGTTCCCGAGCAAAAAATATCGATGAGGTGATTTCTCGGCATGGTCTATCACATGGCTATCTCAGGTCAAATCCCATTATGAACGTGCCACTCTCCCTTTAAGGTTTGTTTGAACTTGTATGGACGCCTTATTCTCTATTGTCCTTGGGCTTTGGATCATTCGGGATATCTCGGGGTCAGGTGCTATTTTTGTTGTTGATTTGCTAGTGTAACTTCCTACGGCAAGTGCTTGAAATCTGAAACATTGGCGGGGAGCTAAAGAAGTCCCAGCCCAGTGGAAACAAATGTTCGTGCGATTTTCGGCTTGAAGCGTTTGACATGATCCTGCCTGCGCAGGTCTAGTGTAATTTAACACCATTACTCATGCGCATGCATTCCCCATCAATTGCTCTCGTGAATTTATACCACTTTAAGAAGTTCCTGTTTATGCAAAGGTGTCCAGTGTTTGTGTCTGGCTCCAAGATATGACTAGGGTAGGTACCAACCGGCCGTTAGTGGCTTCTGTCACTGGTTTTTATCAGTTAAAACCGGTTGGCGAGACCCAAGGGTGGTACACATGCACCCCTTATAGTGCTCGGCATTAAGCGTTGGTTTATTTCGAAATTTGATTGCATCACAGCTGCTAATTGCTCTTTCTATGAATCGAATATTTGAACTTGCAATCGGACTGCTGACAAAGCCTGCACGACAGCAGCAGAGTGGTCGGTGTTGCTGTTTCATGTGGGCACTGGGCGACAATAATTTGTACGTGTTAATGGTAGTAAACCTGCCCCGATGACCGGCATACTATATGTGGTCATAACAGATCGCATAATGCAGATTCAGTTGCTTTAGTTGATCCGAAATATCCCCGGGCTCCACCATCAAGCTTTATTATGCGGCCCACTTGGTCTCCTTTTTTACTACATTTAATCTGAATTGATGGAATTGGCCTTCACCGACATGCATAACAGGTGTATGACGCTAAAATAATACAAACCCAAACGAGGACAAAAGGGAAGTAAAACAAAAGAGAGTATGGGAAAGGGAAAAGGGATGGGAAATAAAAGAAAAGGGACATTTCTAAATTCGAAACCGCATGACCATTAAGCCCGTCGGTTGGCACTAGGTACTAGCAGACTGGCAAACCTTGGAGCGCACTTGTACACCCCGGATAAAGATGACTCCGGAGCACAATGACAATAGAAAACCACCTAGCCTATTTACGGACAGGCAAGAAACAGATGTGGTGTTTTGCTAAAGAAATGGAGCTTATTCCTGAGGAGTTTAGTGGCCATGCACCTGCAAGAACCATTCGTATCTGAAATCCAAGTGCTGCCGTGGTGTCTGACTTGAGCATAGGTTTGATGGCTCGTGGAACGGGGGGGGGTGGTAACCGAGGGCCGCCAGCGGGGTGTGTGGCGAAATCAGGTAAGGGGAGCGATGCGACGCCACATGCGCGATGATGTGCATACGCGTCTGATGAAGGAGGACCCAGGGTGTGTGTGTTAACAGATTAACTGGTAGTTACAAGGGGAGGTGCCCAGTAATGCCGGACATCGCAATGGAAGACCTGAACCACGCTTTCCGTTGACGTCGGCCCGCGCGTGGCGCCTGAGGTTGGCGCCATGTGAGCAGTCCGAACACATGCGTGCCGACTGCCGCGCGTTGGCTCCTGCGCCTTCCCCCTGCTGCTAAGGCTTTGCGTGCCCAAAGTATAGGATTAAATCAGCTTCGAACCGTCCTGGCTAGTTAGTAGGGTGTTTCCAGCAGAACCACCGACTTGTTGATTCAATTTTTGGGCGATCATGGACTAATACCAAAGAAAGTCAAAACCTTAAGTCGGGTTATACTCAATGGCTCTCCCACAGCGGATAAGTGGGACATGAGGAAGGAAGTTGTGGGACCAATAGCTCTCTATACTCGCAGCCGTTTGGTGAGTACAAGATCACTCATTGGTATCAATGATTTGGCGAGGTAATGATCGTGCTTGATTGGGCCAAGATACGTCTTCTGGCGTGTTTCGACCGCAATCAGACATGAAAGATTCCCAGCTTGAATGTTCCCGTTAAAATTACAAGTCTTACTGTGCTGCTCCAAATGTTTAGGAAACTGTGAAACTTAAACATACCTGATGCCAAGAATAGACGTAAATAATAGCATGCAGCCTCCGCATCAAAAGCCATAGCTTCGCCTTCTTTCGTTCGCCTCCACCCTCCAACAGACTCTGTAAAGAATATATATCCAAACAAAATCAATGCATTCGCCTCGGGACCAGCGCACAATACCAACCGTGGCATTCGAGACGACCAGTAATGGCATCCGGGTCTTCGAGTCCACCGCGGCTTGGAAATCTGCACGAGTACCTAATCCAATGCAGTCTACTAGTGGACTGAATAGAATTCGCTAGAGAGGTTGGACAGTTTCGCATCTAGATAAGGTCGGCGTATGGATAAGTACGTCGATCATTTCTTATTTAGTCATTTTTTATATATGGATTAAATTTGAACTGATAACCATCATGTGCAAGCGGATTGGTCGGGATGTGGCGGGGAAACTTGGGATATGCACCGGGCTGGATGTTAGGTTTGTTGACCACGCCGCCCTCTGGTGTCCGGTCAGGATTAGCAGCGGTTGGAGCGTCCCCAGGGGGCGCGGCCGTCGGCGGCCGGCCTGGCCGGATAGAGGCGGCGGGAGGCGCTCACTGGCGCTGCTCGCGCCACGCCGGCGCGGCGGCAGCAGTGGAAAGTTACTGAGCCTGTTCCGCTTCGGGTTCAGCCCAGAGCTGAGACTGCCGGCCGCTGCTTCACATTCACACAGATCAGTGACGGCGGAACGTCCGAATTTACGCGCGGGGGGTACCATGGACTTTACAGCCCATTTCTTTCCCGTCAACGCCATAGGGTTAGTGTTAAAATTTATTATTTAAGGGGTGGGATACCGTGCCCCGGTGCCCCCCAGTACTGCTGCCAGGGTCACAGATCCCAGCTAACGGCATCGCCACCACAAACAGATAAGCCCCATAAGCGACGGTTAAGGTTCGGAGTTTGGTAAAGAGAGACACCAGGTCTCCCCACTCCCCAGGAAACAGGGAATTAGGTCATTTTGTGCTTTCAAATTGTAATGTTGTTTCACCCTTTCCTCACGCGTCCTAGTCCGGTCAACATTTTAGTTATGGATCCCGAGACGTTCAAAGTCTATCAATGCTACCAATGCATCTTGCACGTCGTCGAATCCAGGAAACAAGAAATTACTGTGTTAGAAACCTAGCCCCTTCCCCGCATGACGAGAACGCGTGCGGCTTTTTCAGCAGCAGCGACAGAAGACTGCACAATATTACATGCCTAAAGTAGCATCCTTTGGCTCCTAAAATATAATAATGTCTGGGGAACACAAAGCCCTCGTTGGGTCCCGGCAATCACTGGCTGGTACTCGCGACGCCCGCAAACCTGATGTAAGCAGCCTGGGTCTATGTTGCAATACGCAGCCCGAAACACCAGCGGTCTCGAAGCCTTACGACGCTCTGCTCCGCATACGCACGGACTGTCGTCGCCAAGAAATATCCCTTTTCTTCTTTTTATTGTTCTTTCGGGCCTTATCCCATACAAATCATCGTGAAACGCAACATTGTGACCCCTGTTTCTGTACTTTACATATCCCCATAGCGCGCAGAAGCTTTTGGAAGACCATTTTCTACATATTTTTCCCCTTTTCGGACTTCACAGTCCAGTAAATAGGTGTTAAAATCATATGAAGCAGTACCCCGCTTGATTCATCTATATCATAAAAAAATCCATTGGGATTGAACTACGCTCGGGGTATGACAGGGTGCCAAATTTTGTCTCTGGGTGGGCTCGATCTCGTGACCCTTTGTTCTCCGCAACAAGTCACGTGATCCAGCGCGCGCCAACTGCCCCACCCAGACCCCTGGTGCAGTTGACGCTGCCCTATCCTGTATGCAACTGTGGGCACCTGTCGGCTTTATCATCATCTGCCGAGGGTCCTCCTGCTAACATTGATCCTTCTGTGCGCAAAAAATTGTATGTTCATATCTCTATGTCGAGCATCTCTGGAGGCCTTAGCGCAGTGTAAAAAAGAACAGTGACTCACCATCCGCGCTCACAACCTCACACATGCCATGCCACATGCATGTGAGGCGCTGTCCGCTCACGGAGACAGTTAGGAAGCGCATTGCTGATGCTGATGACAATGATGAATCCGGCCGTCGGGTGGTAAAATCCATATGGAGAGCGCTTCAGTAGCAGTCCCAAGGGTCCAAGCACCGTGGCGCAGCGCTTGCGGCATACAGCACTATGGTCGGCACAAGACAGGGGAGGAGCGGTACTCACAGCGTGACGATGTCGGCGTTGGCGTTCTCCACCGCGATGGCCAGGGGGTCCCGACCGCGCGCGTCGCGTATCCTCTGGTCAGCCTTGTGCTTCAGCAGCACACACACTTGGCCCATATTGTCTGCAAGAACACCACCACCACACTGACTGTTGCCCTCTTCCACTATACGTCATCTAAGTTTGGACGCAAATATGACACAAATCACTTCAGACATACACAGAAAACAGTAGACCTGTTAATCATGACATAACATTCTTCATGATATATGGTCTACTGCTATTCATGTCCCATATTATTTTTCGTTACAGTATGAGGCAGTTTCAGCCTCGGAATTTCACTATTTAGATATTCTGAACATTTCAAAATGGAGAGAGGCGAAAGTATTACACATATGGCATGCCCAGAATTGAGAAGTTTGAGGTTTAATTACATTTCAAAATGTCTCGAACCGTATTCATATTTAAATGTCAAGGTGACCACGTGACCTAACATCTTAAACAGGCAATGTAGGTATACATGTCTATTTCAGTACATGAAAATCGATTTAACCCCGACCGGACTCAGCAGAAGCTTGGCAGCTGGGAAAATAATTGGACCTCATGAGGTCACCCAGGGCATATCGTAAAAGCGGCTTCGCTGTGTCGACTCTCCCAGAGCAGCTCCCAACACGGGCCAATAAAGCCCGTTTTAGCAAGATCCGTCGGTTTCAAGATTGGATCCCAAATAAACATTCCATTCAAAGCAGCAACAAAAGATGGTCATGTTCAAGGGCATGTGGCGCCTTCATAATGGGATTTGAACTGAGATAGCCATGTAGTAAAGGATGCCGAGAAACCACTTGATCGATACTTCATTTGTCCCAGAACTTGTCACTTTCGTTCCTGATGCTTCTTTTAGCTACAAATGCTTCGCTTGTATTCCTATTTAGGTGTGGCGCAGATCAAATGGGTTCAATCTGGCACAGACAATACCATATCCCACCTCGATTTGACGTTATGCTGATTTGGAAACTGTTTTACCTAAACACACAAAAAACGAAATATTAGCTATATTAGACATTTTTCAGCAAACTAAGGCCAAATTCACTATTTTCAATTAAGATTGTCCATAAATCACTAAAATTTGGAATTGTACTAAGCTTCCACCTTCACATCAATATAAACTATTTCACGTTCAATTACAGACCCGTTCCCGTAAACGGATCTCAAGACTGCAGATACGCCGGGTATACTGCTGTGAAAAACGGAACCATCTCGGTAATAAGGCTGAAATCATCCCTCTATCTTAACTGTTCCACGTAAGATCTTGCACGTCGATGATTCCCGTGAAAACCTTCATCCTCAGTTTACACCATTTGTCTTTTCCAGAGTGTTATATTAGCGGTATTTCAAGGAACACAACGGAGTCTGGTAAAACCTGCTAGCCGTTGCATTTCATCCAATAGGTTCAACTGACCGAACCTAAACAGCGCAATGGCCAGGATATATTGCTAAAAACGCTGTTAATAGTATCCGCAGGGGTGCAGTTTTGTATACGTTTTATTATACTAAAATAGTTTAATATGAGAAGGTACTATACTAAGAGTTTGAAAAGCACCGCTACATTCGAAAAACACTTCTAAAACTTATCAGCGATATTTGAACCGGAATTATCGCCGCCATTGCAAAAAAATACGACAGGGAGCGACAAAGACTCACAGAGCATTCCAACAGAACCCACTCAACCGGAGAGGTAGCTCAGCGGGTAAAATATCATTTAAGCGATCTGGAGGTTGAATATAACTATTCAAAGCTACAATTAAATGGCGGGAGTAATCATGGAAATAAGACAGCTGCCAAAGCAGAAAGCACGCGCGTTTGTTGCTGAAATGTCTCTGCAAACCAACAATCTATAGTGCGATTAGAATAATAGTCCGTGACGTGAACCTTTTTTCTTGTCCCACACCATTACCATGGAATAAAGATACCTGGAACGGAAACCTCGTTTATTTCTGGGATGCTTTTGTGGGGCTCAATAAAAAGAACTGGGTAAATAGCCAAGAACATTAAAATATAGACGGCAGTAAAATATCACAAAAAACAGGCCTTTGCGCGTGCCTTACTTCAACCGAGAGGAAACAGATACTAATGAGGCATTATTTATCCAATATAAACCTAAATAATTGCATAATAGTCATAAAATATGAACGCAAAATCAGCGTGAGCCCGGATTCGAACCCGGAACACTAGGATTACTAGACAAGCATGCTGCCAACTGCGCTATTGAGCGACGAAATTACTATTATGAAGATGAAAAGTTCCACGCGCGGGATTCGAACACGGGATCTTTCACTTACTATGCGACCGCTTAAAGGGAATGTGGTACCTTGGTCGAATCCTGGAATTTAGTGTAATTAGGCGTACTTTTAGTCAAAAATAATGAAACCACTCTTGATTTCTCTGAAAAATGTACAATAAGCTCAATATTTGGTTTTTAAAAATACTCCTCTAGAAAAAGAAAAATATCAGACTGTGGGTGATGTCACGATCTGGCAACCACTACCATACTTGAAACGCTTCAAGGGCTTCGATTGGCTGATGCTCATCGTGACGTCAGCATATGTCGTCACACCAGTAGCTCACAACAATGGCCGCCGGCGACAGGGGGCTGAGGGGGGCTGGTGTCAGGTAGGTTTTAGCTTTTTTCTACGGAAATATCGAGTTCTAAGACAAATGAAATATGGAGTACCGGGTTTTCCGACCTGCTTTACAACTTGGCTATCTCAGTTAAAATCACGCTGTGAAGGTGCCACATTCCCTTTAACACACTGCGTTATTACGGCGCTGAGCCGCGCGCGCTTAAAACATGTAATAATACAAGTTGAGCTGCAGTATTAGAATCTGATTTCTCCTGCGCTTCGCCCTGAGATTTTAGACATTTCATGCCTAAAATGTATTTTAGCGAACGCAGCACAGACTGCGCTTTCCGAAATGCATGGTCGTTTTCCCGTGCAAGCCACGGTTTATAAGCTATGACCCATCAAAGTCATCGGCCACCACATCTCCCATAGACTTTACATTGGTCCTTACCGAGCTTTACTTACCGAAGGATTTTTTCATGTCCTAGATTGGCACCCAAAAGCGGGGCGGGTTTGCATTGAGGTCTCCATTCCAGGTATCTCTATTCCATGCCATTACTGTCGTCGCATCATTACCAACATCATGTTTTAAGGAAATAAAAATAAGGTTCACTGCTGGACCCCTTCTCCAAAAGGTCTCGGTAGGTGCTACAATTTCTTGAGGTTATTTAGGGTTGCAGATCAGAGTTGTTCATAGTTACCATACATACGAAAGCAGGGCCAAATAGGCAACATGTGGAAATTGTGTATCCACGGAAACTGGTTTAGAGAGGGAGGAGAATCATAACTAAGCCCTGAAAATTTGTGATTTAAACTTGTGTGGGGACTGACTCGACCCCTTTTCCTACTTGACCCTCTCCTGATGTTCCTTTCTTGTCACGTTATAGGACTTTGTCTGTCGGGCTGGCTGTTAATACGAAAGAGCAGTGGTGAACACTCGATTATTTCATAGAGAGTTCGATAATGGATGGGGGCTGTTCACATATGACGCCAGCCACCGAAGGACGGAGGGGTCTGGCATTTTCTGACGAAAGGGGTCTGGTATATTCTGACGATTTCAGACGAGGGGAAAATCATGGGTTGCCGTAGAATTTTTGTTGAGCGAGAACTACGCAAGGCACGACGAGCAGGTAGTTCAAAGTTTCGTAACAGAATATACTAGATTTATAGCATGGTTCCAATTTCAGCTTAACATACTAATAATAATCTAGAAGTTACGCTAGCAGCGCACTTTCCTGCAATGTTAAACCACAAACGGCTGCAGCTGGTGGCTGTCTTTTCTCAAAGTAACCGGGAGCTGTACGGCATCATGGTGGTTACTTTTTCTCATTTCAGAATTTATGCTATTAGCTACTTGTCTTTCTCATACAATATCCTTTTGTAGTGAAGGAGCTGCCTTTCTCAAGTATATTTTCCCGGTTCTTCCATGCGTTAACAATGTGCGTCGCTGTTTTGAGCTTTAGGCAGATAGTTGTGGATGCCCAAACCGTCTCGCCAGTCTGCAAAGTTGAAACATGACAGGTGTCTACGAAATCTTGCTGGGAAAAGCCTTCGGCAAATTTTCCGGCTTGGAGAAGCTTATTTACCACTAGGAGCAAGAGGAGCAAGAGATGGGGACAGACATGGACTCAAAAGGCAAAATTGAAATATAAAATAAGGCTACTTCTATGATAAAAAAGGTAGGTAGTTCTGTTCTACCTTTTTCAAGATGTGCTATTGGAAAAATCTTATTAGAATGGAAAACTCTGCCTGAACTTAGAAAGCTAACTATCCGCAAAACTTATGTCCCACCTCCAGTAGGACTTGAGTTCCTTTAAACAGGGTAGTAGAGGACTTCACCGTTGTATCAACCCTCTCCGGAATCACAAACATCACATCTCCGGGAATCACAAACTCCGGGAACGGTGGTATTTGAAATATAAACAAAAATAAACGTTAGCATGATGGATCCATTAAGAATGCCCTCCGGAGACAAAAATATTCCGTCGCCTATGACTTTGGGTTTCCCTCATAGATATTTATTTTCGCGGTATGACGTCAGAAAGGTGAAAAGCGTTAAGACACCGACAATGTTCTGAGTCTCGAATTACGTTCCGCGCCTTTTCAACATCAAACACGGAGCAAAGCAGCACATGCCCTCTTCATTATCTGGCCAATCATTAGCCCTCTTCATTATCTGGTTACACTTCGGCAGCGCTCTCTAATAGTACTCAATCTTTATAATTCGTCAGACGGCGAATTTTCAGTTTTATGCACGTCTCTCCTCCTTCCCTCGGTTACTTTCGGGTCGGGCCCCACTCCATCTCGCAACACGTCTGCCTAGGGCTCGGCCGCCGGCTAGCCTGTGCTGATTGCCGCCGTCTCGCCTCGGAAGGTGGAGCAGATAATCAAGCCGATAAAGGGCATGAATGGCTAAAAATGTTTGAAAAAGATAATGTTGTACATCTCATGGTTTAAGATTTAAAACTATATCATTTTCATGGATAAATTCAAGCAATACAAGGGAACGCGCCTCCACCAATCAGCGGCCACCACCCGCTGGCTGCCGTTTGCCTGCGGGGCACAGAGGTTTGAGAGGTCACACTGAACGCCGCTGATGCCGAGTTCAAGCCTCGGTGGGGAGGGGTTGCGTGGCGGATTATAAGAACTACATTCGTGGTGTCGAGAATGGTGGTCGTTGTGCCTGCTATTGAACTGAGGGAAGAGGACATATGTAGGAGACATTCTGTGCACGTGGGGTGGATCTATAGGCTGGGTGTTGGTGCAGTGTGCAGCGTCGATAGCACTGAAAAAACGTGAGTATGTGTTCATTAAATGAGTTCGTTATGTGAATATGCTTGGCGGGAAAAATTACAGGCACTGATTAAAAAAACTTGGGGGTGGGGGGTATCATTATGATTTTAAAAGTGGATTTTAAAGGGAATGTGGCACCTTCATAACGTGATTTTAACTGAGATAGCCAAGTTGTAAAGCAAGTCGGAAAACCCGGTACTGAATATATCATTTGTTTTGGAACTCGAGATTTCCGTAGAAAAAAAAACTAAAACCTCCCGGCAATCTACCCCTCATGTACCCCTAGCAGCAGGCCACAGTTGTCATGGCTGTTGGTGTGACGACATATGCTGACGTCACGATGAACATCAGCCAATTGAAGCCCTTGAAGCATTTCAAGTATGGTAGTGGTGGCCAGATCATGACATCATCCACAGGCAGGTATTTATTTATTTTCCTAGAGGAGTATTTTGAAAATCAAAACATTGAGCTTATTGTACATTTTTCAGAGAAAACATGAGTGGTTTCATTATTATTTGGCTAAAAGTACGCCTAATTACACTAAATTCCAGGATTCGACCAAGTTGCCACATTACCTTTAAGGATTATTGCTACTAATAGAAAATAAACACGAGGAAGAAGCCAAAAACGCTGAATATTTATTAAAATATCAAGAGCGAATAAACGTTCCTTGTCCAGGGCTTGCTTGAAATGAACAAAACTGACAATTTCGCTGAGGATGGCATAAAATGAGCAGTTCTAGCGAGACAACAGGTTCGCCCACTGTAGAAGGTGGATAGGCGAGGCTTCGCAGCGTGTGCGTCTGCCCGGGGAACTACATCGTTGCGCAGACACGTATTACCCGGCCAGTACCGTCAGCCTGCGCGCCCACGCAGTCCCAGTCCCCAGAAGTGCAGTCTTCTCATCTCCACGCACATGTCAGCGCAAAAAGATCATCAAGAAGCCATTAATCTCAGCCTGCTTTCCCCGAGATGCGCAGCATTCTATTTCAGGAGGTGTGAAATTTAATCTTAGAGGTCTTGAAGTCTTGGTTGTATGCTTCCTATATTATATTTGTTACTCTTTTCCTTAGTCTGTGCTGAATAGAATGAGCCCCTAGACAGTAGACATTTACAAATTTTAAATAGTTTTAATTTTAAGAAATTTATAGCTCGAAAGGCGCCTCAATTTAAGCACATTTGCACTTTAGCGCCGATCGTTATATTTGAGTGCTCATTTTTCTTGTTGGGAAAACACACGTACGCATGTATGTATGTATGTAGAGATCTTGTTTTCTGTTGACAGTTTGAATCGCCACACGGACAACAGAGCTCTTTATCAAAACACGTACTTTATCAACTTTTTGAATACTATACGTTTCAGAAACAGAGTTCCTTCGTCAGTAGCTCACATCAAAAACACTGTAAATACACATACAAAAGCTAAAGTTCGAAACAGATCACTGAAAAACTTTCCCGCATTGTTTTCGGTGATCTGTTTCGAACTTTAGCTTTTGTATGTGTATTTACAGTCTTTTTGATGTGAGCTACTGACGAAGGAACTCTGTTTCTGAAACATATAGTATTCAAGAAGTTAATAAATACGTGTTTTGATAAAGAGCTCTATTGTCCGTGTGGTATGTAGAGATACCATGCTGGCCCAACCCTCTTTGAACCTATATCTTTTCCCGGCTAAAGAGAACATCACGGGATAGTCGGAGGAGATCAGGTCGACAGTCTGCTCGAAAAAAACCGATACCCAGTTACTGTTTTATTTTCACAATAGGTCGAAACAAGAAATACTGCCTCAGTATGTTCAGACTGAACTAAATGTTCTACAAAGACATCACCGGGCCGGATAGAAGGCAAACCATACGCTATTGTACGGGTTTGCGTGCGTGGGAGGAGGGGAAGGGACATCGGATGGAGAACATAACCTCATTAGTCAGTTAGGTACTTTTTAAACAGCGAATTTATTTCCAACCATTTCGTTATACTTTATTTCGCTGAAATCACCATTTCCATATGAGCAGCTGACCAAAACTCATGAATTTCCCTTGCTATCTCAGTAATAAGGGACCCAAAATACATAATCTAGACTTGGGGCTCATATGGCAGGCTAGCCAAAGAAAGCCTTAATCCGGCACCGCCTGATCTCTTTTCGTACACACCACCGCCTGGGGGATCCACTGCGAACCCTACGATCTCGGGAAACAGAAGTGATACGGTAAAAAGATGAAACAGGGGTGGAAGCGCCTTGACGTCTTCGACCCTGGAGCCGAGTCTGAACCATATCCGTGGACCCGTGACGTCACACTGGGCCAAAATGGGTCAAATTTAGACACATTTAGACACATTTAGAACATACCTTATAACTCGGGAACCATTAAACCTCGAACAAAACAAAAGACACCAATATGTTGACCAATATCCTTGCCCCAATGATTCAATTGATATGGGACATGACTTTGGCCTTCGGTCAAGGTCAAATAATGATCTTCCAAGGGCATGCTATATATCGTTAGGATCCTTGGGCCATGCTCATTACTATGATACCAAATTCATGACTGTATCTTGTTTCGTTCCAAAACTACAGATGAAAGAGTTCTGAAAACCGTGACATTTGATACCCTCCGGTGATTTAAGTAGTGACCTGATCTCAAAATGGATAAAAGCAGGCAGATTTTCGTTTCAAGAGCCTTCAAATGATATCTAGAAACTTTATCTAGCTCTTCTAAAAGCCAAGTTACACCACGGTTTGAGAAAAGCTGGACACAGGAGGCGAAGTGCCTTTTAAGGCAACTGTAAGATATATGTTGCTGGAGAGACAGCTGAGAGAGTTGCAATGATCGCAATTGTTTTATGTGTGATTTTAGGTGCGATTTTATGCATTATTTCATCTGGCTTTTGTCCCACGTTAGCTTATTTTAAGCATTGCATTCTTTTAATGACTGAGGTGGACACACGAAAAGCCACTCCATTGTTTTTACCTTCTGTGGATTGTTTCGTAATATACTGAAATGAACTGGTTTTGTCAGCCTTATTTTAGAAGACTAGAATCGTCTAACATGGTTTTAGAAAAGACGTCATAACTCCTTGACCTGACCTAACCTGATAATGTTTTTGTCATAGGTTGTCAAATTGATCACCATACAGGTCTGCAAAGCAACGCGCGTCTTATTTAAATAGGCTGGGAATCATTTGCGAAAAAGCGAGCGGTGAAGGTGGGAAGGGCGGTGGAGGGTTAATACAACGAAGAGGTTGACAATGCGGAACATAGAAATGGGCGCCACAGAGTCAAAGTCTAGTTTATTGTCCAATCATCAACGGGCATGAACCATCCCAATGACAGATGAAGTCATGGTGATAAAACGGTGGTGTCAAATATCAATGTCAGTGGAAACAACATAAAAGAAAAAAACACAGTAAAACGGATAAAAGATGGCTGAAAAAGGCTGCTCAATCGCAGTTAGCCGCATAAAGGATCACGCGTGCTCGAAATTGAGCAGCTGTGGTGTTCCACACATCAACATCTCTGCACTTATCTAAGAACACATTGCAGATCCTCGGCAATCTACCAAACAAACCCGACATAACAGTACTAACTCTAGCGTGGGGCACATGAAAGAGAATCCTGTTACGCAGGGCCCGGGAAGGAGCCGCTAGAGGAAAGCATTCTAACAGAAAAGACGCGTCAATTTTGTGGTTATGAAGATTCCGTAGGAACAAAGATCATGTTGCATCCTCCTTCCAGCTAATGAAGTTAGGCCGAAATGCAGAAGGAGGTCTTTGTATTCAAAAGAAATGTTGTTAATGCGGCAGCGTCCGCAAAGCCAGAT
This sequence comes from Lepas anatifera, assembly GCA_034440635.1. Taxonomy (NCBI): domain Eukaryota; kingdom Metazoa; phylum Arthropoda; class Thecostraca; family Lepadidae; genus Lepas; species Lepas anatifera. Next base: position 1,475,139 of record JAOTON010000386.1, read on the forward strand.
AAGAAATTTGTGTTGGATTTTTTCTATTCGTTTTAGATGGGTCTGTGCAGCTCCTCCCAAGCTACACAGCCATATTCTGGTATAGAACGAACGTGTGCACAGTAAACGCCAATAACCAGTTTTGTATCGAGTTGAAGAAGTGGCCTGCCGTGTTTTCCAGTTTGGAGTGACCTGATGAGAAATCCCAAGGCCCTATTCGCTTTTGAAATAATTTCCTCTATGTGATAGTCGAAGGTAAGTTTAGAGTCCAGGTTAACACCCAGGTCACGCATGGCGAAACTACATCAAGCCTAGTGCGGTTAATGTCATATGAACTTTCTACCGGCTTGCTGCGAAGCGTCACTCTCAAAACCTTGCACTTGGAGTCATTGAAGCACCCAAATAACCAAACATACCTACAGAGATGGTACATCCTTGCTGAAATAGTGCTATGTTACCTTAACCCGCGCCCCACCGGGGTCCGGCGCCACCTTCGCCCCACCGGGGGGCATCGATGGCCCCCTCTAACTCCGAAAATATGGACGTTAGCGCAAATCTGCAAAGTGCAATAGAAAGCTCGCGTGAATTCAGAAAGAAATTACTTTGCATGTTTCAGTGCTCAGGTCAATGGTTTGACCTCCAGAGGTCCAATTAGGTCAAGATCGGCTATTTTCACTCAAATATGCAATGATTAAGCAAACTGGTCATAACTCTTATGTCATTAGAGCTATTGAGGCCTGGTAAAGTCCATTTGATAGGAAATTGCCAGTACTTTTTCCGCTATGTGGAATGTAAAGACCTCCCGCCAGTGGTTTGACCTCCAGAGGTCACCTCGTGACCTAATATGACCTGAGGTCACGAAAGGTCAAAAAGTGACCTTGCCGTTTATCAAATGAAAGCCAGTGACAAGACAAACACGATGGTGTTTGTTTCACCGCTCTAGCTTAATTAGGTCAAAAGTTATTGTCAAAATACTGTTTTTGACCTCTGGTGACCTTGGATGACCTTGGAAAAGTCAAAGGGTAAATATGACCCCTGGGATCCGTGAAAGGGTATCCAAAAACGTTGTTCTGAGCAGTCTGAGTATTTGCAATCATTTTTGTGGCTTTTATATCATGAAACAGGTTTTCCCATGCTTTTCCAATGGGAGAGGTCGCCTCGTGACCTGACCTCAGGGCACGAAATCGAAAAATCCCGGATATACACCTTGTAGACCCTGGAGGGGCCATGAAGTGTACGAAGTTTCAAATCGATCGACTTTGAAATGTAGCTCTTACAGAGCTCTAAAGTTGACGTGAGGTGACCTTGGTTGACCTCGTCTGGTGACCTGACCTTGGGTGACCCGGGGTAAAAAATTTCAGGGATGATGGGAAAATGATGCAGTGAGAGGTAGAGCTCTCAACCGCGGTGCTGCGCCTCGTCGTTTTTCTGCTATCCCGGAAAAACCTTAGGGGGCCATCGATGGCCCCCGGTGGGGCGAGGGTTAATACACACAACTTCTAGTGTGCTTATTCGACGGTCAAAAGCTCCAATTCACAGGCAAATGTGTGAGCTTGTGAGGCAGGCTGTGAAATGATCGGAATAAAGCCACGATGTAGTTAAACTAGGGAGACTAGCCTCTGAAAAAGTGTATGCAGATACGCGGGGACTTGGGAATGACGCTCCTAAATGCATCAGCTTTATATGGCAGTTTTCAGAATCTTCAAACGCCAAAGAACTTCGCCGCCAAACTCTTGAAGTTCGGGATCACAGTTGCTGGAAGGGTTATCGATGCATCAACTGCTATTGTCATATGGCATGGTTGGCCAACCCTCTCCCTGTAGGAAGGGCTTCCGTTAATCAAACTGTTCCTTGCTAAGAAAAAGGCGGATGGTCCCTCCAGACCAGGTGGTGAGGCTGATCCAGTCAGCCAGTGGTTCAGACCTCCGCCGTGCACACGGGCCTCCATTGCACCACGCCTCTCCTCGGCCTCCCGACAGCGTTCTCTGACACGGTCAAAGAATGGCGCGGGAGCCGGAAGAGCCGAGACAAGAGCTATCTGCAGGGCTGAACTGGTGTCCTTCCACTGATACCGCGTGCTTAGGTTCAGCGGCCGCCAGCTTGCCTCCAGCCGCAGCTAACAGGTCGGGTTTGCAGAACAGCCCAGTTATGACGTCACCGGTGATAATGAGGGAGGGAGTGGTAAGTTCCGGCCGGCCAAATGTGCGGCGCGCACTCAGCCTCCACGCAGCCAACGAGGTGCGACAGGTCTTGATTGCGCACACAGTTCTGGAGCGTGTAACTCATCACAGGCGAAGTGTGCACCAACCCCGAGAGACGCGAGCACCCACGCGCAATTAACGGCCTGGCAAGAAACGGCTGAATCATGGAAGCAGCCTCCGGCACGAAAACAGCCGTTCTGACTCCGACCAGCGGGCGTTATTAACTTATCGCGACATATGGAAACGTGCTCGGGAAACTGTCGGCTAAGAAACTATATTTATACTTCGGTTTGCTCTTTTCTTAACACCATGGTAGATAAGAAAGTAATGAAATCTGTGAACACTTAAAGGGAATGCAGAAGCTTGATACAACTTCAGGCTGTGGTGTTTAAGAGACAAGATTTATTGAAAATAATAGATTTGGCCTTATTTTTTTAAATGGCTTAAAAACCCTACCATTTTAATTTATCTTATGTCCCCATGTTAGAAGAAAGCCTGTATGCCAGCCAGTCAGTGATGTGACGTAAAGTCGGCGTACGACCTCGCAATGCCTTGTGCCAGATTGAAACTATTTTATTTGCACCAAAATAGCATTAAAGGAAAGCGTTTTGAGCTAAAACGAGCTAATGTTAGCAGCGTTGTGTGTTTCAGAATTTTCTTAAGTCGACTCAACTCAACTCAAGTGCTGAGAGCAGTTGACCCAATTCCAACTCAACTCCTGATTAAGATTCAGTGAGTCGACTCAACTCCGACTCAACCCTTCTCAACTACTCAACTCACGACGCAACTCAACTCAAACTTCGACTCGTTTTCAAAATAAAATAAATAAATGATACATATATAAATACCTAATATTTAACAAATAAATAAATAAACCAGCAAGAAAAGCTGTTCAGAAAGTCTGACACGAAGCAGTAGATTAATAGAAGCAAAATTAATTAATTGACATTCAAACATTGGTTAAAAATTATCCAGCAACCATGAATAACTTTTTAATTCTTCCAGACTGTCGCTGCACAAAAAAAGCTACCACATGTTTCATTTCTAAAAGGAGCATTGCATATTGAACTAGGTAAATAAAATGGAAAGGAACCTAAATGGGCTAAGGTTACACCAACACAGGCAAAAGTTGAGCCTTCCTACTGTCAAAGGAAGGCTCGCCTTTGACAGTAGAAAAAACTCGCCGCCCGGTAGCTCAGTTGGTAGAGCGTTGGGCTCCGGCCCGCTGCTCGGAAGTATGCAGTGGCAGTGCATGTCCAGGCTTGGGATCGGTTCCCCTGAGACGCTCCGGCGCTCAATAGTTTACCCGACGTACAGGTCGGCTGGCAACTGACTGATGAGAGGGTGACCTGAGCGGGGCGGCCGTCCCTGTGCTTTGTGGGACGTTAAACTTTGGCTTCTAAATCAACCCTTCATTGTGGGAGTTGCTCATTCGGGTGGTGGGGTTGGGGTCTCCGTGACAAGTCCACTGATGACTTTAGTGAGACTCCGACTCCAACAGTCAAACTGGGAACAACTTGGACAAAATTTATATATAAAAAAGGTCCAAGCTAAAAAGCATGATATAAACTGTATTTGTAGGGAGAGCATAAGTATTGTTTTTTTCTGTTAAAGAACGATGCTAGATAATTTTTATAAATTAAGCATTACTATGCCATGAGTTTAATCAAAAGTTAAGCAATAATTACTATATTATCTAGTTACAATTGCTAATTCTAAGAACTACAGCAAACCCTAAGAAAAAGTATACCATATAAGACAAAGGACAATAAAAATGGAAATTCTATCAACGTGTTGGATTTTAATATGTTCATATTTTAAACCCGATGCAATTTTTAGCTTAAGAACCTCCAATACAGCACATACCTATGGCTCTTCAAAATTAGAGCACGATTTCACAGAAAATTTATAATGTATAGCTTTATAAATAAAACACGGACGCCAGGCGAGGGGTTCTGTTCAGACAAAACCAGTAGCATGAAATAATTCCTCTGATTCTTGCGATAAAGGCGTCTCAACATTTCTATCCAATCAGAAGTTCAATTTGTCTATGCTAATAGCAGTATCTGCTTTTAATGGGCACAATGAAAAGAGCTGCAGCAGATGACGAATTTAGGACAAAAGAAACAATATAGCATGTAGGTATACAAATATTTGCATGGCTTTAGGAATTATCACGTGATGATTACACTTTTTGCTTTGAGGCTAGTTAAGCTTGAACTTATACTCGGTTGAATTGGTTCTTCAAAGACAGCAATGGCGCACACACTATTCTCAGATGCCGACCACTGACGACAACAATCAGCGACGACGACGCGTGTTACTGTTGTTGGAGTGGTGGAAGTAAAGAAGTAATGTTAAATATTGAAGATGAGAAGTTTTTGAGAGATTTGAAATGTATTTTGTGGTGCGTTCCACCACTTCAAATGTTTAAGAAAAGGCCAGTGATAGGAACCTTTTAAATATTTCGAGTATATGTATTATTTCTACCTAGGGATTTTTTCAAACCGGATGCGCCTTTAAAACAAGCAATTGAACCATACGATTATTGATATATTGAAACAAATTCAAACTTTGACTTAAACAATTGAAAATCTGGAGGAAAAAGGTATTTAAAGGAGGTTAAAGGAAGTTTGCAAACGGTTGTCAAATTCAAACACTTTTACTTGACACCATGCTTACCTTTGAGCGAACTTTTTGTCAACTCATTTGACTCGCTGTCTTCACAACTCAACTCAACTCAACTCATTGACATGTTGTGAACCGAATCAACTCAACTTAACTCCCTTGTCAAATTGTTTCGACTCAACTCAACTCAGCTCAGAGTTGAATGAGTGGGAATTTGAGTTAAACTCCGACTCTGACTCGCGAGTTGCACAACTTAGTCGCACAACTCAGTCGCACATGTTAGGAACCAAAGAGGCACTTATCAATTTCAATTACTTTTCTTGATACATTAAAACATATTTCACGCTCTAAACTATTCATGGAGTAAACATGTATGTATTTCTAGCCGCCAGCATCAATGGCACGTTAAGCATGTGATTTTAAAGAAGTGTAAGCAATGCATATTTGAGGGTGCAGCGGGGCTTGAGCAGTACATCACGTTAACAAGGTCACCTCATACCTCGTGACCGGCGGGGGAGAGTTCGAAAAACGCGGTGAATTTAATTTTTTTCTCCGCAAACGGAAAGTTCTGGGACAAATCAAATACCCATCCAGTGCTTTTCAGCATGCTCTATCACATGGCTATCTCAGTTCAAATCCCAATATAAAGATGCCACATTCCCTTTAAGGGTAAAAAGAACTCATCGATAATCCAATTCCTCCCGGAGAAAAACCAAATAAGATCTCAATTTCGTTGGAACAAATTCCACACATGACATCGCTCCCTCCCCCGCGAGGGACTCTTATCCTCGCCTCATTATTCGCATAGGTAGCCTGCACCGCAACAGTCACAAAAGCTTGGCTTTAGACGGGCTTACAACTGCAACCCTCGTAAGAACACCTTTCGTACTGTCTTGGCGAGGGCTCAAACTCGCTTTGCCAACCAAACTCCCTGCTTGTTGTGAAAGGGAATGCAGCACCTTAATAACGTGATTTTGACTGAGATAGCCAATGTTGTAAAGCAAGTCGGAAAACCCGATACTCAATATATCATTTGTCTTGGAACTCGAAATTTCCGTAAAAAAGATAAAACCTACCTGCAATGTACCCCTCATGTACCCTTAGCAGCAGGCCACAGTTGTCGTGGATATTGGTGTGACGACACATGCCGACGTCACGATGAGCATCAGCCAATCGAAGCCCTTGAAGAGTTTCAGGTATGGTAGTGGTTGCCAGATCATGACATCATCTACAGGCAGATATTTTTTCTTTTCTAGAGGAACATTTTAAAATAAAAATATTGAGCTTATTGCACATTTTCAGAGAAATCATGAGTGGTTTCATTATTTTCGGCATTGACTCATGTTTTTTAGTCAGCTCATTTTCACTGTCCACTCCATTAAGAATCAATCGCAATTTGTCGCTGTTTAGAGTTCCGTGTGCCAGAGTGAACACTGTTAAGAACAGCCTTTTTGTAAGGATGCCCCGTGAAGTCAACAGGTTTCTACAAAAATGCCCAACGTCTGACTTCTTTCATGACGATTATTGCACGTTTCGGAGAGAGGTTTTTGAATATTTAAGAGCATTGTGATTTAGGGTCCGTTTTAAACCACCACAGTATATTTTAGCGTTGTATTAGATTTGTATGTGCTGTTTTTTTATAAATGTATACAATGTGTTTTAGGGCGCATTTTTTAGCGATGTGAGCATGATGTTTTATTATTCTGTAAGTGTTGCTATCATTCGTGCATGTATGTATATAATTTTATCACAATGACTTCGTCCATAATTGGGAATACCCGTCGACGATTGAATAAATAAATTGAAATTGAAATTGAAAAGTACGCCTAATTACACTAAACTCCAGGATTCGACCAAGGTACCACATTCCCTTTAACACACGCATTGGCGGGGGTCTGAGGCCATAGAGATAACATGTGAATTAAAGTTTTCAGTCATTACATGTGAACTAGAAACGATAGAGCAAAACAGTTTAGACCATCGGAATTCTCGTAGCAAGCCGCATCGAATGACGTATAAAATGGTCAGATTAGGTCAAAATGGATATCATTAGAACCGCAAGGATGAGGTGAACCTAATGCCGCTAAAATAAACGCTGCAGCACCACCCATAACCGGGTTATTCAGTTTAAATCATTTTCATTTGTATAACCAATGGAGAGGCCATGGCTCGTCCTGACCTTGGGTCATCGATATAAAAATTACCGGAATAAATTTTGTAGAACTCGGTGGGACCATTACGTGATACGAGCTTCAATGGGACAGGTTCACCCTGTTCTGAATCGTTCTATCTTTAACTTTTTTAGGTGAGGTCACTTGACCTGCACTGGTGACCTGACCTGAGATGACACAACGTTAAAATGTTTGCTGAAGTTGTAAAAATGATCAGAGAAAAGGGATACAAAGTACGGCGAAGCTAGGCGCCGCCGTTTTCATTGTCTAAAAAAACCTGAGGCAGGCGGGTACCCGCCCTTTCTGCCGTCAACACGCGTGTTAAAGTACCCACAATGCATTCTGATCACGAGGGAAAATATCTAAACTCGGCTCAAATAATTCAAGAGCCAATTTCTTTCGAAAGCTCCAGACGAGGAGACGGGATTAATCCCATGGAGCGACGCCAGACTCCAGAGTTAACAAAGCGATTACCGATCCCATTTTGATTTAAATCAAACCTCACATCAACGGCGGACTCGGAGCGGGGGCAACAGAACACACTTGCCCCCTCCCCAAACCCTCGAATTTTCGCAAAATTTCGCTTTTTTGCTTTTGGGCCCCGCTACATGTAACCATTGGCCAGGATCCGGCACTCCTTCACATGCCCGGAGTTATCCAACCGGAAACCTATCTGCCCGCGAAACGACCTATTTCACTGAATGACAACATTAAAATATATAATCATCAACTACCAGTTGATAGCCCTTTAGGTACCGGAAAAAACCATAGCTAATATGTTAAGCGAAATTATATGGCCCAAGTTTTTTCCCGGCACCCAGGACCTGCAAATTACATTGAGGCAATCGTCACTTGGCAAAGCTATGATGACGCGAGTGCCTCGCAAGTAAAAGCGGAGGGACTTCGATGGCCGAGACATTTGGGGCATGTAGACCTTGTCTGGCCAGGTACTGAATCTGGCAGGGGGATTTATCGGTTGCCAGTCGGGCAGGTCACCTTCTGACAACTTCAGCTCCGTCGCCACCGTTACTCAGCTTCTTCCAGCGTCACGGCTCAGTGTAAAAGGCCCCCGTACACAGGCCGACCCAGGAGGGCAGGTGTGGCCCCCCGATCGACTCCCCAGAGCCACCTCCTGGAGGCCGCGGTACACAGGCCGACCCAGGAGGGCAGGTGTGGCCCCCCGATCGACTCCCCAGAGCCACCTCCTGGAGGCCGCGGTACACAGGCCGACCCAGGAGGGCAGGTGTGGCCCCCCGATCGACTCCCCAGAGCCACCTCCTGGAGGCCGTGGTACACAGGCCGACCCAGGAGGGCAGGTGTGGCCCCCGATCGACTCCCCAGAGCCACCTCCTGGAGGCCGCGGTACACAGGCCGACCCAGGACGGCAGGTGTGGCCCCCTGATCGACCCATTGCACCGGTGCCCCAGCGCCACCTCCTGGAGGCCTCGATACACAGGCCGACCCAGGACTGGTGAGTCCCTCAGACTGACCCATCCGGTGCGCCAGCGCCACCTCCTGAAGCGTTGCTTCCTCCATGTTGCAAGTATTGACACCCCGCAATGCAATTTTGCACCCCTCTGATAGGTCCCATCTTAAAAACTGGCGCCCTGTCCCATATAATGTCTCCTACAGGCTCACGTGGCTCCACCTCCGGACCAAAATAGCGCCCCCATGATCATAGACCACCCACCCATGCCCTTGCATCAACTCTGATCACCGTCTTTTCCTTGGCCGTCCCCCCCCCAGTATATGTTAGTAAACAGGGTAGCGTTCGCCTTGACACGGGATTTATGCCTTCCAGCCAGCAGCTTTGTTATTGGGAGCACGGATGGGATTATTACCCCTTAAATAGATTCTCCGGTCGCATGTGCCCAGTCACAGGTGAAGTCGATACAGGTCCAGTGGAACAGCCGAGAGCATGGCCTCGCCACGTGTCGTCAAACCACCAACAGACTCCGTCTCGCCGGGTCCGAGATAGCTGAGAAGCCCAGTCGTGTATAGCATACAAGACGGTGGGTGAAGCTGAGTGTAAGGGTATGTCTGTCCCGCAAGGACACCGAGGACGAGGAAACTCTACCATGGCCACGGTGTGATATGATGCCGCTTCGAAAACGTCTCCAGATCGGGCATACAAAAACAATAAAAAGTCGACCAAATTCAATCCTACCCCGTTTTCATCCTTGGTAAGATTAATAATAATTGCATTTCAACTGGACAGGAAGCGGTAAACAACAAGCCGCTCTCCAGCTTGGACTGGACATCGATAAGCTGAACAGCTGGCGGCTGGGCTGGGCAGCGTCTCCCCACGGCACCCACAGGTCCCGGCGCTCGCCCCCGCTGCCGACTTCTCGGAACCGCCGGCAAAACCGCAGGCCGGCCCGGCAGCGTCTGCCTTCTGGGGGCCGGCTATCCCACACATGTTTCACTGAAACGGACAGCATGGGGGCCGCAGCTTCCTCCACAAACGTTTCAACACGCGCAGCGGCACCAAAAGAAGCAGCAGGCGGCCGGTAATAGCAATAAGGCACCCGCTCTGGACACCTCTCCCCACTTATTGTCCGTATCAGTTTTAATCAACGTATCGTAGCTCTTACCAAGCTTGGGGACTAATAGAAGATAGAGCAATGACTTGCGTGGGCAGTCTTAATTGAGACAGATGGCTATGAATGAGCCGTGAGAAGAAAAATCTATGGCCGCAATATCATATCAAGTCAGAACGAACGGGATCAAAATATCTATCGAGCCTTGGTCCGGTTCTGTTCTTAGATTGGGTGGAGATTAGATAGCCACCAGCGACAATCTTTCCTTTTATTTTTCTAGTGTGGACTAAAATGAGCTTTAGAAGGACGTCATGACCTGTGCTTCGTGTTTTCCACGGCAATCACCAGGTGACGGGCAATACCGCACGCATTGATCTCGTTTAGCGTTCTTGCGAATTACTACCACCCGAGACCTCGGTTCAAAGCTGATAAAACAGCCAACCAAAGTAATTAGAATAAATTAAACCAACCACGGCTTTGGCTCCGGGCACCTAAAGCAAAAAGGGAAAACTAGCTGGTTCAAATAGTTCATTTCGAAGAAACTTAGACGAAGTAAATTAACACATCAATTACGGAAATAAGCCACGATGATGTTCTCGTGTTTGCCATTAATAATGTTCCTACAAAATGGATTAAGCTCTGTTTGACTTATAAAAGAATTACTAGCTCGAAGAAGCGCTCTAGGCGCCGGACAAGACCATTTCAAGTTTTATTGCATGCCAATAAAATGCGAAGCAGGGCAATCGGAAAGAGTGGCCTAAAAAAGAAAATGAAAGGTCGTCCGGCAACATAGTTGCATCAGAAAAATAATTTCGGATAACTGTTAAGAAATCGTATAACGGTGACGAAACTTATGGTTGATGCAAGTTAACTCCTTTGTTGTTGAAGTCCACCTTAGCCGCTATCATATCCGTATTTCCTCTATTCATATTTATGTGCCGAAATTTTCGTTATCCGCAATCAAGAAAAAAGGTATCACACTGGCTTTTGGTTGCAAAAATATTTAAGACGCAGAAACAAACCCAAAGGCACTTGAAACTAATTTCAATGCCTACATCGAGCAGGTGTTTGATACGCTTTTCGAGCCCTCTTATATAACAGAAGACAGTTTTGAGTTCGGCGTTTGCCTACAGTACCAGCTCTCGGGCAACGTGTATGGCAAAATGGCTTATTAGGAAACAAATGACAGGTGCACCGATATAAAAGAGTGCAGCTGCTGGTCTACGGCGCTCGGTCTCATAAGAAAGGTGGCGGCTTAGCACGCCTCACGGCGTTCCCCACCCAGCAGCTATCCCAACGGTTGTAAAGTGGGGAGGGCGGGGGGGGGCATGGCACAGTCGGACGATGGATCACTCTCCTGGCGATAATCGGAAATTAACAGCACGGAGAGTTTAGGGAAGTAACGCAAAATAAAGCGGCGCAATCAGACGCCTAAATTTCTCAGGGCCAGGTTATACATCACTAGGGGTCATTTGCAATCACTATAGCCTGGTCCGGAGGATCAGAAAATATAATCCTATAACAAGCGGATGTCAATCACGATTCTATGATTGGCATCAGGAACAGAAAACTCTCCGAACAGAACCATTGATCTCCGTTCTGTTCTCAGCCTAGATGTGTTGATTTGTGTCCATATCCCACTGTACTTTATTGAGGTCTCCATTACATGGCTTTTTAGTCCACGCGTCAAATACCGGGTATAAAAGAGAAGACACAGAAAAGTCAAACGACCAAGGCATCTAAAACGTACAGCTAAAAACGCTAAAAAATACACATTCCTACCATCGTCACTCAGTGGAACGACGGTACCACTGAGTGAACGATGGTACCTGCTGAAACTGCAATATCCCAAAGCCGGAGATGAGCAAGAGTAACACTATATACTGTTCGTGGCTATTTCTAAATCTTTAATTGCTGTCTGAACTTTTCTATGACAGCAAAAGCCGTATCTTCTCCTATTCCGCCATACCACGAACACAAAGCCACCATCCCCATCTCTACCCCAGTGACGCACAGTTAGTATCCATTTGAAACTAGCCATAAATACATCACGGGATACTACCCATCTGGGCTATGGTTTATTAAATATTCCGTCCGTAGTAAACGCAGGATGCTTGGGCCTGTGCACCAGCCCTCGTTCCAGCTCTCCACAAATAAATAGAGGCTCACACGTGACAGCGCACCCGGCGGCCGCCAGGGGCTCGTCCGGGGGCGCCCTTCTCAGAAGCGTCGCGCAGGCCCGTTCCAGGGTGCCGGCTGAGAAACAGGCCCTCCCGGCTAAGGAGGCGTGAAGAGAGTGTCATCAGACACGGCCGTAACTCCCCCGGGAGGCCGGGCACCCACTACATAGCGGTAGTACCGCCGCTCTAGCAACCCCGACGAAGCCCCTCCTCGGCATAACAGCACGGCTAAGGTCATTGGACGCGCACACGACGCCAGCATTGCACAAATAGTGGCGACGGAAGCCGCGGGCACACCCCCGGCCCGACGTCCACTGACGGGAGCCTGCGGACGCACGCAGCCTCCAGACTGGCAGCGTATCAAATGCCACAGACGCACCGAAGCAAACAGGCAAGACGGGTGGTTTGGCTCCCTGGTTTACAATCATGAGTGAGAGCCTCATAATTCGAAATAGCAAAGGTCGAGCATCCAACTTGAGATATCATTCTAAATACAACATACGATAAATACGCACAACGGTCGATACAAGGAAGCACAACTTCTGCATGATTTTACGTTTAAAATAGATCGGTAGCCACATGCGAAGAAAATGCAAAAGAACAGCAAAACGACAAGAGATTAGTGAGTTTCAGGAGCCTCCCGGCGAATGGGAGCATTAACCCTCGCCCCACCGGGGGGCATCGATGGCCCCCTAAGGTTTTTCGATATAGCAGAAAAACGACGAAATGCAGCACCGCGGTTGAGGGCTCTATCTCTCACCTCATCATTTTCCCACCATCCCTGAAAATTTTTACCCCGGGTCACCCAAGGTCAGGTCACCAGGCGAGGTCAACCAAGGTCACCTCACTTCAACTTTGAAGCGCTATAAGAGCTACCTTTCTTAGTCGATCGATTTGAAACTTGCTACACTTCATGACCCTTCTACAACGTGCATATCCGAGATTTTTCGATTTCGTGATCTGTGGTCAGGTCACGAGGCGACCTCTCCCATTGGAAAAGCATGGGGAAAAGCTGTCTCATGATCTAAAAGCCACAAAAATTATTGCAAATACTCAGACTGCTCAGAACAGCGTTTTTGGACACCCTTTCACGGATCCCAGGGGTCATATTTGCCCTTTGACTTTTCCAAGGTCATCAACGGTCACCAGGGGTCAAAAACAGTATTTTGACAATAACTTTTGACCTAATTAAGCTAGAACGCTGAAACAAACAGCATCGTGTTTGCTTGTCACTGGCTTTCATTTGATATACGGCAAGGTCACTTTCTGACCTTTCGTGACCTCAGATCATATTAGGTCACGAGGTGACCTCTGGATGTCAAACCACTGGCGGGAGGTCTTTACGTTCCACATAGCGGAAAAAGGTCTGGCAATTTCCTATCAAGTGTACTTAACCAGATCTCATTAGCTCTAATGGCATAGGAGTTATGCCCAGTTTTCTTAAGCATTGCATATTTGAGTGTAAATAGCCTATCGTGACCTTTCTTGACCTCTGGAGGTCAAACCATTGACCTGAGCGCTTAAACATGTGAAGTAATTTCTTACTGAATTCACGCGAGCTTTCTAATGCACTTTTGCAGATTTGTGCTAACCCCCATATTTTCGGAGTTAGAGGGGGCCATCGATGCCCCCGGTGGGGCGAAAGTGGCGCCGGACCCCCGGTGGGGCGCGGGTTAAGGCCGGTACCGACACATTCAAAGTAGGCTCAAAATGGGAAATTGTCAAATAGGCTTTCAAGAAAGATGTCACACCAGGGCTAACACTACTGACTGCTTTTTTCCAACTTTACACGTTGCGAGTGAGTTTCTACTGACTTGATAACTCGATACTTTGGCACGGAGTTAAGCTTAATAACTTTGATAGCTTAATAGCTTAATAACTTAATAGCTTATCAACGCACCACCTGCTAGGGTTATATGTGTATCCAACTCTTTCCCTGCTAGAAAGAGTTTCTGGGGAATCAGACTACTCCTTGCTCAGGGAACGTACCGGGCGTTGGCCCCGGGTCGGCCGCGTGGAAAGCAAGTATGCTGACCACAACACCACCGCGTCCCACGGAGATGAGCTTTGGAATCCTGGAGATAAAGCGTACGAGAGGGTGACTATATCCGAAGGGTTAATGAGCAGTTAGCTCCAGCATAAGTCTGATTTCTCCTATTTCATTTAACATCAGCATAGTGCGCTCATCGTCGTCATCATCATCATTGGTGTTTTAGGGCAAGTGGACTAAGATGGGAATTTAACCCCCATGCCAACAGAAGACGTTACCAATAGACCGGATGGAGAGGGCAGTGGGTAGCCCGCCCGGTGCATATTTACAACCATACACGTATATTGACAATACGGCGGTACATGTAACATACAGAGACCCTAAGAACACGCCCCGGCCGGCTGAGGTGGACAAATAAAATGTATAAACGAAGGCGCCGAGCCCCGAACCCGTGACCGCCGACGGCGCGAGCGCTCTAAATTACGCCCAGACGGGCACGGGCTCGGAGCCCGGCAGACGTCTAACGGCCGGGTGCGTGGAAAATAAAATATTAACGTGGATATATACCGCGATGATGCTTTCAGATTTCGCGTAACATCAGGCACTTGTTCAAGCTCATGGAGACATGTCATGTAATAGGTAATTCGAAATCGAACTCAGAAAAAACATAGTATGGCTGCAAGCAGTGCGTGTTTTAATTACAGGGTCTCCCTTAAGAACGTTCTCACCCTAGTTTAACATAATGTCGACGAGCGGTTCATCACACGTCTGCGTGAAGGTTGGCAAGAGCCCCCAGCGTGTGGTGACATGGTGGCAGAGGTGAGGCGCGGGCAGTGTGCCGACCTTGTTCCAGTTGTACGTTTGGATGTCTGGGGAGAGGGTGAGCTGCTCAGGTCGGCTCGTTTCCAGAAGGTGGGAACGATGCTAACTGGCGCAGCATATGATACAGCAGCAAGGAAGCAACCTTCTCTCCTGAGCCGTCAAAACGTGTTGGACAATTTCTGAGGGAGGAAGTGCTGGTTGAAGAGCAGGTGTGTGTGTTGGGGTTTCAGGGAGCTTCGGCAGCCAAGGTCATATAGCGCGAGACGATTGCAGAGCTGCCCTCTGGTTGGCCCCCGTGCGTCAACCAAGCGGTCAAGATCATCTACAGAAATGTAACAGGAGACAGTCCCCAAAAGCGTGCCAAAGTCAGCCGAGTGATTGCCGGGGAGAGGCTACGAAAGCTCTAAATTCTCTGACCAGAGCGTTTTGAGGCGCACTTTACGAATCGAGCCTTTCAAACGACCATTTCAGTCCAGAAAAAGTAAAAACCGAGCAGAGAAAAGTGTCAATTCAAAGCAGAGCAAAGGGTCGAGAGAGAGAGAGAGAGAGAGAGAGAGAGAGAGAGAGAGAGAGAGAGAGAGAGAGAGAGAGAGAGAGAGAGAGAGAGAGAAGGGAGAGAGAGAAGGGGAGAGAGAGAGAAGGGGAGAGAGAGAGAGAGAGAGAGAGAAGGGGAGAGAGAGAAGGGGAGAGGGAGATGGAGAGAGAAGGGGAGAGAAGGGGGAGAGGGAGATGGAGAGAGAAGGGGAGAGGGAGATGGAGAGAGAAGGAGAGAGAGAGTGAGAGAGAGAGAGAGAGAGAGAGAGAGACCATGCCCCCTGCTCTATGGATTTGCAATTCGACTGTGATTTGCAGGAAACACACGGCACCGTCAATAATGTCTAAGAAATCCCAGGTGAGGTACCAGCACTGCGCTCTGGGGTTCCAGGACAAACTGACTGGAAAACTCCGGGGAGCTGACTCGACTGGACCGGGGAACTCCCAAGACTTGAATTTGATCCTAAACCTTAACACCCGCACTGGAGGGGGGGTCTGGCACTAACGCGCACTGGAGGGGGCCTGGTAGGCCCCCCCTAAGATCTCGGAAACTAAGAGGTGTAGAAAAACGCCACTTGGCAGGTGGGTGGGGGCTATAGTGATCTACATGATGACCAATTTTCATTGACCTAGGTCAATATCTTCAAGGTCAAACGAGGTCTTAAAGGTCAAATATTGGCCATGCTGGGGATCGATTGGTAAATGCTGTAATTCTGCGGGAAAATGGAGGGAATAAGCTAAAGGCGGATAAGGTTCATAGAGAAAAAGTCTTAAAGAGGCTTCCCCACAACTTTTGGGTCAAGGTCATTCAAGGTCATTGACCTTTAAGGTCACAATATAGTATACTACTTATAATGTGCACTTCCACTAACACTATAGCCACTGTTTGGCGGGAAATGAGGATTGACCTTTGCAAATGACCTTTCACCTTGACCTTTGACCTTGACCTTTGTATTGGGGTACCCTATCGATGACGTCATAGCATAATATATGTCAGACCAGGTAACGTCATTCAGCCGGACGCACAGTGGTCAGTGACCTTGAAAGTGCAGATATGACCTTGACCTGTGACCTTTGACCTTGACCTTGACTTTCATGTGAAGTGACCTCGACATATAATCCCGGTTATATGGAGTTACGACGTCACCACTCGGTTTCCAATGCAAGCTAACTGGTCCGACCGCGCATTTACGGCGATCTCAAAATGCAGGTCTGACTTTAAAAGCCTATAAGTCAAAAAATTTTCGACCGATTTTCAAAAAGTCTTCACCAATCGACGCGCTATTAAATTCTGTTAAATGTGGCCAAGTATCGTTTTTCGGCAACGCGCGGTTCTCCGGCCACCTTGGAAAAACAGGTGGGGGGCCTCCGAGGCCCCCCTCCAGTGCGCGTGTTAAGGGGGAGCTGAAACAGAGACTCCATGAGGCGGAGCCGTGCATCAAGTTGAAACGGCAGATGAAGCACCGCATTGTACGATAAACCAGCGCTCGGGCCTGTGCACTCAAGAACGTGGGGGCAAGCATGCAGTGACGGATCTAGGATTTCGTTAAGGGGGGGGCCAGGCTCGGAGGGCGCCGAACCTGAGGGGCGCCAATTTCAGTCGCGGATCTAGCCGGTCGGTTTGGAAGGGACAAACCACAGTCGAAAAGCAAAAAAACGTCACGCAGTCAAAAGCTGCGCCACCTATATCACTTGCCGGAAGAATTTTGGGGTATTTCAGACGAAAACCCAAAAAAGGGCTCGAGATACTTCTTCCTATCCAAAGGCTGGCTATACTATAACTGAGAATTATTGATATTTACTCCATGATTCTGATGAAGGGTTGTGCCCGAATATATAATCTTCAGTGTTTTTTACATTTCCGGATTCGAGGGGACAGGCCAGGGAACATCTTATCAAATTATGTTCTGTTTGAAGTTGAGAGTTGAAACACCAAAATCTTGCTTTAAACTAAAAAGGAGTAGGGGAAAAAGGAGGTCGATCGCTTTGGGGGCGAAAACATAGTTTTGTCCCGAGCTTTTCCGTTTGGGGAATGCCATTTTTGCCCCCCTGGATCCGCCACTGCCAATTTTACCACCCAAAAGGCGGCTTAGTGTCAATGAAAAACGCGTTTAAAAAAGGATTTGTAAATGCTTATTTTCATGAAGGCTTCCCCTTAGTGATGACATCTTCACGTTTACCATCAAGCATATTTCGGGCCAGCTAACGACTGGTACCTTGGTAGAAAATGCTGAAAGCACCCACTGACGCTAACTGAAGCACGATGAGCAAATAATACAGTTATCTTCGGTCATGGCAAAAACTGGGGCGTAGTATCCACCACCTCCACTTATCACAGTTGTCCTGGCTAACGGCTCCATACTGAAATACCCGATTGACGCTAACCTGAGCCTCATAGGCCGCAGAACCTCTGCGGGCCTGGGCCCCTGAGTTTTTGGTGACTTCCCTGAGTTTATATCGAGTCCCCTCAGCTGATCTAGGACCGCTTTAGTTAACTAGGCTCTCACACTGAACTTGAAACCTATATGTCGCCGCTGAAGCCAATTAAGCTTTTCGGGGCCCTTTTATTGATATAGGGCCCCATCAACAGGTCCTGGGCCCTCTGAGCTAAAAACTGGAGCTCTGAGCTCTGAGCCCCAAGCTGGATTAGTGTCCCTTAAGCTGGTCATTGTCCCCTGGGTTGGTATCGTTTTCGTTTAACTGATATAGATCCCTTCAGCTTGTTTGGGGCCCGCATGTGCGTATCTGGACACTAGTTCGGCGAGCCACCCAGCTAGTCTGGCCCTATTAGTTTTATGGGCCTTCTGAGCTGCTGCAGGGTCCCCTCAGAGTGCCTGGGCCCCATGAGTTGAAAACTGAACCCCTGGGTTAGTTTTGGGTCCCTGAGCCTATTTAGAAACCGTTTAGATAGGTAGGCACCCCACGCTGGTCTTGAGAATCCTGTGTTGGCACTGAGGTCAAATGAGCTCGTCGGGCGCCCTTATCTAGGTCCCCCTAACTGGCACGGGCCCCTCAGCTGATTTTGGAGACCCAAAATCCCTCCTACCGGATTCCACCCACGCCAGATTTCCTGACTCCCTGAGGGTCCCTGGGGGCCATTGCAGATTTTTCCAGGGATCAGCGCTGGGTCCCTCCCCCGAGACAAAGCTTACAACATGTCTCTGTCTATATACTCTAGCATCTGCCAGAGTTGAGCTAGAATCATTTTTAGGTACACTTCGCTTCCTCTCGTTACGGCGAATCATCAAATAATGCATAATATGACTATACTAGGTCAAAACATAAAAATGACCTGACCTATGGGTAGGTCAAGGTCACCATCTAGCCTAGCATAGTCAGTATGCATATGAATCAAGTCACAATAGCAATAAAAATGGTATCAAAATACGGGTTTTATCAATATTTCCTGCAAAGCAATTGACCCAAGTCTTAATACCTGTTTAGGAAGCCCCAGATGAACTCTCAGAGGTAATATGTCTAAACTTGCAACATGAACCGATAAAGAGGCCTAGGATACTATGATTTGGGGAATCCGAAGTTATTCCAAGCGGCGTCTGCAGACATAGAACAATTTTTCGGCAAATTTCCGTTTTACCCCATGCATTTTCAATGGAGAGGTCATGATTCGTATCTGTCCCTAGGTCATCGATGGGAAAAATCCCGGGATAAATCTATTAGTACTTTTTGGGCCCATTATATGGTACAAGCTTGAATTCGATAGGTTCACCCTTTTCTTACTTACGCCACCTTAAACATTTTTGGGATGAGGTCACTTGAACTGCGCTGGTGACCTGACCTGAGATGACACAACCTTAAATTTTGAGGGAAAGTTGCGGAATTGATCAATGATAAGGGGTGACAAGTACTGTGTCGCTTCGCGCCGACGTTTTTTTCGTGCCACTGGGAGACCTCAAGGGGGTGTTCAAGCACCCCCCAGCGGGCCGGAACGGGGCGTGAATACTCTAGAACAGGGCTGAGGCCAAAAGGGAAGGCTCTAAACAATGTCTGCAATTTTTGAGGTCAAGGTCCTTCAAGGTCATTGACCTATTACGGCACAACCCAACAAATTAGGCCTAATTTAGGCTATAACTAGCGCTGTGCCCAAGCTTACCAATGACCTTTGATCAAGCATTGATCATCAACGCCAGTGACCTTTAAAATTGACCTGTAACCTTGATCTAAACACTGAATAACCTTTACTTTGATGTAATTGCATGCGTCATAATAGGTGTCGTAACATTATGCAACGTCATTTAGGGGCTGTCCAGGAGTACCTGTGCTCATCAGGGACACTTATGCTCTCTGGAGGGGCCTTTGCTTCGATGAGGCCCCCTGTGCCACCCAGGGGGCGCCTTCGCTCCCCAATGGACGCAACCTAGCTATCCAGGGGCATCTTTGCTGTTCCGGGGGTGCCTTTGATACCCAGTGGCCAAGGGGAGCTTTTCTTATCCAGGTTCACCTTGGTATTTAGGGGCGTATTTTTATTCAAGGTAACCTATACTACCCAGTGGCGCCTACCCTATGCAAGGGGCGCTTAGGCTATCCAGGGGGCGGCAATTTGCTATACATAGGGCGCCCTTATGCTCTCCATGGGCACCTCATTCAGAGGGTGCCTCTGATATTCAGGGGCGCTTTTCCTATCAGCAGGGTACCTGTGCCATCTTGGGGCTATTCTTATCAAGGGACGCTGCTGTTATTCAGGAATACCTACACCACTGTCGAGGGTCGCCTTTGCTAACCAGAGGCGCCTTTACTTCGCAGGAAGTTTGGCGCCCGTGCTTTAAGGAATGCTTTGGCATCGATTGATTGCTCTATTATTGGGCTTAGGTGCGCGTGAACCTTGAGCTCATGTAGCGCCCATATTGTTGCTAAGGAACGCTTATGCTATCAAAGGGCGCCTTTACTATCCAGGGCCGCTGTTTTATTCAAGGTAGTCTGCTCTATCCACAGGCATCTGATATTTCGGGGGCGGTGCCTAGGTTATTCAGGAGGCGGTTTTTTCTCCACAGGGGCGCACTATTGCTTTCCAGGGGCGCCGTTACTGCCCGGGGTGTCTTTCTATCCAGGGGCGCATATGCTGTCTAGATGTATTTTTCAATCACAGACATGATTGAAATACATGCCCCTACGTTATCCTGGGTGCTTTTTGTCTCCGGTGAGGCGCTATTTTTCTCTTTCGGCACCAGTTTATTAAAGGGCATCTATGCTGTCCAGAGAACCTTTGTTATCTGGGGCTGCCTTCGCTGTTAAGGGGCGCCTTTGCTACACAAAGGGAACATTTTACTTTAATGGAGTGCCTATTTCCATCTAAGCGGCGCATATGCTGTCTTGGGGCGCCTTTGCAAACATGGGGCGCACTTTTCTATCCAGGTGCGCCTTTGCACTTGAGGGGGCGCCTCTGCAATCCAGGAGGAGCCCAAAATAGATGGAGAATAAAAATTCTGAAATAAGGCGCTCGAACACTGAAATAAAGTGACTAGTTATCAGAAAGAGGCGCTCATCTGCTTAGCGGGGAGGACTGCTGGTTGGTGAGGGCAGCGTTCTCGGAAGTGGGGCGCACATACTGAAAAAGACACCCGGTTGCAGCGATGGAGCACTAAGCCTTCAGTTATAGGTTAACGAAATGTGGTTTAAGGCAGTCCATGCTCAAATTGAGCGCTCGAGCCCTGTAACAGAGCGCACGACTGTCGGACAGGTCTGCCAAACCATAGACAATAGGGAAGCTGAAGATGGAAAGGGACACCTATGATATCCTGGGGGCGCCTGTACTCTCAGGTGAGGCGCTTGTTTTCTTTCTCAGGCGCCTAGTTTATCCATGACCGCCTATGCTGTCCAGATCATCTATTTCAAGAAGGGTTAACTTTGCTGTCCAGGGGCGCCTTTGCTATCCAAGGGCACATATGATATATGTAGGGCGCTTTATGCAGAGGGCGCCTAGGCTGTCCAAGGGCGCCGTCCTAACCAAAGGCCGCCTTTCACTTCCCTGAAGTGCCTATTTCTATGTAAGGGGTGCATATATTATCTAGGATTAATCGATTTGCCCTTGATATACGGAGACGCCTTTTTGTCCAGCGGCGCCTTTGCTCTTGAGGGACGCTGCTCCAATCCAGGGTAGCTGAAGATGGATAAGGGACATCTATGTTATACAGAGGGAGCCTGTACTTTCCAATGGGGCGCTCATTTTCCTTCTCAAGCACCTAGTTTATCTAGAGAGCGCCTAGGCTATCCAAAGGCGCCTTTACTATCGAAGGGGTGCCTTCCTAGGGGCACCTTTGCTGTCCAAAGCACTTGTGTCCAGGGTTGTCTTTGCTGTCCAGTGGCGCCTCCAAAAGTGCATATGATATCCGTGGGCGCTTTATCCAGTGGGTGCCTGGACTATCAAAGGGCACTTTTTCTATCCAAGGGTTGCATTTATTTTCCTGAAGTGCCTATTTCTATCTAAGGGGCTCCTATTCTGTCCAGGGCACCTATGTTTCCCAGATTTGCCTTTGCTGTCCAGGGACGCCTTTGCTATCCAAAGGGCACCTTTCTTAACCAAGGGGCGCATTTTGCTTTCCTGGAGCACCTATTTCTATCTAAGGGGCGCATATGTTATCTAGGAGCGCCTTTGATACCAGGAGGCGGCTTTTTGTCCAAGGGCGCCTTTGCTCTTGGGGGGCGCTGCTCCAATCCAGGGCAGCTGAAGGTGGATAAGGGGCATCTATGTTATACAGAGGGAGCCTGTATTTCCCAGTGGGGCGCTCGTTTTCCTTCTCGGGCTCCTAGTTTATCCAGGGGGCGCCTAGGCTATCCAAAGGCGGCTTTTCTATCGAAGGGGTGCCTTCCTAGGGGCGCCCTTGCTACCCAGGGGCGCCTTTGCCGTCCACAGCACTTGTGTTATCCAGGGTTGTCTTTGCTGTCCAGGGGCGCCTTTGCTATCCAAGGGTGCATATGACATCCATAGGGCGCTTTTTCCAGTGGGCGCCTAGGCTATCAAAGGGCGCCTTTTTCTGCTCAAGGTGAGCATTTTATTTTCCTAAAGCGCCTACTTCTATCTAAGGGGCGGTTATGCTGTACGGGATACATATGTTACCAAGATTTGCCTTCGCTGCCCAGGGGCGCCTTTCCTAGCCAAGGGCGCATATGATATCCGTAGGGTGCTTTTTTCCAGTGGGCGCCTAGGCTATCAAAGGGCGCCTTTTTCTGCTCAAGGTGAGCATTTTATTTTCCTAAAGCGCCTACTTCTATCTAAGGGGCGCTTGTGCTGTACGGGGGTACATATGTTACCAAGATTTGACTTTGCTGCCAAGGGGCGCCTTTCCTAGTCAAGGGTGCATATAATATCCGTAGGGCGCTTTTTCCAGTGGGCGCCTAGGCTTTCAAAGGGCGCCTTTTTCTGCCCAAGGTGATCATTTTATTTTCCCAAGGCGCCTACTTCTATCTAAGGGGCGCTTATTTTGTCCGGGGTACATATGTTACCAAGATTTGCCTTTGCTGCCCAGGGGCGCCTTTCCTAGCCAAGGGCGCATATGATATCCGTAGGGCGCTTCATCCAGGGGGGCGCCTAGGCTATCAAAAGGCGGCTTTTCTATCGAAGGGGTGCCTTCCTAGGGGCGCCTTTGCTACCCAGGGGCGCCTTTGCTGTCCACAGCACTTGTGTTATCCAGGGTTGTCTTTGCTGTCCAGGGGCGCCTTTGCTATCCAAGGGTGCATACGACATCCGTAAGGCGCCTTTTCCAGTGGGCGCCTAGGCTATCAAAGGGCGCCTTTTTCTACCCAAGGTGAGCATTTCATATTCCTAAAGCACCTATTTCTATCTAAGGGGCGCTTATGCTGTCCAGAGCACCTAGGTTACCAAGATTTGCCTTTGCTGCCCAGGGGCGCCTTTCCTAGAACAGGGCGCATATGATATCCGTAGGGCGCTTCATCCAGGGGGCGCCTAGGCTATCCAAAGGCGGATTTTCTATCGAAGGGGTGCCGTCCTAGGGGCGCCTGTGCTACCCAGGGGCGCCTTTGCTATCCAAGGGTGCATATGACATCCGTAACGCGCTTTTTTTAGTGGGCGCCTAGGCTATCAAAGGGCGCCTTTTTCTACCCAAGGTGAGCATTTTATTTTCCTAAAGCGCCTACTTCTATATAAGGGACGCTTATGCTGTCCGGGGTACATATGTTACCAAGATTTGCCTTTGCTGCCCAGGGGCGCCTTTCCTAGCCAAGGGCGCATATGATATCCGTAGGGCGCTTCATCCAGGGGGCGCCTAGGCTACCTGGGAGCGCTTCATCCAGGGGGCGCCTAGGCTACTCAGGGGTGCATTAGTTCCCCACGGCGCAATCCTGCTATCTAGTGGCGCCTTTTCTTTGCCGGGGCGCTTTTGTTAGCTTTCTAAATTTCATCTGCAACATTTTACTGGGGCGCAAAAGATCAGTAAAGGTGTCTAATGTTTGGGCAGGGGCGCTTTGCCATGATTTTAAGGAGTATGTGTTAATTCAAGTGGAATAAGTGGTATCTACCACCTTGGCGCACGAGATGGGTACAGGCGCGCCACTCATATCGGCGCCTTCGGCGCCCGATATGAGCTAAGCTCTACTGGGGCGCTTGGGAGCTAAGGGGGGCCCGGGCCCCTGGCCCCCCTTGG
The DNA here is from genome assembly GCA_034440635.1 of Lepas anatifera. Classification (NCBI taxonomy): domain Eukaryota; kingdom Metazoa; phylum Arthropoda; class Thecostraca; family Lepadidae; genus Lepas; species Lepas anatifera. Next base: position 1,498,799 of record JAOTON010000386.1, read on the forward strand.
ATCCGTCACTGCAAGCATGCCAAAACGACAAAGGATCTGCAATTACAGGAGCTGAGATTGATGTTTACAACACAAATAAATACGTTTTATTTTGCGATTTATACGCATACGAAATGAGAGAACGAAACTCTGGACCATCAGGTACATGACTATGCATTCCCGCGGTAGGTAGAGATAATCCCCCACCTAAATGTACGAGACAATTTCCAACGCACAGAAAAGGAAATATACCAAACATAAAACATTGCTTACTTCATTCCTTTTCGGAGAAAAGCATATAGTGAAGACCGGTGATAATACAAGCTAAGTCTTGCGTCAGCGCCCAGTTTATCAGAGGGCAGGAAGTGGAAATCGGAAACACCGAACAATCAATACGCTACCCGGCCCCATTTACCCGACACAGATCCCCATTCAGCCTGCACACTGGGGAAATATCCCAGCATTGCGCCCATTCATGGTGTCGTCTTCCAAACAAACAGGCTATCTGCCACCCGCAGACAAAACACAGCCACCGTAAATAGATGACGTGAACCACGCTCGCAGCAATAACGTTGTTGCGTGACCGATGTGTGTGAGATGTTTACGGTGGACTCGGCATTCAACACAGCAAAACTGTATGCAATGTTTACCTCTAAACCTGGTCAGCTGGCTAGCTCGGGGCAGCCGTGGCGCAGAGACGTGCGCGACTGGGGCAACTCGCCTGAATAACAGTCAACTCCGGCTCCCTGACCCAATTGGGTGAGTCAAAAGTAAGGGGCTTTTTATATATATATGTTGGTGTAATTGGGCAATATATTTTCTCGTAGGCAGGTATCGTTGGACAGCACTGAGTGTTGGGCTTTTGAGTTTCCGGTTAAGTTTTTGGATATGATTAAAGATCTTTTTAGTTGAATCTGGTATTTGATCTAATAATTCTTTGATATCAATTTAAATTTCATTTTTACCGACGCGTTTCAATTGTATTTTACACAATCATTATCAAGGTTACAAAAGTTGTGCTGGGTGCCGTAGTAGTTAATCTTTAAGTTCATTTAAAAATAGCTATTTCGTACATTTTTCCGTGGCATACTACTTAAGAACACTTTTAGTTTCGCGAACACATTTCAGGTATAGAAAAAAACACATGAAGGTATAAACACATATACTCATACACCCCAGGGAGCCAGGGAAATGTTAGTGTAGTTCTGAATGTTTAGTGACGGTTTGTATCCGTTGATGTGAAGTGCTTCTTTTATTATGCTTCTTTTATAAATAGACGGCACAGACCACTACCGACACAGACATAAACACAGACACTACCGACTATTCATAAAAGAAGCACTTCGCATCAACCGATACAAACCGTCACTAAACATTCAGAAATACAATAACATTTCCCCGGCGCTCTGGGGTGTATGAGAATATGTGTTTATACCCTCATGTGTTTTTTTCTATACCTGAAATGTGTTCGCGAAACTTAAAAAGTATTCTAAAATAGTATGCCACGGAAAAATGTACGAAATAGCTGTTTTTAAATGAACTTAAAGATTAGCAACTGCGGCACCCAGCACAACTTTTGTAAACTCGATAATGATTGTGTAAAATACAATTGAAACGAGTCGGTAAAAATGGAATTTACATGAATATCAAAGAATTATTAGAGCAAATGCCATATTCAACTAAAAAGACATTTAATCGTATCCAAAAACTTAACCGGAAACTCTCAAAAGCCCAACGCTCAGTGCTGTTCAACGATACCTGCCTACAAGAATATGTATATGTCATAGTGTTTAAGATAGTGATGGATCCTGAAGGGATTCCTTTAACTGATGGGTAATAAACAGCTGAGTGAAGTTAATGTGAAGGGAAACCTTTTTGCGCCAAACTTGAAGTATTTTCATTTGGCAACATATAGAAGCCATAGCCTCTTCTGTGTTAATGCCTGTGGTTTGCTCATTTGTGAGACAGACATCATGATGAGTGATTCTCAGTTCAGCTTGCTGCCAAAACGTGAGTAATAAGTTGGGTAGTGCATGATTGTGGAAGACTTCATCGAATGGTTAACATATCGGTGTTGTGGAATTGTTATTCTGTTCTTTTTGTGCTATTGTTGGAATGCAGCGAGTGATATCTTTTGTTGCTGGCTGTTTCCAGGGCGAGCGTTTTGATGGCTCTGTCTTCTTGGGCCTTTTGCATGCTATGGCATTTTGGAGGATAAAGCTGGCCTTAAATAAACCAAGCTACTTTCTCTGGATATGGATTTTTCACACCAGGAAGCAAGCGGATTATAGACACAACTACATACATACATACATACATACATACATACATATATATATATATATATATATATATATATATATATATATATATATATATATATATATATATACATATATATATATATATACATAAACTACATACTGGCCGTACTTGATATAAAAACTTTAACTTACATATACGTTTCGATGTATTGCAAACCTTTTTCAACATGCCGGCAAAACTTCCGCTCCTTTGCACCCTACAACAAGTTTAAGAAACAGCGTTCAACATTTACGAAATTTTCTGCTAACGTGATATTAACACACGTCACCTCCACCGCTAAGAGGTCCTAAAATAAATATATAACGGAATAAATTATTCCGGAATATACACCGACGAAACACATATTTCGAGTGAAGGGATCTCAAGTTTTACAAGGAATTCAACACTAAAGCTTATTATTTTGCATACGTAACTGGGGCTGTTCCAATCGCAATCAATTACGGCAGTGAAAACTCACAAATCAGCCTAGTTTCATGATTTTGCCCCCTCCTCCCTGTCGTGGTACGTGCCAATCGGCCCATCCACCTCCTTTCCCTCTCTTTCCTTTAGAATTTGGAACGACCCCAGACCCTTTCTAACCCAAAGAACGTCATGCCGTCAATGGAATGGTCCGTCTGGAGGAAGTGCTGGGTGGCCGGTAGCCTACCTCCCACCCCTGGTGACCGTACGGATGAGAGATGGTTCTGCACCCTAGTGTATATCACATCACCAGTCTCCCCGACGTAACATACCAAAGAACATCTTTCGCACCATATTGCGTAGACTAAGTCAGCTGTTCTACAGCCAAACGTTCTATCGAACCATACCTGCCCTTTAGGCCCCTGTACTGTCTCCCCTGCATACCACCTCCTACATATCACACAGCTCTTTTTGCAGTCTTGCCTCCCAAGCCTTTTCCCTAATAATCTTGCCATCTTATGGTGCACCAAAATATCCTTGATTTCTCTCCCTCTTGAAGGCAGTCTATTCCTCGGGAATTTTTTTTAGCCTGTCTCAACGTTCTAAAAGGTATCTTTTCCTCTTGAGAATATTTTTCACATCGGGAAGGAAACATGAGTACGTCAAAATCACAGAGACTGGCGATTCGACCTTACTTTTAACCCTCCTTTTCCCCATCAATTCCTCCCTCTTGATTCTGTCAACTTTTTTTAGTTCTTTCTCTACCATATCAACCTGGTAACCCCTCTCATGGAGCCGGGATTTTAGTCTTTCTCTCTGGTTCAGGTAGCTGCTTTGGTCGGAAAAATTCTTTTTAACCGGATGCCAAGGCCAAAGGGAACTGCTTTCTTCATATGGTCTAGATGGTCGGACCCAAAATGTAGGTACGACTTCGAATCGTTCTTTTCAGCGACAGGGAGTGGACGTGTTTTCAGTGCTCTTTGAAAATATAAAAATACTCCTGTTCTAATTCAAAATCAGCAATGATACCATAGAGGTGAAGGATACATTCTTTTTTCTACATTATGTACTAATTTTTATTCGCCTCGACCGTCTCTGGTGCAAGCTAGAAGAAGATTAAAATAAGAAGTAAGTCATCATTTTTGGCCTACTATCCTCGTTTCGTCGCCAATCTTTCTCCTTGATTTTTTCTTGCGTTTCACGTGTTTTTAAGAGCTCCTTCAAGAAGAAAAGCTTCTGCGGCGGGAATATTGAAATATTTCAGGATGGCTAATTTTAGAGAACAATAAAAAACAAGTTTTGTGAAAGAAAACATCAGCACCAGAGATAAAAGAAAATAAAAAATATGCAACAATTGAACATCAGTGAAGCAAGATCAACGATGTCACAGACAAGATGGAGCACAAACAACGAAATTTATCAGATCGAAGACGAAATGAAAACGAAGCCGAAGAATCGAACATTTTCATCCTCATATTATTTTAGTTTAAATTTTCGAAGTGTGTGTGCGATTGTGTGTGTGTGTGTTTTTTTACCGGTACCTAATCCTTATCCTTATCTTTACTCTACCTGGAGGCTGTGAGCGCATGCGCCTGTGGCTGCAGCGACCCCCTCCAGGTAGAATCCCATCCTCTTGATCCTCACCTTTCCTCATCCTTACCATCTCCTTCCATAGTTTTTCACTTCATACTCATTGCGACGACACTTTAAAAGCCACCTCATTTGTGTGGAAGTGTGAGAAATACATGATACATGATACATGAATCGGTGGGCTTCTCAAAAAGATCCGTGCTGAGAAGGCCCTCCGAATCGAGCCTTACCAACACGTCAAGGAATTAGATTTTTTGTGATGAGACACGCAGTTCCACCTTGCTATTTCGATGAATATTGTTAGCCTGCCGGTGAAAATCATTGAGGGCCTCCTCATCATGCAACCAGATACCCCACATATCATCAATGAACTGCCACATTCTAATATATCCCCAATGGTGCCCCAGGGGACACCATGTATATATATATATATATATATATATATATATATATATATATATATATATATATATATATATATATATATATATAAAGATTGTGTGTTTTTTATACCACAGTTTTGTTATGCCAGATTCAGATAATTGCCCAACAGAGCCACAATATGTTTGGAGGCAAGCAAAGGCTCGACTCACTGGCGACGGAGCGTCAAGATTTCAGGGGGAGGGGGCGAGCTAGACTTTTCGATCCATTTCTCTCGGGTCAATGCCATATAGTTGGGGTTAACATTTCTCATTTGGGGGGGGTCAGCTAGGCGGCCCCAGTTGTCAGCTGTTGGTGTGACGACAGCGCTGACGTCACGGTGAGTAATCGGCCAATTGAAGCCCTTGAAGCATATTGAATATGGTAGTAGTTGCCCGATCATGACGTCATCCACAGGCAGGTTTATTTTTCATCCTAGAGGAGCATTTTAAAATCAAAATATTGAGCTCATTGTACATTTTTCAGAGAAATAATGGACGTTTTCATGATTTTCGGCTAAAAATATCACTAATTACACCAAATTCCTGGATTCGAACAAGGTGCAACATGCCCTTTAACGCAACTCTCCGATAAGTGGGCCCATACTCTCAAGCCAGTGGTAGATGAAAGGGGGCTGGGGGCTCATGCCCCACCTCCGAAATGTCAGGGTGCCTATAGTAAACCCCGGTTTGCGACCTGGGCTAACGACCCACCGGCGCAGGAGAGCCGCATGACAGTGTGTTGAAAGCAAATCATATTTCCTCCTCAATGTATCTCTTCATAATCCTATGGGCTAGTGTTATCAGTCTTTCCTTTGAAATAACTAATAGGGCGCGCGGTCAACCTCAGATTCGAACCGGGCACCCCTGATCACGAGACAGGTCCTCTAACCACCACACCATCATGCCACAATATTCGCCCTCCCACTAGCTTCTCGACCTGTGACCCGTCAGAAGGTCACTGGCCGGTATCTAACCAACCAACCAACGAAGGCGCCGTGGCGTGGCGCCGGGTGCTGTGTTCGCACAGAAAAGGCACGGTATATAGGTGCTTCTAGAAGACGAACAATACAATATTTTGGCCTGGAATTACTTGTATCGGCGACCCAGGACCCTAAGCTGGCTTCATGCCAAATTTCATCCGCCTCCATTAATTTTAAGAACTTGAAGCCATGGTGAGAAACAAAGATGGTCCGACAAATTTAGCACCTCGTAATACATGTTCGGACTAATTACTCTAAAGCCATTAGAGATAGGTGGGTAGTAGAAGTGAGTGAAATGTCCGCAAGTAACTTTCCTATTCAGCCACGTTAAATCTAAGTTTGTGAGTGACATGAGCACGGAACCAGGAAGCTGCAAAAAGTTGTTTTACTTAAATTATATTTATGTTTCAGGTGGAAGCAATGTTTTTCGTTATCTGAGATGAAAACTCAAATCGGTCTTCCGCAAGAACAGTAAAAACTAGGTCAAAATTTTACGTTTTGTACTCAAAACTATGCCTAAGTACAAGACAATTGGCCTAGCTACCCCTAGGCAACTGTCTTTAAGCTAACTGAAGCGTGCATTAGCGACGGCGAGCGACCTCACCGTTAGCGACGGCGAGGTGCAGCGCAGTCTCGGACTCACCGTTAGCGACGGCGAGGTGCAGCGCGGTCTCGGACTCACCGTTAGCGACGGCGAGGTGCAGCGCGGTCTGTCCGTCCGAGTCCAGCAGGTCAGGCTTGGCGCCGTTCAGCAGCAGATGCTGACACGCCATCACAGAGCCCTGCGGCAGCGGCGGTAGAGGGAGCAGTCAGAGGCGCCAGGCACGGTCAGCACGCGTCAGAACCGGGCCCGCAGGCACAAAGTGATACCAGCCCCCTCCCCGGTGGGCCTCCGCTCCACCTTCGATTCATCGGATGGATTTCGAACTCCCTCCCCTCCATCTCGGCTCCTATGCAGGATAGCGAAAAACCACGACTTATCACTTCTTTGGCTCAGGTCAACATCGAAGACGACAGGTGAAAGAACATGACAGGTTAGAGGATAGTTTTTGGGTCCAACTGGGTTGAGTCAAAGCCAATTCTTAGGCGTCTTTGGATTCCTCTCGTTGCGGCGAATCGAATGATATATTATATGACTATACTAGGTTAAAATGTAAAAGTGACCTGGCCTAAGGTCAGGCCCACGTCAACTTCTGACCTAGAATGGTCAACATACATATCAACAGTCTTACAAAAACACTCCAAACGTAACAGTATCAAGATAGAAGCTCGACCACCATTTCATTTTAAGTTACAACCCAAGCTGAAAGCCCATTTCGTCCCCAAACGACCTCTCAGAGGTCACGAGTTTAAACTTGCAGCGTGATGCTGGAGAGTAGCATAAGACACCACGATTTTGATCATAAGAATTCATTCTCACCCATATATACGTAAAAAGAGCCATTTCTCCTCCATTTTCGTTTTCCCATCAATTTCCACTAGAGACATCATGACCCGTACCTGACCCTAACCCATCGATACAAAAAAATCACCTTACAACTTATGGCACACGGTGGGCCCACCGTGTCATATTAATACCAAAGTAGTAGACAAAAGCTGTTTTCACTGGTGTCACTTGAGAATTTATGGAGATGCCCCGGCTTGGTGAGCTGGTCTGAGATGAGACAGACTTACAATTTTCGGAAAAGTAACGCAAACGATCAAGGATAAGTTGCGCCAAGTACAACTGCGCTCCACAACGCCGTTTTTGCACCGTTGGAAAAACCGGTGGGGTTATTCAAACACCCCCCCTGAGACGAGAGTTAATACATAGCAATAACAACACCGTACAAAGGAAACTTAAACAAAATACTGTGTATTAGGCATTGCAATACTTTAAAAATAGGTGTCCCAGAAACTGGCCGAGTTATGTGAGAAGCATATCCAAAGCAACTCATCAACGGAGAATGAGCGGTTTCACTGCGGAGCTTTAACACTGATGACAACCATAAAACATGCACCTACACTTCTATTTCAGGCAATTGTTTCCCACGACAACCAAGAGTTGTTGCATGTGTGTTTGAGCTGTTGCGGTGACGACCCAGCGCAGTGGCAGACTCACGCTGGCGACGGCGGCGTGCAGCGGAGTGCGGTTGGTCCGCTGCGTGTTGTGCCAGCTGACGTTAGCCCTGAGAGCCAGCGCCGAACACATGACGGGCAGGTTGTGCGCCAGCGCTGCCTTCCACAGCAGCATGTCCGGATGCAGGTCCGACATGGACTCAGCGTCTGGAAGAGAGTGAGAGGGTCAGAGGGTCGCCGACCGTCCCGGACTCGGCTGCCCGGGAGAGAGTGGAGAGGGTCAGAGGGCCGCCGCCCGTCCCGGGCTGGGCTGCCCGGGACGGAGAGAGTGAGAGGGTCAGAGGGCCGCCGGCCGTCCCGGACTCGGCTGCCCGGGACGAAGAGAGTGAGAGGGTCAGAGGGCCGCCGGCCGTCCCGGGCTGGGCTGCCCGGGAGAGAGTGAGAGGGTCAGAGGGCCGCCGGCCGTCCCGGACTCGGCTGCCCGGGAGAGAGTGAGAGGGTCAGAGGGCCGCCGGCCGTCCCGGACTCGGCTACCCGGGAGAGAGTGAGAGGGCCAGAGGGCCGCCGGCCGTCCCGGACTCGGCTGCCCGGGAGAGAGTGAGAGGGTCAGAGGGCCGCCGGCCGTCCCGGACTCGGCTGCCCGGGAGAGAGTGAGAGGGCCAGAGGCCGCCGGCCGTCCCGGGCTGGGCTGCCCGGGAGAGAGTGAGAGGGTCAGAGGGCCGCCGGCCGTCCCGGGCTGGGCTGCCCGGGAGAGAGTGAGAGGGTCAGAGGCCGCCGGCCGTCCCGGACTCGGCTGCCCGGGAGAGAGTGAGAGGGCCCGAGGCCGCCGGCCGTCCCGGGCTGGGCTGCCCGGGAGAGAGTGAGAGGGTCAGAGGGCCGCCGGCCGTCCCGGGCTGGGCTGCCCGGGAGAGAGTGAGAGGGTCAGAGGGCCGCCGGCCGTCCCGGACTCGGCTGCCCGGGAGAGAGTGAGAGGGTCAGAGGGCCGCCGGCCGTCCCGGACTCGGCTGCCCGGGAGAGAGTGAGAGGGGTCAGAGGGCCGCCGGCCGTCCCGGACTCGGCTGCCCGGGAGAGAGTGAGAGGGTCAGAGGGCCGCCGGCCGTCCCGGACTCGGCTGCCCGGGAGAGAGTGAGAGGGTCAGAGGGCCGCCGGCCGTCCCGGACTCGGCTGCCCGGGAGAGAGTGAGAGGGTCAGAGGGCCGCCGGCCGTCCCGGACTCCGGCTGCCCGGGAGAGAGTGAGAGGGTCAGAGGGCCGCCGGCCGTCCCGGGCTGGGCTGCCCGGGAGAGAGTGAGAGGGTCAGAGGGCCGCCGGCCGTCCCGGACTCGGCTGCCCGGGAGAGAGTGAGAGGGTCAGAGGGCCGCCGGCCGTCCCGGACTCGGCTGCCCGGGAGGGAGTGAGAGGGTCAGAGGGCCACCGGCCGTCCCGGACTCGGCTGCCCGGCCGGGAAGGCTCGGCACAACACGACCGCTGAAACTGTGGGGTTCAGAGAACATAGGTGAATGAGCATTTAAATAAATCTTTGGCCCGATCTTACATCTATTCTTGATTTTAAATCTTCTTGGGCCCTTTTAAACTACCCTTGCAAGATTATCTGACAATTAGTGAACGAAAGTCTAGATTGACCACACATCACGCGTCACGCATGTACTGCGCTTTCACACTGCTACTGACCGATTTAGGAGGCAACTACTTCCGAAACAAAATATCTCAGTCCCCGAAACTATGACACATGCAGTTGAGTTAGTCTTGTCTGAAACGGTGGAAATCAGCATCTCGCCCTCGGGCTGTGGCGGTATGGTAGCCAAAGCACCGAGTTTCTGATTCGCCTGGCCGCGTTTAAATCCCCGTTAGCTCTCCGAACAAAGTATAAGTGGATCCCAGTAATGTCTTCCAACAACTAAAGAAATGGCAACGACATATGACCTTAAGAGCTAATGTCGTAGCCCCCCGCCCCGCAAAGACCAACCCGCGGTTAAAGCGTGATTTAATGGCAAATCAGTTAATGTATTGCACACGAATTGATTGCTAACCCAACATTACATTGCATAAGATTAAATGAATGGCCATAGACTGGGCATAGCAATGATCTTTTAAATCATTTAACGGTATGATCCATGTCAGACACAAAACAAGACATAAAAAGCGGTTTGAACGTCGCTAAGACGCTTTTTCGGCAGTTGCCAATGACCCGTCGCTTGCTCATTGTTGTCAGCTGAATTTAAATGAGTTAAAAGTACGTAATTATATTACTGGCTCCACCACAAGCGTCGACACCGGACAAAAAGTGAGGAGATCATGAGTGTTATTTCCACTCACGGGGGGCCACCCACAAAAAACATCCACCTTTGAGGTCATTACTAACATCAATTGATGCTGACACTAAACCTTTTCGACGTGTTTCAAATTTGGTTGAGGGAAGAAAATGTTCCGGCAAAACGTGGGATTGAGAGGCAAGCCATCCCGAGTCCAACGGAAGGGACACCTCTGATTTGCATTATATATGATCTGTTTACCCAAATCTAACAACCACTATCTGATGTAATGAAGCACAGGAATTTAAGAACAGACCAAGTCCATTAAAGCAAGCAGGGCCAATTAACAAGGAAGCATTTGACGTCAGGGAATCAGGCATGTTTGTTTGAGGATTGAAGAGGCCGACCACAGATCCGCAGGCCAAGGATAGCCGACCCAAAATAAAACTAATAAAACCAATCGATTGGAGGCTCAACAAAGCAGGACAAACAGGGCAGTGAAGAGCTTACAAGCGGAAGAAAACGCTCCAATTAGCGTCAAGTAGACACCCGCGAACCCCTAGCCCTGCCAGGGCAGAGGGCAATTAACGCAATAAAACGGACCGCGCAGCCACCAGCGGCGACCGAGCGGAAGCGGCTGAGCAGCGCCGGTTGTGAACGACGGTACAAACACACAGCCAGCAGCGCGCCTTCTCCGATCGGCAACTGGAACATTTGAAAACTGAGCCTCTCCGCAGCCTGGCCAGCTGAAGTCACCGCTCCGGGTGCTTTTTGCTTTTTTGTTTTGTTTTTTATTTTAAAGTCACCGTCACAGCTCTCGAAAATATTCCCCGAAATGCAGGCCTGGGCTGGATCTGAGCTGACGTTCACGCATTAACACATCAACTCCGCTCCTCTGATGCTGGAATGCAATGACCCAAGGAGGACGAAACTGAACAATGCTACCCCGATGCTGTGATATTGTTTCATAATATTAGTCCTTAAAACTTGAGGTGCATCAGGACAAATCCAGCACAGATAGTTTTACGAGTTTATCAGGTACCAAGGGTACTATAAGATACCGATTTAGACATCCAGAACAGAGCTTCCGATATTTACCATAAGCATTCCAAAAGTATTCTCAACGGATCCAACCTCTCATAGTAAGGTTTTTTTACGGACATGTAAAACGGTCAGAAGGAAGAACAGAAGTGGATGGCTTGACGCATACACGGTAAGAATATTGCCCATTCCCGTGTTACAAACTGTTGCTAACAAGGCAGCCAACTTGAAAATACATACCTATAAAAGAGATACTGTGGAAAAGGGCTTGCATAGTGGAGAAGACCTATATGGAGCCAAAGAGGACAATTTCCAAATATAATACAGGGTGCACGTCCCACTCCCGCCCAGCTCTAGAACTGTTGCATACAAAGTAGAGTTTGAGAATCGGATTTAATACAGCAAATAAAATACTTGAATAAAAAGAGAAAATACAAGCCAGGACCGGACAACTTTGGAAAAAGAAAACGGAATTGAATCAGTATCTAAAACATTATCATATTATTTGAAATTAAATCTAAGTTGATAGGTTGTTAATTGGCCTGCCTCGAGTACTGGATACAACATTACAGTTAAATGGGTCAAATTTGCATCAATGATTCGAGAAGACAGGTCAGTTAAAAATTTATCACCGGATATCCTGATCCTTGGCTGAGCACTGCGAAATTTATCGAAATAAAATTCACCATGAAATTGTGTTAATTGACATGTACCCAGTCATCTTTTACCACTTTAAGAGTACGCCCTCGATTGATGGTGCAGGCAATCAGACTGTTCCACAAATGGTGGGACAATCCCAATCAGACTGTTCCACAGATGGTGGGACAGTCTCAATCAGACTGTTCCACAGATGGTGGGACAGTCTCGATCAGACTGTTCCAAAGATGGTGGGACAGTCTCAATCAGACTTCCACAGATGGTGGGACAGTCTCGATCAGACTTCCAAAGATGGTGGGACAGTCTCAATCAGACTTCCACAGATGGTGGGACAGTCTCGATCAGACTGTTCCACAGTTGGTGAAACAGACTCAATCAGACTGTTCCACAGATGGTTGGGCAGTTTCAATCCGACTCTTCCACAGGTGGGGCATTCCACGACAAATCGACAAATCGATGGGTTGAAATAACACCCTCATATCTCAGATTTTCATGAAAATTTGGGACTAGGGTTCTCGGTGGCGCTGAAAACGACTGCGGTATTTTTAGTCTCGGCTGGATAATCGTTTCGGAGTTATAGCCTCGGGCAATCCAACATCGGACGCGTGCATCGGACTTTTCGCTTGAGTTTTTAGTCATTTAAATTAAAAGGTATTCCTTCAAGAGGTTACATGAAAATAATGCAAAAAGTATGAACAATACAAATATGTAAGTTTAATTATGCTAATTGGTACAAATATGTATAAAATATAATTCCAAACTTTTGCAAAGATACGTATACATATTTCCTATGTTTTTATTGACTTGAAAACAACTTCATGTGAAAGAGCATTGTTTAAACTATATATAACGACAGTAAAAGAATGGAGACTACACAACAAAATCAGTAACGAGCACCGCAGACCAAGCCCAATACCGTCGCCGGCCACTCAGCCTGCAGTCGGCACGCCGCATAGACGCGCCCGGTTGGAAGTGGGGTAACGGGGAGGGGAGAACTGAGCAAGACTGCACATTGGTGACATTGCGAATAAACTAGATGTGGTGTGGAGGCTACTATTGCTAACATAAAAATTTGAGCCGTTCCGAAAAAAATGAACGTAATATCGGAACATTCGGAACAATTCCGACACTGGTGCATTTGGTGGAAAATGTAGTGGGACGATTATGCGTCAGAAGCCGATTATTACTATTGTCTTAGGTTTGTTTTAGATAGTTTTCTTTTTCTAACCATGCCCTAAAAAGTTGCATGTATCCCAGCTCAATTTATCTTAGAAAGTACACATCACAAACAAAAAGTCATACAGCGTCCATACCGACAACTGCTTTTCGAACATACAAGATTAAGACATGATGCTTTACTTAAGATCTGACCCACGGATCGGAAGAACGGCTCCATCACATGGTACCATTGAACTTCACAGATTCAACTGGAAAATCGAACCTTCTGTCCCTCATCATTCGAGAAGTCATAGACAATAACAGTCTTCGAATTGACCGGTACGAACTTGTGAATCTTTAATGTTCCTTTTCTCGTGACTGCCTTCTTGAAGCGTTTTCTGAGCTAAGTAGCTAATTTGAGAACTTTTTGTTGAAGCATTTTGGGTAGAGATCGAGGCAAGCAATGTAACACTGCTTTCCGTGTCCCCTTCCAAGCATGTTTGCTGAGATCGTAAGGAGATGGGTACCCCCTGCCAGTAAAGGTGACCCGGGGCCTCATACCAGCGCGTGTTAAAAAACAAACTGGAGCGGAGTCTCGGAGGCCCTCACCTACTTTTTTCTGGGTGGCCGGAGAACCCTTCGTGGCCAAAATACGCTATTTCACTACTTGTGAGAATATTCAATGGCACATCGATTGGTCAAATAACCTTGAAAATCAGGCCCAATTTTGTAATTATAGGCTTAAAAAGTTAAACCCTTTATTTTGAGATCGCTGCAATCGCGCGGTTGCACCAGTTCGCGTGCAAACAAAGACCAACTCGCAACGTTATAGCGCCATATAAAACAAGATTATATGCTAATTTCACCCGTCATGAAGGTCAAGGTCACATTTCAAGGCCATACCAGCATTCTCAAAGTTATTGGTCCGATGCTTCTGGTCGCCTGGTTTTACCCAGTATGACGCATATCATGTTATGACGTCAAAGTTAAGATAAATCAATGTAAATTTCAAGGTCACAGGTCAAATTAAAATGTCATGGGTAAAGGTCAATGCTCATTGCCCATCTAACGGTTGCTATGGTGCCAGTCATGGTGTAAATAAGGGTAATATGCCATATTGTGACGTCTTAGGTCAATGACCTTGAATGGCCTTAACCCCAAAAATTATGTTTACAATTCTTGAGACGTTCTCACTATGGCCTTGCTCTGTTTTTAGTGCATTCTGGACTAATTTGAGCTTAATCACAGCATTTCCGGATGAATACCCAGCACGGCTAATACTTGACCTTTATGACCTCGTTTGAACTTGACGATACTGACCTAGGTCAATTAAGGTCAGTCATAATATAGATTTCAATAGTTCCCACCCAGTCCCCAACAGGAGTTTTTCTAAGCCTCCTAGTTTCCGAGAGCTCAGGGGGCCTACCAGTCCACCCCCTCCAGTGCCCGTAGGTGTCGGACGCCTCTCCAGTGCGCGTTTTAAGGAATGTGACATTAATTACAATTTATTGTTTTAAATACATCCTTACCATCATTGACGACCAATTCCACCATTGAGACATTTTTCGTGACCAGACACGTTTGATAGTTGTAGCGACGGCGGGCCGCGCCAGCGCACGAACCTCACAAAAGTGGGGTTTCGGGACGTTTGGGAGCTCAGATCTCGCTTTCTGTTAAAGTCTCCATTCTTTTTATTATTGAATCCTATAGAGAAAAGTATAAAGAGTAATGTGAGTCTCAAAAAGTTTACAATAATTAATAGGAAAACATTTTTTATAGATTTTGAAAAAAATTGAAGAACGTATAATATATTTAAAATTTAATTTTTTGAATTAGATTTCTAATGAGCTAGAATTCTTAATTCGTCCTTAAGATACCTAGATCAAGTTTTTGTGGCATTTGTAGAAGCATACAGGTAAAATTTCGTCTTTAAAAAAGACATACAAGTGGGTATGGTCAAAATGTCTGAGGCTATAATTTTCAAACCGTACGTCAGGAAGGAAAATGAATACGAAAATCGTATCAGCTCCATCAATAGCCCCAATGACAAAAAATATACCAAAATCTGCGACATGAGGTTGTAATCGACTTGTCGATTTGTCGTGGAATGCCCCAGGTGGTGGGACATTCTCAACCAGACTGTTCCAAAAATGGTGGTACAGTCTCAACCAGACTGTTCCACAGATGGTGGGATAGTCTCAGTCAGACTGTTCCACAGATGGTGGGACATTCTCAACCAGACTGTTCCAAAAATGGTGGGACAGTCTCAATCAGACTGTTCCACAGATGGTGGGATAGTCTCAGTCAGACTGTTCCACAGATGGTGGGACATTCTCAACCAGACTGTTCCAAAATGGTGGGACAGTCTCAATCAGACTGTTCCACAGATGGTGGGACATGCTCAACCAGACTGTTGCAAAAATGGTGGGACAGTCTCAATCAGACTGTTCCAAAGATGGTGGGATAGTCTCAGTCAGACTGTTCCAAAAATGGTGGGACATTCTCAACCAGACTGTTCCAAAAATGGTGGGACAGTCTCAATCAGACTGTTCCACAGATGGTGGGATAGTCTCAGTCAGACTGTTCCAAAAATGGTGGGACAGTATCAGACTGTTCCACAGATGGTGAAACAGACTCAACCAGACTGTTCCACAGATGGTGGGATAGTCTCAGTCAGACAGTTCCACAGATGGTGGGACAGTCTCGATCAGACTGTTCCACAGGTGGTTGGGCAGTTTAAATCAGACTGTTCCACAGATGGTTGGGCAGTTTAAATCAGACTGTTCCACAGATGGTTGGGCAGTTTAAATCAGACTGTTCCACAGATGGTTGGGCAGTTTAAATCAGACTGTTCCACAGATGGTTGGGCAGTTTAAATCAGAATGTTCCACAGATGGTTGGGCAGTTTAAATCAGACTGTTCCACAGATGGTTGGGCAGTTTAAATCAGACTGTTCCACAGATGGTTGGGCAGTTTAAATCAGACTGTTCCACAGATGGTTGGGCAGTTTAAATCAGACTGTTCCACAGATGGTTGGGCAGTTTAAATCCGACTGTTCCACAGGTGGTGGGACAGTCCGAGACCGACTCCAGTTCAAGAGGCCAATCGTACGATGCTCCCAGCTAGAAATCAGGCAAAGCGGGCTGCTGGTTTAAACAGTGTGAGAGTCTCACACTTCAAATCACACCATACCGGATATAGCCAACGGATTGCTCGAGACAGTAACAGCTCGCGTAGACAACGAAAAATTGTCTCAAAAGTCTGCGCTCCAAAAAATCCGCAGAAGAGTGCCGATTTTCCAGCTATTTCCGAGCTTAGCACGGTGCAAAAATTGATCTCAGCCGAATATGTACAACGCGCAAATGTATGTTTGAAGGTGAGACTGGCGTTCATATCATAGTATCTCCATCCAGACACGTCTGTAGGCCAGGCTAGAATGTCACGCCATAACTATCCCGGAATTTTTCCGCCACGCATTATTCGCCGGTCCGAAATGTGTCCCCCGAAATCAGTTATGCACTCGATCCGCACCAATAGGATTTAAATATAAATAAACATGATTGAAAGCAACAAAAAGAAACAAGCTAAGAAAAATAAGTACAGAAATAACGGGACTATGCCCGCACATGTCATAAGGTGCGGGCGGTACAGGATGCTGCCTAGACGATAAATAAAACGAAAATAGCCCCCCCCCCCACCACCTCCTTCTAATTAGCCGGCGCTTAATGACCGACAAATTTGTTCCAGAAACGAAGAAGGCGGCCACGCAAATTCCTTAGAATATTCCAATCACAATCAGGGAGGGTGTTATTCATTAGACGTTGCTACCCGAAGAAAATGAATGTTTGCTACAGTCCGAAATAGAAAAAGAACCAATGGATTAGGCCCCAGAGATCCGGTTCAACAATACCCGTTACCGACCAAGAACCCCTTTCGTGGCATGAGACCTACACGATCTGAAAGTTTGTTCAAGATTGCATACCTCAGGCAGCACAGACCAGAGTTGTGCGTTTCAGATTTTTCTTGAATCGACTCAACTCAGGTCATGGGTTGAGAGCGGTCGACTCATCTCTGACTCAACTCATGGTCAAGAGTTCAGTAAGCCGACTCAACTCCGACTCGGGTTAAATCCGACTCATCTCTGACTCAACTCTGGTCAAGGTTCAGTAAGCCGACTCAACTCCGACTCGAGGTTAAATCCGACTCATCTCTGACTCAACTCATTGTCTGAGTTCAGTAAGCCGACTCAACTCCGACTCGAGGTTAAATCCGACTCATCTCTGACTCAACTCATGGTCAAGAGTTCAGTAAGCCGACTCAACTCCGACTCGAGGTTAAATCCTCCCGACTCAACTCCGACTCAACTCACGACTCAACTCAAATCAAACTTCGACTTGGTTTCAAAATATATAAATAAATGAAATAATATACATAAATAATAAAACAAATGAAGAAACCAATAAACCACTAAAAAGACAAGCTGTACAGAAAGTCATACAGGAAACTGGAGATTAATAGATGGAAGATTAATTAATGGAAAGTTTAAAAATTAATTATAGCCAGGAGCCATGGATATTTTTTTATTATTCCAGACTGTGACTGCCAGATAAAGCTGCCACAACATGTTGCAACGATTTTAAAAAAGCCTTGCATGTTTAACCAGGTACATGGAATGGAAAGGAACTTAAGTGGGTTAAGGTTACAACAACATAGGGAAATAATTGCACCTCAATACCATCAGAAAAGGTCCAAGCTAAAAAACATGATCCAAACTATATTTCCAGGAATGATAAGTATGTTGCTTTTTGTTTCTGTTAAAGAAATATGCTAGATAATTTGGCTAAATGGAAAATTCCTATGCCATGAGCTGAACCAAAATCTAAGCTATAATTACTAGAGTACCTAGTTGCAATTACAAATCCTAAGAACTACAACAAAACCTAGGAAATAGTATGCCATATCAATGGATGAAATAGGAAAATAGAAATGGAAATTTTATAATCGTGTTGCATTTAATGCGTTCATATTTTTTAGCCCAATACAATTTTCAGCTTCAAAACCTCCATAACAGCACGTTTTAGGTTCTTAAATGTCTCACTACGTCTAGGGCTTTTATCTTATTTTCTAGGCATCTTTAGGAACATGTACTGTTTTTATGTTCTGAGCTTGTTCTTATATTTCCTTACGAATGCATAAATGACCGTGTGATGAGTCTTGTACTCACTAGTGTAGTTCGTTTAAACCCTCGCCCCGGTGCGGGGTGTTTGAACAACCCCCTCGGATTTTTCCGGTGGCACGAAAAACAGTGGCGCGAAGCACCGCCGTACTTGGCACACCTCATCCTTGATCGATTCCGCAACTTACCCCAAAATTTTGAGCTTGGGTCATCTCAGGTCAGGTCACTAGTGCAGGTCAGGTGGCCTCACCTAAAAAATATTTAAGGTGGCATAAGTAAGAAATGGGTACATCTATCGAATTGAAACTTATACCACATAATGGCCCCACCGAGTGCTTTAACATTTATGCCAAGATTTTTCATATCGATGACCTAAGGTCAACTACGAACCATGACCTATCCATTAAAATACATGGGGAAAACAGAAATTGGGCTGTATTTGTGTAGATACAGCGAAAAATACCTCCATATTCTCCAAATCGTAGTATCCTGGGCCCCCTTCCAGGTTCATGCTGCAATTTTTGACCTGTGACCTCTGAGAGGTCATCTGGGGCTATTTAAGCAATTTTCAGACTTAAGTCAATAGCTTTGCATGAAATGATGAGTTTTTATTTTGATTTAATTACGTTCCGATTGCTATTGCGAGTCAATTCATAAGCATATTGACTATTCTATGTTAAAAAGTGGCCTTGACCTGACCTGAGGTCAGGTCATTTTTGTGTTTTGACCTAGCATGGTCATTTTATACATCATTTGATTCGCTGTGACGAGAAGAAGCGAATAGTGTCTAAAAATTATTCTAACTCAACTCTGCCAGACGCTAGAGCCCAAAATATTTACTCAATATCCCATTTTCTTTGACCTGTCATGGCCTCAATATTAACCTGAGCCAAAAAGTGACTGATATAGTTTCTTCACGAATTTGTATGAGCTATAATTGTACCAGCTTTCGCGTTTTTTTTCGCTATCCCGCATAGGGGCAGAGTTAGAGGGGGTGTTCAAACACCCCCACCCCCAGGGCGAAGGTAGCTCGGAGGCCCACCGGGGCGCGGATTAAACAACTTAAAGTGTCGAGTGAAAAACCATGTTGAATGGCAGAAAACTTCTTACTTACTTACTAACCTGACACGAATACTGAAACCTGGTACCTATAGCTTTGTAAAGTTCATGATTGCCCAAAAGACTCTCTAAATAAAATTTTGCAGCTTACTCCGTGTTAAGTTATTTTTATAGCTTTTGATGATATCCGTGGTTGCTTGTTCCTTACATCAATCATATTGTTCTGAGTTCTGCCCTGCTCTTTCTTTTCTCACGTTGCTCATACAATTACCGACAAGATTCACACATCCCATGGGAAGACTGATTACCAACTGCAGTCCAGCTGGGGACGCCGAGATAGGACAGGAGTCTCCAAGTCCCTGCGACCGCTGACGGGCAGTCAATTCCTGGGACCACCTTAAAGAACCGACTTTAAAAGACTGAGGTAATTGTTTGAGGAGATTCAGACACACGTAACTGATATCCGCATCTGGTCTACCTTGCAAAGGAAAAGGGGTATCTCTCATTGCTAATAAATTGAAGATACTTCTCTCATTTGCACGGCAGTGTTTACTCAGCACATTCCGACCACTCAACTTTAACTGCGTCCACTGAACTCACACGCCACCCTCTTCTCACCTAGCGGCGGCTGGTCCTCTCCTTCAGTAGACTCGCCGCTGCTGAGGTCCAGAGGGAGGCTCTTCCGCCCCTACCCCCGCCGACGCAGGCAGCGGATCGCCAAACACCAGCAACCGATCACCGCCGGCACCGGGGGCGTCTGCCGTCCCGCCGCCGCTACCGCCATCTATGATCAGCCCGCTGAAGCTGGAGCTGGCGTCGCCGCCGTCTCCGCTAGATGCGAGGGCGGTGGGCGGGGGCGGCGCTGGGGCGGTGCGGGCTGGCTGGGCGGAGCGGGGCCGCCGCTCAGAGCTGCGCGGTCGGCGGCGGAGGCGGCGCACGGACCAGCGGCGCGCCACCGGCCCCGGAGAGGGCCCACCACCCGGCAGACGCTGCACGAACCGGCGCTCGGCGTACTTGGCGCGGATCCACGCCTCCCGCACACTCCTGGGGAGCCCAGCGCCAGCGGTCAGACCCCCAACAACGCCCCTCGTACGCACAGACGCCATCCGGCCATACACTCGAAACTGAACACAGCAAAGTGTACACAAACATACAAACATCTAAGCAACTAGTAGCCATGTTGAACCTGAAGACTTGGTTGGCTTCCTGTACGTCTTCGCTGTCAGAACACTGTAAACGGGTGCATCACCACCAGGACTTCAGTTGCAGACCATGCTGTTGATAAAAAACACCATATAGGCGGAGAGGGGACAGCAGCTGCCTCGCTCTCAGATGCAAGCAGTAGCCGAGGCCTGATCCCCAATGTAGGGTCACGTAAGCCCCGCGGAGACTGCAACGCCACCTATAGTAGTAGTCCACGAATCGAAATGAAATATCCCACATTGTGACAAATACCAAAATCATAATATTTTGACCAATACTGTGTTGAAAATAGTCAATTTATACTTCATGTGCTTGACAGGTAATAAGTTAGTCATTTAGCATATCATTAAAACACACATAACAGCAGCTTTGTGATGTAGTCCTAAGTCATCAATTTTCCACTAAACCCTGTTCCCTTGAGTTATTATACTCACCTTCAAATCACCCTGAACGTTTTTATACGCAGGGATTTGTGTCAGGAAGATAGGTGTATAGGGTGATCAGGTATTTATATTCATTTACAAGATGATGAATACGACGACAATTTTTCAGGGCAGGGAAGTATTAACAATATAGAAGTATTAAAAAAGTTAAAAAAATAGTTCCCAGTGGCAAGCACTTAAATTTTGAGCATCTGTAGCTCAATTATCAATAGGCAACAATTCATAAAGAGAACCCCGTTATACTAAATGCTCTAAAAAGACTGGCGGTTTTGAAGTAGTTTGCTACTCCGACCACGGAGATCCTTCATTCTCACGTCTCTTGAAGGGCCTACATGAGTTGCGGATTCCACCCTCGCCGCCCCGCCCCCTTCCGGTGAAGGTGGGGCGAACCCGTATCGGCGCGTGTTAACGAACGGCTAACGAGCTCAGCTATCGAGTCGTTTACCGACACACCAATGCCTCGCGACTAGAAGACCTCCTCATTCGTGTACCGAAATTGTGCTGGAGCCCCTCCGCCATATCAACAGTCCCTCTGGCAGAGGAGAGTCACAGTGACCCAAAATAGGTTTTGCGCTAGGGTGTCGAGTGGAAAATTCAGCTCGAATGTATGGCGAGTGAGTGGAAAATTCCTCTCAAAATGTATGGCGGAGTAAAAAAATTCAAATTTTGTACTCAGGTGGTAAACTCTCAGAGCCCTTGTTTGAACTGAAGGATGGATATTTCCTTTAATTTTCTCAAAGTAAATATTTTTAAATCATCCCCAAACAGCATTGTTTGACCATTCCATGTGAGAAATTTGGGTTAAGCAGGTAAATCTTTACCAGCTGAAACCCCTGATGCAGTCTCCAATTTTTTAAGGAGTTGGTGAATTTCCACAAATAAAAAAACTTTTGGGGGCCTCTGAGACCAACCTTCGGTGAAAGAACTCTGGGAGCCACTAAAACTCTTGGGGGCTTCCTAGACCAACTCTTGTGCCCCTCTTCCACACGACCAGCTTTTAAGGGCCCCTGAGACGAAATATCAGGCCCCCTTGGACAACTCTGCAGAGGGGCCTCCGAGATCGGCAGGTGGTGAAAAATGAAAAGGGATTTTTTCATGCAATACCTAGTTCCAAAATTAATTATCTACGCATACACTGTATAGTTTTCCTGTCCGGGACAACGCCCTCCTATACCTATACCTATAGCTATCGGAATTTTGGAGGCCACTCCTGGCCTCAATCACTGCACCTCGCATACACCTATGCTAGGCCCAGTAGAGCCTTGGTTTACACTTAACTAACCCAGACAACCACAAACTTTCTATCATGGCAATAAACTCTTCCAGACTCTTGCTAAAAGTTTCTTTTCTTTACCTGTCAATTCCCTGCTCCTCTTCACATATATACTCACCTTCATATGAATATGCAGCTTTTAGAATTAATCGAAGCTACAGCCTTCTTCCTGTTGTTTCTTCCTTTCGTTACAATCAGCCATGCGCGGCGGGTCGCGACCGCGTCAGAGCGACTACTACTTTAAATTTCTGATCGCTTGCCGGTTGCCGTCCATGAGCTACATAATTTGCATTTCAAAAATTGCTCTAAATTAATTTGTTAAATCCTTTTTTACTAGAAAATTATACAACTAAAAGCACACAAAGAGGAAAACTAACAATGTTTTGTCAATAACGAATATGAAACCTACCTTTCAAAAAGCTTAAAGATGCCGCTTTTATTTACTAGATGTAAAGACGGCGTTTTGGTTAGTCCACGCCGTAGACCAGCCATACAAAAAGTACCGATGTTTGAAGGGTAACTGGATGCATTCTTGTTGTGCAAAAAATCATTTAATGAAAATGTAGAGTTTCAATGTATTAAAGTACCGAACACTTTTAGTTCAACTTAAATATCAGCGTATTTATGCCTAGGTGTGTAGGTGTCGTGAGTGGATTTGGTGTCAACGGCGTGGACGCAGCAATGAAGGGCTAATATGGATAAACATTATTTTCTACGCAATAAATGGTTAATTTTCTACGATACGATGTCAAAAATATGCTGCTTAGCATACAAATTTCAGATAATTGCTTTTAACAGCAAGATGACCAAAAATGGTTTTTCACTATTCTCGGTACCAGAAATACAAAAACAACTTTTCAAGGACGTAAGCCTAGAAATCATATGTACAGATAAACTGCTTTCCAGAAATGTATCTTTCAAAGCGGGCAACTCATTTTGGGAACACAAGGCTAGGGTGTCTAATTTTCCACTCACCAATTTTGAGTGGTGGAATTTAGTGCCGGTGTTCACCCATTGGAACTTTCTCCGGTGGGGCAGGGAGGGCACTGTGTTCTTGTCGCGCTAGAATTTCGATTCTGTTGTTCCACTGAAATCGGTGGAGATAAGGATGCCAGGTATAATTGACCAGAAAATAGAAATCGCCAGATTCTCTTTCAGAAAAGCGAAAGAAGCGAAAGAGCCGAGTTAATTTGGCGATCTTCTAGTGATTTGTGCTCTTTTTCCAGTGGACGTTGGTAGAGGAGGCAATGGAACTGGGCTTTGTAGTAAGTATGGTTGAGTAAAATTCAATAGTAGTAAAAATTGTTGGAAGTGAGTGGAAAATTCAGCAAAAAAATATAAAAGTGAGTGGAAAATTCTGATTGGCTGGTGTCGTTCTGCACCCAGCACCCCAGGTTTTGGACACTGGAGAGTCAACTGACCTCTCAGACTGCGCGTTGGGCCGGGTGTAGCTGGGCTCCACGCACGCCTCGTAGATGCCGTTGACCACGGTGTTGCCGAGCTCGGCGAACACGCGGAGGATCTCCGGCTCCCAGGCGTCCAGCGTCAGCGAGCGGATCTTACTGACGTGCACGCCCAGACTGCGGTGGATTCCCGAACACTCTGCAGACGCACACAGCTTGGCAGGTGTCATCAGGCGAGTCCAGGGCGGCACAACGCGCACCAGCCTCCCTGGTCCCACTGGATGAGTCAAACAGGGATATTTGTGCGACATGGCTGGTCCGCCTGGTGCCGCAGTGTCGAAGTTCACGGCATTTTCTCTTCCTCAGTACAAAGTTTGCTTCAGTCGGAACCATGGACACCTGATAGCTACCGACTCTGACAAATATGTGTGTGTCCTTGTAAGTTAGTTGCCTGGCTCAAATCGCACAAAACACGGATCGAATTCTTCGATAGACAGGCCAAAGGATACCAAGTAAATCACTAACCTCCCACTCTCACACCCGAGTTATTGAGTTAAAACTTTCCGCAGGCTCACTCTTCTATATCAAGTTACCAATGTATCGGTTTGACAGATGAGCGTGAGGCATAACTACCGCAATGGGACATATGGTCTCGGTTGCATGAGAAAATAAGGAGTCATACAATGACGGTGAGGAACAACAACGTTGAGGTGGCGAACAGGGTGTACCCTTTGGAACGTGGACGGATACCTTTACGTCACGAAGGGGGGTACAACAACTTCTGGGAAAACCACGTACCATACAATACAGAATTTCCGGCAACAAGATGAGGTGTTGTGATATAAAGAAACTGAAACTATTTGAGCCATAAAAGACGAAAAGCGGTAAAGCTAAAGGATACTGGGTAATTGGGTCATGCACGGGCATACATTTTAAACTGATCAACTCAAAGGAGGAGACAAGCGTCCAGGAACATCCATCACACTGGAGGCAACGTTGTAGCCTTAAAACGAGAGCTAAACGAGCTTTAAACTTAGCGAATATAGAGACTGGACCGCTTTCCACGGAAGGATTGGATTAGGAGTCGGATTCGCAATCAAGGCTTATCCACATTACAGGTGGTACTTCCGTAGCATTTAACGCAGACCGGAGTGCGTTGGTGGATAAATCAATCAAAGCTGGAACTGTTTGCCATAGATTTTCAAGCATTTCTCCCACATCTGTAGTATTTCCCCTATTTGTGACAAATGCACCTCTATCCGGGATTTGCGGGCTATCGGAGGTCAATTCCAAACATGAGAACTGCGGCCGTTACCTACATACCTGCCTGAATCGCAGCACTGTTTCTCGGGATAGGAGGCGACATCTTTGTTTGCAATCGAACTCGCGAGAAAATATTCCAAGACATGCAAACAATATCTAATCACGACGTTCCCAATCCTACCATATCCTGGTAAAATGAAAAAATATCGAGTCTTACCCTCGCTTTGGATCCGGCAATCTGGGCATGCTTATGTCACGAAAACGGAGCCATTGAGAAAATAGGGACACGGGAACGGAAACGGAATCATTGTAAGAAGAGGGAACGCTGTTCAGGACCCATATCTTATTCTACAATAAGCGTCACCATTTTCTACAATCCCGGAATGGATGAGAGCGGTTCCACCCACCCCATCTCCCCCCTGCAGGCGCATGCTGACTGACCGATGCAGAGGGTGACGCCCAGGTTCATACTGGCCCAGGTGGGGTCGGAGTGGCGGCAGTCGCAGCAGGCCTCGTTGCCGCTGATGCGCCGCACCTGCTCCAGCACGTTGGCGCGCCGTGGCGTGACGCGCGCCGGGGCCGGCGCCACCAGCGCCGCCGGCGGCGGCAGGGTCGGCCGCGCCAGAGGGCAGCACCGAGGAACGCGACGGCTTGTTGGGCGTGCGGTCGAACGCCGCGCCGATACCAGCCTGGGGAGAAGGGGCAGGTGAGAGTCTTGTGCTGGGCTCTCAGACGCCTTAATTACCTTGCTAGTTGTTATGAGCGCATATGACCATTTAACCAGTCATCCGTGCAGTTTTGTTGAGGCATATTTCGTATCTGCCTGACCTGTCCGATAGAGACACTGGTTGAAAAGGATACTAACAAAAAACAGCCTCATCCAAGGCATGGAACACAGGCGCCAGTAACATCTCAAGTATGCCCAGCATATATCATACCTATGCTACTAGCAAAGGTATAGGCGTTGAAAGGCACATGAAAACCGCTGAAACCATCTTACTGTTATTACTCAATGACTAACTCAGGCAACCAAAACACCACAGCTAACTACGCAGGTTGAATGGTTTGTAACATCAACTCAAAGCTACCACTTAGAAATTTGCTACCGTTCGGGTGCCGCGACGCGGCAATAGAGAGCGGGAGTGGCACCTGCATGGCGTCGACCCACAGTCGGTAACTGGGCTCCGAGTCGGCCTGCATCACGTGACTCTTGAGCGGAGACACCACCTCGAAGCAGTGGCGCCGGTCCAGCTCCGCGGCCGGCTTGACGGCGCACAGTCGCAGGTCCTCCTCCATCACAGTCAGGTCCTCGCCTGGGGTGACGACCGGCAGTACCCGGGGTCAGCGGCAAACATTAGAGCCTCCATCCAGCTCCATCCCGGAATCGCTTCCCCAAGAGTGGTTCAGTATCATACCATGTTTTCCTAGGGCATTTTTAAAATAAGTCACCCCGCTCGGTCCGTTCCGCGTGAAGCCAGGAAAAGGTCGTCCCGTTCCACACCATTTCGCAATTGTCATCCCGTTCCCCATCTCCCGCACACCTCCAGAAGATACTGTTACAGAAGACGCGTGCGGCGAAGGTTCAGGCGGGGCGTGAGAGTGGGGAGAGATGATGATGATTGGGGCTTTAGGGCACGTCAGCTGCTGAGGCTAAATGTGCCCAAAGGGAGGAGAGGGGAGGGAGAGAGGGAGGGGAGAGCTGACACTCGGTTTTCAAGGTGAAGATCGCTGATGCAAATAGTGTCCTCGCTGTTCGTATGTGGACTGTCGTGCGTAGCACGGATTGCATTCTGCCCGGTAAACACCAGCATAAAAGCCGGAACAGGCAAGCCGTTGAGCCAGCAGAGGTTTAAGCTGAACACTGAAGACGGGTGTGCTAAATCGGACTTTGAACAGCATTCTCGACAGCACGTTTCATGAGTGAGGTGTTTGAAATAAAATGAAATAGAAGTTCCCAGCACTTAAACACTCGACATAGAAAGCTCTCTTGGCCTTGCCTCACACGCCTCGAAAACGTAACCGTGCCCCTGGGACCGGCAAATTCGGATTTAAATCAGCAAAGCCTAAATCATTATTCCCTGTCTGCTTCTTATGTTAAGTATGGCGCCCCCTCTCTAATCACCACATGAGTGGGTCCAAACCTTCCCCCACAAATCTTATGAAAAATATAAAATAATAATCATAACGCAGCAAGATATGTTCACTAGCCTTCACCATAGTTCGTTGGAGCAAAACTTATCTCGCTTAAAGAATAAGGCGGGGAGAGTTCCATTAGGTGGATAATATCCAATACGCGTTGGAAAATCTTGCAATAACAAAACTTCGCAGCAGTGCATTAATACATCCCTTTCCCCACTGAGCTAAAACAGAACGACTGAAAGCTTTCGTCCCGCACTTGATCCGACTATACCAGTGTTCCACTGTCATCTGGCGCAGCGCCGACGTGCCCTGCCCGCTCTCCACTGACCGGTGCGTTTCCTGTACTTGAGCTGGTGGTTCTCCAGCGTGAACCAGCGTCGGTTCCAGGTCTTGAAGGCGTTGGTGGTGCGTTTGAACAGGTAGCCTTCCATGAAGACGCCGGCGGTGGCGACGGCCAGGTGCTGCGACTCCAGGGCGTCCTCGTGCGTGACAGCCAGGTGGCGGCTGTCCAGCTGCTGCTCCATGGCCGCTGTCCGGGTCCGCAGCTCTGCGATCTGAGAGGGACGGCAGTCAACTGCGTGACAGCCAGGTGGCGACTGTCCAGCTGCTGCTCCATGGCCGCCGTCCGAGTCCGCAGCTCTGCGATCTGAGAGGGACGGCAGTCAACTGCGTGACAGCCAGGTGGCGACTGTCCAGCTGCTGCTCCATGGCCGCCGTCCGGGTCCGCACCTGTGATCTGGTGTAGAGGCACGGCGCGTCAACGCGCAGGTCAGTACCAGTAATCCAACTCAAATGCGGACTGCCTTTGGGGAAGGTCAGTACGTATGAATATGCTTACCATGTGATTATTGGCACACACAAACAGCACCCTTGGCCCTGAGCCCCTCCTGTTCCACATCATCATTTCTGCCATGCCCCATCCCACTGGGTATACTCGAAATACCATCCCGCATCCTTCGGTGTTAGTACCTGACGGGCTCTGGGAAGCTGGCATCGCGGTGCATCGATAACGAGACGAGAACGATGCATCGTAAACGAGAGCAAGGACCACGAAACCTGCGGTACAGTGTAGTCTGACGGAACCCGGAGGGGTCGTAAACACCGTATGGTCTGACGAGACTGGTTGCTCAATATGAACCACAGGATTTTACCGGTGTAGAGAGATTTAGTTAGCTTACCGGTGTAGAGATTTAGCCAGCAACGTTTGGACTCACAAAAATGTCAACGGTCAGTAACAACTGTTCAGTATTGAAGTTACCTGTTGGTTGAGCTCCTTGATATGTGGATCGACATCCTGGCAGAGGTCGTAGCCCTGGTGGAAGAACGTGCCTTGCGACTGCACATATGCCCGAACCTGGTGCGTGAGGGAATACTGTTGGACGCCTCTCAAACTATCCGAGTATATACTCAACCAGCACATTCAGTTTGAAAACAGCGGTCATTAAAGCTTTAAACAAAGCGCATAATACATATCACTCCAAAATCAGTGAACAATAGCTCGAGATTTTCGGAAAATTACAAACGCATCACATGAGCAACTGCTCATTTTCCGCCGAACAAGAGCCAGTTTTCGCAGATGTAAGCAATACGAGAAGCCTGCCGACTGGTCGGCGCCTCCCACTACAACATCAGCGTCTCCACAGGAGTGGCGCCCGCCCCACACTGACCGTGTCCAGCACCTGGTGCTGTTTCTTGGTCTGCAGCAGCGACAGCGCGCGCAGGTAGTCGAGCGCCGTGTGACGGAAGCAGGTGCGGGTGGCACTCACCAGGTTTGTGGTCTCCTCGATCTGCTCCGGCCCAGTGCTTTGTGTGAGTTTCACTGTCCAACGCTTCAACTTACAGCTGAGGCGGGCAAGAAACTGATAGCTATCGCAACAAGGACATCATAGGCTGAGTGAAATGTAAAAAATCGACGCAACATGTCCTTCGCCTGACCACATACTTGGTCACACGCAAAATAGCATTAAGGCGTATGATTGACACAGAAAATCCGTTTCAATGGAATAATATCACGAAACGCTAGATAGCCATAGCCAGTGGTCTAACCTCCAGAGGTCGACTCTTGGGTGCTTGGGCGTAACGCGTGAGAGCAGAGTCCAGGTCGCCAGAGATCCGCTCGAAACACTGTCGGCTCTCCTTGAGCTCCCGTACCTCGCTGGAAAGAGGAGCGTCGATAGTGTGAAACGAAACCAGAGCAAGAGCCCTGTTCCAGCTGTCAGCACAGTTTTGTCAGCACCAATCAGCGGGCTGCGTTGCGCCTACGTCACAGGACTGTAGCCTCTCGCCGGGAACTAGTTCTAGAGGTTTTACGGGCTGACGGCCTGCTGTTTGTGCTGATGCAAAACCGTAAGTGCACAAAATGGCAGCCTAATATTTTTAATGGTATAAAGGTTAAGTTCCCTTTGCTTAGCACAAACATGAGGCGATTATGGCGCTGATGTTACTTTTCTGGAGGAGAGGTTAGAGGTCCTACTGTCAAAACTGTGCTGACAGCTGGAACAGGGCTAAGGTTTCAGTACGACAGAGGGAAAAGGGCAGCCATGCTGCGCGGCCGCGCGGCTCACTGCTTCTCGGTATTTCAATGGAAATGAGGTTCGGGAGGCAAAGTTTAGGAGAGCTTATTTGCGAGTTCACGGACCAGGAGAGAATAGCGGAGGCGAGGCTTCCTATGATCTGGGGGAGGGCAGAGGGATAGGAATGGAAAGAAATGAGAAAGAGAACGACGGGGGGCAGGGCAGAACGATGAGAATGTGAACAGGCGGTTGATGAGGCAAATTTTTGCATTTGCATGCGCACTTTAGAAAAAGTATACGAAGTTACATCCACGCACTTCCATTATGATACGGTCTGTTCAAAATCTGCAGACACAACGGAGAACGCCACCAAACAAGTTTTCATGTCGTTTTTGTTCTCACATCGATCAAACACACATTTTCTTATCAGCATTTTTCGAGGAACATTGTTCCACATAACAAGTTCGTCTATACATTACTTCCATTACATCCCTTGCTTCATGTTAACATGCATAACTCTGCACGAAGAACAATATTTGGGTTGATATAGAGGAAATGTTTCCCAGCATAAGCAAAAGATGACGGGAGTAAATATGTGACATTTAGCGCCGAATAGCCTCAGGGCTCCTTATTCCCCAAAGTGACCCGGCAGTGACGGCAAAGTGACATCGATACCAGATGACAGGAAAATGTGCCATATTAAGCAAATCAGAACACAATTTCTGATGTTACACTGCTTTTCTACAAATTCTACAAAATTGGACCCTAGATAATAAAATCAAGACGGTTTTCGCCCAAAATTGAAACGAATTTGTTGTCATGCCGTGATTGATAGGCAAGTGCCACAGCCAGGATTCCAGGAATAAGAAGGCCTGGGTAGCCCTAAAAACCGTATTGCCAGGCCCACTGGCTTGTGCCGCAGGCGGAGTGCTCACGTTTTGAGCAGTTTGTCGAGGTTGCGGCCGATGATGCGGGCCGCCTGGTCGACGGCGCTGGCCTGAAACTTGTGGAACTCCGTCAGCGCGTGCAGGAGTCGGTTGAAGCCGGCCGAGACAGCTGGATCAGTGAAGTGTCCGGCCACCTCCCACAGCGTCACCAGCAGCTGACTGCGGCCGCGGGGACAGCGTCAGTCCCCAGCACGAGAGCAGGGGGCAGCGTCATACCCCAGCACGAGAGCAGGGGCAGCGTCATACCCCAGCACGAGAGCAGGGGGCAGCGTCATACCCCAGTCCGCAGCACGAGAGCAGGGGGCAGCGTCATACCCCAGCACGAGAGCAGGGGCAGCGTCATACCCCAGCACGAGAGCAGGGGCAGCGTCATACCCCAGTCCGCAGCACGAGAGGAGTGTGGGGCAGTTATGGCCTTACTGATCAAAATCCTGAACTTTCAATTACCAATATCTGAATACAGTAAATGAAGGATAATTAACTTCGACGTGCATTGATAACCAAACAATATTACTAAACAGTAGTGAAGAACTGCTACTTTTAGACTGATGCCTGAATGGGGTGTATCATCTTTAAAGGGAATGTGGCACCTTGGTCGAATCCTGGAATTTAGTGTAATTAATGTCCTCCCCAAGTGACTGTGACTGTGCGTCCGTGCGTGCGTGTGCGACTGTGTGTTTCGCACTCCATCGTAGTTTTTTGTAGATGAGCCCCAAAAATCAATAGTTCGCAGACCTGTTTTCCTCTCAGGTTATATATATATGTGTGTGTGTGTGTGTGTGTGTGTGTGTGTGTGTGTGTGTGTGTGTGTGTGTGTGTGTGTGTGTGTGTGTGTGTGTGTGTGTGTGTGTGTGTGTGTGTGTGCGTGCGTGCGTGCGTGCGTGCGTGCGTGCGTGCGTGCGTGCGTGCGTGCGTGCGTGCGTGCGTGCGTGCGTGCGTGTGTGTGTGTGTGTATGTGGTGTGTCTCGTATCCCATCGTAGTTATTCGTAGATAAGCCCTAAAAATCAATAGTTGTTCGTAGACTTGTTTCCCTCTCCGGTTATGTTGTCCCTCATCCAAATAAGTGCATCAGTCTTCTAATGTCTCATCCCAGTACATATAAGAGTAAAGGTATATTCGCCGCCAAAGAAAGCTGTAATCATTATTTACATCAGCACCAAATTCAAAACTTTCACCTGTCAACCGAGGGCGAAGACGGACACATAGATTGTCTTCCCGTCCCCTGCTGGCTACACTACAGACCTACCCGGTGCTCACTCTATTCTTTCCTATATTATGCAACTCGTCCACACCTGTGTGCATGCCCTTGTAAATGCCTGAATGTCCGAAATGTCCGGAAATACACGTGTATGGATTCAATTAGGCGTACTTTTAGTCAAAAATAATGAAACCACTCATGATTTATCTGAAAAATGTACAATAAGCTCAATATTTGGTTTTTAAAAATACCCCTCTAGAAAAAGAAATAAATATCAGACTGTGGATGATGTCACGATCTGGCAACCACTACCATACTTGAAACGCTTCAAGGGCTTCGATTGGCTGATGCTCATCGTCACGTCAGCATATGTCGTCACACCAGTAGCTCACAACAATGGCCGCCGGCGACGGGGGGCTGAGGGGGGCTGGTGTCAGGTAGGTTTTAGCTTTTTTCTACGGAAATATCGAGTTCCAAGACAAATACAATATGGAGTACCGGGTTTTCCGACCTGCTTTACAACTTGGCTATCTCAGTTAAAATCACGTTGTGAAGATGCCAAATTCCCTTTAAGGGATTTGGACTGAGTTATTAGATTTGTGCACAGTGCAGAAAAGCCCTGGTTTCATGGTTCCTTCGTACCCCTAAAAAACATTTCGCGGAGAAATGAACGTTTCCTGAGCGGACTGCTGGGTCTTCCACGCCTCCATCCTGTCCCCTCCATGCCGATGCGAGCCCGGCTGCACCAAATCGCCCAGTGCGGCGCAAACCTCCGCCTTGAAAACTCTTATTCTTCCATAAATAACGACCTCTGGCACCAACGAAACATGAAAATAGGTATGGTCTACCATCCGACCGCCTCAGTTCACAACCCATTACAATGGCGGTGCATCCCTTCAACGGACCCTCTGAGCACACCGCATACACGGTCCTTGGTAGGTTGTTTCCTTAGTTTTAGCAGACCCCTCCGCTGAAGACCATTTATAGAAGCGTGTTATAAAAAATAAAGTTATATACAAAAATTTAGACCTCCAGCGAGGATGTCTTTCATAAATATACTATAAAGTTCTCCAAAATTAGTACTACTCCTCCCAACAGCTCTGCACAACATACTTTTGTGATCCCGCGAACTGCCTTCCCGCATCGACCATCGCATTGCAGGCTTTGATGGCCTTCTCCAGGCGAACCTCCAGGTGTTCGATGTTCTTCTCATTCTCGTGAAGCACCTGCCTGAGAAAAAATGGCTGGCACAGGGGGCTCGGAGAAACGGTAGCAAAATACCACTCTGTGCCAGTAAATACAAACATAAGTACAGATCTGACATGCACAGGCTGACTGATGGAATTTGCCTATTTGTACGGGAGGGGAGCGAACCTATCGAGAAATGCGTATATAAAATTACATCAACTGATAGGCGCATACAGCTTGAAATTCATTTACAAGCTCTAGACATTCTACAGTGATCTACACTTTGCAGAGGATGCAAGCACGATCTTTATTTACCTGAACTTGGGCGAGTCTCTCAGACATTCGTTAATGTCCACCAGCAAACTGGCATTCATCTCTTCGGTCATTGCTGGAGTCATCTGAGAGTATCGTTTGAAGGTCTTTGTTCTAAATCCAGTAGCTTCAGCACTGCAACACATAACATGACGTGAGTAAAGAGTAAGCAGTAGTTATATTAGACACCCTTTTTAACTCCCCAAAAATATCAGGAACATTGTTGTGGAAGGAATGCATTAACCAGGGGCCTCGCCACGGATTTTTCTACTGTAGAGACCGACTTCAAACTGGTGACAATCGAGGGGGAGGAGCTGGAGGCGAAGTAAAAAACTGTCTGGGATGGGCAATTTCCCTGCAACCGACCTCAGTACAATTGCGTAAGTCCACGCTGATAATAGGCAGGAGCAGGGGCTAAGTCAAGTACATAAACTTTGGAGGATGTCCCTCCTGGTTCACCAGCTAGGAGCCAAGTCACCCCCCCCACCCCGCTTTCGATACCCAGGCATGTCACTGACAGGATCATTCTCTGTGCAGTGGGAGGAGCTCTGTACTTTTGAAACATTAGAAATGGGAATGCTAAACTTTTGTACTGTATTTTGAACCGATAAAGCAGTATCATGGACTTTATCAAAAACGCTTGTTTTACTGCCTCGTTTGTTCCGATTCTCAGCGTTTCGGGTAAATACGTGTTATCATAGCAAAGTTGTGTCGCACGTCACTTGTTGTGTCGTCGTCTCTTTTCACGTCCAACCGATCACGCAACGCAACGCAAACATTCCACGGGAAGTGTGCCAGTGGTCAGTAGGTAGTGAAAATGGCACCCAATTAGCGCCAAATTTTCACTTCTTCTTAATTGCCGAAGTATTCAGAAAAAACTGAAGAATTAATTCCTGTAGAGCCTACAACAAAGTCAACTTCCTTCTCTGGCCAGTTTTCTGACTAGGTCTGTGGCTCCTGCTACCACGAGGTGTTCACACACGGTGTCCGCGAACTAGCGACTGTACTCGGAGCAGGGGGACGTCATACAGACGACTGATGGATGCCAGTCTCTGGCACTGGCGTGCCACACCCGAGCACTCACAGCCCATGTTGAAGTGGTATGAGGACCCACATCTCTCTCCTCTCCAGGCGGTGGACATCAGGTTTCCCGGCAGGTGGGCTTATGAAGATTTGTCAGGAATGTCAGCGGCTTTGTTTCCCTGGCAAAAATACGATCAGGATCGGACTATGGATCAGGATACATCGAGTGTTGTTTCCATGACATTTTAGCACGGATCAGGATCGGATTGAAACAGGACAAGTGACGGTATCCATAGACAAAATTTATACCCGAATAGCAAAAGTACCCAGATACATCAGTACGATCGGGGTAGAGCTTGTGCATGGAAACTTGGCCAGTAATATAGACGCCTAACTGTATATGTCAGAAATCGGATGTTTGTTCATCAGTGAAATTTCTTATTATATTTTTCACAATATGTGCTTCATGAAAACGATTTTGTTCTCCAATATTGCCCTCAGACTCTTGGATACATGACTAAAAATCCAGCCTCGTAATATGTTTGAAAGGAGGTATAAGCAGCAAACAAATCCAACTAAGTCCAATCTCTCATCAACCACAAACAAGGCAGCCACTAGTTCAAGCAAGAAATAAAGTACAAAAAATGTTTTGGAGCGGGAAAAAACGAGCGGATTTGAGCCCTGAGACGGCCATGGCCAAGGGAAGCGCAAGTGTCAGTGGCAGGTTAATGGCACACTGGGCAAGGCCGCCGATTCGTGGCCAAGTTAGGGTAGGCCAGATTAGGTTGTTATGTTAGATTACCTGTAAATATTTAGCATTGTTAAGATCACCGGTTCATCGAATATTTTCCCTCATCAATCTCACCCTTGATCTAATATTTGATCAACAGTTGGTAGGGACCAGCAGAAGACTGTTATAACTCGGTTAGATAGGTACTACCACGCAAGCAGTATTCCTGCGCGAAATTGAAAGAGCAACACAGTATCTACAGAAATTGTCAACCTAGGTCGAATGCAGTCGCCATGGACGTATACGCAGGTGGTCAAAAACGCATTTCACACTTCGATTTTACTCTGATTTGACCGTTTAATAAGGATTAGTATGATAGTGTTAGATGACCATCATCTAACTTGCATTTCTATTGAAGTGGCCTTTGTTATTTCGGATCCTCCTATTCCACAGTTCAATCAAGATCAGTCAAGGAATGTTGTTAGAGATATTGACATCACGCCTACCAGAGTGGAACATAAACTCCAATCTCTGAAACCCTCGTCATCACCAGGTCCTGATAGTCTGCATCCTAGAGTTCTTAAAGAGCTTTCACCTCAAATGAGTGCACACTCTGCTCCATCTTCAAGAGATCGCTGGAGCAGGGAAAAATAATACTTGGGTAAGGCAAGAAGTCTTACGCAGTGGGCTTTCAGACAATGATCAAATTTCCGCCGTGCACCATATAAGAAAATTTACGCAGCGTAAGAAAGCCGTAGAATTTGTACACATTTTCGTAAATATCAAGTAAATACAATTTGTTTATAATATTTTATTTTTCCTTGACAATTCTGTAATACTTTCCACACAACCATTCCCGAATCAAATAACATTTTCATCAATTCTTAACACTGTTGGAAGTTACCCACGATTACAAAGCAATCCCATCGTACGTTACGAACTTTTGCACACTTTGGTACTCAAAAGTATCGGGGAAACGTAGAGGACTTCGACTGGTTCGCTATGAATATTTTGATGACGATGCCGCCGCTCTGCTCTGTCCGTATAGTTACGTTATGTATTCTCGGGTGGAAAACTTACGCATATGACCGGAGGTTCCAAATTTTACGCTGTGGTTTCTCGGCGCAACTCATCTTTTATTTCCCTCAGCGCTGGAGAGGGGTACCCTCCCGGAAGAACGGAAAGAAGCAGAAGTGGTCCCTATCTTTAAGAAGAAAGGAAGCAAGTGCAACCCATCAAACTATAGACCAGTGAGCCTGACATCCGTACCCTCGAAATTTATTGAGTCCTTAATACAGGATAAGCTGCTGGAGCACATGCAAGAAACACACCAGTTGACTGATGCTCAATGGTTTTATACCAAAGCAATCTTGCACCAGCCAGCTCCTGTCTTCTCTTGATGGCTGAACCAATGACATCGAGGGTGGTAACCCTGTTGACATGGCCTATTTGGACTTTTCTAAAGCATTTGATTCAGTGTCTCATAGCAGGCTTCTCCTCAAACTGAAAGTCTGTGGCATTGATGGGTCCATATTGAAGTGGATTGAGGCATTCCTGACAGGAAGGCACCACCGTGTCAGAGTGCAAGGAACTGTGTCCAGCTGGTTCCCTGTGACTAGCAGGATTCCACAGGGATCAGTTTTGGGGCCAGTACTCTTCATCTTCTATGTGAACGACCTGCCAAATGGACTAGTAAGCCACATTAAATTGTTTGCAGGTGATGCCAAGGTGTACAGTAAAGCCACAACTGAAGATGACCGCTCCATGCTCCAAGAGGACCTGAGAAGGCTGGAGAAGTGGTCTAAGGGCTGGTGCAGTATTCTCCTTGGTTCAAGAAACCCATGGAGCTTGTACACTATGAACGGAGTGGAGCTAGCACAGCAACCTGTCGAAAAAGATCTAGGAGTGTACATAGATGAAGATCTCAAATTCAGGAAGCAAGCTGCTGCTGTCACCATCAGAGCGAACCAAATCCTTGGAGCCATCAGGCATAACTTCGTTCACCTGGACAAGATCATCCTACCCCTTCTCAACAAAGTTCTAAGACCCCACCTAGAGTATCGTAATGAGATATGGGGGCCATTCAACAAAGCAGACCAACTGCGGGTCATTAAAAAAGCAGACCAACTGCTAGTTGAAGGGGTGCAGAGAGCCACCAGATTGATTCCGGAAATGTACCATCTCTACTAAGAGGAATGACTCCAGCAACTCTGCCCCCCTTCCCCGACGTACCGGAGGAAACATGGAGACATGCTACTCATCAACAAGATAATGCATGGCCTAGCTGGTATCCAGAGAGAGGAGCTCTTCTAGGAGCCACTCCACGCTGGCACACACGGTCATCGTTACAAGGTGTTTATACCCGAAGCTACATCAAGACCTTGAAAGAATCATCTTGCTATCCGAGCACTGGGGGCCTGGAACCATCTCCCAGCCCATGTCATTGAAGCTTCTTAAAAAAAAACAGTTTCAAGAACTGTATCGACGAGTTTTGGGCGGAGCATCGTTATGTACCTCCACGCTTATCTGTTATGACAACCCTTGACCACGAGCTTGATGAGAACGGGCAAAACAGGCACCAGTGTGCCTTCCGAAAGATCCGTTAAATCTAAGGTGCCTAAGCCTCTAAGGTAAAATGTCCCCTAACTACACTAAATTCCAGGATTCGACCAAGGTGCCACATTCCAGTGGCGGAAACTGTGGTCAGCGTTCCCAAGAATAGCCACGTTCCCAACAATGGGAACAACGACCCATATTTGTAGACGCTTGTTCGATAATGGGAAACACATTTCCCATCATAGATTCAAACTGGGATTTCAGACAGCTAGAAACGAATAAAGGCGCATATATACCGAATTATTCTAATTTCAGTTTCCCTGACCAAATATAAATGGCAGCCATGGATGGATCCAGGGGGGCAAAGGAGGCCAGGTGCCCCCCCCCTCGAACCTCGGCGGTACCCTGAATGTTACTTCCCCCCCCCACCCCCAGGATGCGAAAATCTGCGCCCACCGATAGGATTTTACGCCAACTCGATAGGTTTCTCAGGTAAAAAATGGCGCCTCCCCCGGTCCAGATGCGCCCCCGCGGGAAGGTGCCCCCCCTCACCCCCTGATCAGCAATCCTGGATCCGCCTATGATGGTGGCCCAAGGAAAAAAAGCCTACCACTGCAAGAAGAAGACTCAAAGGAGTGGAAGGGGGGCATAGGCGGATCCAAGTTTCCCCAGGGGAGGGGAACGTCGAAAGGGGGCGTCATCCGGGCAGGGAGTGCCAAATTCTACCGCAGAGTCGCCAATTCTCATATCAAAGGGCAGTGGTGAATCCAGGACTTAATGGGGGAAGGGGCTAGAGTCTCTATTCTCTCCCGCCATTGCCTTCGATAAGTCTCCGCGTATGTTTTTATTACATACACTCTGATATCTTGAGGGGAGAAGCTTGAGGCCCTAGGCAACACCTATCAGGTGGGCGCAAAATCCTATCGGTAGGCGCAGATTTTCGCATTCTGGGGGGGGGGCGGTGGGAAGCAACATTTCAGAGGGACTCCGCGACCATTTCTGAGGGCACCAAGGGTCAATCGGGGGGTGGGGGGGGGCGCCGAGGATCGATCGGGGGTGGGGCGCGGTCGCGGAATAATTCGAACAATTTGGAGGACAAAAACTGCAAGGGCTAAAACCTTTCTGATACAAATCAATATAAAACAGCTTAACGCGCGCCCCGCTGGGGGGGGCGAAATTCGCCCCCTCCTGGTTTTCTCCAGATACCTAAAAAAACGGAGAGACGCAGAACAACGAAACTTACAGTACCTTTTATTTGATCAATTTTACACATCTGACCAAATTTTTGAGTTAAGGTTATGTCAGGTCAAGGAGCTATTCAAGGTCAAGTGACCCAACCTCAAAACCTAAAATCACGAGTTTAAAGCGGCGCCCAGGGAACATCAGCGAACCGATCAGTGTGAAACTTCCACAATATAATATGGTCGTTAGGGTCTACAAATCTGCTATCTCGGAATTTTGATACTGTTGACCTAAGGTGGGGTCAACTTTTTGGTCACCCCATTATAAGTCTATGGTGAAAAATAGAATGGGCTCGTTTTCAGTAAATACTGGACAGATAAAGCTGAAAATCCTCAAACCGTCTATTCTTACCACGATTTTGACCATAAAGTTAAGTTTTTGAGCATCTGATCTCTCAAAAGTCATATTAGGTCACGGGAGCAAAGAGTAATTGTTTTACCAATAACTTCTCACTGAATTGAGATAAGGTTCCCATTTTGCTTGCATTGTGCTTATATTGTCACAGGGAGGCGATTGATATGCAACATGACCATACCAGGTCACTCTGTGACCCTAACCTAGCTCGAGGTCAGGTCACTTTCACTATTTGACCTAGCAAGGTCATATTATACATCATTCGATTCGCCACAATAAGAGGAATCCAATGATGCATAGAGATTTTCTCTAGCTCCCCTGAGGGCAGATCTAGAGAGAGACATGTACACTATTCTAGTGTACACTTGTGGAACCTTCTTTGACCTATGCTCAGGGGCGCAGCCAGGGGGGCAACAGGGGGCACGTGCCCCTATCGGTGCCGGGTGCCCTTTTGATTACCAGGTGGTGTACCCCCTTTGGGCCGTGCCGCTCGAAATTTAGTACCCTACGCTGTTGAACCCAGATGGAACTAGACCGCATTTAGCGATTTCAACTACTGTATGACAATTAAGTGCCTTTTTGGTCAGCTAAAGCATTCTATCGCCTTTCCAAGCACCCGGGAAGAGTATAGGCACGTAATCCGTTTCCAGGCAATGTCTCATCGTCGCCAATAATCGTACGGGTGGGACTCATCTGGTGTCCCCTGGAGCTGATCATGTGCCTTCTGAGCTGATCTGATGCCCTCGTAGTCAATCTGGTGCCTCCCCCCTAAGAAAATAATTGTGCCTTCTGAACCTATGTAATGCTCTCTAAGTTAGCATGATGCCTCCGAGCTTGCCTGGTGCCCCTTGAGCTGATCCGGGCCCCCTGAACTTATTTAATGCCTCCCGTAGTTTATCTACTGTCCAGGGGGCACACGGCGCACGTGCCCCCCATCGATGCCGGGTGCCCTTTTGATTTCCAGGTGGTGTACCCCCTTTGGGCCATGCCGCTCGAAATTTAGTGCCCTACGTCGTTGAACCTAGCTGGAACTAGACTGCACTTACCGATTTCAACTATTTTTTGACAATTAAGTGCCTTTTTGGTCAGCTAGGGCATTCTGTCGCCTTTCCAAGCACCCGGGAAGAGTATAGGCACGTAATCCGTTTCCAGATAATGCCTCATCATCGCCAATATTCGTACGGGCAGAGCTCATCTAGTGCGCATGGAGCTTACCATGTGCCCTCTGAGCTGATCTGGTGCCCTCGTAGTCAATCTGGTGCCCTGA
The DNA here is from genome assembly GCA_034440635.1 of Lepas anatifera. NCBI lineage: Eukaryota > Metazoa > Arthropoda > Thecostraca > Lepadidae > Lepas > Lepas anatifera. The sequence continues at coordinate 1,538,948 of JAOTON010000386.1, forward strand.
GAAAATAAGTGTGCCTTCTGAACCTATATAATACTCTCTGAGTTAGTTTGATGCCCCGAGCTTGCCTGGTGTCCTTTTAGCTGTTTTAGTGCCCCTTGAGCTGATCCGGGGCCCCTGAGCTTATTTAATGCCTCCCGGAGTTCATCTACTGTCCAGGGGTGCAGCTGGGGGGGGCACATGGGGCACGTGCCCCCCATCACTGCCGGGGTGCCCTTTTGATTGCCAGGTAATGTACCCAATTTGGGCCGTGCCGCTCGAAATTTAGTGCCTACGCCGTTGAGCCTAGATGGAACTAGACTGCATTTGGCGATCTAAATTATTGTTTGACAATTAAGTGCCTTTTTGGTCAGTTAGGGCATTCTGTCGCCTTTCGAACCACCCGGGAAGAGTAAAGGCACGTAATCCGAATCCGTTTCCAGATAATGCCTCATCGTCGCCAATAATCCTACGGGTGGAGCAAATCTGGTGCCCCTTGAGCTCATCGGGTGCCCCCTGAGCTTTGGTCTTGGTCCCCGGAGCTGACTACTTGCCCTCTAAGCCGATCTGGTGCCCCTGAGTCAATCGAGTGCCCCACTGAGCAAATAATTGTGCTTCCTGAACCTATATAATGCCCTCTGAGTTAGTCTAATGCCTCCAAGCTTGCTTGGTGCCTTAATAGCTGATTTAGCGCCCCTTGAGCTGATTCGGGGCCCCCGGAGCTGATCTCATGCCTCCCCAAGTTGATTCTGTCTCCTAAGTCAATATGGTGCCTCTTCAGCTGATTAGGTGCCCCCTCAGCTGATTATTGATGTCTCCTTAGATGGCCTGGTGCCCCCCTGAGCTGGTTTGGTGGGCCCTGAGCCCACCTTGTGTCCCCTGAGCTGTTATGTTGCTCCCTAAGCTGATTTAGGTTCCTGCCATAGTCTGGGGGGCTGGGAGCTGATCTGGCCCCCGAGCGGATCGATCTGGTGCCACCTGAGCTGCACTAATGCCCCTGAGTCGATCTGGTGCCTCCTGAGCCCATCTGATGCCCTCTGAGCTAGTCTGGTGCCCCTGAGCTAATCTGGTGCCCTTTAAGCTGATCTGGGCCTCCTTACGTGATTTCATCAGCAGCTCTTAAGCCCTGAGCTGGGCCCACAGAGGCTGATGAGGGCCCCTGAGATGGTATGGGGCTCCTGAGCTAATTAAGTGCCTCCTGACTTGATCTGGTATTCCCGAGCTGATCTGGGCCCCCAGCTGGTCGGGGACCACTGATTTGATTGTTTGTCCCGAAGCTGATCTGGTGCCCTATGGGCATCTGGTGTCCCCTGAGCAGCTCTGGGGCTTTGGAACGGATTGGGCCCCGAGCTGGTGAGGGATCCCTGAGCTGATTTAGTGCCCCTGACTTGAACTTGCCCCTGCGCTGATCGATCTGGTGCACCCTGAGCAGATATACTGCCTCCTGAACTTAACTAATGCCCCCTGAGTCAATCTGGTGCCTGCTGGGTCATCAGTGTGGCTCCTGAGTCCATCTTATTCCCTCTGAGCTAGTCTGGTGCCCCATGGCTAATATGGTGCCCTTTAAGCTGACCCGGGCCTCCTGGGTTGATTACGTGATTTCCTGAGCAGCTCCCAGGCACTCAGCTGAGCTGGGTCCACAGGGGCTGGTGAGGGCCCCTGAGATGGTATGGGGCTCCTGAGCTGATTAAGTGCCTCCTGACTTGATCTGGTATTCCCGAGCTGATCTGGGCCCCCAGCTGGTCGGGGACCACTGATCCGATTGTTTGTCCCCGAGGCTGATCTGGTGCCCTATGGGCCGATCTGGTGTTCCCTGAGCAGCTCTGGGGCTTTTGAACTGCTTGGGCCTCGAGCTGGTGAGGAATTCCTAAGTTGATTTACTGGCCCTTGACTTGATCTTGCCCCCTGGCCTGGCTTGAGGCCCCTGAACTGATCTGGGGCCCCAAGAGCTGATCTGGGGCCCAAGAGCGGGTCTAGGTTCTGAGGGTACCCTGAGCTGGTCTGGGCGCTGAGCTTGTGAGAGCCCCTTAAGTTGGCTTGAGGCCCCCTGAGGTGATCTGGTGCCGTAAACTGTTCTGGGGCTTCTTGAACTGGTTTAAGGCCCTATGAGCCTATTTGTGGCCCGTTGAGCTAGTCTGATGACCTCATCTCTGGGACCGATGAGCTAGCCCAGTCCCTCGGTGAAGCATGAGCTGCTCTTTGGCCCTGATCTACATCAGGGGCCCCTGAGGTGGTCTTGAATAGACAGATAATAAGAACACAAGGCCAACTCCCATCATCTAGGGGCGGGGTCACTGAGCTAGTCTAGTCCCTGGGGGCACAACTGGGGGATGGGGGAAGCTGCTCTGGAGGCCTCTGATCCACCCTTGGCGGCCCCAGAGCTGGTCTTGAATAGATGGGGAATACAAACACAATGGAAACTCCTCTTGTAAAACGGAGCTAACGAGGAATGAGGAATCTCTAAAACGGCTTGTGATACCTAGGCACACCAGGTTATATAAATTGCTTATTATACTAGTGGATTCTGGAAATGGATGATAAAAAGGCATGTGCCCCTGACCTCAGAGCACAGTCCCCTAAACCAGGATTTCGACTAATTAATTTAAACGAAGAACTAGTGTTCACAATTTTCAGCCCTGTCACACCATCCCCATCCAAACCACCGGCCTGTTCAGCTTTTATTTACTCTTAACTGGGATCGATCCTTGAGAGCATGGAACTTAGTAAATGTGTTCAAAAGGTATCTCCCAAATTTTTCGGGCAGCAAAAATGTGTTCTTCAAAAGACAATATGCCACTCCTCGTCCCATGGAGATTGTTGGAGGCAAGGAACTTAATCCGTGTTCAGCCAGGGCTCACTCGTCACGACAAAACTAGTGGGCATAACAAATGAATTTTCGACTCCAATATGCCTTAACCTGCACACTGTAACAGATATCACATGCTCCGCTGATTTCTCCGATGTTAAGTACTTGCATGAGTTGGCTAATTTGTCCTTAAATGTATCCAAAACAGTCGTGTTTAGGCTACTTCCATGACATTTTGGTGATATTTTTATTCTTTTTTGGTTTTAATCGCATTTTCCTTCTCCTTCAATGATTTATTTGCATTTTTATTGAAGCAAAGATGCTCAAAAAATGTTATAAACAAAGATATAGTAAGTTTTTAGGTTACGTTTAAAAGTGCCCTTTTTCCCCGGGGTGCCCTTCAAAGTTGGTGTGCCCCCCATACCAAAGCTCTGGCTGCACCCCTGCCTGTGCTGACCTCAATATTGACCCGACACAAAAATTATTCATATAAAATCTCTTCGTCTTGTCAAGAGCTTTCCAACCTCACCCGTAATATTCCTTTAGCTTTCGTGGGGAGCGAGATACGGAGAGAGGGACAAAAAAAGCCCCCCAGCGGGACACAGCATTCCAGGGACCCCAGCAGGGCACGTGATAAGAAATACGAAAATACCACTTTTAAACTCTACTTACTTCCTTAACAGACGAAAGCCACATTTTTCCTCTACTTCCTTACTCGTCATGCACATTATGTGCAGCAACTTTGTGACACCAATAAAAATATTATTGCAGTCTAAAACTTTGAAATTTTGTTTTTTCCTCTATTATTTTCCATTAACTTTCTGCAAAAATTGTCCAAAAAATAATATATGTCCCTATCAGCATATTCTAAAAACAGTACAATCAGTACCTAACTGGTATTGTGTGTCTTCCATCATACTATGTTCAGAAGATACAGGCTTAATACGAGCGAGTACATCATACAGTCCACCAGAACGTTCAAGAACTAATCCAGTCTGCAGAACGTGGCAGATTTCGACGAGATCTCGTTGGGGCAGCCTCGGGGCAGACGTACCGATTTGGGGCAGCTTTTGGTCGATCTTGGGGCAGAGGGGGCTCTTGGGGCAGGAACTAGTACTTGGGGCAGCAGTCGGTCCGGGCAATCACCAAGGGAAGAAGAAAAAATAACGAAAAGAAACGACAATCACTAGTTAAAGTTGCGCCGTAAAAGCTGAATTGTCGCAAAAGCGTCATATTTGTCATCGAGAGAAATAGGGATAAAAGATACCAAACAAAGGAAATTTTAATAGACGTAAAGTTCCTGGAAGTGAATAAAAAATCAGGCAACGGGCGCCTTTCTAAAGCTAAGTTTATATTTTATTTCTACATTTGTAATCTAAACCTAGTTCTAGTTACAAAAACAATATCAGAACTCGAAATAAAATTTCCCTGTATATAGTTTTTTGCATTTCCTCTGCTATGTTTTGATCGCCAAAGACCGGGCCATGTCAAAAGGTCCACTGTTCAAAGGGTCTACCGCTCAAATGGTCCACCGTTCAAAAGAAAATCCCCCTCCCCCAAGAACAAATGCCCGTCAGTGATGTGACGTCACACGAGCGTACGGGAGTCTTTCTTCGCTTGGGTCTTTTGAAATTATTCCAAATTTTGTAATGCTTTCATGCAAATGCGAGAAAACGGAAGGGGAAAAATGGTTTAGCTGTGGAAAAAAAGGATTTTTTATCGAATTTAGTTATCAATAGAAATATTTTTTAAACGTATTGATTATACGGGGTGAAAGCAGTGTCAAATGACGTCTTTAGGGGAAAAGACTTCGCTTGTAAATGTACCTTTGAATAAAAGTATTCTTGAAATCGTGCATCATGAATGCAAGATAGCTGCTGCTGTGCGTGGAGGGTCGTGGAGTGCGTTGTCATCGTCGGGTTGGATGGACGGTTTTATTTCATTTCTGGGTGTTTCATTTAAAATGGAGTAGATAAAACATCGTTAAAAGTACCCCCTCCCCGTTTGAGGAGTCTGCCCCAGCATCCAAATTTCTGCCCCAATTGGGGCAGGCTTTGGCTGCCCCAAGCGCCTCGTCGAGTCGCCTGCCACGTTCTGCAGACTGGGAACTAATCACATATATGCACACAGTTTAGCCATATTTTTCTAGTAGGCCCTTGAATCTGACCAGGTCAGGGGCACACACAGCTTCATGGGGTAGAGTTCCAAACAGACACAGATCTGACCATAAAGAAACATTTCCTAATATCGGTATTGACAGTCCGTACAAGTATTTTGTATTGGTGCCCTCTGGTGCAGTTTTGTTGACTAATTCTAAAGAGACTTACAGTATCTAAGCAGGATTTTCCATGGAATAGTTTACAGCAGTGGACAAGATCAGCTCTCAGCAACTGGCCTTGGATAGAGAAAAGTTTCAGTGCCCAGAGACGATTTTTTGGGTGAGACTTTCAAGACCATCGACATGTTTGGTCCACCTTCTCTGGACATTCTCTAGAAGGTGAATGTCTTTGTGGTATCCTGTGTTCCATAGACAACAACAGTACTCAATGATTGGTTTGATATGTGTGGTAAGGAGGAAAAACATGAACTCAGGCGGACGGCAGACAGTTGATTTCAGGACTCTGCGACAGGGCCACTGCTTTGCAGGGCCACTGCACGTATGTGAGCGTGGAATTTGAGCTCTGTGTCAATGAGCATACCCAGATCCGAATAATTCAGCACATGGGATGGGGTTCCCATTCAAGAGATACCTGGTGGGGGTCCTATGTCTTGACGGACGAGAAAAACAAAGCACGGCACTTTTTCCTGTTCATACGAAGACCCCAGGAGCTTGCTGTGGCGTAAAGGGCATCAATATCACATTGCAGGTTGGGTATTGAAGGAGGCTGCTCTTCGTTGGAATGGTATTTCACACAACACATAAATGGTAACAATAAAATGGCTGTTTTAAATAAATAAATAGGGCTATACCTATGTCATATGAACTGACATTCACCTAATCCATTAGTATCCGTCGTCCCCTCTCACTTCATCACATTATCTACGACGACAGCATTTTTGTCAACAAACATGTGCCAGAATTCTCCCGCAAAATTGGGTCTATATCAGATGTTCCACAAATCATATTTTCCCCACGATCAGTTTTTCCTCTTGTTCAATTCTTCCCCACGATCAATCTTTCCCCACGATCAATTCTTCCCCACGATCAAAAGTTCCACAGTAAAGTTTACTTCAGAGCCAAGGTTTTTTAGTATACTGTTAAAGTCCCGGCTCCTACGTCATAAACCCAGGCCGAGGTATAAAACTTCAAACCTTGAAATAAGCACCCGAAACAGGAGTAAATGTCTAAAATAGTGATGAGGTGAGGTGAATAAAACGAGTCTTTTTACAGGGTTCAGTGCGGTGTTGGCAATTGACATCGGCCGGTGGCGACGCCTGGCGGAGGGCAAGTCAAGGGCGGAGGAGTAACGGCGGCGGTCAAGGGCGGCGATGGCATGGCTGGCTGGCCGTCCTGCACAGGAATTGTCTCGCATGCTCGCATGCGATGAACATCATGTTGCAGCAGGGGCGGATGCAGGAAAGGGGACCTGTCTAAGTTTTCTTATCTAGTTTTTTATCTTGCGTAGTCAAGAAATGTGATATAATTATCGGTACAGCAGTGTTGTCATCGGGCGATTTGCTTAGTGCGGTGCATGGGGGTTGCGTCGGCTGCGATGTTCATTACATTTCAGCAGTGGCAGAGCCAGGAGGGGGAGCATTAACACATTTCCGATTTTGGTTTCAACACTTGTATAGGCGAATGACATGATAAGTTTTTTTAGGGCATAGGCGGGTCCAGGGGGGCAAGGGGGCACGTGCCCCTCCCCGATCGACCCTCGGCGCCCCCTGAAATGGTCACGGCGCCCCCTGAAATTTCGCTTCCCACCCCCCCCAGGATACGAAATCCTGCGCCCACCGATAGGATTTGGCGCCCACCTGATAGGTTTTGCTGGTCATAAGTGGCGCCCCCTGGTCCGGATGGCGCCCCCGGTCCGGATGGCGCCCCCCGGGAAGGTGCCCCCCCCGATCAGCAATCCTGGATCCGCCTATGTTTTAGGGTACGTTAAAAGTGACATTTCTTCTCCCGGGCTGCCCCTCAAAAGTGATGTGCCCCCATACCAAAGCTCTTGCTGCGCCCCTGCCTGCTGCCGGCCGTTCGCGCACTTTCCCACGGTTAGCCTGAAGGAAGTTGCTCAATCTCCGTCAGAAGTAACCCTACGGATTTCTCAGTTTTTAAGGGTAAATAAGGAGACGCAGTTTTTTTGCCCCAGTGCTGTCGTCGGGCGATGGGCTTAGTGCCGTGCATGGTAGTTGCGTCGGTTGCGATGCTCATTACATTGCAGCAGTGGCAGAGCCAGGAGGGGGAGCATTAACACATTTTCCGATTTTGGTTTCAACACTTGCATAGGCGAATGTCATGACAAGTTTTTTTAGGGTACTTGCATTAAAAGTGCCATTTTTCTCCCGGGGTGCCCCTCATAAGTGGTGTGCCCCCAGCTATTTGTTCCCTAGTTTACCCCGTTTATTGACTCCATTTGAGTCAAATTTCAAAGCTAAGTTTAAAGTTTCAATGGGGTAAACAGGCATACGCGTCGGAAAAGGAGGGCAGGGGGGCCTGGCCCCCACTTTTTGGCAAAAAATTTCCTGATCTCAGTCAAAATGAAAGAAAACTGGACATTCCTATATCCAGCCGCTGCAGAAGTCAACAAGGAGCCCAAATTCGAACAGTTTTTGGTCCTGATATTGAAATTTTTTGTCAGCATCAAGTTGAAGTTTGGCTGCCCCCCCCACCCCCCCCCACTTTTTTGCCGGTGGAGACACTTATATAAACAGGCAAACATTTAGGGCCATGTCAGCACTAAGAAATTTGCTGGTCAACAGGCTAACGCCTAGGGTCATAACTAAGATAACTACAGGCTAAATAATCTTAACTTAATATGATAATAATGACAGTGGCGGATCTAGCCGGGTGGTTTGGGAGGGGCAAACCAAAGTCGAAAAGCAAAAAAACGTCGCGCAGTGAAAAATTGCGTTACAATATGCCTTTTCGGTAGGATTTTGGGAACTGGAGACGAAAAGCAAAAAAACCACACGGGGTGAAAAATATGGACTCAAGAGATACTTTTTTCCTATCCAAACCCCAATATTTACACTGAACTTCAATAATTCTGTTTGAAGTTGAGAGTTGAAGCACCAAAATCTTGCTTACAAGCTAAAAAGGAGTCGGGGAAAAGGAGGTCGATCGCTTTGGGGGGGGGCAAAAACATAGTTTTGCCCCGAGCTTTTCCGTTTGGGGGGGACAATTGCCTTTTTGCCCCCCTGGATCCGCCACTGAATAATGATGAATTATCTTAACACGCGCCCCGCTGGGTCCCTTGCATGACGCGCCCCGCTGGGGGCGTTTTTCGCCCCCTTCCGTATCTCGTTTCCCACGAAAGCTAAAGGAAAATTACGGGCGGCGTTCGAGAGCTCTTGCCAAGACGAAGAGAATTTATAGGTAGAATTTTTACGTCAGATCAATATTGAGGTCAGCATAGGTCAAAGAAGGCTCCATAGGCTTACAACAGAGCAGTGTAGGTTTCCCCCTCTAGATCTGCCCAAAGCTAGAGCAAATCTTTATGCATCATTGGATTCCTCTCATCGCGGCGAATCGAATGATACATAATATGACCTTGCTAGGTCATATTATCCTCGACCTGACCGGGCTCCCCTCCGTCGTTCTCGCTCCGTCCGCTGTCGTGGCCGGGTGGCGCTCCCGCCCGTGATTCGTTGCGCGGCCGCGGTGCTTCCGTCGCGGGGGTCTCGGGGGGGGGGTGGGGTTCGTGAGCTGCACCGCTAGCGTTCTCTCCCTCATGTGTGGGACGACTCCCGGGATAACTTCATCACCTCCTCTCTGTCCCTTCATCAAGTACTGTTACGCTATTACCGTTATGCAGAGTACCCGTGTCTGTCATTATGTGATGCTGCTAAATAAACGTGTCACGGTTTCAATAGTCAAAATGACCTGAGCTCGGCCTAGGTCAGGGTCACAGAGTGACCTGGTATGGTCATGCTGCATATCAATCGACTCCCCGTGACAATATAAACACAATGCAAACAAAATGGGAGCTTTATCTCAATTCAGTCAGAAGTTATTGGCAAAACAACCACTCTCTGCTCCCGTGACCTGATATGACCTTTGAGAGGTCAGATGCTCAAAAACTCAACTTTATGGTTAAGATCGTGGTAAGAATAGACAGTTTGAGAATTTTCAGCCTTATCTATCCAGTATTTCCTGAAAACGAGTCCATTCTATTTTTCACCATAGACTTAATGGGGTGACCAAAAAATTGACCACATCAAATTGAATCCTGGCTTCACCCCTGGCCCGATTGCTTTTCTCCGTTGGTACAAAATTTCAGAGCTCTATCTCAAGCACAAGTCTCACAATCTTCTTCACTGCTAAGCTTCTCAATCTTCTTCACTGCTACTCTCGTCTTGCAAGCTCTACCTTCTACCGGCCGTTCGCGCACTTCCCCTCGGGCAGCCTGAGGGAAGTTGCTCAATCGTCGTCACAAATAACCCTGCTGATTTCTCAGTTTCTAGGGTGAATAAGGAGACGGAGCTCGTTGCCATAGCTACCCCCATTCATTGGCTCTATGTGTGCCAAATTTCAAAGCTAAGCTTTAAGTTTAAATTGGTTGAACAAGCGAACATTTAGGGTCATGTCAGGACTAAAACATTGGCCAGATGCAGAACTCTGGGAAAAAATGCAGTGTCGGAGCAGACAACTCACTAGGCACTTGCACTGTAGTCGCATGGTAAAAACAATGACTGCCCGTTGATAAGGCTTTTTGCTGATATCCCGAACGACACGTCCAAATGTCTTGCATGCAGGTTGAAAATTCTCGTCTTGCAAATGCACATTTTTTTCTCAAATTTGTATTTTCGAAACCTCTCTTCAAAGTTACGAGCAAAAAACCCTTAAGATTGTCGTGTGAAATTGCCGGGAATATCATTTTTCATATTATCTCATGAAATACTGAATGAAACTGGTGTTGGTACACTTTAATTGAAACGGAATGGTACGTGTTTTCATTTCCAGGCAGTAGTTTAAGGTTGGAAGCTGTATTTGATGACTTATTGGCATATATGTCGAAATGAAAGGCCAAATTACAGACTATTTTTAGACCTATAACTTGCTTCGTGTTTTTTAATCTTTAGATTTCTTGATGTTAAAATGTTTTTCAAATGTCTTATCTATTTTTTGTCCTGTAAATGAGCAAAATCTGACAGGGCTTTATCCAGTGATTAAATAAAAAGGAGAAAATATGAAAACACCATAAAACACGTTTACCACCGATTTTCTTTATACGATTCCACGCATCCATCCAGCCAAAATTCGGCAAGCGGGGCCGCAGAGCTCCGACAATGTGATATCCAGATGTGCCACGATGTCATAATATCCAGGCATTTACATGCTCTCCAGACATTTCATTATCCCCCAGCATAATGTGATTAACCCGCTCACCAAGCAAGAGCAGACAGACAGTCTGCAGGCGTGCATCCAGGATTTTCCTTTGCGCGAGGGCCTGGCTGACGAAGGGGATGGCGAGCTGATGAAGGCCGGTGCTGGAATGCGAACCATGCCTTGACCAGGAAAACAGTCTACTGGAGGTATAAGCCATTAGCGAATCAATGAATCTATGAAGCAGGGCTGGGGGTGGGCACTAAAATAACCCCTTAGTAGTGCTCAAATGGAAGCCAGCTGAAATTAAGAGGAAGCACCAATTCAAACAATCTAGTGAACTCTAATCAAAGGGAATGTTAAGCATGCGACTCATTTGGAACTCTGGTGACTCTATCACCGATCACCAGACTTGAGGCTCCCAACGGCTGACTTGAAACACCCGCCCGTTTAAGGATATTTACACATTCGTGCACTTAAAGCAATATGAATGATGCCTGGCTGCGCTGATTTTGTTAATTTCTCCTCAGTGGTCATGGCCGTGTTAAGCTGGAATAAGAGCAGCCAGGCATGCTTCATGTAGCATGGTAGACCAGTGGCCGATCTTTGATTAAAGTTTCTTTAGATAGTTAGAGCAAGAATAGCAAAGGCGGTTGCACGTCTTTTACGGAACTGATAGATACTATTAAATATTATACCATATCTTGTTTTTACTAAGCTTAGGGAGGGCCTACGGTGTAAGTTGTGTTTAAATGCAATATGCATTGAATTAATTTGATTCAGCTACATGATTCAGCCAACATCTTAATGCTGGGTACTCGCATAGTAGGAAAATTTCACGTTGGAGTGAGGGCCATAACCTGGCGGATGGTGTCGTATCGGAAAGCTTGCGAGTCTTATCTTTTCCGTATGCGGACCCTTTGAATCCCCAACTATACCCCAACAAGCAGGCTCGGCCTCTCTGCCGTAGCCGCCACCCTACCCTCGCAAGTGTTGCAACACTCCACGACCCATTCCTCGAAATAAGCTTCCCCCTTTGCTCTGCGACATTTACTTAAACACCCCTCCCACAAAATTATCCACATACTTAAGAGGCGGTCAAAGGTGCATTGCGCAGAACGCCTTATACTGAGCCTTTATCATTGTAGGTTTTGCGCCCCTGTTCGGTAATAACAAATACCTGCTACACCATTCTCGGATAGTCGTGTTAAGGTATTGCAGCGTAAGTGAATACCTCCTGTGTTCGTCCAGGCCGGAGAAACGCTAGTTACTGGTGATGTATGATTTATTTTATACACGTGCGAGATCATTGTTAAACCATTTCCGATGTATTGAGCCATACCGTTATTGCACTGTTAACACAAATCGTATTATGCATGTCAAACAATGTACAGCTCATATGCGTCCAGAACGGAAGAGGCAGGCCTGGATGAAAAAGCAAAGGGTTAGATCTGTCGATAATCATGTCAAACATTGGTGAAATTTATCTCGGACACTCCTGCATTTGTATCTGTGTTTGTATTTATTTATGTAAATGAGCAACAGGTAAAACCCACTTATAGTTCAAGTCAAATAAGTAAAAAAAGACATGATATTCACAATGAAATGATACAAATGATATCCATGACATTCCGACATGGGAAACAAAACTAAGCGCTCGTCCATACGCGTCGGAAAAGGGGGGCCAGGGGGGCCTGGCCCCCACTTTTTGGCCAAAAATTTCCTGATCTCAGTCAAAATGAGAGACAACCGGACATTCTTATATCCAGCCGCTGCGGAATGCAGCGAGGAGCCCAAATTCGAACAGTTTTTGGTCCTGATGTTGAAAGTTTTTTGTCAGCATCAGGTTGAAGTTTGGCTGGCCCCCCCACTTTTTTGCCGGTGGCGACACTTATGCGCTCGTCCTAACTTTTGATGTCATTAAAAACCTCCGTATAGATAAAACATGATCATGATATAAAGACTCTAAAATAATAAAAGTGGGTATATAAGATTAGTAGATAAAACCACAAGAGAAAAGACAAGATAAAAGGTAACAGCTTCCACCCAAACAATAAGAGCCACACGACAATAAAAATGGGTGCTGCTTGTCGAACTTCACCACAGCTCCTTTAAAGGGAATGTGGCACCTTGATAACGTGATTTTAAGTGATATATCCAAGTTGTAAAGCACGCCGAAAAACCTGGTACTCTACATATTAATTGTCTTGCAACTCAAAATTTCCGTAGAGAAAAACTAAAAACTACCTGAAATGTACCTCTCATGTACCTCAAGCAGCAGGCCACACTTGTAATGGCTGTTGGTGTGACGACATATGCTGACGTCATGGTGAGTATTAGTCAATCGAAGCCCTTGAAGCCTATGGAATATGGTAGTGGTTTCCAGATCATGACATCATCCACAGGCGGATAATTATTTTTTCCCTCGAGGTGCATTTTAAAAACCAAAATATTGCGTTCATTGTGCATTTTCCCTAATTATAATAAATTCCAGGATTCGACCAAGGTGCCACATTCCCTTTTAAGATCTGGCATAAGAACACTTGGACTCAAAATCATTAAAAGAGAGTAAGACACGAATAAAAACACCTCGCGTTACAGTTTCAACTCGACCAAAGGGGACATAAAAATTTGTCGCTGTGCCCACCTAGTTCGACGCTGTGGAACGTGAAAGGGGACGCTCTCGAGCAGGAAGGCGGAATATATTTTGCCCACGATTATTTTTTTAAGAAGCATAAATTATATTGGCACATTCTTTGCGAGAGGCTGGCAATTTCGAATAAAATTAACAAGTCGTAATAAGAAAGCGTGGTGGAAGGCCGAGATGTATGAACGTGGGCAGCTAGCCACAGAAGAAATTTGTGCTGAATTCTGTCTAACCTTTCCAAATGAGTTTGAGCAGCCTTTCCCCAAATGACGCAACCGTAATCAAGAATGGACCGAGCATTGCCGAAATATGCTGCTAGAATTGGGTCTGTTTTCAGACTTCCCACTGCTCGGCCGGTCTGGAGAAATCGTATGAGCATATCCACCGTCCTTTTTGCCTTACTGACAATTTAATCTGTGTTTTTTTAAAGGTCAGAGCCGCATGACGAAATCCATGGAGCGAAGCAGATTGAGATTTCTCAAGAGGCTCTATTCTGGCCGCTTGGCGATTCTGACAGTTGATGCCAGGGCTCCGGAATTTTAAAGGGTGATAGCGCTTTTACGCTAGACGCCTAAACCAAGGCCCCAAATCTAAACTCAAAATAGTTTTTGAGAAATTTTGGAACAAATGTTTTCAATTTTGTATTTTTCTCATTTTTATTTCTTAAGCGACGAACTTAAAACTTGCCTCCTTTTGAATAAGCAACAGGAATCACCTAAGAAAAAATTCGAAATTGTCCGCCAATATTTATTACGCCAAAACGCAGTATTTCTAATAAAAGCAAAAAAGCGATTGAAATTTGACGGCCGACTTGTAAGCTCGATACGTCAGAGGGTACGCTTCATTTAGTTTAAAGACAGCCACCTGGAGGCAGCTAGGTCAATTTTCTTGTGCTTAGGCATAGTTTCCAGTGAAAAACGTAAAATTCTGACCTAGTTTTTGCCATTTTGCCGGAGGACTGCATTTTTGCCAATTTAATTTAAATCCTAATATCTCGCGATCTAATGCGCCGATTTGACGATTTCATTTCAAATAATGAAAGAACATTGCTTCCCCCTAATAATAATTGGAGATGGATATCGTGATATTAAAATTCGTTGTTTCATATGTATAAATATAATTTTAGTAGAAAACATTTTATTTGTAGTTTCTCGGTTCCGAGCACATGTCATTCACAAGGTCACAATTGACATGGCTGAATAGGAAAGTTAATTGCAGTCATTTCATTCATTTACACTACCCACTTATCTCCAACGGCTTTCGAGTAATTCATCCGAAACGGTATTTCAATGAGCTAAATTTCTCGGAACACGTTTGCTTCTCACTATGGCAGGGGCGCAGTCAGGGGGGGCACAGGGGGCACGTGCCCCCCCATCGGTGTCGGGGTGCCCTTTTGATTGCCGGGTGGTGTACCCCCTTTGAGCCGTGCCGCTCGAAATTTAGTGCCCTACGCCGTTGAACCTAGATGGAACTAGACCGCATTTAGTGATTTCAACTATTGTTTGACAATTAAGTGCCTTTTTAGTCAGCTAGAGCATTCTGTCGCCTTTCCAAGCACCCGGGAAGAGTATACGCACGTAATCCGTTTCCAGATAATGCCTCATCGTCGCCAATAATCGTACGGGTGGAGCTCATCTGGTGCCCCCTGGAGGTGATCATGTGCCTTCTGAGCTGATCTGATGCCCTCGTAGTCAATCTGGTGCCCCCCTCCCCTGAATAAATAATTGTGCCTTCTGAACCTATATAATGCTCTCTAAGTTATTCTGATGCCTCCGAGCCTGCCTGCTGCCCTATTAGCTGTTTTAGTGCCCCTTGAGCTGATCCAGGCCCCTGAACTTATTTAATGCCTCCCGGCGTTTATCTACTGTCCAGGGGGCACAGGGGCACGTGCACCCATCGGTGCCGGGTGCCCTTTTGATTGCCAGGTGGTGTACCCTGTTTGGGCCGTGCCGCTCCAAATTTAGTGCCCTACGCCATTGAACCTAGATGTAACTAGACTGCATTTAGCGATTTCAACTATTGTTTGACAATTAAGTGCCTTTTTGGTAAGCTAGGGCATTCTGTCGCCTTTCCAAGCACCCGGGAAGAGTATAGGCACGTAATCCGTTTCCAGAAAATGCCTCATCGTCGCCAATAATCGTACGGGCGGAGCTCATCTGGTGCCCCCTGGAGCTGATCATGTGCCCTGTGAGCTGATCTGGTGCCCTCGTAGTCAATCTGGTGTCCTCCTGAGAAAATAAGTGTGCCTTCTGAGCCTATAAAATACTCTCTGAGTTAGTCTGATGCCTCCGAGCTTGCCTGGTGTCCTTTTAGCTGTTTTAGTACCCCTTGAGCTGATCCGGGCCCCTGAACTTATTTAATGCCTCCCGGAGTTGATCTACTGTCCAGGGGTGCGGCCAGGAAGGCACAGGGGGCACGTGCCCCCATCACTGCCGGGGTGCCCTTTTGATTGCCAGGTGGTGTACCCAATTTGGGCCGTGCCACTCGAAATTTAGTGTCCTACGCCGCTGAACCTTGATGTAACTGGACCGCATGTAGCGATTGAAACTATTGTTGGACAACTTAATACCTTTTTCGGTCAGCTAGGGCATTCTGTCGCCTTTCCAAGCACCCGGGAAGAGTATGGGCACCTAGTATGTGTCCACCTAATGCTTCATCGTCGCCAATAATCGTACGGGTGAAGCCAATCTGGTGCTCCTTGAGCTCATCTCGTGGCCTCTAAGCTGGTCTTGGCCCCTTGAGCTGATTACTTGCCCTCTAAGCTGATCTGGTGCCCCTGAGTCAATCGAGTGCTCCACTGAGCAAATAATTGTGCCTCCTGAACCTATATAATGCCCTCGGAGTTAGTTTAATGCTTCCGAGCTTGTTTGGTGCCCTAATAGCTGATTTAGTGCCCCTTGAGCTGATTCGGGCCCCCGAGCTGATCTCATGCCTCCCC
The DNA here is from genome assembly GCA_034440635.1 of Lepas anatifera. Lineage (NCBI taxonomy): Eukaryota > Metazoa > Arthropoda > Thecostraca > Lepadidae > Lepas > Lepas anatifera. The sequence continues at coordinate 1,554,801 of JAOTON010000386.1, forward strand.
AAGTTGATTCTGTCTCCTAAGTCAATATGGTGCCTCTTCAGCTGATTAGGTGCCCCCTCAACCGATTATTGATGTCTCCTTAGATGGTCTGCCCCCCCTGAGCTGGTTTGGTGGGCCCTGAGACCACCTTGTGTCCCCTGAGCTGTTATGTTGCTCCCTGAGCTGATTTAGGCTCCTGCCATAGTCTGGGGGGCTGGGAGCTGATCTGGACCCCGAGCGGATCGATCTGGTGCCACCTGAGCCCATCTGATGCCCTCTGAGCTAGTCTGGTGCCCCCTGAGTAATCTGGCGCCATTTAAGCCGATCTGGGCCTCCTTACGTGATTTCATGAGCAGCTCTAAAGCCCTGAGCTGAGCTGAGCCCACAGAGGCTGATGAGGGCCCCTGAGATGGTATGGGGCCTCTGAGCTTGACTTATCTGGTATTCCCGAGCTGGTCGGGGACCACTGATCTGATTGTTTGTCCCCGGAGCTGATCTGGTGCCCTATGGGCATCTGGCGTCCCCTGAGCAGCTCTGGGGCTTTTGAACTGATTGGGCCCCGAGCTGGTGAGGGATCCCTGAGCTGATTTAGTGCCTCTGACTTGAACATGCCCACTGTGCTGATCGATCTGGTGCACCCTGAGCAGGTATACTGCCTCCTGAACTCAACTAATGCCCCCTGAGTCGATCTGGTGCCTGCTGAGTCATCAGTGTGTCTCCTGAGCCCATCTTATTCCCTCTGAACTAGTCTGGTGCCCCATGGCTAATATGGTGCCCTTTAAGCTAAACCGGGCCTCCTGGTTTAATTACGTGATTTCCTGAGCAGCTCCCAGGCCCTGAGCTGAGCTGGGCCCACAGGGGTGGTGAGGGCCCCTGAGATGGTATGGGGCTCCTGAGCTGATTAAGTGCCTCCTGACTTTATCTGGTATTCACGAGCTGATCTGGGCCCCGAGCTGGTCGGGGACCACTGATCTGATTGTTTGTCCCCTAGGCTGACCTGGTGCCCTATGGGCCGATCTGGTGTCCCCTGAGCAGCTCTGGGGCTTTTGAACTGCTTGGGCCCCGAGCTGGTGAGGGATTCCTGAGCTGAATTAGTGCCCCTGACTTGATCTTGCCCCTGACCTGACTTGAGGCCCCTGAACTGATCTGGGGCCCCAACAGGGGCAAAAAGTGTTCAGGTTGTCACCATTAAAATGCCAAACCATAAATGTGTCACCAGCCCAGGCTGTAAAATGTGGCACGTTTTGAGTTATTAGGATATCAAGGGATACTCCTGGACCATCTTAGTTGTTGAAAAACATTGCGAGTTTAAATTGCATGTGCAAATTTTGGCTATTTGTTCCGTTATTCGTCTGGAGCAAACATATCAGCTAATTTTGTCACCTTGTCCATCTTGGGCTGTCACCATTTAGAATGCCAAAATGGTCAGTTTTTTCGACCCCTGGGCCCCAAGAGCTGATCTGGGGCCCAAGAGCGGATCTAGGTTCTGAGGGTACCCTGAACTGGTCTGGGTGCTGAGCTTGTGAGAGCCCCTTAAGTTGGCTTGAGGTTCCCTGAAGTGATCTGGCGCCTTAAACTGTTCTGGGGCTTCTTGAACTGGTTTAAGGCCCTTTGAGCCTATCTGTGGCCCATTGAGCTAGTCTGATGACCTCATCTCTGGGACCAATGAGCTAGTCTAGTCCCTGGGTGAAGCATGAGCTGCTCTGTGACCCTGATCTACATCAGGGGCCCCTGAGGTGGTCTTGAATAGATAGATAATAAGAACACAAGGCCAACTCCCATCATCTTGGGGTGGGGTCAATGAGCTAGTCTATTCCCTGGACGCACAACTGGGGGGATGGGGGAAGCTGCTCTGGAGGCCTCTGATCCACACTTGGGGGCCCCAGAGCTGGTCTTGAATAGATGGGGAATAAGATTACAATGGAAACTCCCCTTGTAAAACGGAGCTAACGAGGAATGAGGAATCTCTAAAACGGCTTGTGATACCTAGGCACCCCTGGTTATATAAATTTATTATACTGGTGGATTCTGGGAAGGGATGATAAAAAGGCATGTGCCCCTGAGATCAGAGCACAGTCCCCTAAACGAGGATTTCTACTAATAAATTTAAATGAAGAAATAGTTTTCACAATTTTCAGCACTGTCACACCATCCCCATCCAAACCACCGGCCTGTTCACCTTTTATTTACTCTTAATTGGGACCGAGCCTTGAGAATATGGAACTTAATAAACGCGTTCAAAGGTATCTCCCAAATTTTTCCGGCAGCAAAAATGTGTTCTTCCAAAGACACTATGCTACTCCTCGTCCCACGGCGATTGTGGGAGGCAAGGAACTTAATCCGCATTCAGCCAGGGCTCACTCGTCACGACAAAACCAATGGGCATAACAAAATAATTTTCGGCTCCACTTTGCCTTAACCTGCACATTGTAACAGATATCACATGCTCCGCTGATTTCTCTGATGTTAAGTACTTGCATGAGTTGGCTGTCCTTAAATCTACCAAAAAGTAGTGTTTTGGCTACTTACATGGCATTTTGGTGATATTTTTCCCCTTTTTTAGTTTTAATCGAGTTTTCCTTCTCCGTCATTGATTTATTTGCATTTTTATTGAACCAAAGATGCCCAAAAATGATATAAACAAAGATATAGTAAGTTTTTAGGTTACGTTAAAAAGTGCCCTTTTTCCCCGGGGTGCCCCTCAAAGTTGGTGTGCCCCCCCATACGAAAGCTCTGGCTGCGCCCCTGCACTATGGTTTGAAGTCCTCATAATGAATGGAAGTGGATGCAATTTGACATAAAGGTAGCTTAGGGTCGCCGATACAAGTGATTCTAGGCCAATATAATGTTTGGGGGCATTCCAGGACAAAACGACCAAAAAAATTCAATTTGACACCACCATGTCTAGAAAAAATCTGAAACTTTGTCTCCGGGGTAGTTTTGGGCCAGAAACACGCCTGTGAGAATCTTAGCCCCCTCCGACCAACGGTGACCGAGTTATAGCCCGAGGTATTTTCGGGAGGTCACCTTGTAGACTCATCTTTGATGCTTCATAACTCAACAACGCATTGCCCGATTAACAAGTTTTGTATATCATTGAACTCGTCTTGAACCATAAATTATTTTGAAAAAAATTAAAATTTTAAAAATTTTGACTTTTAATTCGTTTGACCTTTTCTTAGATGACCTAGCTTGACCTTTTCGACATTGAAATTGACCTTTTAGACACCTCAAAAATTTTGCTTCATCAAATATCTTTTGATAGAAAAAAATGCGTTCCTTTTTATAAATTCAAAATATTTAGCACCGAAGGTGGGTATGTAGATCGTTTTTGACCACTGCGGCAGTACAGCCTTATGTTTAACGCCGCAAACATAGCGATTGCTTTTGTAATCGGTTGCTGGTAATCATATGGCATTGTCTTTACGAAATTTTCATCGTGAAAGTGTCAAAATATATGACAATTAACACGCGCCCACCCGAGGGGGTGGGAAACCGGCCTCCTCAGGCCTCTACAGGTAGTAAAAAAACACCTTCGTGCAGCGCCACCGTACTCCATGTACCTCTAACACAACATTTTGCAACTTCTGAAAACATAATTTAGGTCAACTGGGAGGTGGTAGGTACCGTAAATACTGAAGGCCAGCTGGCAACTGACTGGTGAGGGGGGTGACCTGAGGTAGACGGTCGTCGTTATGCCTTGTGGGACTTTCAACTTTGGTTCATTGATTAACACTTCATCGTGGGAGTTGCTCGTTTGAGTGGTGGGGTCGGGGTCTCCGTAAAAAGTCCCTTGATGACTCTAGTGAGACACCTACTCCTAAAACTGAACTGGCATCAACTTGGACAATATTTATGAAAATAAAAATTGCAGTCATTAAAAGTGATAGAAAGGGATCCATTGTTTCGAGGGAGACGAGGGCAAATGAACTTATTAATAATTGACCTTTCAGCCTTAAACGAAAATTTACAAAGATGTCGCGGCTTTCTCCATAATTGAAACAAGTATAACTTATCCTATGGGCACCACTAACTCACACAATTACATCGTTCCTGGAGATGGAAAAATAATATCGATACAAGGTGACCCAGTGCAGCACAGCATACGTTTGAGAGGATTCATGCAATGTAACGTGTCTGAAAGGCGTTCATTCCCAAAAAGTAATTTGAATCTGCTCATATATGAGAAAAAATGTCCTGAAATTGTAACGCATTCGACTTGGTCACTTGAACAGGTTGCCTCATGATATTTTTACAAGGTGATCATTTCATAGCTGACACGGATCCCAGAATCCCAGATGAATAATGACACAGTGCACTGGGAGTGATGCCGCTAAACAGCCAGTTTTAACCACTACCGAATATGTTACATACAATCGTTTGGTCGTGTCACCTTTGAGTTTGCTCGAGGTCACAGTATTTTTTACAGGAACTAAGTGGAAACCTAAATTTTGTGGCATAATAGGTGACAGAGGAGAGCCGTAGAAAGAAACGTTCAGCACCATTGGAACACTCTTGTTGAGCCCAAACGGATTATGTATCTTATAATATTGCCTAGTCAAATGTCAAAATTAACCTGCTTTGACCTAGAGCCAGGCTTAGGTCTGTATGGTAAAAAGAATATTAATCAAACTGCAGAGGCAAGTCAGACACGACAACGTAAAAATAAAACGTCCATCGCAATTCTCGACAATTCTCAATTCTCTCAAGTTATCAAAATTTACCAATTGCTCCATGCATTTCTAATGAAAAGATCATGACCCTGACCCTGCTCCCGGTTATCGACATAGAAATCCTGCTACGAAAATTATCGTGCTCGGCGACCTTACTATGTAATGTGAATCTAACGACGATAGGCTAGATTTGATATTATTGATGCACCTCCCAAACTTTTTTCGAGGTTAGGTCTCTTGACCTGGGTTGGCCGTCTGACCTAGTATGACCCAGACATAAAATTTTGCCAGAAGCTGCAAAAATTTCGAGTTAGAGCTACATGAAGTACGGTGGCGCTGCGCGAAGGTCTTTTTTACTACCTGTGGAAACCTGAAGAGGCCGGTTGCCCACCCCCTTGTGTGGGCGCGTGTTAATTCTCATATATTTTGACACTTTCACGATGAAAATTTCGTAAAGACAATGCCGTATGATTGCAAGCAACCGATTACAAAAGCAATCGCTTTGTTTGCGGCGTTAAACATAAGGCTGTACTACCGCAGTGGTCAAAAACCGTCTGCATACCTACCTTAGGTGCTAAAAATTTGGAACTTATAGCAAAAACGCATTTTTTTCTATCGAAAGATATTTGATGAAGCAAAATTTTTGAGGTGTCTAAAAGGTCAATTTCAATGTCGAAAAGGTCAAGCTAGGTCATCTAAGAAAAGGTCAAACGAATTAAAAGTCAAAATTTTTAAAATTTAAATTTTTTCTTCAAAATAATGCATGGTTCAAGACGAGTTCAATGATATACAAAACTTGTTAATCGGGCAATGCGTTGTTGAGTTATGAAGCATCAAAGATGAGTCTACAAGGTGACCTCCCGAAAATGCCTCGGGCTATAACTCGGTCACCGTTGGTCGGAGGGGGCTAAGATTCTCACAGGCGTGTTTCTGGCCCAAAACTACCCCGGAGACAAAGTTTCAGATTTTTTCTAGATATGGTGGTGTCAAGCCTTGGTCGATCTGTCCTGGAATGCCCCCTTTACCACTGCAAATGGCTTTGTGTTTCAAAGACTCCTCTGGAACTTTAGTCTCAAACTTGCAACTGAAAAACAAACTGCATTTCACCTGGGTTAATGCAATACTTCCTCCTCTCTTTGTGTGTCAATACAGCGGCCAATAGTCGCTGCACTAAGCCATGTAGACACAGTTTATCACGCGTGTTTCCATAGGCGGATCCAGGGGGCAAGGGGGCACGTGCCCCCCATCGACCCTCGGCACCCCCTGAAAGATTGATGGCGCCCCCTAAAATGTCGCTTCCCACCCCCTCCCACAGGATACGAAAGTCGGCGCCCACCGATAGGTTTTGTCGGTCATAAGTGGCGCCCCCTGGTCCGGATGGCGCCCCCGGGAAGGTGCCCCCTCCGATCGGTAATCCTGGATCCGCCTATGCGTGTTTCAATTTCTCTATGCCAATGTCCGATTATTTCCCAATTCAGAGGATGACAGAGACGCTGTCAGCACTTTGGTCTGCCAATAACCCGTCTAAACGCAGATTCTGCAACCAGGTGATGGCGGTGCCAGAAAACAAGCATGCGTTTTCGTTTGTAGTTATTTTGTTTTGATTTGCTTTTTGTTTTTGGCTTACACTTCAAGTCATTGAGCACGGCAGCCCCGCTTTATGGCTTTTTATTACGTTCTGCACTTGACACAACAATAAAACGTTTCCATTCTAAATCAAGCAAAAGAGGCATGCCACTCCATTAAGTGACACTGGCACCGCTATGGAATGAAATATGTGAGTACGGAGTATGGAAAAGGGCATGGAGTACTGCTTACTGTAACATCATAGTTAAATTGCATGTTTTGTTCAAATACTAAAATGAAAACATTGACCAAAATAAGTTTATTTTTCAAGCTGTATGCTGTCTATGATATTCATCACACCAAGTCTTGTACGACAGTTAAAATATCCAACTTAATAGAAAATACAGCATTCACATCACAGCTCAACTCTCAGAGACCAGACTGAGCCTGGCGGCTGCCAGAGGTGCTCGGACACCCGAGGCGGCGCGCCGCGCGCGAGACGACGACCAGCACGGGGGAGGGGAGGGGAAGGAGAGAGGTGAAAACAAGAGCTGTGTTCATACCACGGTCTGGAAGATAACAGTCTGCTCTATCATAATGAAATTTTGCACTTTCTTGCGTCTGTTCTCAGTATCATGGTGTGATTGACTTAATCAGGTATATTCTATTGCATTAAACGTTAGTGTCGATCACCGAAGGGAGACCACCCGCATATTGTTCTGTCTCTGGCAAACATCCCGACAGCAGTACGTCTATCTCTATCCTCTATGATAATTTTTAAAATATTCAGAGAATGACAGAAATAATCAAGACCTCGGTCTGTCGACGCCACGTCTAAAGGCACATTCCTAGGCTGGGTGACGTCGATGGTGGACAAACAAGCACGCGCTTTCCTTCACGGTACATATACAAAGTAAGAAGGACCAGTCTTTAAAACCAGTGGCCTATACAATATTGCATAGTGGTATGGCTTACGGTAATACAGTGCACATGACTTATATATGTCATACCCATTTACAGCCCGACTTGAAGAGGAAGCAGCAGACGAAGATTAGTCCATTAGTAATCACCACCTCACGAATGTCCGAGCAAGTTGAAATAACACTGAACAAACCGAGATGGCAGTTACAGAACAGACTTTTGGGTAGTCGTTGATATCTTCCTGAGCTTCTAGAATTACAAAACGGCACCTGTTTTACCGATCGAGGACACGAGACGGATCATACAACGGAAGAGGTTAAAAGGGCAAGAGCACGTCCCCCATCCCCTTTTTGGAGGGGTCTGACGCTTGAATGGTCAATCTTGGATTGGCCAGGTCTTAAAAAAAACACTTCTAATCGAGAATCGACCAGTTACGGAGAGGCAACTCACTATTGAAGCCAGTACTGTTTTGTACTGTTTGTTTCAACACTTACAGTTTTTACAGTTACAGTTTTTAAAACAATATTTTACGTCAACTTTATCTGTCTCTGAAACCCGAACGAAGCCGTGTCCCACAAGAAGTCTTGAAGCGTTCTTGCATATGTTGTGCAATATGTAGGAAGATGCCAGGTCGGTTGACCCCATAATTGGAGTCCTCGTTGAATCCTAGGTTAAAGGCAATTGGATCTAATACATCACAGCACGAACTTGATTTTTGGTACATGTTGAACTTTACCTTCGGAACGGGATGAGCTAGAAGATCGAAATAAAGACCAGTTTTTTATTTAAAGATTGAACGCCGGAGCGTCTCAGGGGAACCGATCCTGAACATTCACTGCCACTGTATGCTCCTGAGCAGCGAACCGGAGCCCAACGCTCTACCAACTGAGCTACCGAGGCGGCAAACATTTGGAATATTTCCATCAAGAGCTTTCACACTATATATAATTTATGTTCACTCAGCATGGTGTAGCTAATATATTTCTCGTGATTGCAAAAGAGAATTGCCGTTTAGTTCATCATGTGTTCCCCTCAACAACGGGGAAGATCGTCGTTCATCCCACTCTGCTGCAATACCCAGATCGACCACCGGCCTGCCCATCGATCCCTGAAGTGAATGACGGATGATTTGGTTGAAGTTCATTGTGCCCAGTATCAAGTGAAGGTAAATGGACTTTTGGCGAAGAAGATGAAGACGGTTTCTGCACAGAATCACAGCGCACAGCAGGCATTAGACAGCGAGAAGCTATCCCACTAGGCATACCAGGTGAAATTATTCAAGGATGGATGTATTCAGGTTTGTTTTGAGCTGCAAACCATTTACGTAGGACACACTGCAATAACGATTCAGTGTATCGCCATTCGGGTGGGATCAGTGACCCAAAATAGGTTTTGCGCTAGGGTGTCGAGTGGAAAATTAAGCTCGGAATATATGACAAGTGAGTGGAAAATTCTCCTCAAAATGTATGACGGAGTAAAAATTTTCCAATTTGGGTACTCAGGTGGTAAACTCTCAGAGCCCTTGTTTGAACTGAGGGATGGATATTTCCTTTAATTTTCTCAAAGTAAATATTTTTAAATCGTCCCCAAGCAGAATTGTTTGACCATTACCATGTGAAAAATTTGGGTTAAGCAGGTAAATCTTTACCAACTGAAACCCCCGGATACAGTCTCCAATCTTTTTTAAGGAATTGGTGAATTGCCACAAATAAAAAACTTTTTGGGGGCCTCTGAGACAACCTTCGGGGAAAGAACTCTGGGAGCCACCAAGACTAACATTTGTGGGATGAAGATCAACTCTTGGGGGCTTCCCTAGACCAACTCTTGTGCCCCTCCTCTCCTCTCCCACACGACCAGCTCTAAAGGGCCCCTGAGACGAAATATCGGAGCCCCCCTTAGACCAACTCTGCAGAGGGGGCCTCCGAGACCGGCAGGTGGTGAAAAATGAAAAGGATTTTTGTGCAATACCTAGTGCCAAAATTAATTATCTAACCATACACTGTATAGTTTTTCTGTCCGGGACAACGCCCCTCCTATACCTATGCCTATAGTTATCGGAATTTTGGAGGCCACTCCTGACCTCAATCACTGCACTTCGCATACACCTAGGCTAGGGCCCAGTAGAGCCTTGGTTTACACTTAACTACACTTAATATACACTGGCCGATACATATATACACTGACCGTGAATAAACACTAACCCATGATTTTTTTACTTTTTTTCTTTTCCCTTGCCCTGTCTTTTTTTTTTTTTATGATACAAACCACCTGCGCAATTTTTTTCTAATTGAGCATACACACTACACCTTATCTGCATTTATTGTTGCCTCGTGTGCTCTTTTTCACCTGTGAGTATGTACGTATATGTGTGTGTGTGTTCCAAATATATGCATGGATATAACTAACCCAGACGAAACTACAAACTTTCTATCATGGCAATAAACTCTTCCAGACTCTTGCTAAAAGTTTTTTTCTTTATCTGTCAATTCCCCTGCTCCTCTTCACATATCTACTCACCTTTATATGAATAGGTATGCTGCTTTCTATCAATCTAATCGAAGCTACAGCCTTCTTTCTGTTGTTTCTTCCTTTCGTCTACAATCAGCCAGGCGCGGCGGGTTGCGACAGCGTCAGATCGACTACTACTTTAAATTTCTGATCGCTTGCCGCTTCTCGGTCGCATGAGCTACATAATTTGCATTTCAAAAATTGCTGTAAATTAATTTTCTAAATCCTTATAGACTAGAAAATTATACAACTAAAAGCACACCAAGAGGAAGACTAACAATTTTTTGTCAATAACGAATAAGAAACCGGCCTTTCAAAAAGCCTAAAGATGCCGCTTTTGTTTACTAGATGTAAAGACGGCGATTTGGTAAGTCCAAGCCGTAGACCAGCCATACAAAAAAGTGTCAATGTTTGAAGGTTAACTGGATGCATTCTTGTTGCCCCAAAAAATAATTTAATGAAAATGTAGAGTTTCAATGTATTCAAGTACCGGCCACTTTCAGTTCAACTTAAATATCAGCGTATTTATGCCTAGGGTGTCGTAGGGTGTCGTGAGTGGATTTGGGTGTCACAGGGCGTGGACGCAGCAATGAAGGGCTGATATGGATATAAATTATTTTCTTCGCAATAAATGGTCAATTTTCTACCATACAATGTCAAAAAAATGCTGCTTAGCATACAAATTTCAAGATAATTGCTTTTAACAACAAAATGACCAAAAATGGTTTTCACTATTCTCCGTACCAGAAATACAAAAACAACTTTTCAAGGACGTAAGCCTAGAAATAATGTGCACAGATAAACTGCTTTCCAGAAATGTATCTTTCAAAGCGGTCAGCTCATTTTTTTGGCCCCACAGGGCTAGGGTGTCTAATTTTCCACTCACCAATTTTGTGAGTGGTGGAATTTAGTGGCGGTGTTCACCCATTGGAACTTTCTCCGGTGGGGCAGGGGGCACCGAGCGTCTTGCCCGCGCCAGAATTTCGATTCAGTTGTTCCACTGAAATCGGTGGAGATAAGGATGGCAGGTATAATTGGCCGGAAAATAGAAATCTCCAGATTTTCTTTCAGAAAAGCGAAAGAAGCGCATAAGAGCCGAGTTAATTTGGCGATCTTCTAGTCGATTCTGCTACTCTCTTTTTCCAGTGGATGTTGGTAGAGGAGGCAATGGAACTGGCCCTTGTAGTAAGTATTGTTGAGTAAAATTCAATAGTAGTAAGTATTGTTGGAAATGAGTGGAAAATCCAGCAAAACAAACATAAAAGTGAGTGGAAAATTCTGCTTGAATGGATGCCGTTCTGCACCCAGCACCCCAGGTTTTAGGACACTGGGTGGGATACGCAAAATTATCATGCAAAGTAAAGTCGGATCACTAAGCGCTTCTTTAAGCAGAGCGTAACACAGGGTAGAAGTGTGGTGCAATCAATTGAATTATACCGAGCATATCACAGGCTCATTTGCGCGACACAACAATTCGAAACGATTGTTTTGAGAAATCACTAACTAAAATTAAACTCGTAATTTAATAACGAGCCACAGATGATTCATGTGTTCCAAAGGACATCATACTGAGCAAGGCACCCGCAGATGTTTCCCCAGAAGGATTGTGCCGCACAGGCATGGGTAGCGCAGCAGCACGTGCGTCTGAGTGCCCACTTCTTTCCCACACATCAGGCAGATGGCCACGAAGTACGCTTTGCTGCAGCAGTGAGAATAGGTAGGTGTCGGCCAGTGTCCCATCCGGTTGAGGTACTGCTCCAAGCCTGCCCAGCACCCCACTTGAGACTGGCGCACCGTGACTGCGGCGTCACGATCGTGCCGAACGCCGGATGGCAGCGCGTGGTCCCGCATACTAGTTCAGTGCAAGCCGTTAGGCCAGTAGTGCTTCGCCGACCTGGAACTGTTCTCGCAAAAGGTCTTGGGGTCGGCTCCGTCGTCATCTTGTGGTAGAGCCCAAGTTTTTTTTTGACCAGTGTGTCCACCAGTTAATTCCGCGGTAGCCCGCGTTGCGCTGGCATCCACTGTAGCGCTTGCAAGCACTGCATATGTATAGACGCCTCTCATTTGACCGGATAAGAGGTCCCAGGTTCACCCTCCCATGGTAGAGCGTAAGGATAACACACTCCTGTACAGTGCCACAAGAGCGACCTGCGAGTTCAGGCGGGTGACCATTGACCCATCATTCAGTTGCTTGCGGAGTCCAACGACTAGCTCCAGCGCGATTGTAGGTACTGAGTTCTGCATCGGTACTAGAACAGAGAGTCCGACAAACATGGACGCTGGTTTCCCGCGTCTGGAGCACGATTGCCGTTCATCCACCACGGGAAACTTCCACCTCCGCGAAGCCATCCCATGACAGGTTATTGTGTGTTGTGTTGTCCCCTGGGTCCTCTAAGCAGGACCATAGCCCAGAGGCTCCCTGAAACTGAGGTAGCCTCTGGCCAAGGCGGCCACCAGGCCGTCGCCCCACAGCTGCTCGGAGTCGATGTTTATGACTGTGGCCTGCCAGATGCAGGCGGGTGCCGGCGAGGGACAGACATCGAACAAGCACATACACAGGCGTGTCCGCCTCCTTCCTGCAGACGGCGTATAGCGCCGTTTGGTACCACTTAACGAGGCATTGCGCACAGTCCCGCGAGGGATGCTTGCCGATCCGGTGCAGGTATCGGACTGATTTGCTCCAGTTGCCAGCTCTCAGTCGGTCCACATCGGCGACTGCATTGCAAACCTCGCCGGGTATGGGGGGCGGCAGTCCACCCCCCCCATGATTCTTTGAAGAGGACAACCTTCCTCCACTCCTTGTTGACTGCTCGCGCGAGGACCTTTGTCACGGTACGGGCGTGCATTTGGACGGTGTTCTGGGGCAGGCCAGAGGTCTTATTCACCATTGTGTCCGCCCTCTCATTGCCAGGCAGGCCGCCATGAGCGGGACCCGCTGCAGGTAGACTTCCTGTCTACCTGCAGCGGAGAGGAATCACCCATATGGCCGCTCCCAGGGGTGTCATCTGTGCCACGACACCCCAAGCGAGCAGGGAGAGGACGGCTTGGGAGTTCTTGCAGACAATGACCGGGGCCGTGACTGGTTCTCACCCTAGGCGATTGAAGTCAGCTAGTGCGGCTCGCAGTGTGATGAGCTCCGCTCGAGTGCTGGAGCACAGCTGGTGCACGCAACATTGGAATCTACCCGGGCGGAGGTTCAGTAGGTTAGTCAAGTGTTGTTCAGCGGTCGTGCATCGGACTGAGTACGGAGCTAAGCGGTGGTAACCCAGTCCTTCATCCAGATCAAAGAGAACGGACTCCCGAGTCAGCCGCAGCTGAGCAGTGACTCCCAACAACTTCTCCACCGCGGCATCAGCCAGGCCGGCCTTGCTCGGGACCTCTTGGCCTAACCCTACGACCCCGAGGTAGAGTACAGGTGTCTCGGGGCTGTCGTGTCCACCGTGACTCGGAGCGGGTCTTCTGCGGGGAGCAATTTTGCTCAGCAAATCACGCACGTGGCCAGGGCGCGACGGCGAGTGGACCGTTGGTAGACCCGCTTCCACCATGTGTGAGCCACAGGGGCCGACAGCAGGAAACCTGTGACCACTCTGGCTGCAACGTGGAGCTCCATCTCCAACCAGCTCGACGTGGGAGGGGGATGCCACGGGCAGCCATGCCCGCACGACGAATTCCAGGTCACTTCGCACATAGTCGCTAGCAACGGACCTGAGTTGCTGCTACCGCAGACCCCACGAACGCGCTATGAGTTACGCAGTAGTGCGAGGAGTGGTCTTCTTCACATGATAGGTCGCGACGGTCAGCAGCGAGAAACAATGCAGCGGTGGAGTATGCAAGGGCGCCCTGACATATCCGCTGATTGCTCCTCCGTGACAGGTGTTTCCTTGAAAGCACTTCACTGAAACAAAATTTGCGTTAGCAATTAACAGATATTGTCATTGGGAAGAAAACTGAACCATTTCGACAACATGTCTACTTTAACAAGCGCATGAAAAGGGATCTGAGCCACCTTCGATTTGACGGCGGGGGGAGATACCCTCAAATATTGTGCCCAACCCTCAGTTAGACAGAGGCAGACAGAGACAGCCAGGCAAAGAGGCACAAGAGTTTTAGGGTGCATCGGCTGCTAACGCAATGTGTGGGACGTACAGACAGCCACTGGCATAGACAGGTAGACAAAGAGCGACGGACGGGCCAAATAGGCATTGCACTTTTAGGGTACACCGGCTGCTAGGGCAATGGGCAGGCAGGCAGGCAGAAACAGACAGAGAGAAACATACAAACATACATTGAAATTTTAAGCCTGTTGGCTGCTAAGGTTATGTGTGGGCCAGCCAGTCAGCCAGCCAGACAGACATACAGATGGACAAAGGCAGTGAAAGGCAGATACCGACAGATATTAATAGATAGACAAAGAAAGACTGTCAGACAGCCAGGGACAGACAGATATGGCTCGACAGATTATACATAAATTTAGAGATAACCAGACAGACAGAAATAAATAGATACAGACAGACAAAAACAGACCAACAGCCAAAGACATATAAGCAGAGGGCGCGGTAGTGGAGTGGGCAGCCTAGCTGGCCGGCCCGCAGCCGACCCTGTAATAAAGATTCTTTTCCGGTTCTTAATTACTTCATCTTTTCACAATTACCAACAATTATATTGGACATAATAACTGTCTCATCCGTATCCATTGCCTAGCAACACTAGGTTGTGTGACCAGTTCGTTGCGCCCGCTTTTAATGCACCTTTTAGTCTTATCTGGCGGCCTCTTTGTGTCTAATGGACGTCCGCCCTGTGATCTGCCGCCTTCCATTAGGATGCATTATCCCACCCGATGGTACAGTTGAACTCTGGTATGGACCGTGTGAAACCATTAGCGTTATCTCAACGTACCCTTTAATGTTAACCGACCGACGTATTTTCTCACCCGATGTTACTAGATGAACTCAAGTATGAACCCAGTCATGTGCCTTAAAATGCATTAGCCTTATCTCGATGTACCCTTTCATGTAAGCGGCCACTTCTTTGAAATCCACCGTCTTCGTGGTATATAAACCCGCTGTTCTGCCCCCTAGTAAGCTCAGTGATATAGAAGACTTCAGTGTGACAACATCTCGCGAGTGCTACGGGAAGGCTCTGCCAGTGCTATGTGACGATAGTGGTGAAAAGGTGCTGACCGGATAGAGTGTTGGAACTGGTGCTGAGTTACGGCCTGTTCACAACGCCAGGCTAAATGTGGAATAAATTGGACTTAGGCAAAACGTCTCTTCATCGCTCCACGACGAGGTCCTAACCGCTACGCTGCAACGACTCACAGCCACACCAAAGAGCCCATCTTGGTGACATATGAATGGTGCCGTGACCCGGATCGAATTACATCTATAATATAACTGCAAGCGGACCAAGTTATCAACTTTAATTTTCTAAGCAACGGGACTTAGAAAAATTTTTGGACTCAGCCAGCCAGCTACCATCGACCATCCACACCCCTGCCAGCACTCCACTTTGAGTCTAAGTCATCAAAGACTCAAATCGTCACCAGCAACTCAACTTCCCTGCCAGTCTCAAGAAGTCATCTCTACAAACCCCATCGGCAAGAAAAAATTTATCTCCAAGTTCAAAAACGCTCACAAAAGCCTATAAACTATAGAGCGCTCGATTGCCAGTAGCCGCGCATAACACGCTCCTGACGTCACCCCTCGCTGCTGTGACGCAACACCGCCCGCGCGCCGCCGCGAGCCGCCACCGTACTGCCACCGACGTCAAGGTCATCGAAAGCCGCGCCGCCGCACCGCGCGCTACCCTCAGCCGCCGCTCGCCAGTGACTCATAGCCGTTCGCCTCAGCCCCCGCTACTAGAGGTCTACATAGAACAAAATAAGTGTCAACATCATCAAATTTTAGTATATATAAACTATATATTTTTGGAATCCGCACAGTCTCAGCAATACGTCTATCTGGTTTTTAGAGCTCTACAAGGATTCTGAAAAATCTTCATCCAACTTAAGTGTATTACAACTCATCTAGAACTTCAAGTTGTCTTCAAGTTTGATCAACATCTCTACTAGTTCTCCAGTTCTTCGAGTTATAAGCCGACTTCTCCGCTTCAAGTCTGCTAACATCACTTCAGGAAAATAGTTTTTCAACGCTTCTAGCAGTTTTTCAACGCTTCCAATAGTTTTTCAACGCTTCAAGTGGTTTTTCATCGCTTCTAGATATTTTTCAACGCTCCCAGATATTTTTCAACGCATCGTTCTGCCATCATCTGAAGTTCAAGTTTGGTTTCAACACCGTGTTCGCCATCAGCCACCGCTTCAAAACCACAAGTAAGGTGCATCCTTACCATTTCCTTGAAAACTGTTGAATCTGCATTGCTTTATTTTTAATCTTGTTAGCAACTGATAGAAATTATGGCCACTACAGCTGATAAAGCTTTAATTGACACCATGCGTGACATCTCAATGGAGATCCGAGTTCAAGGTTTAACTCAGCACGTTAGGTCATTTTCCGGCGAAAGTTCTAATAAATTTCATGATTGGGTTAGGGATATGGATTCTATTGCCATCTCAACCGACGATTCGCGAATGTTAGTTTTGGCTACCCGAACTTTGAACGGACCTGCAGGTAAATTTGCCTGCCGATTGATCTCTGAGAACCCAAAGCTAAAATGGCTGGAGCTACGAAAACACCTGAGGGACAGATATAGCGATCTGAAAGACCCCTACTGTGCACGGGAGAAGCTACAAAAAGTTAGGCAAAAGAAAGGCGAACTCATGCAAAATTTTGCAGAACGACTTCAGGACGTTGCTAGCGACGTTTTCGACAATCCCAACAGTCCTGATTCGCAAACCACTTTGGTAGAGATATTTCAAAAAGGAGTAATTGACGACCGTCTAGCCAGAGCTCTTATTAGAAAGAAGTTCACTTCCCTCAAGGAAGCAGTAAAGTTCGCGAGTGACGAACAACAAACTAATAGGACATTTGAACTCTGCCGCGGTAAGCTAGACATAGAGGAGCCCATGGAAATAGACATAGTTCGAAATGACGCTCAAAGTGAAAGGATCGATAAGTTAGAAAAATGCCTCTCTGACGTTGGCTCAAAAATCGACAAGTTGGCGAAAACCGTAGGTAAAAGTCCAAGAGCTGGACATCCAAGTCCACCTCAACATCAAACTCAGTCGCATTCTCGGCGTCCATATCAGGGACAGCCTCAAAATCAACGTCACTTCCAGGCACCTCCCCGGAACGATCGCCAATTTCAGCGACAACAGCCAAACCAGTGGCCCAGGCAAAATCAAAGTCAGCCTCCAAGGACTCATTTCCAGAGTCAGCAAAATGTTCCACCCAATGTTAGACCGACTGACCCGCCTCAAAAGTTCCAATGGACCCCTGATGGTCGTCCCATTTGCGCATATTGCCAAAAAGGTTGGACACACCCAACGTGTATGCAGAGCAAAGCAAGCCGCATTCTCTGGCGCTCAGCAGCCGGAAAACTGAATGGTCCATCTGTTGTCGGGACTGAACAGACGGAAAACATAGAAACCCCAGGTCACAGGGACAATGTCGCCAGAATTTTCATAAAACGAGACACCCCAATGTGTTGGATTTATTTAGGAAATAGGAAAGCGTACACTCTTGTAGACACAGGTGCCGACATTTCTATAGTATCACAGGAGTTCTTCGATAAAATATCATCCAAACATGTATCTGACTTCTCTAAAAATTGCGCTCCCTTAGAATCTGTTACTGGACATAAACTTAAGAACTTTGGTACAGCTGTTCTTCCAGTTGAAGTTTCCAAATTCTGTCGAAAGTTCAAATTTCAAGTTGTCAAAGGTCTAAAACATGCTTGCATCTTAGGTAATGATTTTCTTAGTGAATTCGGCGTCAAATTAGATTTCGGAAAGAAGACTATGAATATTCACAATCATGTCATTCCTCTGCGCCCTCAGCACTTGAATTGTCAGTCGATCACCTCCCTGGTAAGGTTACCAGAGAAAACAACAATCCCCGCTCAGTCATATGTAGAGGTGCCAGCGTATGTAAATCGCGTTCAGTTGATCGATCAAGACTGTGTGATACAGCCGTTGAGTAATACTCCATACTTTTGCGACGAACCTGGCCTCATACTGCTCAACTCAGTGAGTAGACCGAATGAAAAAGGTCACCTACCAGCTGTGATTGTAAACACGACCACACGTGACCACACTCTGCCTTCCAGACAAGTCATAGGACTTGCTGAAGTTCTTGATGCATCAGAAACGCTGTTCAAGAGAGCGAACCAAGCGAATCAAACGAACCAAGTGAACAGATTAACGTAGCTTCAAAAGTTGAATTGGACCCTGCCATGAAAATTCAGAAAGCGGATCTTTCTCACGTCCCGGAACATCAGAAAAATCTCATTGAGCAACTCATTGAACGAAATTCAGACTTGTTTGCCAAAAGTGAAACAGATTTAGGCCGTACTGATTTGGTTACAATGAAAATCGACACTGGAGACAATGCTCCAATTAAGCAACGACCATATCGTCTGCCGTTTAGCCAAAGGCAAATGGTAGAAGACCATATTGAGGAACTACTAAAAGCAGGTGTCATACAACCTAGCCAAAGCCCCTGGGCTAGTCCCATTGTAATTGTTGACAAAGAGGACGGTGGAAAGCGTTATTGCGTAGATTATAGAAAACTTAACCAAATAACTGTCAAAAATAGTTACCCACTGCCGCGTATTGATGATATCTTAGCATCGCTTGAAGGATCACAGTACTTCACGTCTCTGGACCTAAAAAGTGGTTATTGGCAAATTGCCATGGCCGATCAAGACTCAATTGATAAAACTGCTTTTACATGTTTTTTGGGACTTTATTCCTGGAATGTTCTTCCTTTTGGATTAACAAATGCTCCTGCGCTATTTTCGGAACTCATGAACAAAGTTTTGCAAGGCATGCAACACAAATTTGCAATCGCGTATATCGATGATGTCATAATATTCTCAAAAACCTTCGAAGAACATCTGGAACATATCGAGGACGTGTTCAACAGGCTACGTAAGGCAGGCCTTAAGCTAAAAATGTCAAAATGCGATTTCCTCAAACAGGAAGTGAAATATCTTGGACATGTAGTCTCAGCAAGTGGCATTCAGCCAGACAAGTCTAAAGTAGAAGTCATCCGAGATCTCAAAGCACCTACCACAGTCAAAGGAGTACGCTCATTCATTGGAATGTGTTCTTATTATAGGAGATTTATTCCAAATTTTGCGAAAATTGCAAAGCCTCTGACAGAGTTGACAAAGAAAAACGCACGTTTCCACTGGACTGATCAATGTCAGGAATCATTTGATACTTTGAGAGAAGTTTTGACAGACGCCCCTATTTTGGCCTACCCAGATACCAGAAAACCCTATAAATTGTACACAGACGCGTCGAACCATTCAATCGGAGCTGCCCTAGTTCAGGAAACTGATCAAGGTGAACGTGTGATACAATACGTATCGCATCAGCTCAACAAATCACAACTCAACTGGCCTGTCATAGAAAAAGAAGGATACGCCATCGTGTATGCCGTTCAAAAACTCCGTCCCTACCTTTTCGGTTCAAAATTTACAATCATGACAGATCACAAGCCGCTCAAGCATCTCTTCACTGCAGAGATGGGGAATCCCCGAATTCAACGTTGGGCAATTATACTCGACGAATATGGATGTGACATCAAATATGTTACGGGCCGACAAAATACTGTGGCCGATAGCCTCTCTAGATTGGAACCGCAGAGAGATGAACCCATGGATATAAATATCATAGATTCCGACCATGCACCACGTGTTAAGTTGGACGCCACAGTTGAATCATGCCCCTCTGATGAAAGTTCAGAACCGCGGCAGAAATTCCAGGAATTTCTGGCAAAGCATCCTGATTTGGAAACCCTCCAGAGTGAGGACAAAGAAATCCAGAAGATCATGAAAATATTAAAAGACCCAGACGATCCGAATCATAGTGATATTTCTAAACATTATGTAGTATTAGATAATATACTGTACCGTATTACAGATACTTCTAAATGCACCCCACATCCCGGTCTTCAATTGTGCATCCCCAAATTTCTGCAGAAGCCGTTAGTTGAAGAAATTCATTCAGGTTATTTTGGAGGTCATCTAGGCATTGACAAAACGTATGATAAACTTCGATCTCGTTATTATTGGTCTGGTATGTATCGTGACGTAGTGAATCATTTGAAAATTTGTGTAGCGTGTAATATGCGGAAACTCAAAAAGCAACGCCCACCCCTTCAGGAAATGCAAATCCCGAAATATCCATTCGAGATGATAGCCATCGATACTTGTGGTCCATTCCCGCAAAGCTACAATGGAAATCGTTTTATTATCAATATAGTTGACTTATTTTCAGGTTGGCCCGAAGCATTCGCTACTGATTCCAAAAGCGCAGAAACAGTCGCTCAAATACTCATCGAACACATTATTCCTAGACACGCATGCCCACGTGTCATCGTTTCGGACAATGGAACAGAGTTTTGTAACGTAGTAATAGAACAAATTTCAGCCTTCTTTAATATCAAACACATTCGGACTTCAGTATATCACCCGCAGTCAAACGGACGTTGTGAAAGGTACCATCGCGTTCAAAATGATATGTTAGCAAAGTTAGTAGGCAAAAACCAACGCGACTGGGATACAAAGTTACCATCACTACTTTCGGCCTATCGTACTGCCAAAAACGAAACAACTAAGCATAGTCCATTCTACATTGTACATGGTCGTGACCCTGTTCTCCCAATGGACACTTTGCTTTCACCCAAGTACAGGTATCAAGGTGAGGATTACGTTCCCACTATGTTAGAAAATATTAGCCGCGCGTATCATGAAGTTAGACATAATCTGGCTCTCGGACACGAGAAAAATAAATTATACTACGATCGCAAGTCAAAGCCCATCAAGTTCAAAATTGGCGACATGGTTTACTTTCGAGATCCATCTACTGCCCCTGGTTCAACCACTAAATTGACTTCTCATTGGCGCCCATACTATCGTATCGTAAAAGCGCTTAGCGATGTAACATTTGTAATCAAGCATCAACTAGAAGGTGGTACAAAAACTGTAAATGCTCAGAACCTGAGAATAGCAGATCCCAATACACCGTGGTGTAACATTTCGAACGAACCGACCCACATTAATCAAAAGTATGAGGAGAAATCAAAATCTCAGGGGGCGCGGTAGTGGAGTGGTCAGCGTAGCTGTCTGCCACGCAGCCGACCCGGGTTCAAGGCCCGGCGGCTTCCCTGAACAAGGAGCAAGCTGGCTCCCGAGAAACCCTTCCAACAGGGAAAGAGTTGGCGACGCCATATGACCCTGGCAGTTGGTGCGTCGATAAGCCCCAATAATTATTATTATTATAAATCAAAATCTCAGATCCCCGTTAGAGTTCAGCCACCACGTAGTTCGAAATTCTCTTATGATGATGATATGGATACAATTCCAGTGCCATTTAGGATTTCAGAACCCGCATCACCTGATCCTCAGTTTAGTACTAGGTCTGGCCGATCAAAATCTGATGTAACCTCTGAAGATGAGGATAACATTCCACTTTCTCGGTTGGCAAAAAGAATGCATAACCCCACCTCAGATGAAGAAGATGACATTCCATTAGCAAAATTAGCTAAGCAACTTCAGGATAAAAGGAACAAGCTTCAAAACGTAACGTAGAATCGCCGTTACCTGATGCCAAATGTGCCTGTGAATCAATGGACTCGGATCTTAATCCAAACGCAGAAGAATATGTGCCGGTCAAGCGTGACCGAGAGATATATTCGGAAGATTCAGAAGACGATAGTCCCCTGATAAAGTCATCGCTGCAGATGACTCGTCTGATTCTGATATATCAGACATTGATGTAAATACTGTAAATATTAATGCAGATAAAGTGAAGCTGAGCTCCCCGCTGAATAAGTCAGTGGATGGCAATGTGTTAATTAGTCAACAAAAGGTTGACATGTTTATGCAAATGGCTGCCATGTTATTAAAGTAGCAAGTAAAACGCAGATGGTCATGTTCTTCACTTGCGAGTGAAATGTGAGTTTAAATGGACACTTGATAGACATGGAGGATACGGATGCCTTGACAAGATGTCAAATGTGTTGGGATAACGAGACATATGGTCCGTATGGCCATACCCAAGGGTATTTTAGAATATGAGTTGACAGAGGTCACTCAGTCATTTATGCTGTTGATAAGATGTCAACCGTTTAGGTTAAGTTGTTCAGAATGTAAATACTTGTTTCTGTGTGTTCCAGGAACAATGTGGATTCAACAGTTACTAACTGTCCTTGTCATACTAACATGTCTCTCCCAAACCATATCGAACGTTATATTTTTGCCAAAAGGACCAATGTATGCATCATATGATCATTGGATCATTCATATTCCAGTCAAAACCGATGACTTTGAGATCGACTCAGATCCTGAGATAGCTCGTCTACTCCACGAGGCGCTAGAAGTGATGCAGTCGCCTCCAATCATAATAAGCTATCTTCAGGACAATGCATAAGTGTTTCTGTCTATTGTTATCTGTATGACATCATGTTTATGTTTATGTTGAACAATATATAATCTGTTAGGTTGTAATGGCATTGGAACGGAGGAGAGATATTATGAGAAGTAAAGTAAGACGAAAATTTTGAAGCGAGTGTCAAAATTTCATCTAAAGGACCTCGCGCTGTGATGTAATAAAGATTCTTTTCCGGTTCTTAATTACTTCATCTTTTCACAATTACCAACAATTATATTGGACATAATAACTGTCTCATCCGTATCCATTGCCTAGCAACACTAGGTTGTGTGACCAGTTCGTTGCGCCCGCTTTTAATGCACCTTTTAGTCTTATCTGGCGGCCTCTTTGTGTCTAATGGACGTCCGCCCTGTGATCTGCCGCCTTCCATTAGGATGCATTATCCCACCCGATGGTACAGTTGAACTCTGGTATGGACCGTGTGAAACCATTAGCGTTATCTCAACGTACCCTTTAATGTTAACCGACCGACGTATTTTCTCACCCGATGTTACTAGATGAACTCAAGTATGAACCCAGTCATGTGCCTTAAAATGCATTAGCCTTATCTCGATGTACCCTTTCATGTAAGCGGCCACTTCTTTGAAATCCACCGTCTTCGTGGTATATAAACCCGCTGTTCTGCCCCTAGTAAGCTCAGTGATATAGAAGACTTCAGTGTGACAACATCTCGCGAGTGCTACGGGAAGGCTCTGCCAGTGCTATGTGACGATAGTGGTGAAAAGGTGCTGACCGGATAGAGTGTTGGAACTGGTGCTGAGTTACGGCCTGTTCACAACGCCAGGCTAAATGTGGAATAAATTGGACTTAGGCAAAAAGTCTCCTCATCGCTCCACGACGAGGTCCTAACCGCTACGCTGCAACGACTCACAGCCACACCAAAGAGCCCATCTTGGTGACAGACCCGGGTTTAAGGCCCAGCGGCTCCCCTGAACAAGGAGCAAGCTGGCTAGCGACAATTCCTTCCAAAAGGGAAAGAGTTGGCGACGCCATATGACCCTGGCAGTTGGTGCGTCGATAAGCCCCAAAAATAATATAAAAACATTCAGTCTGACAGACATAGGCAGAGAAAGACAGCCATGCAGAAAGACCGAGACAGATCAATAGAGATACAGACATAAACACCCACACACACACACGAGAGAGAGAGAGAGAGAGAGAGAGAGAGAGAGAGAGAGAGAGAGAGAGAGAGAGAGAGAGAGAGAGAGAGAGAGAGAGAGAGAGAGAGAGAGAGAGAGAGAGAGAGAGAGAGAGAGAGAGAGAGAGAGAGAGAGAGAGCTGAGAGAGAGAGAGTGAGAGAGAGAAAAAAAAAAAAAAAAAGACAGCTGGAGCCAGTTCAGTCTGTAATGCTGAGAGGAGGGATGGATTCATCTGCCAAAGGGTATAGCACATCGAACTGGTGCTCAGGATCAAAGCTGGACCTCCTTGACATCAGGGATGCGGAGCCGAGACAATTTTGGACGGCTCCGGCTCCGGTCCGGGGTTATGATTTCGGCTCCGGCTCCGGCTCCGGGTTCAAGTGTCCTAACGGCTCCGGCTCCGGGCAAAATAGTCGGCTCCGACCGGCTCCGGCTCCGGCAATGGCAATGTTCCTATATCCAAAATGTGATCGAAACGTTCTCAAGGGGTGAAAGTCCATCAGATACAAAGTGACTATGTATTTGTACGAATGAAAAATGGCGACTGGATGAACGAACGCTCTTGACCAGATGCCAAAGGCCAGTGAACCTCAAAACTGGACCAACCTACACTGCAGTGCAGTTGTATGGCAAACTGCACTGCACTGTTATGGCAAACAGAAATATGGGTCAGACATGCCCGCAAACCCACATAGAAAATTAAAGATACAACGATCAAGTAAAGCTTGGACAGCCCGCAAAGAAAAACTTCGATGAGCTAGCAGCAGGGTCGTTCAAAAAAATATTTTTACTTTCAGATTCGAACCCACTTTTTTCCCATTATATATTCAATTCTGATTTCAATGAGCCACATTCCAAGCATCTACGACAGCGGGAAAGATCGCCTCAAAACGGTTAAAGATTTCATGTTTCGGGCGCAATTGGCCCTCCGGCGTTGCAGTTTCCCCTTGTTAAATTGGGATGAAAGGGGTCCATAACCTACCAGTAAAGACAGCCTGGCATGTGCGTGCGTATAAGAGCGGTAGATGGGATTTAACATGCAGGCATCTACTTGTCAGATGTATTTGCAGCGCAATACAAATACATGCTATTCCACAAAAGACCTGAAATTAAACGATTCCGCACCCTAGATCTAAATCCCGACAGAACAGGAATGCCTTCCGGAGGCGAACCTTTCTCTAGTAACTATCGCTGGAGAACGTCGTGAGGCAGATGCTTCTGCCTATTCTCCTGCAAACTATTTAAGAGCTCTGGTACTGATAAAAGAAGATCCTGTTTCATATTTTTACCCTTTAGGTGGCTCACGAAATCCCCCACCAGCTTCACACCACGTTCTGTGGGACCATTCACGACAGTAAGTTCTGGAATACCTCGAAACAGGGGAAGCTATACCAGTCACCAGCTTCTCAACGGAGCCATTTCATGTCAGAATCTTTCAGATTCAGGCGCTCGAATACCATCCAGCTTTCAGGAATGAGAAATTGGGAGAGGCTTGGTATCGAGCCGAGCTCTTCATAGCCTCTGTCGGAAACTTTAGCCTACCTAACTGAAAGGTGGATGGTTTTGCTGTTTAGGCCAGGTACTGTATCACTGCCTTTTTACCTTCAGCATTGTGATTCTTATTTACGAAGCAGATTATAACTTTCTGGTCACAAATAACAGTTGCGTTTGCACATTGACTTCAGCGCCTCTACACAATACCGGAGTATTATCTCCGAATTGCGCAAGCTGGTTTACGTGTGGCTGTCAGGAGAGGTTGTCTCCAACAAATGTCTGTTTAGAAGACCCGGAGCTCACCAGCGAGCCATTTTATGGAATATAGGACATTTATGGCATGAAGTGCGTGCTATTACTGTGCCAGATTCCGTTCATCATTCCAGAAGATACTTAAAGACAGAATATTATAATTTTTGGAGTTTAACAACGCATCAACTGCTCAGGTCATATGGCGTCAGAGGAGAGAGGGAAGGAATTAGCTCGGGCTAGAGCAGGGCGCCAGATTCTGCCTCTGGGTGGGCTCAAACCCACGACACCCAGCATATAATGAATGTCATTGGCCAAGCCGAGCGCAAGCGCTAACCGACTGGGCCACTCAGACTCCGAAATAGTTAGCGGCTTTCCTTATAAGTGGTTCTAAACCATGCATTTGGGTTCCTCCGTCGCGGATAGTCAGCTTTAGAGCCTTCTATGAGCCTCAAAGCTATCCATAAAATGCAATGCAGTGCTTTCATTAAGTTAATATAGAAATCGCCCTGAATGTGCTGAAGTCAATTTGTCATCAGCTGTGGTATCTGTGACAGAAAGTTATATTCTGTCGCGCTGGTGAGAACCACCATCGTGGAGGTAAGGAGCCAGTCGCACAACAATTGGCCAAAACAGCAAACGATTCACATTTGACTAGGGCAGGCTTACGTTTCCGATAGAGGCTATGAAGAGCTATGTAAATGGTCGGTACTAAGCCTCAGCCAGCTTGTTACTCCTGACAGCTGGCTGGTATTCGATTGCCTGAATCTGAAATATTCTGACCAGAAATGGCTCCGTTGAGAAGCTGGTATAGCTTCCCCTGGTTCAAGGTATTCCAGAACTTACTGTCGTGAACGGTCCCACAGAACGTGGTGTGAAGCTGGTGGAAGATTTCGTGAGCCACCGAAAGGGTAAAAATATGAAACAGGATCATCTTTTATCAGTACCAGAGCTCTTAAATAGTTCGCAGAATAGGGAGAAGCACCTGCCTCACGACGTTCTCCAGCGATAGTTACTAGACAAAGGTTCGCCTCCGGAAGGCATTCATGTTCTGTCGGGATCTTGAGTACAAGGGTGCTGAATCATTTAATTTCAGGTCTTTTGTGGAATACCATGTATTTGTATTGCGCTACAAATACATCTGACAAGTAAATGCCTGCATGTTAAATCCCATCTACCGCTCTTATACGCACGCACATGCCACGCTGTCTTTACGGGTAGGTTATGTACCCCTTATATACCAATTTAACAAGGGGAGACTGCAACGCCGGGCGGCCTATCGCGCCCGAAACATGAAATCTTTCACCGTTTTGAGGCGATCTTTCCTGCTGTCGTAGACGCTTGGAATGTGGCTCATCGAAATCAGTATTGAATATATAATGGCAAAAAGTGGGTTCGAGTCTGAAAAGAAAAAAGTTTTTTGAACGACCCTATGCTAACAGTGTTCAACATAAAAAAACACATCAGATAGGCTGATGGCATAATTCATTTTAAGAAAAATCGGAACCAACCACCCTACTGCCCAGGGCCAAGCAGCTGGTTCGCTCACTACACCACCCAATCGCAGTTGGAGCGGGGCAGCAACATTGCCTTCAATGTGTCTGATCTTAGTCTGGACCTGAGATCAGCAAGCAGTAACTTCATCGCGGAGAACAACCTCTCCACGGACACCTGAGTAACTGGTAGCGCGGCCATTACCAGGCTAGTCGGCTGGATGATGGCTGGGTATTTATCTAAGATGTCGCATACGGTCGCTCTCTTTAGGCGACCCAGGTTTTTGAAGTCGGCTAGTGCCGCATCGAGTGACGGGGATGCTGTTTTCTGCGCCTTTTGCCCTGGGTTCTCGACAGACCTAGTATAAACTACTTCTCCGAGTACATGATAGCTCTCCTGGGGGGGAGGTGGGAGAAAAGATTTTATTGCTCGACAGACCTAGTGTAAACATCTTTTTCAAACAATTTCTTCGGCCTTTGGGGGGCCAGAAGATAGTCTGTCCCCCTTCCAGGGCTTTGGGGGGCATGACAGGAATGGCATCCCACCTGCGTCTGTCAACAGGGGCGGATGCAGGCCGACGGTATGGGATAAATCGTGAAAAACATATGGTTTTTTAAGAAAATCGCCAAAAATTGGGCAGTTTGGGGGCAAATGCCTTTTTTTGCTCCCCCTCATGGATCCGCCAGTGTCCGCCAATGCTTTCATTTGTTGCCAATTTCTGCCCATGCTAAATGGCCTAAATGACATTACCTGCCCGAGAGTGAGACCGTATACGGAACACCCTAGTTGGAATATTTCATTAATCTCGATATACATAACATATTGAGAAAATGTAATATTTCAGGTGAATAAGGGTGTTTCCATGCGACATCTCACGAGGTAAAATGTGACCATTTCACGTTTGACTTTTGGTAATTTGAGAGCTCTTTGGGAGCCGGAGCCGGACCCTTTCTGACGGCTCCGGCTCCGATCAAAAGTGTTTCGGCGGCTCCGGCTCCGGCTCCGGGCAGAATGGTCGGCTCCGACCGGCTCCGGCTCCGCATCCCTGCTTGACATAATAACAATAACTGTTGGGACTTAATGACGCACCAACTACCAGGGTTATATGGCATCGCCAACTCTTTCCCCGTTGGAGGGGTTTCTTGGGAGTCAAATTGCTCCTTGCACAAGGAATCTACCGGGCCTTAAACCTGGGTCGGCCGCGTGGAGCCAGGTTGCTAATCACTATAATACCATGCCCACACCTCCTCGGCATCACAAAACTGGCCATCAAGTACATTGCACTTGCAGTCATACTGGAACTCTGCATCTTAGGCATCAAAACATAGCTAGACAGATTTAGGGTTGCGGGCCAAAGTACTCAAGGAAGAAGTTCATAACGGGAAGAAGTTATGCCTAAAGTAGGTACGTACGCAAAAGTACGTATGGCTTAAGTACGTAGAGATAAAATACGTACCTAATACGCGTCTAATAATCGTAATGGAAAAGGTTCGTATGGAAAAAGTTTGTACGGGTCCAACCTTCGCCCGGGTGGGGAACTTTTTAGACCCCCTCGGGTTTTTCCGAAGTGACCAAAAAACGGCGGCCCGCAGCGCCGCCAAACTTAGTATAGCTGTTCCTTCATCATTTTTACATCTTTCCTGAAAATTTTAGCTCAACGTCATATCAGGTCAGGTCACCACGCCAGGTGAAGTGACCTCACCTCAAAAATTCTCAGGACTGCATAACTAAAAGGAGGGTTAATTGATCAATTCGAAACTCATACCACATAATGGGCTCACCAGGAGCTACAACATATATTCCGGAATTTGTTATATTGGTGACCTAAGGTCATGTGCAGAGCATGACCTCCCCGTTGTAAATACATGGGAAAATAACGAAATGAGTTTTTTCTCAATAAGTATGGATTGAATCAACTTCCAACATCGTTTAAGACTTGCTCTTAGCCCATTTCTTAAGTTGATACCCAAAATTTTGACTTGTGACCTTTGAAAGGTCACGTTGGGTCAAATAAGCATTTTTTGGTGTTTTACTGTATACATTTTTAGTAAACAAAGATATAACTTTCATTTTTCACCAAAGTATTTATATAGACACTGCAAGTCAAATGATATACATCATGACTATACCAGGGCAAGTTGGGTCAGACCGTTGACCCGGGTCAGGTCAAATGTCAAATTTGACCTGGCATGGTAATATTATATATCATTTGATTTTTATTGATGCGAGGATTGCAATGGTGCATCAGCTATTGCTGCATCTTGCTTGGTTTGGGAGTTATTAGCGAAAAAGGAAACGCTTTTATGCGTGGGTGGCTACGGACATTCCCAAGAACATTTCCAATATTCAGTGACCTGAAGCTCCCTAGGCTTTGACCTGACCCGAAAATCATTGCCACTGCAATGAAAGAGCAGCTCAAGAGCTTTCGAATGGTGTTAAATAAATGTTTCTAGCTATCACAGTTTCTGAGATATATGAAGTTTCTTTAGTACACCTCATATTAGTGATTTTGACCTATTTTGACCTCTTGTGACCTTGATATTGACCTGACGAGAAAAATGACCTAAGTATTTTCGATATAATTTTTGAAGATCTTTCAATTGCCGTTTTGCGATTTTTTCTAGCTCTTTGTTTTTGAGATCGTGGGGGTCTTTTTAGACACCCACCAGGGCGAAGGTGGCTCGTACCCGCCACCGGGGCAAGGGTTTAAGTACGTAGGGGTAAAATGTTTGTAATGTAAAAAGTTTGTATGTAAAATGTTCGTACGGGTTAAAGTACGAAGGGCTAAAATGTTCGTAATGTAAGAACTTCGTAAAGAAAAAGTTCGTACGAGTTTAAGTACACGTAAGGGGGGCATTCCACGACATTTCAGCAGAGGCCTTACGCCCTTGTCTCCGATTTTCTTAAAAGAATATGAGTATAGGGTTATCGGCAGAGGACACATAGAAAAACTAACGCATAGAGGAACTGAGGTCTGCATGGGACGTTTTTTCAGCCTCCACCCCCTTCTCTCCAGTTTTTTTCTGTTCCAATCCATTCAATCCCTAAAATGTCAGAAAAGTCCGTTCCATTCCACCTCATTCCATCATTTTCCTTGAAATCTGGCCGAAATTTCGTTCCATTCCACCATGTTCCTAATGAGCCCTGGGAAATTTCTTCCCATTCTTTCCATTTCTGCAAAATCCTATCCCATTGCATTCCATTCCTATTCCATGCAGACCTTGGTGACCAATCCAGCTTGCAAGTGCCAATATCTACTACATCGTACGATGACATTGGTGGCGCACTAGAACAACAGCTTACGTGAGTTTGGCCTTTTCGAGTCCTGTCAAATTCTCTCGGCAGAGAAAATTTGCGAGTTTTAATACCAACGGGATCTATATATCACAGGCTTATTTGTTTCCAAAGAGGAAAAACAGAATCTGAACTAAAAAAATATGTTTCAAAGGGCTCATTTGGTAAACGAAATACGACACTATCACGGGATAACCCATCAAAACGATGGTAATTTCAGAGTTCGTTAAATTTCTAACGAGGAGGTCAGAACTGTCGTGATCGTACGGGAAGAAGTTTTAAGGTATCATGACATGAACGTGTAGTTTTGCTTACGTACTTTTGGCTTACGAGTTTTATGCCCCTACGTTCACTTGCTTAAGTATTTTTGCATACGTACTTTTGGCATACGAGTTTTATTTTCTACGTACATATATTTGCTTACGAATTTATGCGTACGAAGTTTATATGTACTTTAGCCATACGAACTTTGGTCCGTAAATGCAAATTTAGTGTGATCAGCCTTTACCTAAATCAATTTCTCATGATGCAAAGAAGGAATACGTAATAGCCTAAATAAATGTTCCCATTTTTTCATTAAATAAGTAAATAAAAGTTGATTAGCCATAGCGAAGTAAGGCTATTTGGTATCAAAGTTTGTAGTTTTTTAAACAGTTTTAGTTTTGTAAATATGATAAAAAGAGACTTAACATCTGTAAATGTAAAAAAAATGTGTTCGCGACAATAAATGATTAAAATCCTTCAAAAGAGCCTAAAAATGTATTTACTGTTTGAAAAAGAGATGGGTTAAAAGCCAAAAAACATTTTTTGGCTTTTTACTATGATTTATTGGTAATCTCGAAATCATAGGGCAAAATCTGATTTCTCAATTTTTCATGTATTGACAACCTAGTGTGCATGCGTGCCTTATTAAAACAAAACGAGCTATACAAAATTAATCCTAATTATGGGTCCCCTTGGGCTGGGGCCCCCTTGAGGTGGGCCCCCTTTAAGGTTGGTCCCCCCCACTTTTCAAACCGTTCCTATGCCCCTGTGCCACATGCTGGGCAGCAACTGTGTGACACCAGTACAAATATTTTTACAGCCTACAATTTTGCAACTTTGTTTTTCTTTATTATTTTAATAAGCTTTCCCTCAAATCTTTTAAAAAATGTTTGCAAATTTTTTTCCATTGTTCTTTACTGTTGGGGCTGGATCATGCAGTGTAGATGAATATTTGAGGTAACATTCAAAGACAGATTTCTTAATTCAAAGTAGAACCCCACCAAATTTTAATATGAAAAGAAAATAACCCAGTAGAAAGCTTCCCCTTATCGTTTCTAGATTCCTGTTGGGTTTTCTGGAAAAATTGTTCCAGCAGTTTCCAACCTTGGGAACAAACATTTCCAAATATGGTTTAATGTTCCCATTGTTGGGAACATAGTTATTCTCCAGTGTGCAAAGTATTGCTCTTCTGATAAGATCTAGTCTGTGTGAGTGCCCTTGGAGACAGGAGCAAGTGGTGTGAATTTCATGACCTGGTGCGAATTTGTGAGATTGGTGCAAGAGAGTCAACACTGAAAATCAAACAAATAAATAATAAATGGTAATAAAGACACAGGAGTAGCCTGTGAAAACTATCAAACTAATAAGGGAGGTAGCATTTCATCATGTGGGTAAGAATGGGTGCATTTTTCTCCCTGTAATTTGGGGATTGGTGCTAATTTTAAGTGACTGGTAGGGCAAATTTAAGTGATAATTTTAGATGGCTGCAGTGACTCGTCTGGCCTGCTGCCATACTTCGCAAACTGGGTCATTCTTGGGAATGCTGACCAAAATTTCTCCCACTTATGAGGGCCAAAACAAAGATAATTTTGTGCTATCTGTTCTTGTGTGGTGGTCATAGATACTGTTCTTGTATGATGGTTATAGGCCAGTCTGCAAAGTATGGCAGCAGGCCAGACGAGTCCCACCAGCGGCTGATGGCACTTGTCCCACCTGGTCCCACCAGTGGCACCAGGGTTGGCAGCAGCCGGCAGAAAGTGGTTTAAACCGGTTTAAGCCGGCTGGTATAAACCCGGTGGCAAAAAGTGGCAAAAACTATGAAATACTAAACATTAACTGATATTCGCGTTAGATTTGAATGTAAGGGCTTTTTCTGGGGTGAAAACGTATATTACTGTGTATTGGGAGCCTTCAGCTTCCTCTTCTTCCATTTGATCACACAACTTCAATAATCTGTTCATACCAAATGGTCTTTTATGGCTGGAACCAATCCATTGACAGATCCAGGGGGGAGGGAAGAGGCCAGCCCTATAAAGTCGAAAATAGTATTTTTGCCCCCCCCCCATGGTCGGCAGCAAGAAATGTTAGAGGCAGTCAGCTTCCATTCAGGCCGTGTGACAATTTTTATTCACCGACTTTTTATTTATTTATTTAGGGCCGCTCCCAACAGGCACACTTGCCTAATTACAGGAAGTATCGGCGTGGGTGTTTAAGGATCCTCTCCACCGGGTCAGATCGGACACGGAAGACGTTTTCCCGCGGAGGGGATTGAACCCACGTTAATCCATGCTTTCCGATCCGAAGACTGGCAACGAAGCCACTAGGCCACCCGGCGCCAAGTGATCAGCTTTTCGCCGATCAGTTTGCCCCGCCCCCAAACGGACCGCCTGAATCCCCAAGTGACCTCACCTTTCTGATATGAAGGGTTTTTACCATGGATGAAGTGTCATTGCTTCTATTGTTAGTTAAGAACCGGTACATACATTTTAGATGACGCCTAAAGTGAAATACCACATCAGAAATGTAGGTATGCCAATAAAAAGATTTGTTCTCTAATCGCCAGAAATCATATACATATTATTAAATAACAGTTTGGTCCATTCAACCTTATCTTACTTTATATGATTTATTTCAGACATTTTATTCGAAGACAGTAGCCCACCCAAGTGGAAGAGGCAGACGCAGGCACCCATGGAGGGCAGAAATGAGCCTGATCTGGCTTTTAGTACCAGTTCTACTCTCACCTTGCCGTCCCTGCCCCTAACGTGCCGCTCCTGCGTTGAAGCATTCACCCAATATGTGATTCAAGCCGTCCCCATTCCGAAACTGCCGCCTCCTCACTAGGAAAAGAAATCCTGTGCGTGACATGTCGCCCCCCCATCAGCCTGCCGCCCCCAAAACGATAATCCTGGGTGTGCACCTGCCAAGAGATAAATGTATGGTATAACCGACCACTGGGGGTACAATCCACTAGGTTTGAGAGCTTATTATCAGAAGAGACCAACAAAGTAGCTCGAGGAGACAACTTGTTTGAAAAAGGTGAATGTTTTAACCAGAACAGGTCAGTCAATGCTGATCTTCACTTGATAAGTATAGCTTACAGAAGCTCAAAAGTACTGCTAATAATACAGTTTCCATGTATTCAGGCTGAAATAATGTCCTTCGCCATAAAAGATCCAGTACACCAGTCACTCAGAGAGGCTTGGGGATCCCCAGCTTGTACCCTTTCTCATGTTCACCATTGTTCGGCATTGAAGAAGACTCAAAATTGTCACCAAATATGACACATAAAATAATAACAGTCTTCGCAATAATATGTCATGCACCTTAAAGGCACTTGCCTTGCCTCCGATGGAGAACTGCATCGGAGGCCCCAACGCATGGGCTGGATTCTTACTGAGCTTGAGCGGCTTGAGTTCCTAGTCAGGAAAACCGTCTTATTAAATCTAGACTGTTACCAGACATCTGAATTAGCCCGTTTAGTTCGGCTGATATTATAGATTATTAACAATTGAAGTGAATAAAATGTGGATAGCATGCGATCATATCTGCGTTTACTGCACTAAGCCTTAAGACTAGGACTAGAAAATATAAAATGCTAAATAAGATGATCAGAATACCGGAAATAGGTACAGTGTACCTATCAGCATGATGTTGGTAACAACTATTGGAAAGTGCCTAAAGTTCAGTTTCCACAAATAACGGCAAATTTGGCCTCCCGAGAGTTTGCCAATTTCTGCCGGTTTAAACCAGTAAAAACCGGCTGGCGGCAGAAACCCCTTTCAACTGGCAAAAATACCAACCCTGCACCAGCCATCTAAAATTATCACACCACCAGCCATCTAAAATTCTTACACCACCAGCCCCCAAAAATTCACACCAATCTGCCAAATACCAGGGAGAAAAATTCACCCATTCCTACCCACACAATGCAATGCTACCTCTACCATTACTTAGTTAAGGAATTTTTATAAGGCCCCCTCCTTTATCTTAATAACCATTCAGCCATTATTTGTTTAGCTTAAGTGTCACCTTCCTCGTACCAGTCTCGCAAATTCGCACCAGGTTGATAAAATTCACACAACTTGGTCCTGTCTCCCAAGGGCACTCACACCCACGAGGCCTCATGGAAAATACAATCGTTTGCACACTGGGTTATAGGTAGTCTTTCAAATTTGAGCACCCCAATAGTTTTTTTTTTTAAATACACACCCCTAACTGAAGGACAACAAACTAATGCATTAAAGACCAGTAATGGATGGGATACCTCACCAGGATCCAGTCTGCAAAGTATGGCAGCAGGCCAGACGTGTCGCACCAGCCATCTAAAATTCTCGCACCACCAGCCTAAAAAAATTCACACCAATCTGCCACATACCAGGGAGAAAAATGCACCCATTCCTGCCAACACGATGCAATGCTACCTCTATCATTAGTCGATTAGTTAAGGACTTTTTATATGGCCCCCTCCTGTGTCTTAATAACCATTCAACTATTAATTGTTTAGTTTAAGTGTTGCCTTCATTGCACCAGTCTCACAAATTTGTACCAGGTTGAAAACATTCTCACCAGGTTGATAAAATTTGCACCACTCGGTCCTGTCTCCAAGGGCACTTGCACCAACGAGATCTCGTTGAAAATGCCATACTTTGCACACTGGACCAGGATGCCCACCAAAAACAAAACCTTACACCTAGAGTAACCCAAGATAATAAAGTGGGCCTTCAGCCGGGCATGAAATTTCCTTAGCAGTTTCTATTTTGAAAATAATTTGCAGAAAACATTGTTGATATGGCTGTACCTATAGTGAGAATCTAGTTCTTTGTCATTAGTTTCTGAAATATGAGACTGTTGAGAATTAGTGGCTACGTAATCGATAGCTGGGAGCAAAACACACAAACTGAATGTAAAATTATGACTCTGCAAGCAATAGTTCGCAAACACTATAAGAAAAACTTCTGAGCCTAGTGTATACAGATTCAATTGCAGGGGGCTGTACCTTCCCTCCTATCTCAAAATCTATCATCCAGTGTTAAGTAGGAAATACAGGTTTACTTCAGCTTAGATTTGAATCAATATCCATGATGATCTCATATAAAATGCAAACGACAAGCCAAGCCCCAACCATCCTCCCTCCTCTTTTCTTCAACCCACCCTTTTTCT
The DNA here is from genome assembly GCA_034440635.1 of Lepas anatifera. Classification (NCBI taxonomy): domain Eukaryota; kingdom Metazoa; phylum Arthropoda; class Thecostraca; family Lepadidae; genus Lepas; species Lepas anatifera. Next base: position 1,590,122 of record JAOTON010000386.1, read on the forward strand.
GTAACACTTTAAGCAAATCACCTTCCCTGTTCCCCCTCCCATGGCCCGGGTTTGCTAATTTTCCCTCTCACCTTTACAGAATTGTGCTGCCGCGGCGGGGGCGTGTGGTGCCGGACTGTCGGAGCTGCCGGAGTCGGTATCCGGCTCCGTGATGGTGCGTCGGGGTGAAGCAATTCCACACAATTCCAAACCATTATCCATCACTAGAAATGCGCTTTCCTGTCAACTGCGCAAGGCTGGAGATATCATCCATGGCGCAGGTTTGTGCGGCAATAAACACTTGGCTCACCGCGCTTAGAAAACTTTACCATAGAAAGAAAAACCTTCGAGAGGCATTAGCCCTGTTCCAGCTGTCAGCACAGTTTTGTCAGCAGGACCTCTAACCTCTCCTCCAGAAAAGTAACATCAGCGCCATAATCGCCTCTTGCTTGTGGTAAGCAAAGGAAACTTAATCCTTTTTACCATTAAAAAATATTAGGCTGCCACTTCGTGCACTTGCTATTTTTCATCAGCGCAAACAGCAGGCCATCAGCCCGTAAAACCTCTAGAACTAGTTCCCGGGGAGAGGCTACAATCCTGTGACGTAGCCGCAACGCGGCCCGCTGATTGGTGCTGACAAAACTGTGCTGACAGGTGGAACAGGGCTATGATTGATCGTGGGGAAGATTGATCGTGGGGAAAGATTGATCGTGGGGAAGAATTGAACGTGGGGAAGAACTGATCGTGGGGAAAATATGATTTGTGGAACATATGAACGACACCCGCAAAATTCGTGTCAGAGAATGCATTACATAAGTCTCTAGAATTACGCGGAAGTGCAATCATCTATCGGAATCGGCTCCAAGCTGCGAGGAGGGCTTTGGTCCCCGTTAGATCCGCTAGTGGTTCAGCGCAAAGCTATGTTCCCCATAGACGGATCCAGGATTGCCGATCAGGGGGGTGGCGCCATCCGGACCGGGGGGCGCCATCCGGACCAGGGGGCGCCACTTATGACCGGAAAAAGCTATCAGGTGGGCGCCATCGACCTTTCAGGGGGCGCCGAGGGTCGATCAGGGGGGCACGTGCCCCTTTCCCCCTGGATCCGCCTATGATGCTCCCCAGCTGTTGACTTCCTTTTTGCCCCGACTCGTTTTTAGTTTACAAGCAATGTTTTGGTGCTTTAATTTTGAGCTTCAATTCAAACAGAGCCAGTCAACTTCAGTGTAAAAATTAGGCCATAATAGCTAAACGCATGGGCATCTTGTGGTAACATGTTTGACCCGGTGACGTTTTCTATCGACTCTTAGCTTATCCCACAAATCTACTGCCTCGTTAAATTGTGGCATACTTTCAATCATAGGCGGATCCAGGATTGCCGATCGGGGCACCTTCCTGGGGGGCGCCATCGCTGGTCCGGGGGGCGCCACTTATGACCGGCAAAACCTATCAGATCACAGATGGGCGCAAAATCTTATCGGTGGGCGCCGTTTTTCGCTTCCTGGGGGTTGGGGGAAGTGACATTAATTTCGGGGGGCAGGGGGCACCGTGACCATTTCAGGGGGCGCCGAGGGTAGGTCGGGGAGGGGCACGCGCCCTCTTGCCCCCTGGATCCGTCTATGCTTTCACTGCTTGACGATTTTGTTTGCTTATCGACGTTCGCTTGTCCCCCCCCCACCGCCAGCTAGATATATCTGCCACTGGCTGGAATGTCCCCACTCCTGAAATGCCGACCTTCAGGGGCGCCATGAAAATTTCACGGGTACCGATGCATAGGCGGATCCAGGCTTGCCGATCGGGGGCACCTTCCGGGGAAGGGCGCCATCCGGACCAGGGGGCGTCACTTTTGACGGTCAAAACCTATCAGGTGAGCGCCAAATCCTATCCGTGGGCGCCGATTTTTGCATCGGGGGGGGTGGGAAGCGACATTTCAAGGGGGCGCCATCGACCTTTCAGGGGGCACCGTGACCATTTCAGGGGGCGCCGAGGGTCGATCGGGGGGCACGTGCCCCTCTGCCCCCCCTGGAGCTGCCTATGTAGTGTAGTGCTATATATATATATATATATATATATATACATATACAGGCGATGGCTTTTGCCGATGACCGAGGGAATTCCTTCTCTTTGTTAAAATTTTGAAGTGCTTATCAAAAGAACTGCCTGGCACCTTCTGCTGGTAGACAAAAAAGACTAGTACAATTTGTATATTTCACCTGCTAATAACGAAACTGCTGGTCTTAGGCAAAATGAAATTTGCGCTATTCGCCGCATTTGAGCCAAAGAAGAGGCATATGGAGAGAAGTAGAGAGCTATTCTGCTATTATCATATTACCACGGTCCCCATAGATATTATATTATATATTACATTCTTTCATTCGTGGCCGTGTAGTCATCTCTTCGATCAAAAGGCAATCGCCGGGAAAAGCAAAAAGTAGTCAAGATTACATACTTAAAGGAGCAAAAAGTACCCTCACAAACAGTGTGCAAGAGCTCGATATCATCTTCTACTCCACGGGATATAAATTTATCAAGAAGAGCTTGTTGTTTCCGGTGAATTCGTAACCTTGGTGATAATAGTTTCGGGTCTCAGTAGTTTTGCTGCCTTATCCAGTTACTGAATAGGTAACATCGGTACCTTACCCAGTACCCTTCCTAATTTTTTGTCTGTCTCTTGGTCATTTCCATCATTTTCAGGCAAGAAGTGTGTCAGATTGGTTGAAGTTTTTAGTCTTTGAATAATTGAAGTGTGGGAACGAATTTGATCTCATTACATCAACGTCCATAGTTTTTCAATTCAAAGTGAGGTCTTGTTTGTATCCAGAGCTAGCTTCCAGGGCTAAAAGTAGTGTTCCAAATGGATCAGTTCAGGTCATGTCTTCTCTTTATGGTAAGTGTATATGCATAATTCTGTGTGCTCTATTTATCTATGGCCATAAGAAACTTTTCAGAGAACAATTAATGTCTGGGACCAGTATAGGTATAATTTTTTGTATCTACATTAATGGTCTGTTCCAGCGCCTCCTGAAACGTGATCCAACCTCATCAAAGCCTCTCCAAATTCCCTCACCTGTTCCAGCGCCTCCTTAAACTTCCTGAAAGCTCATCTAAGCTCATCTCAAACCTGCTCCAACCTGCTCTGAAATGAAAGGTGGTTTTTCAGGGCGGGTTAGAGGAGGCTCAATTTTGGCACAAAAATTCAATTCAACTAAAACAAATGGTTTCAAGCTTTATGGCCTTGCCAGGCTCGGTGTGCCCTCTTAGCCCCCAAAAATGGTTTAACAGAGAGAAATGACATTTTTGGACAGTTAAAGGTTTTGATTTCATTGTTTTTCTGAATGCTACTTCCACTAAAATACAGAAAGCGAGCATCAGGAGCCTTAATCAAAACTGGTTAGTTTCTTTGCTTTGTTTCTTTGCTTTTCTTAGGTATCCATTACATCACCCCCAGCTCAATTGCCAATTTGTACAAAACATGACCTCACAATAGGATGAATCACTTTTGGCCCTTGTGTGTTACCTTTTCACAAACAATGTACAGTTTCAGGTGAATGTGACTTGCCAACTTTTGTAGTAAGTCGAGTGGATGAAATAAATATATACAGTACCAAAACTTCGCTTCACTTTCACATGGTAACTTACCTTGATCCTGATTCAAGTTACAGTTTATGTTCAAAGTTCAAGTTAATGATAAAGATATTTCCAAATGTGGGAGAATAGCTCTTCCTATTTTATCCTCTATAAATGTGAGAATAAAACAATGGGCAAAAATGACTCATGTTGTTTATGATCAGGGCATCCTGTTCATTTGGAAAGGGAGCTTTCTCTTTTTGTTTCATAGCCCTTTTTATTTGTTCATGCAAGGGACCAGTGCTCTTTGACATGTAAACAGCTGTGCCATTATAAAGAATAAAGGTGTAAGCCATTTTTGTGTTATCTTGAGGTTTTGGTGTCACTTGATGCTGAAAGACTCCTTAAATGATTTGACAAAGCTATGTATAAATTTTTTCTTATCATCTTTTTAAATCAGTCCCATGGCTCCACTAATGTGAAGCAAAACAGAAAAAAGCTCTCCTTCAAAATATTTCAGATGTGACATATGCTCGTCTTCTGTTTGATGGCAGAACTGCAAAGTAGTAGAGCAATAGGCAAGAACTTCCTACTATGCCCTTTACTGAAGGCTGCTATGGGGGAAAATGATACTTGGGTAGGGTACAAATTCCTACACATTGGGCTTTCAGACAATTATGAATTTTCCGCCGTGGACCATACTAGAAAATTTACGCGGGGTAAAAAACCTGTAGAGTTTTATGTGTTTTCGTAAAGATCAAGTAGATAAACTCTTTTTAAACATGTTTATTTTCATTGAAATTCTGTAACACTTTCCACGAGAATCATTCCTGAATCAAATGCTATTTTCATCAATTTCTAACACTGTTGGAAGTTACCCACGATTTCAAAGTGGCCTCATCTTACATAATTATCATAACTAAGAGAACCATTCAGTAAAACACCTGGGAAAAACCTAGCTCAGCAATCTTTTCCCTTAAAACTCGAAATTCCCGTAAAAAGATCGTAAAAAGGATAAATCCCACCTGAAATCAGAGACGGATCCAAGGGGGCGAAGGGTGAGCCGTCTCCTAAAACCCACAAGACGCCCTTCTGAGCCTGAAAAGGCTCCCCTAAAACCAGTTAACATGAGTTTTGCAATGCAAAAAATGGCCAACACTTGCACTTGCCCCCCTTATCTATGAGGTGCTCTCTCTCTCTCTCTCTCTCTCTCTCTCTCTCTCTCTCTCTCTCTCTCTCTTTCTCTTTCTCTTTCTCTTTCTCTTTCTCTTTCTCTTTCTCTCTCTTTCTCTTTCTCTTTCTCTTTCTCTTCTCTTCTCTTTCTCTTTCTCTTTCTCTTTCTCTTTCTCTTTCTCTTTCTCTTTCTCTTCTCTTTCTCTTTCTCTTTCTCTCTCTCTCTCTCTCTCTCTCTCTCTCTATATATATATATATATATTCTTATCTCCCTTATATATGGAATGCCGATATTTTAACGCTCATGTCTCCTGGGGTGGAAAACTTACACATTTGACCGGAACTTCTCTAATTTTACGCCGTGGTTTGTCGGTGCAAATCAACTTTTGTTTCCCCTGGGCTGCTATAAATTTTATACTTAAGTCGGTTATGCCAAAAAGGAAACATTAACTAAGGAAGAAAACAAAAAGTGTTCTTTGGAATGTTGGAATCTGCCCTTTTAGCTCTCAAAGCACCCATTTCTCTCTTTGGCCCCCTAACGTTAATTGGAAACCAAACAGGCATTGGGGACAGTGAATGATCATTGTTTGTACGCACATTAAAAGGTTCAAATCTAAAATTCTCTGAAGTGAGAGACTTGCCTGGTATCAGGCTCAAAAATAGTAATAATTTCCAGAAAGTATAAATCTGACTCCCTTCCAGGCACACCCCTGCTTCTTCTACATGCTGTTAGTCATGTCTTCTGGTAGCCTTGATGGGAGGGCACTAGGAATAGAACCTCCTATTGCATCTATCTTTATACTGGTCTGATTTATTTTCAGCAACTCCTGGTGTCTCTACATAATTGCGACGCTGGAGCTTTACAACTGACAGCTGAAAACTTCGACAAAACAATAGGTGAGTTAATTGCAGCATCGCTGGTAGTGTGAACTATTCCCAGGCTGTTATGGTATGCTTTTCATCATGCTTTTGGAGAACCGGAAATTGGTACCAGAAGGACTGAGTCATCACTGTTTTGTTATATTTGAATAGTTCGGAGAATTCGCCTTGCGTGTGCGGGCGCCGCAGTAGTTGCTTGGACGAGCTCGCCATTGGACTTGAGGCCGTCTGCCGCTATCCCCCGATCGCTGTGGTAGCGTATCGTTATCCCTTCTCTTCTTACTGTCGACGCACCTTCTGCTCCGTCGAAATTTACCATTGCTGGGAAAATTTTCCATCTCTCTCCCACCTCTCACCCCAAACCTATCCCCTGTTCTGAGGCGCCTGCCCTCTTCTCAACCCTTTTTGTTCTGTTCGTTTAATTTAGCCGCATACTGCCATTGGTAGCGCACTGTCCTCATGTATCAGAGGTCCCGGGATCAAATCCCCTTTCGCACACGTGAGGCGTCGCGGTGGTGTAGTGGTTAGCACGCTTGCTTTCCACGCGGCCGACCCGAGTTCAAAGGCCGCTAGGTTCCCTGAACAAGGAGCAAGCTTGCTTCCGAGAAAACCTTTCAACTGGGAAAGACTTGGCGATGCCATATGGCTCTGGAAGTTGGTGCGTCTATAAGCCGCAAAAATTATTATTGTTTATCTGTAAGGTTATAATACATTTTAAAGTTTATAATATAGAGGAAACATTTGTTGATACGTTCCGCCTGGTATCATTGCTTACGTTGTCTAACTAATTTTTGCATAATGTGTTACTTCTGTAGTTGTATGAATAGTGAGAAAAAATTTTTGATCATATTTGTCGATATTTCTGTGTTTAAATAATGTGAAATAGAGTAAAAATTGTAAGCAACGCAACGTGACGTTTTGAGCGGTTGTGGCCAGATGGATGGTAAAGGTCCTTTTGCAGCATTTCCCCAGCAAATTTGGTATCGCGCGGCCCGCACGCTAGGATGGCAGGTAATGCGCACGATCAGCTGCTCAACAAAATCACTGTCCAAAATGGAGATTTACATGCCCAAATAGAAGTAAGTGGAATCACTTCAAATAATTTTATTGTGAAAAGCTGCCCTAGCATATCCATTTTGTGCCATTTCAAAGTTCTAAATGCTATTTGTGGCAAGTTTATAACAAAAGCAGCACGCGCATGCTGCTATTTTAGACCACTGAATACCCACAACTCGCAGAAGCCACTTGCAAGCTGTTCAGAAAGGCGGAATGCATATGCATTCCGATGATCCGAGCGAACGTTCTCTGCGTAAAATCTGATGCTAGCGAAGCGATTATTGGAATAATCATCGCATACGATTTTCGGCAGGCGGAAACGCCGTGAGCAGACCTTACATCACATAGATTATGTTACCCTCGTATCCATCTTGAAGTTCGTATTCGTCGTATCCGTCTGTTCGACCAGCAACTCACCGCCTTAAATTTCGAGCAAATCTTCTCACCCCATCTCTGTGACCCGCGCAGCGTCCACGGAGCTGGTGTTTCTCAACTTCTACGCCGACTGGTGTCGCTTCAGCAACATGCTGGAGCCCATCTGGGACGAAGGAGCCGACATGGTCACCAAAAAATTGGACTCCTCCCGTGTCCTCATGGCCAAAGTGGACTGTGATAAAGAAGGTAAGGTGCAGGGAGCTACGCGGCCCGTTTGTTTGCTCTCTGTCGTTACATAACAGAAATACACGGTTTACATTTGTTACGCTGTTGCACTTGTTCACTCTGTTCACACTTGCTGACAGTTTAAGATTTGTCTGCGCCCTGGCCCGCGCACTCCCGTCGGCTGCACATTTTACCATGGGAGCTCTCTCGATATTCTGCCGCTAGCCATTTGCTCATTTGACTCAACGTCTGTTTAAGCACCCGCCTCGGTGGGCCTCCGAGCCACCTTCGCCCTGATGGTAGGGAGGGTGTGCAAACACCCCCTGCAAACTCGGCTCCTCTGCGGGATGGCGAAAAAACACGAACGCTGGTGGATAGCTCTTACAAATTCATGAAGAAATTACATCGGTCTCTGTTTGGATCAGGCCAATATTGAGGCCATGACAGGTCAAAGAAGGTGTCGTGTTAGAGGAGAGTTTCCGGGCTCTAACGTCTGACAGAGTAGAGTTAGAAGAATTTTTAGGCACCGTTCGCTTCCTCTCGTTATGACTAATCTAATGATGTATAATATAGTTTTACTAGGTCAAAACATAAACATGTAACCTGACCTAAAGTCGGGTCAAGGCACCATCGGACCTAGCATAGTCAATGTGCATATCAATCTACTTTCAATAACAATCCAAACGAAATGGTATCAAAATAAAACTTTATCATCATTTCCTGCAAAGTTATTGACCCAAGTCTGAAAACCTGCTGAAGTAGCTCTAGATGACCTCTCAGAAGTCACAGGTCCAAACTTACAACACGAACTTAAAAAGAGGGCCTAAGATACCATGATTTGGAGAATAAGAAGGTATTACAAGCGGTATCTGCAGAAATAGAGCCATTTTCGGCCAATTTTCGTTTTCCCCATGCATTTCCAATGGAGAGGTCATGATTTGTACCTGACCCTAGGTCATCGATGTGAAAAATCCCGGAATATATTTTGTAGTACTTTGTGGGCCCATTAGGTGGTATAACTTTCAATTCAATAGATTCACCGTTTTCTTATGCGACCTTAAATAGTTTTGGAGGGGAGGTCACTTGACCTGCTCTGGTGACCTGACCTGAGATGACCCAACCTTAAAATTTTGGGTAAAGTGGCGGAATTGATCAAGCATATGGTGTACCAAGTACGGTGGTACTTCGCGCGGCCGTCATTTTGTGCCGCCGGAAAAACCCGAGTGGGTGTTCAAACACCCCCCTTTCCACCGGGGCGGGGGTCAATGTGTGGTTTACGGTTTCGGATATCTATAAATTCTTTAATTTACGTTCTTTCGAGTCTTTTCAAACATGAAGAATATTCATTGAAAAGTCTGTGATGGTCTGTGATGCGTTTAGTGTGCTGATGCAGTATGGTATGGTCTCGTAGATGCTTACCCTTTTCTTTTCTCCTAGCGTGTCCTAAGGACGTTCCAAGCAACCTTAGGAGTCCTCAGTCCATCAAGTGGTTTCCTGGCATGCTGTATCGCATGGCTATTGCAGTTGAACTCCCATGATAAAGATGCCTTAGTCCCTTTCAGTCTCGTACATTTTTACGAGAAGGGTCTCTTGATTGCGAAATGAGTACAGTCGGTTATACATGTGTCGTGGAGTTCCTTGTTGGCGAACTAGAAGTTTATGGATATCGCTAAAGAGCAGCCACTGTGTGCTCTGCTGCTTTTAGTTGTACAGGTTAGTTTCTATTATTGCTCTGACTTTACAAATGCTGTATGCTTTATTAACATTTCCGTGTGAAAGACCGCAATCAGGGGTGTGGCCTTTCCGCGGTTGAACACCAGCCATACTTTTACAGTTTGCATTCTTTCTGGGGTTGCGCACTGTGCAGTGTAGCAGTAGATTATTGCCCTTTACTCCCGCACCTAGCTTTGATCGTCCCCCCGGGATGGAACGCTGCTGCCGTTCAAAGGTAAAGTCACTAATGTCCCTTGTTGATTATGTGGGACATACGTGGGTCATGACTTTTTCAACTGCAGAATGAGGAGGGGGTTTTCTGTTTTATTCTTGAAAATTGTCGTATCTGAACTTGTCAATGGCTTAGTTTTCATTGCAAAAACACGTTCCGGATTGGACTGCCGATTAGGAAAACACCGCAGTTTAATTTATATTTCACCAGCACTTTAGCACAGACCGCGCCATCGTGCTAGGAAATAGGCCTCCGTCATGAATTGGATCGGCGGCCTAATCAGGGTGGTATTTTGGCTATGGAGTCAGTATTAGAGGCCTGCACGGGACGAGAGTTTTGAAATGGGACAGGCTGGCATTTTTTCCGGGTTTTACTCGGGACAGGATGGAACGAGGCTTTTTTCCTCAATATGCTTCAGTAACAAGAAGGATGGGACAGGACAGCTTGCTCGATAGATTATCGGGGACGGAGGGGGACGGACGCTCGATTCTAGTAATCTGATTTTATGCTGAGTTCTGGCCAGCATTCAGTGATGCCCTCTTCCAGGGGATCAGGCATGTGTCCCAATGGGGATAACTGGTTCAGTGTGATGTCCCTATGGGAGTGAACAGCTGCTAGCGGAGGCTCTGTGCTGCTCGCAGGTGGCCCGGCTCAGGGCCAATGTCCAATCCTCCATGGCATCGCCGCTGCGCGCCGGTGGGTTTGCTGCAAGAAGTATTTGGAAACATTCTCAAAACTTAGTCAAAACTTCATGTTTTTCTTTCAAAACTATGCACGAACACAACTAAATTTATCGGGCTATCTTCCTGTTACCTTGTGTTTTACTAGCCATGCTGTATCTTTGGATATGTATATCGGGCGTTTAACCCTCGCCCCACCGGGGGGCCATCGATGGCCCCCCTAAGGTTTTTCCGGGATAGCCGAAAAACAACGAGGCGCAGCACCGCGGTTAAGGGCTCTACCTCTTACTGCAACATTTTCCCATCATCCCTGAAATTTTTTACCCCGGGTCACCCAAGGTCAGGTCACCAGACGAGGTCAACCAAGGTCACCTCACTTCACCTTTAGAGCTCTGTAAGAGCTACATTTCAAACTCGATCGATTTGAAACTTCCTACACTTCATGACCCCTCCAGGGTCTACAAGGTGTATATCCGGGATTTTTCGATTTCGTGCCCTGAGGTCAGGTCACGAGGCGACCTCTCCCATTGGAAAAGCATGGGGAAAAGCTATTTCATGATATAAAACCCACAAAAATGATTGCAAATACTCAGACTGCTCAGAACAACGTTTTTGGACACCCTTTCACGGATCCCAGGGGTCATATTTGCCCTTTGACTTTTCCAAGGTCATCCAAGGTCACCAGAGGTCAAAAACAGTATTTTGACAATAACTTTTGACCTAATTGAGCTAGAGCGGTGAAACAAACACTATCGTGTTTGTCTTGTCACTGGCTTTCATTTGATATACGGCAAGGTCACTTTTTGACCTTTCGTGACCTCAGGTCATATTAGGTCACGAGGTGACCTCTGGCGGTCAAACCACTGGCGGGAGGTCTTTACGTTCCACATAGCGGAAAAAGTACTGGCAATTTGCTATCAAATGTACTTTACCAGGCCTCAATAGCTCTAATGACCTAAGAGTTATGCCCAGTTTGCTTAATCATTGCATATTTGAGTGAAAATAGCCGATCTTGACCTAATTTGACCTCTGGAGGTCAAACCATTGACCTGAGCACTAAAACATGCGAAGTAATTTCTTACTGAATTCACGCGAGCTTTCTATTGCACTTTGCAGATTTGCGCTAACGCCCATATTTTCGGAGTTAGAGGGGGGGCCATCGATGCCCCCCCGGTGGGGCGAAGGTGGCGCCGGACCCCCGGTGGGGCGCGGGTTAAATCGGTCCGTATTCTCTGGAACTTCTAAACACTTCAAAGACATCACATTTTAACCATCTAGAAATCGTTGCATCAACTCCAATGTTTTTTTTGCTACGTCAGCTACGGTGGTAAAAAAATAACTGGATTTATAACGTTCACTTACGGTCCTAATAATATATATGTATATATATATATATATATATATATATATATATATATATATATATATATATATATATATATATATATATATGTGTGTGTGTGTGTGTGTGTGTATATATTTGAACTAAAAACGCTTCATTGGTATTGTTATTCAATTTAGCGCAAGTTACAAGGCTTTAAAGTGGCATAAGTCGTTACCAGATAATGACGTCACGTTGATATGGAGACTTGTACCCTAAGCAAAGGAAATTTATACGGAATATTCAGCTTATAGGCCATTTTTAATTATGGATAGACGCAAAATAACATTTTCGAGAAAAATGTCACTAAGAGCACTCTAATCTGGAAATTCAAGGTGTCAAAGATAGAAATTCAAATTCCAGGTGGAAATTCAAGCATGAGCGTCGAAAGCCGAGAAAATATGGTGGGGCTGAGGAAGTATTATCCCTGTTCCCAACCCCTACCCATCATCATTGCAAGCTTGGAAACACTACCAATCACGAATCACGGGTAAGAATGTAGGTAACCTCTCCCTAATCAACCATCTGTGCTCCCCTGAGTAGATAACAGCCATTCTATGAAACATCCCTCCCCATCCCTCGCCAAGATACGAGTAGCGACGCCCGGCGATACCATAGTGCTGCCCACCCCCCATAGCTATGTTGCCCAAAGAGGTACCTTTCTGGTGAAGATGGATGGCATCCTTCCCTCCTACCTAGGTGCTCACCCCTCCGATTAGAAATCCCGGATCTTTCAGTTGGTTTTAAGATTTGCAAATTGTATGGTATATGGCGTGGGAGAATCTAGTGCAACTAGGTGCCGTAAATATAGCGCGATAAGTGAGGGAAGGGCAGATATTGGCCCCAGCGTTAAAACGGGAGGTGAAACAGATTATAAGCTCTATCGGCAGTCATCAGTGCTTGGGAAATCGGACGTTTAGTCCATGATTGCAGGAGCGTGGACGACTCAAAATCGATCGCAGTTTTTATTTGATTTGAAGCCGTTCTGTAATCGCGATGGTGGAATCCTTAGTTCCGCGTATTTTAGTCCGCGATCGAAAACTCAGATTACTTAGCGACAAAGCGACAGCTAACAGAAACAGCAAAAATGATATCAGTTAATCAGTCCTCCGATTCCAGAGACTCGTCATGATTTCAAGCCTTATAGCTTACCACCTCTGTGCCCGACAATCGTCTGTTTTGGCCTCTCTCCCATAATGTGTATAGTCACAAGGAGATCAGAAGATCACTTAGTGTTCATAGGGATGAAGAACTTGCTCCAGAAATTATAAGAAACTACATTTCTCTCAGATGTTGAAATTGTCTCGTACGACACCCAAGGTTCAAATGATCCACCCCATCATCTAAGATTGTCATGCCAGTTGTCCCCTTTACCGCCAAGCTGCCAAGTAGCCGTGGCGCACCAGGTCGCCGCCTTATCCCTTGTCATGCGGTAGCGTCATCGCCTGTTGAAACAGCTGGGTGCCGGTTCCGGTCCAGCGTCCCGACTGGTGCAACCAGCCGTCCCGGCGCGGCGCGCACGGTGCCGCGTCACCGGCCGCGGGCGCGAGACGGTGCCGGCCGGCAGGTGGACTGTGTCACGGGTATGGTACCGGGATGGATCCAATCGGATCGGCCTCACAATCGGTACAGTCTGGATCTGAGGGTGGATCTGGATGCTCACTTTTGTCGATTAAGTAATATTTTTGGGGCTACAGGTTGAATTTAGATGGATAATCATGGTGCGTGAACTGATTGGCGTGGATTTGTCGGGAGACTTCGGACAAAGACTGGGTTGGATGCGGATTTTTATGGCCTTGATGTACTCTATCGGCGGGTCACCGCATTGCGCCATTGCCTTGATGTACTCTATCGCGGGTCACCGCATCGCGCCACTGCCTCACTCTCGCGCCGCCGATTGATGCAAAGCCACGTCACTCTGCGCGGGAACAGGTTTATAGTCGCCGGAAGGACGGCAGGGAGAGCGTTTGCGAGGCGAGCAAAAGTACACACAGTAACAAACTACTTTGGGCACGAAAATACAAACTTTTACAAAATTTCTCACAAACTCGGCACCAAAAAATGATGGTTTATTCTACCTGTGAATTGGCCCGGGTCTTCGGTTAAAAATATATTTCATAAGTTTTCTGATTTGCTTGAAACAGAGAGTCAGAACCGACGAAGTGCTAAATGGAATGGTTATCAGTACTCAGACATTTCGGGGGAACTTGAGCCCCCTGCCCCCTCCCTTGTATCCGCCACTGTTGTGGAAACAACATGGAAAAATCGCGATGGATCTAAAGTGAAAGAATTGTGACCAGCACTATCACTATTGTGACCCCTATCACTTGTACAGTCATAGGGGTTTTGTACCTATACTAGCATGATCACCCCTTAGATTTTACCATTACTGAATTAAAATTCACACTATCATTATTTAATACATATATGAGGAAGTTAATGAAGTGGAGGATTTCACGGATTGATTGGCAGGAATAACTAGTTGTCTCCTGTACGTTACCAACCGGGAGAGATAGGTATATGTGAGCTACCAGAGTTAGAGAAACATATGCAAAAGCATGCATGTACAGCCCCCTGCAATTGAATCTGTACACACTAGGCTCGGCCAGGGGGCGGACATGAGATATCTCTCTAGAATTCTGGGGGTTTTGAAGGTTCCATTTCTGGGTCTGACCGTTTTTTTTTGCAGCAAAATTTAACATGTAATTCCAATGAGACTGTTTGCAGGGGTTTGGGGCACGGGCCAGTTGGAAAATTTAAGCGGTGCTTAAGGGTATATTTTTATTTTTGGTATGTAAAATTGATCAGGCTATCTTCTGGGTGCAGTTTTTAGTCCCTGACATGCTTTTATAACAAGGAAAATCCACGATGAATTTCATGCTAATTCCTTCAGAATTCTGTTTCGAATGTTTCACTCAACCAATCAGAACGCTGTATTCTACCTTCTGCTACCAGAATCTAAGGTCTCTTGAACAAAACCCTCCAAAATACTATCATATGCTCAACATGCTACCAAATCAGGCAGTCAGCTGGCTGTCATGTCCGAACCGTATCTATAGGAACCGTGGGCTCGGCAGTTTTTGGCCAAATTCTGGACAACCTTTGCTCCCTCGGCCGTGATGGAACATACAGTATGTGTCTTATCCGTGGCTTTCGATGTTGTCCAAAAACTGGGCTCCAGATTCGGACTTATAATTTGCAGAAAACGGTTTTGATGGCTGTCGCGTTACAAATTAGTTTTTCGCTATTAATTTCTAAAAATGTATCTGCTGAGTATTAGTGAGCACGTAATCAATAGCTGGGAGCAAGACACACAAGCTGTGTGTCTCTGCACTCAGTATCACGACTCTGCAAGCAGTAGTTTGCTCACACTATAACAAAAACTTCTGAGCCTAGTGTGTACAGGTTCAATTGCAGGGGGCTGTACTTACGTTTCTTAGATCTAGGCCGGGTAAATATAAAAGGTATACTCAGCATAAAGAGATGTGTTTTGATCTGAAAGGCGCGCATTGCAGAGGCATTGCTGCTGTCTGTGAGATGTTGCGCGGGCGCTGCACGCCACCGCGTGTAGATCTACAGTTGGGTTATTGGCGAGGTGAAAGTGAGCGACATCCACGTCTCATAGGCGGCTCCAGGATATTTGGGGGGGTGCCAGGCGTGGTCGACATGATGGAGAATATGCACAGGAGGGTGCGAGTGGGAAGCAACGGTTCAGGCGGACCACCCGGATCGAAGCCAAAGGCCGCTTCTTGCATCCTGGGGAGGGAAAGGCAAGCGCAGGGCTGCCAATGCTGGATGGAAGGAGGGTCTCGCTCGCTCCCCCTGGATCCGCCTACGGCACTTGTAACCTCGTTTGGTTTTACTTGGCCTGGATAGTGAATCGACATTGAAGATATCCGAACTCACCGGGCCGCCTCCATACCGACACAATTCACGTAGTTGTGCTCGTCGTGGTAGCCAACCTGAAAACAAGGCTTATTTATTTTAGATCAGGGCAGCGATTTGAACTCAAATTGAAAAAAAAAAAACTCAAATTGAAAAAAAACTTCGTGTTCCGCGTATAACAGTTTCTGCAACCAGCAAACCCTGCGCTCAGCAAAGTATTGCTGTCCACATAATCCCCAACTCAGCAAAGTTTAGCCCTCTCTGTTGCCCCCTTCCCTCGCAAATGGACGAAATTAAAGCTGGAACATATAAAATTCTGCCCCGGATCCACCGATGCACGTGCTATAATTAAATAGAAAGTCTATCGTTGCCAGCAAACAAATATCCCAAGATGTTGATTTGTTTGACGACGTGTGTAGGAGCTGCCATTTAGCATAAGTGAGCGTCGGGAGCCTGACGTCCTCGACTCCTCTCTATCTGACGGGCATCCGCAAGTCGGTAACCGGTTGTTAACCCCCCCTCCCTCCCCCAGAGCACATCCCATCCTCCCGGTTGGCTCGGCAATAGGCCGAATCCTTCGGAGACCAAATGGCTTAGTGCGGTGGCCGGTTTTTCACGTTTGGAAAGATTGAGGGAATGTTCCGCCATCCCGCGGGAGTTATGTATGGTTAAAGAGAGCGCATCACGGCTCGGGATTTGTGGAATGGACCATTTTGACCTCAGAAGTATGGGTGCTTACTTGCCACGAGGTTCGGCTTCCACTGCTTGAATGTGCGTCAGTTGTGGACCCGCACTGGCTTTTCTTATTGTAGCAGAAATGTTTTTACGTGCCCCTTTTTATGTGCGAGTGACGCCGACCATAGTTGATGCGAGCGTCATCCATTTGTTAGCCCCCACCCCAGTGAGAGGCGTCTGAACACCTCTCGGGCTTTTTTGAGCCAAATAGAAAGCAGTGGTGGAGAGCTCTGTCGTGCTCGTGCATCTGAGCTCGTCATATTTTGCATCTTTTTGAACATGTCAGGTCTAGGTCATCTGAGGCCAAGTCACCAGGCCAGACCGAGTGACCTCAGCTACAAAAAAATGTTTCGGGTGGTAGCAGGGGAAAAGGTGTAATTTATCGGTCGGAGATCCGTAGCACATAATATCCCACCGAGTGACACAAGTTATGGTAACTTGACTTTTTAAGTCAATGACCAAGGATCAAGGAATGGTCGTCACACATCCGTTGGAAAGCCTGGGAAAACGGGAAATAGGAAAATATATATTTTTGTAGAAACAGCCCAGAAATACTTCTTCTAAAAATGATATGTTAGGCCCTCGCCCAGTATTAAGCTGCCAGTTTTGACCCACGGCTCATCTCAGGTTGGGGTTTCTGTGCTTGGGGTTGGATCCGGCTGAGGATAGACATTGCTTCTGTGGTCCTGGTTACAGGGCTTGTAAAACGGTCTGGCAACGCTGCTGCAGCCGGTGATTGGTCCCTACTGTATGGCACGGCCAAGACAAACGGGATGCAATTCAGGCCGCCCCCAAATTCCCCCACCCAATCAAGGGCAACATGTGTAGAACCAGAGCTGTTGACCAAAAATTGATTTAGATTCGGATCTGGACCCGAATCCGGATTCAGCAGAAAAGTCAGAAGCCGGTGACGAACGAAGTAAGAAACGGCTTCTATTCTGACAGTTTTTCCGGTCTCGTCGTTGTCTGTTGTTGTTGTTGTTGTTGTTGTTGTCTGTTCTGAGCGCTGGTATCAGAGACCTAAAACTTTTGTGGATAGAAGGCACTTCCAAATGAATGAGCACCACGGTTGTCAATTTTCAAAATTTTCAAAATTTTGCCCAGAATTTTGCATTATGTGATTTTTAACTTTTATTTTTCTATTTTTTGCTAATTCATCTAGACTCTTCAAACTTGCACCCTTTTACATCAGGGAAATTTGTAGTTCACACAAAAAGTTGGAAAGAAAAACCTTAAAATTTAGGGCTCTAAATTAGCTTTTAAACTTTGCACCCTAAATTTTGCATAAAACTCATGGTCTAAACTACAAGCTCGAAATATCTGAAGCTACAGCAGTTCAGGTTCTGAGTCAAATATCAACTTAAAGGCCGGTTTGTGCAGTACTGCACAAACACAGAAACAAAACAAAAACGGAAATTTAAGGGTCCTTTTTGGCCCATTCCGTAAAGGTCTGCATTTCCCAAAATATCATTCAAACGCTTATATCTTCTGATCTAAATGATAACAATTAGTTCCCATTTCAGATAATAAGAGAGAATAGCCTCCTTTATTATATATTTAGAGATAAAATTTTTCAGACTGAAACTTTTTATTTTATAGGCAAAAATAAAATATAAGTTTTTAAAATTTTTATTCTCAGCCCCCTGGTTTCCATACCATTATAGCTACGGTATTGAACTTAACACGGCTGGATAGAAAACTTCGTTGCCGTCATTTTTCTCACTCATACCCCCCACTTATCTCTTACGGCTTCCGCGCTATAAGCCGTAAAGTACATTTCAAAGTGGTAATTTTATCAGTTCATTTTTGCTTCACACCCGGGTTTGGGGTGGTTAGAGTCATTGGAGGGAAATAAAATTTTGCATGCAGCTAGGTAAGAGACATATGTCGACATTCCATCTGCAAAGATATCAATGAAACACCAAGTTACCTTTACAAACATGCCGTTTCTCCACGCAACGTTGTAGCAAATCACCACGCGTCACCCCTGCGTCCACGCCGCGGCAACACCGGCGATCGGCGCGGCCGTTTCTGTTTATTTATGGTCTGGTAAAAAAGTACCCATAACTACCCATAATGCATCACAAGTAATTAGAGTACCGTAAAAGTCCGAGTTTACAATAAGAGTATTATGTTTCTGTTTTTGGGCCATGGGTGGATCCAGGGAATAAGTAGGTTAGGTGCCCCCCCTCACCCCTTCTCCCCCATCCTCCTCCCCAACCCCCAATCGACCATCGGCGCCCTCTGAAATTGTAAAGACACGCCTCTCAAGGTCGATGACGCTCCCTGAAATGTCGCTTCCCATACGCGGATCCAGGATTGCCTATCGGGAGCGAGGTGGAAGGGGAAATTTCCTGGTGGGCGCTATCTACACCAGGGACGCCACTTTTGGGCGGAAAACCTATCAAGTAGGCGCTAAAACCTATCAGTAGACCCCGATACCTGCATCTCGGGGAAAACGACATTTCAGGGGGTGCCATCGAACTTTCCAGGGGTTTCCGGGACAATTTCAGGGGGCGCTAAGATTCTATGGGGGCATCTGTCCCCTTTCCCCTTGGATCCGCCTATGTGTTTCGGGGGGGCACGGAGGTGCGGTCGTTACGGGTGTGGGGGTAAGGAGCTCGAGCATAAGCGGATCCAGGACATCAGCATGGGGGTAGGGGCTAAAGAGTTCGAGCATAGGCAGACCCAGGACATCAGTACGAGGGTGGGGCTAGGCAGTTAGAGCATAGGCGGATCCAGGACATCGGTACGAGGGTCGGGCTAGGGAGTTAGAGCATAGGCGGATCCAGGACATCGGTACGAGGGTCGGGCTAGGGAGTTAGAGCATAGGTGGATCCAGGACATTAGTACGGGGATGGGGCTAAGCAGCTGAGCATTAGCGGATTCAGGACATCAGTACGGGGTGAGACTCGGGAGTTGCAGCATAGGCGGATCCAGGACATCAGTAGGGGGGTAGGGGCTACGGAGTTCGAGCATAGGCGGATCCAGGATATTAGTACGGGGATGGGGCTAAGGAGATCGAGCATAGGCGGATCTAGGACATCTGTACGGGGGTGGAGATAAGGAGCTCGAGCATAGGCTGATCCAGGACATCAGTATGGGTGTGGGGCTAAGGAGCTCGAGCAGAGGCGGATCTAGGACATCAGTACGGCGGTGGGGCTAAAGGGCTTGAGTATAGGCGGATCAAGGACATCAGTACGGGGGTGAGGCTAAGGAGCTCGAGCATAAGCGGATCCAGGACATCAGAACGTTGGTAGGGGCTAAAGAGTTCGAGCATAGGTGGATCCAGGACATCAGTACGGGGGTGGGGCTAAGAAGCTCGAGCATAAGCGGATTCAGCTGATCAGTACGGGGGTGGGGCTCGGAAGCTCGAGCATAGGCGGATCTAGGACATCAGTACGGTGGTGGGGCTCGGGCTTTCCAGCATAGGCGGATCCAGGACATTAGTAGGGTGGTAGGGGCTAAAGAGTTCGAGTATAGGCGAATCCAGGGCAGTACGGAGGTGGGGCTACGGAGTTCGAGCATAGGCAGATCCAGGACATCAGTTCGGGGATGGGGCTAAGGATCTCGAGCGTAGGCGGATCCAGGACATCAGTGCAGTGGTGTGGCTCCGGAGCTCGAGTAAAGGCGGATCCAGGACATCAGTGGGGTGGGGGTAGGGGCTAAGGAGTTCGAGCATAGGCGGATCCAGGACATCAGTAAGAAGGTGGGGTAAGGAGCTCGAGCATAGGCGGATCCAGGACATCAGTAGGGGTAGGGGCTAAGGAGTTCGAGCATAGGCGGATCCAGAGCATCAGTACGGAGGTGGGGCTCGGGCGTTCCAGCATAGGCGGATCCAGGACAATAGTAGGGTGGTAGGGGCTAAAGAGTTCGAGTATAGGCGAATCCAGGGCAGTATGGAGGTGGGGCTACGGAGTTCGAGCATAGGCAGATCCCGGACATCAGTATGGGTGTGGGGCTAAGGAGCTCGAGCAGAGGCGGATCCAGGGCATCAGTACGGGGGTGGGGCTAAGGGGTTCGAGTATAGGCGGATAAAGGACATCAGTACAGAGAGGGGGCTAAAGAGCTCAAGCATAAGCGGATCCAGGACATCAGCACAGGGGTAGGGGCTAAAGAGTTCGAGCATAGGCGTATCCAGGACATCAGTACGGGGGTGGGGCTAAGGAGCTCGAGCATATGCGGAGCCAGGATATCAGTACGGGGGTAGAGCCTAAGGAGTTTGAGCATAGGCGGATCCAGCATATCGGTACGGGGATTGGGCTAAGGAGATCCAGCATAGGCGGATCCAGGACATCTGTACGGAGGTGGGGCTAAGGAGCTCGAGCATAGGCGGATCCAGGACATCAGTATGGGTTTCGGGCTAAGGAGCTCGAGCAGAGGCGGATCCAGGACGTCAGTACGGGGCTGGGGTAAGAGGCTCGAGTATAGGCGGATCAAAGACATCAGTACGGGGGTGGGGCTAAGGAGCACGAGCATAAGCGGATCCAGGACATCAAGGGGCTAAAGAGTTAAAACAGGTAGGGGCTAAAGAGTTAAAACATAAGCGGATCCAGGACATCAGTACGGGGGTGGGGCTAAGGAGCTCGAGCATAAGCGGGTTCAGTACATCAGTACTTGGGTGGGGCTCGGGAGCTCAAGCATAGGCGGATCCAGGACATCAGTAGGGGTAGGGGCTAAGGAGTTCAAGCATAGGCGGATCCAGGGCAGTATTGAGGTGGGGCTACGGAGTTCGAGCATAGGCAGATCCAGGACATATGTAAGGGGGTGGGGTAAGGAGCTCGAGCATAGGCGGATCCAGGACATCAGTTCGGTGGGGGGCTGAGGTCTCGAGCTGGGGCATAACTCGGTAACAAATAGGCTGAATTGGGTGAAAATCTGCAGGTATAGGTGAAATACCGTCGGAAAACCCATCATATTTTATTTTGTATCTCCTTTCTTCTCGTCATGCCCAGTCTTTGCTTAACAAAGCAAACATTATGCGTGTGTTTATTTCTTTGATGATATGAACAGAGGGCAAGCGTGGTGCAGTATGCAGAGACATGCTAATTTAGGAAAACATGGGCCTAGACAGGGGATTGAATGGAGCCATAATGAGAACACAAAACCTAAAACTCCAACATTGCTTTGTTATAAGTATCAAACTGCTGAAAAAAACTCGCCTGTCAATCGAAATGTTTGGCTAACGTACATTGTCACCGGCTTCTCCTGCGCCAGAGCGGCACCTGCCGAGGCCGCAGGCCGAGGTTTGGGTTGTTGCAATATGTTTTCACCTGAAATGTGAACTGCCAGATATTTCAATAGTTGATAGATTCTGAAGTGCTGCCCCGAGGAGAATTATTATGGGTTAATAGGGTGTTCTTGGTCTGTCTCTTGGAGTCATGGACGCAAAATTTGGAACATTCAAAGTGATTATAGATTCTGGCATGTCCTTCGTCAGAATGTTCATGAGTGTAATAGGGAAACATTATGCAATGGGAAAAGTTATGGGTCATCGTATCAGCAGAGACTTCAGTAGTTTAAATGGTTATATAGTGGGAAGTCAAATGGTAAATAGTTTAAATCGCGCTGGTTGTTCTCAAATTTGTAGCCCGGGTTCGAAGATACATGTTAATAACATCAACGGACAGATATTAGAGTATCGTGTGTTTTTGCTCGGGCTTATCGAAGCACTGTTTCCCACTGCCAAGCGAGTGTTTAATGCATGCAATGGGGAGCCGCGGGCCTAGCCGCCGGTGCAGCCTTTCCGAGAACTAACCGACCTCCGACTGCTGGGAATCGCTGCCAACTGATTGGCACAGGTCACCTACCTTGTTTCAGCTGATATCGAATGCAGCGTTATAGAGCCAGTGAAGTAACGTACCGTCCGATCGATCGCATTTTCCCTCACTTTTACCATTTCCTCCGAATCTGCATGGCATTGCGTGTTTTTCTCTCGTTTGAGACTTTCGCCTCCTTTCCATTACGGCAGTCATCAGGTTCATCGCTGAATCGTGTTATAAATGCTTCGAATCCAATGCAGACAGGTGCAGATATTCCTTCCAAACGTGAACGAACTCTGATTGTACGTTTTAGGTTTATGTGTCCGAGTGAACTAAAGGTCATGTTTCTTCCTTACATTTCATACTGTTATCAATGGCAAAAGCTAATTTTTCGCACGCCTTGGGACTTATGCAAAATGAACTAAGCAATGTTATAGATTTCGAAAAGTGTAGCCCGTAGATTACGTCAGTGCGTGTTCACCCGTTGTTCATGTCTAGCGGAAGAGCTGCCAACTTTATCAGCCGACCATTCACCTGCGAATTCTGGCGGTCTGTTCGCCAGAGAAGCTTTCGGACCGGTTCCACATCAGCAAGTACCCGACTCTGAAGCTGATCAGGAATGGCCAGCCGGCCAAGAAGGAGTACCGAGGCCAGCGCAGCGCCGAGAGCTTCCTCAAGTTCTTGGAGGAGGAGATCCGCGACCCGGTGCGGGTCATCAACTCCACGGACGAGCTGAAGGAGGTGGGTGCCGCGCTGGGGCTGTGTGATGACGTGAAGTCAGTGAAGGATGGGGCTGAGATATGTCACGCTCTGATCACTGGATTTCATTTGAATAAAATTATAAAAATAACCCGAGAGTTAGGAGTCAAGTGATTTGCATTCATGTGGATTTCACCGGGGCGCATTTTTGCTTTTAAGTGGAAATTCTCCTGATTTGTATGCGCATTGGAGGGGCCTTGGAGGCCCACCATCAGGTTTCTAAGGTGACCACAGAACCGCACAAAACTGAAAAATGTTATCCAATGATATTTGGGAGAATTGAGGAGCGTGTCCATCGGTGAAATAATTTTTAAAATCGCAAAACAATTATTAAAGGCTTTGAAAGGCAGACTTGTATTCTTAAATCGTTGTACTGCGGCCTGAGTTGACCTACATATCATATAACTGGGATTATATTCCAATGTCACTTCACTTAAAGGTCACAGGTCAGTTATGCTGAACTTTTTAAGGTCATTCACTTAGGTTTCATGGTCAAAATTGTGATCCGGATCGGACTGCCGGTCAGGATAAATCGTGGAGTCATCGAGTCCATTAAGTGATATTTTCCCAGCATCCTAGCTTTTAGTAATTGGGGAAACAGGACTTTATGGACTCGATGACTCCTCGATGTATCCTGATTGGCAGTCCCATCCGGACCGGGGTTTGCACATGGAAACTCATTGACCCCATTGCGTTCAGCCATTTGATTGGCATCCGGTATGACGTATGAAAATTACTCGATGCTGGGGCCATGTCACAGTTTAAGGTGAAAAGTCATACTCCAAGGTCAATCTCAAATCTTCATTTCCAATCCGATGGTTCCTATAGTATTAGTTCTACGTGTACACTATGGGGAAAATACCATAGTGTGATGCTAGAAGTCCATGACTTTAGATGACGCTGACCCTTAAAAATCGGAAAAAGATTGTATAAGATCTTATATTCACGGTGATGTTTCATCGTCAATGGATTGTGGTCTATTTCGGCACAATTATGGCATGTTGTAGGTTTTCGGCATGGCAGATATTCTGCTTTTATTATCGTGTTTGAACTCGGAAGACTCAGGTCAGTACAGCCTACTAACCCTCTTTGTTGTTAAGATCTCAGAGGGGATCCTCCCAGACCCCCGTCAGACCAGACCCTGTTAGTGCCAGACCCCTCTCCAGTGCGGGTGTTAAAGCAAAGCTGAAGGTGGAACGAAATATACAAATGCTGTAGCGGGAGGACTGTGTTCAGCAGCGTTCTACGTGTCGTGCACCGGAATGTTATGCGTGTTTGCTTACTTTCGCAACTGCTATTGTTGGTGGGCTCGTTCGGTGAGTTGAAAAATAAAGCATAGAAGCTGCCAGCGCAGTAAACCGGCTGAATGTGACGCCCTGGTGTCAAAAGCCGATGACGTTAGTGATATTGTGTTGATACTATTCCGTGTTTACCGCAGGAGAAAAAGGGTCAAGTGATTGGTTACTTCAAAAGTCCCGATGCTCCTGCATATCGGTCCTTTATGAAAATGGCGAAGTCGCTCAAGGACGACTGCATCATGATCGCCGGCTTCGGGTCAGTTCCCAGCCGTGGTCCGGCTGTTTTGATATGTACCACTCCATATAATTCAGACAGGAGGGTGATTCATAACCTGAAACTGCATTACCTGCGGCCTCCTGTGTCTTGATGTTCGATTATAAAATGGGGATGTAGAGGGATGAATGTTAACCATATCGGGAGACCTCTAGGAAACCGTGTCGGGGGAATACTGAACACGAATCTTACACTTGTTAACGCCAATGTAGATAGCACAATGGAGCGTGTGCCGCGCGGCTCGTGACTCCGCACCTCTGCGTGTATAACAGGAGCGCGTGCTCCACCTTTGTGTACGGCGTGTGACGGTGCTCTGGTCTTCAGTGAAGAGTTCAGGGTGTTCCGGCCCGATAACTACGACTTGGTGGTGGTGCGCAAGCCCAGCTCCATGGAGGACGTCGCCCTGCCCTCCATCATCGATGTCATGAGCACCGACCGAATGACCGGCTGGGCCCGCCGCATCTGTGTTCCCCTGGTGAGAGCTCCCACAGCCGAGGCCAACCGGTGTGCCGAAATAGGCTTCCCGGTAGGGTGTGGAGTCGAAAATCCCGCTCAGAACTCGCCCATAGGAGTGGAAAATGTTCATCTTGAGGCACCGAAAGGCCTTATTTCAGAACCTTTCTTTTAAGAAGGAATCCATTTTTCGTTGACATGCACAAAATATGTTATTAATAGTCCATGTCATGGTCATACGCACAGGGGGCGCATCCAATTGGCTTAAAAGTATACTATTATTGGCCGAAGCACCGAGGGCAATCATATTTAGCTAGTTTTTGTACTAAGTCCCGCTGGCTACCGCCTGCATCCGCCCTGAGTGAGGTGGTGGGTGCTGATGCGTGTTTTGTGGAAGTAGCTTCTGACTCCGGAACTCCTCACGCCAATGGGGAAATGAGAATCACACCCTGGGCTTGGGATTATCGACAGCGATGTTCTGGTACATGGCCGAGGTGCAGTCTTGATGAAGATGATCATCTTTTTATCTCCTCTAAGACATTCAAGTCCAGCGTAGAACAGGCGTCAGCAAAGCGTGGCACTGCTCCCTGGCACGATGTTCCGTGAAATTTAGCACCGTGAAATACCATTTCGGACAAATTACTCGAAGTCCGTTTGACATGTGGGTAGTGTAATGGAGTGAATGACCGCCATTAATTTTCCTATTAATAGCCTTGCCAATTCTGAGCTTGTCAGGGACATGTGCTCGGAATCGAGAATCTACAAATAAGAAGTATTTTACTCAAATTCTATGTATAACTATAAAACAAAAAATCATCACAAGTTCCATCTCCAAATATTATCAAGTGGGAGCAACGTTCTCTCACTATCTGAAATGAAAGGTCAAATCGGTCAATTAGATCGCGAGATATTAAGATTTGAATAAGATGAGCAAAACTGCAGTCCTCCGTCAGAACGGCAAAAACTAGGTCAACATTTTACGTTTTGCACGCGAAACTTCGCCTTATCACAATAAGATTGACTTAGCTTCCCCCAGATAGCTGTCTTAAACCTAACTAAGCGTGCCATCTGATATTTCTAGCTTATAAGTCGGCCGTCAATTTTCAATAGCTTTTTTGCTTGCAACAGAAATACTGCGTCTTCGCGGAATAAATATTGTCGGACCAGCTCAAAATTTTTACTTGAGTGGCCCCTATTGCCTTATAAAAGGAGACAAATTTCAGGTTCGTAGCTTAAGAAGTAAAAATTAGAAAAATACGAAATAGGAAAAGTTCGTTCCAGAATTTCTAAAAAAATAGTTTGGGTTTAGATTCGGGCCTTAGTATGGGTGTCTGGCGTAGGAGAGTTATCACCCTGCAAAGTTGCAGAGTTCTGGTATCAATTCTCAGACCCGCGAAGAGGCCAGAATAGAGCCTCTTGAGAAATATAAATCCGCTTCGCTCCATGGATTTCGTCATGCACCTCATCCTCGTGTCATACGTCTGGAAAATGCATGACAGAAGATAGCGCCTTGAATTTGTTGATCGGATGTAGCCAGGATAAGAAGCATCAGCGGTAGAGCTAAGACCCACCACTACTTCTCTGAATGCTTTACATTTAGTATAATGGCGTGGCAGACTTTCCACCGTATTTTCACCCCTGCGGGACAGTCATCACGTTCCTGTCCACGTACCTCATCACACGTCACGGCGAAGCTGCTTCGCTTGAGACAGGAGCTGACGCTCGATGCGACAGAGGACAGCTCCGGTGCCCCCCCCCTCAGGACGTGCCACCGGACTGGCGGCTGAGGTTCAATGCCGATCGTGCTCGTATTTCCAACATCAAGGGCGCTGGTTGGTCAGCGTAACTCCTGTGTCAGGGGGGGGACTGTACAGTTTACTGTCATCTTTTGGGTGGCTGGCGGTTAAGAGAGAGAGAGACTGCTAGAGTTCAACTTTGATCCAGGGATTTTCCACGCTGAATTGTGACGCCGATCAACCACGCCGCATCATTGGTCGGGGTGGGGGAGTTTAGCATACACTTAACTTTGCTCTTAAACTTGGACATGAACATATGTGTTTTAAATGCACACTGTCGCAATGCCTCCTTTCTGATCAGAACATTAGTCACCGGGTCGTTGCCTTGTTTACGAGCCTCATGCTACACCGGTCTTTGAACTGCAGGTGCGTGAGATCACGTTTGAGAACGCCGAGGAGCTAACAGAAGAGGGTCTGCCGTTCCTGATCCTCTTCCACAAGCCAGAGGACACTGAGACGCCCAAAAAGTTTCTCCAGTTCGTCGAGGACAACCTCTACGAAGAGAAAGGTACGTCACGTCCGTCGTAGAGTTCCACCCTGAATGCTGTCGTTCTGAAGCAGAGTTGGTTTTGGACTCTGTTGGGTATCCCGCGCCAATTCTGCAAAGCGGCGTTGAAAGCCTACTTTGTCTGTGTTTACAGGCTTACAGCTATGCAAGTATCTATCCGTTTGTGGTGCCAGTGTGACTCGCCGAACAAAATTTGGGGTGTCTGGACCCCTCCTCCCTGTCAGCGATTCAGTAAATGGCTAACCCTTACCCCCTTCGGCGGTAATTGCCAGACATCCATTTCGTCAACAAAGCTTTCCTCCGCCTCAAAAACAATGGGAAAGCCGCTAAAGGCGCGGCAAGAAAAAGGTACAAAAATACCGGCGAAAATTCCGTTTCAGATTTTCGCGGTAGTTTCTTTCTGTTAGTTCAGGCACAGATCCAGGTAGCAGGTCACTCCCCCATTTTCGCTGGTTTTCTTCAAGACCCGTGTGTTTTCACAATTTTGAGTCTCGTTGGCCCCCCTCCCCCTAAAAAAACGAATCGGCCTAGGTCCGGCACTGAGTACATCAATAGGACAGGAATGAGTACTGACTTGAACGGATTGGAAGAAACATAGTGACTTTCTACTGCAAAATAGAAATTTGTGATTTTACTAATAGTTTAGCAGGATTAAATAGGCGTACTGCTTTCTACAAACTGACCAATTGAAAGGATCAACCAATCAGCTCTCGGTGCTACCACTCAGTCCTGCACTTTATTCTAGATTGGAAACTTTCTCTTGCTTTGCATATAGTCTTATCCTATAGGATGTAACGGCATCTGGTGGCAAAATTGACACAAGGAAACATTTAGCCTTTGGAGGAAGAGCGATATGTTTAGATGATGTGCACTGATGCCTCCCCCTCCCCCCTCATCCGTCAGCAATCGTCAACAAAAGCCAGACCCCCTCCTCCCCTGCGTCAGCGAGGCAGCAAATGCCAGACCCCCTCCCCCTGCGTGTCAGCGAGGCAGCAAATGCCAGACCTCTCCCCCCTTGCTGACGTCAGATCCTAACAGCTTAGCCTGGAATGGAAACATGCTGTCAATATTTATGCAAGTATTCAGCGTCATCACCGGCAAAAAAGGAGCCAGCGAATCACCATCCGTCCGTTCTAAAACTAACTTAATTGTGAATTTTCCTTATTGTGACAGAAATCGTAGCTTGAAATGTAAAGTAGGAGACCCGGACAATATTATTGGGACGCTTGTACGTATTATTATGCTGCAATGTGCACTTGTTATAAGCCCTGAGATAACTCCGCGCTGTATCCCACCGATTGGTTTATCGCATACTTAGGAGCCTGAGGGTGGATTTAATTGCTCGCTGTTATCACGTATGCGTCTGCATTGCAATGATAAATGTCCGCGCTTCATATTATCGTCTGTTGACCGAGTGCATTTTTCTGCTGTTAGACCCGTGCCCTGTAGTTAACCACCAAACAATACATCTCCCACCCGAGACGACCATGTGCTGTCCGATCGGGTGGTAGCGTTTTTACCTCATCTTCCGGGCAGCCTTGAGAGCAAACGCGAGAACTCGGGTTTCCTCGTCTGGCTCTCACATGTGCCCGCTTCAGGTTTTGGCGCAGCTCTCCGGTTTTTGTCTCCAGCTCGCCTCCCACCGCCGACGGTCCAATGTACTGCCACCCCCCTCGGCGTTAGACTGACTAGCTATTCGTAGCTGACCGTTTTGTGATTTTCAGATGGAATAAATTTCCTTACGGCGGACGGGATCACGTTCGCGCATCCTCTGCACCATCTGGGTAAGGCCAAGTCCGACTTGCCCCTTATCGCCATTGACAGCTTCCGGCACATGTACGTCTTCCCCGACATAAAGGTGAGGCGGGTGGGAACGCGCTCTATGATGCACGCGCCGTTTGGTTTGACGAAACAAACGCCAGTTCTGCCCAGTTTGAGGTATTTTGCGATGGTACGTTGGTTAAAAATGTGCTTCCAGTCATTAAAGATGCGAGATATTATGTCGCCTCCTGTTGATGGCGGCTGTCACAAAATGATTAATGGTTGTAAGATGAAGCAGCTGAGATAGCTTCCTCTAAAATTATGTATGGATGGAGATATCTTCAAAAGTTGGAAGGAAAAGCCTTTGTATACCAGCTTGGAGTGATTGAACGAGTTAAAAATGATCTAGATGATAGCAACACAGCCGGTACCGAGGCTATAACACAGTGGCCCAGTATCTTCTTTAGACCACTGCATGAGAGTGGGCTTAACGATTTTTTTGTGTGCAGGGATAAAAAATGTTCCAGCCGTCCTAAACTTGTGCACATTATAGTATCCATTCCTTCAATTCTACCCATGATTCACGGTATTGACTGTGACACTTTCATCAGGATATGGAAACACCGGGAAAGCTGAAAGAGTTTATCGACGACTTGCACTCGGGCAAACTACACCGGGAGTTCCATTACGGCCCTTCCAAGCCGCAGGCGCTGCCGCCAGGCTCGGCGCCCACCACCCTTCCCCCCCACCTCACCCCCCGAGAGCGTATTCAAGAAGCTCGGACCCTCAGGAAACCGGTACAGCCTCCTCAAGGACGAGCTATGATCGCGCGCCCGATGTTATCGCGCAAGACGGAATTGAGGTGTTGCTAGGATATAAATATTGTTGTTGGTCATCCCGCGTGTGGAGTGGTGCAGGTGCTACCGACAATAGTCACATAACCTTCAAAATTAACAATAGTGCCCACATTGCAATGTGTACGGAGCAACGATGTGAAGGAAATGGCGAAAGGAGGAAGGAATCTTAACGGGAGTTGTATATAACATTGTTTTTGGACCGTAGCACTTCTGTTTTACCGACCTATCAAATGCGGAAATCTTACGCTCGGAAAAATAGAAATTGTTTCAAAAGTGAATGTATTTGCGCTCGCAGAAATTTGGGAAATGATCCGAAAGTTGTCACGCAGTGGCATCAGGACGACAAAGGGGCAGAAGAGTAGATATCTTTATCCATCATAGACGTGTTGGTATGCTAGAACTCATGCCTTACATAACTGACAAGCCCGCAATGCCTGAAGCCTTGGGGAATGTATTTGCATCTGGCTTTTCCAAGCTACGTTCGACTGTTCGTTTGCTTTAAAGGATGTGCCCCCGTACTTGGCGCAGTCTGCATGGTGACGTCACAGGCAGGATTGCCTCTGGCGGTGTGTGTTGAAAGCCGCGTATGGGCTCGATAGCGCACGCTCGTTGCATTGTTACGATCGGTTGGGCCCTAGATTGTGAGAATTGCTGGATATCCGCGATAACCCTAGCCGTACGAGGAAAAAACCTTCGCCATTATTATACGAATTTTCTACTGGCGGGCGTCTTCCCACCCCGCTTCCGCTCCTTCGATTGAAATTTTGTGGGAGAATCGGCTAAGTTACTTGATTTCAGCGTGGAGTTTGTGGGTAATTGTTGAATTTCTGGACTGCTTTCCCCGGTTTTATTTAACCTGGGTTCCGTCAGTTTTCGCGTTTCTGTTGGCATTCTCTGAGGATGATCGTTACGTTCGGATATGTCGCCGCCGGATTCCGGGTGAAGGCTGTGTCCGAGATGGTTTGCCAGTGCGATCGGGGTGCAAGCCGTCGCTCTGACTCTACTGGCATCTAGCACATACGTGCACCTTAATCTAGACGCACTTCACATGCGGTGTTGTTTCTTCGTGTGTGCATAGCGTTACGAGATTATTTGTAGTGGCATATTTTGCGGGATATCACCAGAGTGCTTCGTGTGGTCCTGTCCATTCCATCTCCTGTTTCTGTGTGCTGTCTTCACATCCAGGATGCAAAGTGGTTGAGGGAACGGGTGAGCGCGGGTGCTGGTTTATGTGCTTTGACGAGAGCGGGGAATTAGCAGAAAATCGTGCCGATCGAGCTTCTAGGATAACCAGGCTGTTGATTCCTCCAGACTGCTCCCGTACTGTGCCGCACGTGAGCATTACAAACTTCAACCTCTGCCGTTGACGCTGTCCGTAGATCTGTTTCTTTTTTATAACTTGGTTCAGCTGAGTGCTCGGAAATAAAATCTATTTTGTGGGGTTATTGTGTCTGGTAAGAAAAATATCTTCGAAGTTCCACGTTGACAAACGTTCTTAAAGAACCACCGCAACGACGAAGGCCATTTTGCGGACCTTTCAGGAGTAAAAACGGGACTGGAATGTACTTGGCTATTTGAGTACCCTTTTTCAGAGTTAGATAATGATTGGTGTCAGTATTCAGGAGGCGACGCGGAAGCGCTTAGGGTATGCAGCAATTTGTCACGGTAAATTCTGTAATGACGATACAGCTGGCGTAAAGCACGAAACAAGTAAAATTAACCACTGAACGCTTCAAACCAGAGAAACTTAGTTAACTCGTTAGTTACATATTTATTTTCGTTCTATAGCTACCTCAACCCATAGTTTATCTTGTGGTTTCTCCGCACAAATATATGTTCCTGAAGAAAACGAAAGCGCGACCGTGCAGCGCTGTGCGCTCTTTACACGTTTCGCTTGCTGCGCGAGTATGAATTAGTGCGATCGAGACGCTTTGGATTTGCTACGAATTCGTTCTGTGCTGCATGACTTAACTGGACGAGCTCCGAAACTCTACAACCAAACCAACCCACACCAGCCAGGCTTGGGTTTATTCGGATAGTGGCACTGATCACGTGACCCTCACTGCGCAATCTGTACGCACGCTGCGAGGGCCCACAGCGCCCCTTCTCCATAGCAGTACCATTGCAAAGTAAGAATTCAAAATAGACAACACCACACCAGCACCCTAGAAGCTCGCCTGCCCGCCGTGCCGTCACACGTACGACGTCATTGGTGACGTCACCGCGTCTGTGACGCCACGGACGGCCGGAGCTGCGCGCGCAGTGGAGTCAGCTCAGCTAGCCTTGGCGCGCAGCACGGAGCGTTTTCCGGTGACGGCCTGGAATCCCGACTTGATGGAGGCGACGGTACAGCGCGAGCCGCAGGACTCGCACTGCAGGAAGAAGAGGCGCGTGTCCTTCTGCAGGATGGTGTCGGGCGACCGGCAGGTGTGGCAGGTGACGTACTCCTGTCGGCACCCACACCACAGCGCTGTCAGTCACCGCCCGTCCCACACCACACACACACACACACTATTGTGTACTTAAGGGTGCGTTACCCTCGACACATGCGCCACACGACATGACCCATCAGAACTAAAGCCCTGTTTCCCAAACAACAGATGTCAGGTCATTCGTTCATTCATCTCGCTACAAAGATTGCCCACGTGACACGTTGGTTGTAAACCGTAGTACGCTGCGCATTCCACGCTTTACGACCCTTCAGGTGACCAAGAACCGCTGCGGGCAAGGTCAGACGCGTCACAGTAACAGGTGCTCTCGCAGAGGCGGGCCCAGTATTTTCCCGAGGGCAGACTGCTATTGGGCAAATGTCTTGATTTCTCTAAATGAGAAAGCGGTTGCAGCTCGCACCACTGTCACCTGGGATGGACCAAAGCTGGCCAAATGGCAGTTCAAGCATGGCTGTGGATTGGCTACGCTATTTGCGCGAGTTAGCAGCTAGTCAGCGGTAGGATCCGCGCCCATTTCCTACTTCCCACTTCGGCCACTTTCGTGACCAAATTTTATGTTCTTGGCCCGCCTTGCGTCGGTGGGTCGTCATTCTCCGCGCGTACACACACATGCACATACATATGACACATGGGCTGGGTGCCCGCATTTGTGACCGCCTTGGCGTATCTTAGGGATCCCCCGCCTCGTAGCGGTCACGGAAAGGGGCTCACTGACTCACTCACCCACCAAACCCTGAGGCGCGCAGCTCCATGTGTTTACCCAAGTATTTATTGTGGAAATTTTTTCCGGTGCTAGGAGAAGGGGTGGCGTTCTACCCCTCGATCATGTGCAGAGTTGTCCCCACTGTGATCGAGAGGTGTTTCTGATTATAGGATAGTTTGTGTTGTAATCGAAAATACACGTGTACGATCTCAATCCCGTCCAGACCCTTCCTGACCACATCAGTTCGACATAAACCAAAGCTTTGTAATGTATTGGAAGCAGTTTCCCAAGTTATAGGCCCTGACCTAGGGACAGGATCAAAAGACGATCTCCTAAACAAGAGACCGTCCATAAAGTACCTAAGGAAAAACAGGGGGTAGGAAGTCAGCTACCATTTTGTTAGACGTTACAACAGGGCGTAAGAAAGTATTACCACGAGGGAGGAGGGTTAAAATTATAAGAACACATGTTACGTAATTTATGGATAGGCCCTCAGCTCTGACTTAGAATTAACACTGATGTGATTCGATGGAATCCACACATCATTATCATTGGATTTTTGAATTGTTTGTGTGACCTTTTATGAGGAGAGGAGCCGTGAGAGATTCGTGTGAAAACGTGTCCTGATGTCCAAATAACCCTCACATGCCTCCAGTCACGAGGCCATAGTTCCTTGGTGTTAAGAGCTAAATGCATGTTCGTGCAAAACACGCACAATAAAAGTTGTATAGCCCGCACCAATTTTCAAGAACTGGACGACGTTTCTGCAATATTCGGCAAGCATTAGGGGTGATGCAACACCGCCTCCCCGCGAAATTTCAGTGGGTTGTCATCGGCCTTTCAAGGAGTATTGTAATCATTTTAGGGAAGGCCCTAGTTTAATTGGACGAGAAAATATACTCTTGCTGGGAATTTATAGATTCAAGGATGACTTTTATGGAGTTTAAATGACACAGAAAACACCGTAATATGTCAGGGGCGCAAAAATGTGTATAAATCACAGCAAAAAGAGAAATAAACGGTTATTTTGCTAAATAAATTGCAAAAAGGCAACAGCAGCAGCAAAAATATTGCATCGGGCTTGAGCTTCAAGCACCGATGGAGAAGAGAGTTTACCGGTCGAAAATTCGGAACATTGAATGTGATAAAGCTGATGGACTAAGAAACGGGACACGCAAGTCCCCACATGGCCACCCACAAAGTGGGAGAATCAATCGCAGATCCAGGGGTGCAAAGGGGGGCATGTGCCTCCTTCGTTCGACCCTCGGTCCCCCTGAAATGGTCGCGGCGCCCCCTGAAAGATTGATGGCACCCCCTGAAAGGTCACTAGTCAGCAGCCTCGGCGATAACAGGTGCTGGCTGAATATGACACAGAAATTTGACTCACACGATTGTTTGCCTTTTCTTATGAGGAGTATACTATTGGGACACACTAGTTGAGTGAATTTCTGCCCTGCGGTCGTCGTCGTCATTTTTTCCACTCTGCTCCCGGGACATCGCCGCTCTCATCCTTGACCATGGCGATGGAGGCACAATGATCAAAATCCTAGAATGCTTAGTAGAGAATGACACCCAGGCGCTCTGAATTTCCCATTCACTTTCTTTATTTCTCACTTTTGGACCCACTTTTCTAGTGGATTTATTTTGACATAATTCAATAATCCCAGTGTATATAAAATCATCTAGTGTGGAAGGAAGGAAAATTGGGATGAAAAATGCGCAAACCTTAAGTAAGGAAAGTTATCGAGTTTAAACTATCTCTCACAATATTATACCGTTTGGACTTGCCACTCGCCTACCGTATTTTCAAACGTGAATTTTACACTCAGTATCCCAGTGCAAAACTATTTTTGAGACACTGCAGAGTGGGGCGCTGCGACATCCTAAAGATTAGCCAGCATACTAAACGCATCTTTCATTTTTTTACCGTCACCCTCCCACTCTCTCCTTGTTAGTAAAGTCTTCCATCCAGCAGCCGTCGCAAGTTCCTCTTGCAGTTATATTCCGTGAACTCCATGGCTCAAAACATATTTACATTTACACTTGCACTGGTAGCAGTGGCATCTCCATAAAGGCAAGGATCTTCCTGCTATTGGTAAGGTCGTACTTTAGTACCTCTCGCTCTGTTGGAAGTTTTGCTCTGCTGAGGGAGGATGATGGGCAACAAATGAAGAAGGCCTCCATAGATCTTAGCTGACCTGGGGATCATGTTTTCGGTTTTCACTCGTTGGAACAGATCTCTCGCGGCGGCTTTTGCTTCTAGTGATCATAGACGAATCAATTTCTAGATGTCCCCAAAAATCGATTACTTGGGTACATTAAAGTACGAACAAGATTCGGGCGGGTCAATTCGGCATAAACCTCTCTCAAGATCGTTCCCTGTCACCCGCCTCTCCTTACTATTGCACTCAGCTCACTTAGGTAAAAACACCGTCTTGGGTCAACGAGGCTATTTGACGCAAATCAGATACAATTTAACAACGTATCCTTCCTTTCTACTTTAAGTATATTTGGAATGCTCTATTCTGTCAATATTATTTCGAAAATATATCCACGTAGCTTTCCGGTACGATTTTTGATGAGCTGCGAATATGCAACATTTACTTCAGGCTGATTTTCGACCGCAGACTGTGACCTGATTGCGACGAAATTTTGAACGGATGTCGAAAATGAACCAAATAATTAAATATTTTCGGGGGCACTCATTTTTAAACAAAAGTGTGCAAACTATAAAGTCATATTGCTCATCAAAACACCAACTCAGCAGCATTTCATATGCTAGTAAATTCATGAAGGCTCACATTGTCCAGTTGCAGAACGGTGTGCGCCATCCAGCTTCGGCCAGGCAGGCTGCAACTGGCCAGAAAGTGAGGGGGACCATAAATCTTCAGCTTCCAACTCTGACACTACATTTTCCATTAAAAACTGAAAGCTAACCAGATTTGGGTCCTTTTTTGCTCCCAGTTAATTACGACAGAATATTCCCTGTGCCCCAAATCCGTTAAAAACGAAATATAAATTTTTGCTGGAAGTGAAGTTGCCTAGCCTCAGCAGAGGCACTGTTTGTGATTTCAGCCTTTTAGTTACCCTAACTGGTCCACAAGAGAACGTAAGACTTGAAAGAAAGGACGTGATTGAAATGTGGTCACAGGATGGAATGAGCTTCCGAGCAACAGCAAGGAAGTGAACGCAGGAATGCATTTTACAAATTACGACTTTGTGCTAAATCTTCTTTGGATGCCATGAACAATAAACTCCACCCGTCGGATCCATTGAACGAATTGGAACAAGTATCACATCGGGAGATTTGTGATTTCTGGTATTGTTGCATGGGCATAAAACCGCATCCATGACGGTGACAGACTAGGGTCTGCACATAAGTGACTGTTTTGGGGGTCAAAACATAACACCATGTGAAAGCCATCGGCTCAGTACGATCCTCAGTCCCTCTGATCATGCTATGATTTATTAGTCAGTCACATAATTAGATAATTACAGCAATCGTAAAATAAAAATCCAGGTAGAATTCACACAGCTCCATTCATGTTTTTAATGAGACTCAATTTTTGGGTCAATCGTCATTAATGCTGTCAGGTACCGAATATGCTCAAAATTCGCCTCCCCAGTCAGCAGCAGCCTGGGTCCGTCCCCCTGCGAAAATTCCGTGGCAGCGCCCCTGCTTCTTAGGAAATACAAATGTGTGATAACGGAAAAGTGTTGTCCCAATTTCTTACTTCTACCCAATTTCAAAATTGTTTTTATTCTATTCATGGTGTTTTATAGCACACAAATAATACATAGTTGTTTTGATTTAAAACACCAGTCCCATTAAAAAAACCGAATTTTGCTATGGCCTACGCTTCGGCTGTTTCCGACCTAAAAATCACCCTCTGAGCAAGGCTCCCCTGTACAGATAAACACTCCCGTCTGGCTTTTTGTCTCCTCTCTCTCTCTCTCTCTTTCTCTCTCTCTCTCTCTCTCTCTCTCCCTCTCTCTCTCTCTCTCTCCTCGGTTGTTTAGTCATTCTAAAATTTCCACAGCTTCTTCTGGGGAACGCTTGCAAGCCCGAATCAGCTATTACCACAATATTATTTTATAAGAAAAGTTGCTATTTCTTTCTGTAATGGAATACAGAAGTTACCGAAATATCATCAATCATGATTGGATAATTGGTCGGGTGAAGTCTGATGTTTTCGAGCTCAGTTTGGTGATTGTAAAAGCACTGATCATGGTTTTTGAGGGACAGCAAATTGTTAGGCTGACTTAAAATGATGAAACATTAGCTGCTAGATTTCACTTCTGGGTACGAGGAGGTACGAGGCACCCTTATAGATTCCTGGCAGTTTTTCAAACACAAAAACTAATTGACACATCATTGTAGCTGACCTCTCGCTTGTTTAGATTATCGATCAAATTAGAAAACACCTTGCTGAGATGACTGAATGCAGGGGCGGTAAAAACCGAACCAGTTTTGATGCCCGGGATTATGTAATATTAGTATGGGTAAATCCCATTGTTTTTTCAATGCCTTCATATTCCCCTATTTCAAAACTTGATTTGAAAACACGGTAGTCAAAGTCCATGTAAACTCTATGGCTGTGGCGGATCCAGAAGGGAGGGACAAAAAGGCATTTAACCCCCCTCCCTCCCCAACGGAAAAGCTTGGAGTATCGGAGTAAACTACGCTTTTGCCCCTCCCCCCCCACACACACACAGCGATCGACCTTTTTTTTGCCCCGACTCCTCTTGAGTTCATAAGCGAGATTCTTGTTCCTTTAACTCTAAACTTCAAACAGAACCAGTCAACTTTAGTGTAAACATTGGACCATGGATAATAAAAACCAACCATCTTGTGCGTATATTTATCACCCCGTCACGGTTTTGTCTGCCTTTCGCCTTGGATATCCCCAAAAGTTACCGTCAAGTTATATTGCAGCAACATTTTTCACACCGTGACGTTTTTTTTGTTGCAACTTTGGCTTGCCCCCAAACCGACCGACTAGATCCGGCACTGCTCAATGACACGTCCTTGTCCATTCAGCAGGGCCTGAGCAGCTGGATCATGTCCCCAGTCGGCTGCCACGTGACTGGCGCGTGCCCGGGGCGCAGAGGTACCGGTCACGCCGGTAAACAGGTGTCCATCTATTGGGAAAGTTTTATAAAACTTGAAATAACTTTTTCGCCGAGCCTTTTTGGTTTTGTGA
Source organism: Lepas anatifera (assembly GCA_034440635.1). Lineage (NCBI taxonomy): Eukaryota > Metazoa > Arthropoda > Thecostraca > Lepadidae > Lepas > Lepas anatifera. The sequence goes on from JAOTON010000386.1 coordinate 1,627,824, forward strand.
AATTGTATAGAGGAGATAGCCACAAAACTCTGTTGTTTCCGTTTTTCCGATTTTTACCCTGAATTTTTGGAAAACGCTTTCAAATTTCAGCTTCTCATATCTTTCTTATAAGGCAAAAATTCAAAAATGTACAACAACAGAGTTGTGGAGACTGGGTCCTAGAACATAGGCCCACCCACCCTGTTTCAATGATTATATCATGTGAAAAGTTATTCAAACTTTAAGTTTGAGAAATTTGAAAAAGAAAGTCAAATTGTACAAAAACAAGAAATGCATCAGGCTTGAAAACATCTGCCGTAACGATACACTTGTTATCTACTTCTGGTGAAAAAATCACGACGATAGCCACGTTACTTTACGAGATATTTCACGAAATATGCTCCCATAGAGTTAACATTGATAACGCACCCTTAATTCAAGCTGGGAACAAAACGCTAGGGAACAGGGGACATGCGCCGATTTTCACAGGAATTATCGCCCTTTCGGCATCATAACAGGCTGGATTTTTGTTCACTAAACCAAGCACGTGTCAATTCGGATGCCCGCTTCTTTAGACAAGTAAAGTTGATGGGTACTTCGAAGATCTTGCTCTGGGGGATCGAAATTCATCTACCTAAGACCACCAAATGAAAGTGGGGACAAGAGAGAACGCAATGATGAACACATTCACATCTTCCACACGCGAATCTTAAAGGGAATGCGGCGCCTTCATAAAATGATTTGAACGGAGATAGCCATGTGATAGAACACGCCAAAACTTGATGGATATTTCATTCGTCCAAGAACTTACCATTCGAGGAGAAAAGAATTTATCCCCAATCTATCCCGACTTCCCGCTTGTTTACGTGCTACAAGGCAATCTACGGAAGGCGATGTCAGGCTGCGCGTGCAGCGCCGACAATTTGTTCTTGCATGGGCACCTTTAAAATCCACGTGCGGAGCATGAATTTGGTACAGTTGATTATATATAAATGCGTATAACTTGCTTTATTGACTTGTTTAAAATGTGAAATTTGTTTGAATTTTTACCAGCAGGTTCAAACAAACAGGTTCTATCTGGCCTAAATCATTGTCAGGCTAATTTTATACTTTTTATTGGGAACAGAGCAAAATAAAATAAAACAAAATATTGGGCTTATTAGTAATTTTTCTGCAGAATTAGGGCCAAATCCATCATTTTCAACATATACTGATCGTCCCTAGACCCACCCTAGTCTGGAATGGCAACAAGGCGTCACATCCCCTTAGAATGCTTTAGCACAAAATAAGTATTATGCTGTGCCGCGACTTTTGTCCCAGCGCGACAGGAGTGAGTGGGGCGCGGCCACCGGAGCGTCAGCACCTACCCGGATGTAGCGCCTCAGCACCGTCTCTATCTGCTTCTGCTGGAACCGGCCCTTGATGATCAGCTGGTTGGTGCCGTCGACAGAGCCGGAGGTACCCAGCTCGGCGAACAGGAAGTTCAGCAGATGCTGCGGCTGCCGGTGGAGCCTGCAACGCCGAGGATTCACGTCAGCGCCAACACTCGCCTGCTCCAACAAATACACACAGGGACGTTACATAGTCACCAGCACAGAAATAAAGCTCCGGTCCCTTCCCTGACTGTTGACTCCCCCAGGCCTCTCCATCCGCCAGCAGCCTGCGATTCCCATCTCAGAGCATTGAGCAAACATCTCGCTGCCCAAAAAGCAGATAGGAAATGATCTCGCAGAACAAAATCCAAACGTTTGAGGCACAACATATCCTGCATTGTTGTACTTACCCTGACCCAAAGATCGCACTTTGGCTTTGAGGAACAGGGTGAAACATAGCTGCCATGATTCAGTCAGCAACTGAAGGTAACGTCAGCGGACTCACATCTTGCAGATGTCAGCGAAGTTGACGAAGCTGGACTTTTTGGCTCCGAGCCGGACGACCTGCGGCGGCCTCATGACGAACTTGCGCTTCTCGCCGGCCACCATGTCCGGGTTCTTTTCTCGCATGATGTCGAACACGCGGGTCAGCAGCTCGTCGTAGGTGTAGTCTCGGTCCGTGCTGAGCCAGACCGGACCCTCCGCCTCCGCTGCCGGGTCACACGGGCTTACCTCACACACAGCTCTCTTCCCAGACGGACAGGCTTACCTCGCACACAGGTCTTGTCCCAGACGGACAGGCTTACCTCACACACAGGTCTCTTCACAGGCGGACAGGCTTGCCTCACACACAGGTCTCTTCCCAGGCGGACAGGCTTACCTCACACACAGGTCTCTTCACAGGCGGACAGGCTTACCTCACACACAGGTCTCTTCCCAGGCGGACAGGCTTACCTCACACATGCACGTCTCCCTCATACAGGCCTCCCCGCGCGCAGGTGCAGTGTCCCAAAAGTCAGGGTTTTGGATGGGGAAGCGCGCCCAAGCAAGCTTAATTCTCCTTAATTCTCCACTCACTCATTATGCTTGGGAGCCTAATATTCCACTCCAACACCACATGCTCCTCTTTCCTCCCTGTAATGTCTGGACAGCTTCCTTACATGAGCAGGGTCAGATCATGTAGATACAAAACCAAAGTTCAGTCTTCACCTCAAGACGTTGTATAAAAAATAATAAAGCACTGATTTACAATAAAACCTCACAGAGGGCACACATGTTTGAATTTGCTTACAGCTATGATCTTTGATACATTTTAATATGAATTTTCCCCTTCACACCCAGGGAGGCATCCTATTTTTCGAACACTCCCCAGACCCCCCCCACCCCAACCCACAAAAACATGTACCCACACGTCTCCCTTACAAACACATCTCTCTGATACACAAGTCTCCTTCACACATACATCTGCCTCATACAGGTCCCATAGTGCGGATACAAATTTTGATGATATGGAAACACCGCCGCAAAACGACACACATAAACAAGTCAAACATTAGTGTAAGTCAGCATCGCCATATCACCTACACCCAGTTTTGTCTAGAGCTCAAATCCGAGTGCCATTGAAAATTGAACAGCAATTACGGTGGTCGTTAATAATTTGACATAGTCCCTCTTCTGGCTCATGTGTGACCACTGGGTTACTGTTGCTAGGCGTGCCGTGCTTCCTACGACCAGTCATGGTACAGTGGCTCACGTATTACCTGGCTCTTCGTTTTCCACGTCCTCTGCAGCAGCCACCAGCTCTTCAATGTCCTTCTTCTTCTTCTTTTTCTTCTTGCTTTTACTGAAGTCCATGTCAAGGTCCAGCTCCATACCCTCAGGTTCCTGCAAGTGAGGGCGAAATGTGCAGACTAGGCGCGCCGGTGCCTGATACGACATCTGCCCACAGGGTATATTCCATTCCCTTTTTTTCCTTTACAAAGCATTCCCTTAAAAGGGAATGTTTTACTTCTACGTTTTTTAGTGAAATGGTGAATTGGCAAAGCATGCCGCGAAACTTCTACTGCCCTGTTTCGTTTCGCTCAGAGCTCGCTGTCTTTCCCCATTTAAGGCCGATCCCCTTCATGTTTCCATGGTCACACAACAGGGATCTGCTAAAGCTCGATTTCTATACAAAGTTCTCGAAACGTAAATCAAACGAAACAAGCCATGATCTAGGTCGAGAACAATCGAATATCGGTCAAGCTGGCATAAATGTTTAATGACTGATCATTCGTAGATCAGGCGCTTTTAAGACGGTGGTTCTCAACCAGGGTAGCCCCATTTGGGCTAAGAAGTTATTCAGTGAGGGCTGTGAAGACCTATGAATTTAAACCACGAATGTTAAGACGTTTTTTTTTTGGGGGGGGCTCTGCGATGCATCAACGGCCGCTGTCAAATGAACCACCTCTTTCCAGGCTGAAAGGATTTCCAAAACGTGAAATTGCTACTTATACATGGAACTAGCCCAGCCTTGAAACAGAGATTTACCCAAATTGGACGCACCAACCACTACACCTTGATAGCTTTCACACAGCTCCCACCGATTTCCATTCATACGACCCCACACTGAGATTCGCGGAACCTACCTACGATATACCTGCTATGACTGGAATACATTTTGAATTCTGAAACCATTGACGTAGGAGCACAATCCTTCAGATAGTAACGCTCCGGATTGATTTTCTTTGTAAAAAAAAACGCTAGCTAGGTCAAGCTAGCGTTTCGACGATGGTATTCACAATGCTGAGAAACCATGGCACCCTAGGAAAATGTATTCGGTGGGCCTGGCTGGCAACGGAGCACGAAGCTGAAAAACATGTTGAAGAAAATGAAATTGTATCTTAGATCTGGCGATAACAATTTTACAAATAGCGCGTGTAGGTGACCTGAAGATATTGGTACGCAATACAACCTTTTTCGATACATCAGCATTAACTTCTACGGGTTGGATCATGTGGTTCTGGCTGTTGATAACGCACTGACGTGTTGTAAAGGCTGGAAACCTTCAGCAAACAAATGGAAAAATTTCTGAAAAAAAATTCTAGAAAAAAAGCAGGAGACTCTCCAGAAAGTGAGTCTGAAAGTGAAAGACGTACCTCCTCCTCCACCGGTGCTGGTGGTTTGGGTTCTGAAGGCGGTAGCGCTTCTCCGAGGTCATCGAGGTTCATTGGGGCCTTCTTCTTCTTTTTCTTCTTGCCGAATGTTTCCAGGTCAAGGCTGATATCTATAAAGGTAGCCAGAAGCAAAGTGAAAAAAAACAGAGTTGAATGAACACGAACACAATGAAGATAAGAGGACCGATGAGGTGAAAACAATGAAAAATAAGACGTAGGATGACGTTAAAACAACGAAGATAAGACACGATAAGGTCCGATGATAAGCTGTTAATATACCACTAGTGCAGTTAATTACCTCGGATAAAACTTTTTAAGTCTGTTGATTACAGCACAATGCACTAAATAGAGCAGAAACATAACCAATACCTTTTGGCCGCATCCTGGGATCGCCATCACGTGTCAAATATGAACACTAAAGTCACAGGTTTTTATGGTTAAGTCAAGTCGACAAGTCGAGTCGAGTGGATAAGTCAGATTCTGTGACCTTTGTGTTCATGGCCGATGCCGGGTGGCGAGTCCGGGATGGCATAAACACCATGGTGGTGGTGTTGTTCAAACGGTTACCTCATTCGCTGTTAAAAATATCATGAACAGAACCAATAGCGCTTACTCAACAAGCACATTTGCTGAAATTATCAACTTATGTCCTGCTTGGTCACAAGGGTCATGGTGGTATTATGAGTCGAAATAAACTACAATTCGGTGTTATTCCAGAGACCACCACTCCCAGAACCTCTAAAACCTCCATAAATTAAAAATTTCTATAAATAAAAAATCTCCATACGCTAATAAAGTGGGTGGGAAAAGACAATCGAGTCTGAGGAGGTCGGGTGGGCGCCTGCGCGGTGCACTGACCGTCGTCCAGACCGAAGTCGGGCGCGGGCGCCGCCGCCGCCTCCTCGGCAGCAGCTGCTGGGGCTGCCGCAGGGGCGGCCGGCGCCTCCGCCGACTCCCCCAGCGCCGCCTCCATGTCGAACGGCGTCTTCTTCTTCTTTTTCTTCTTCTTTGTAGCGTCAAATATGTCCATATTCTGCCGGAGATGAGTGCGGAGTTAGCGTCTCAAAAGTGATGTCTCTACTTACCCAGGTAGGGTAGCAACACCAACACGTAAATTCTAAAGAAACATCGCACCGTCAGGGAATTTAAACTGAGCTATCAGTTAAATAAACTATGCTGTACACACCCCGGTTTCATATTTCGTTTCTCTCTGAACTCATCTTCACGGAAAAAGGGCTTCAAAAGCGTACTCATTTGTAGCGCAGTGACATCTATCAGTTGTTCAGCCCTGCCTCCCCATGGCCTAACTGCCCGCGGCGGATCCGCAGACTTTGGGGCGGCGCCCAGCAGGGGAGTTGGGACCTCAGAGGTCGATAGCCGTTCATAAAACGCACTGTTTCTCGGAAGACGATGAATCCTTGGAAACAAAAATATGAAACCTGGGTGTTCCTGGTATGCTCTGCACATACTAATCTCGGTTCAAATCCAATAATAAAGATGCCACATTCTCCTCAGGAAAACACTAGCATGGAACTAGCATATACGATCTGCTATTGTTATGGAATCCCCTGGACTTTTAAGAAACAGGATGGTTAGCACATTAAATATACGCATCTCCAACTAATTTGGACACTTGGTACGATCGTTATTGAAATCAAATTTCTGCAGTTTAAATACAAAATAAAAAACAACCTAACAAAATTTACCATGAGAAAGTTTAAAATTACTGAAACAATCCGACCCCGAAAACTCTGTTCAGTTGAAATCTGCAGTGTGCCAAATGATTTGGTTGCCATTGCTCTTCCATCTTTTTAGGTTAATTCACCCAAATTCTACCTCCTCCCCGATAACAAGTGGGGTGAAAATTTATTTGGTCTCTAAAACGCGCAGTACGGGAATCCGCGTAACCTCTGATGAGGGGAACAGGTACCCGCCCACCCTGAGACCCCAGCAGCGACGCCAGGCAGCAAAAATAACAGATAATAGCTTATCTTCTTGGCCGAAAAATTTCAAACGCTTTGGTCACGTTAATTTTGACGTCACTAGGAGATCAAAGTATGCTCTATAGGAGTACACAACGGAATCTATGGTTTGTGTTATAACGGCTAATCGAAAATAGCTATAGAAAATATATAAGCACCATTGGAATCCTCTCGCCAAGCATGACAGAATAATGTATCATACGACCTTATCATATCAAATCCTAAAACTGACCTGGCCTAAGGTCATGTTAAAATTAGCATAAGTCCTAATGCATATTATTTGAATCGCTGTGGCAAGCCCAACACAATTATGTCAAAATCAACGCTCTACCACCGTTGACTGTGAAGTCATCCAACTTACTAGACTGGTGACCTGATCTGATACACCTCGGCCTAAACTTTTGTCACACGCTGCAAAAAAGCAGGTAACAGGTGCATTATGCACCACCATTTTTTGGCTATATGTAAGTCACCTTACGGGTCCATGCTATTGCCCCCCTTTAGAGTGCGCGTTACAACACTTTTTCGAAATCGAAACTTTTTCACGTGGTTTTGGACGGTAGACAAAAATATAAGGACAATCCTGCTAAAAATCGTCATTTTCTCGAGTTTAAGCAACGGATTTTCACTTTTTAACTTTCCCCTAGTGGGGCGGAAGGGTGCTGACTAACCCCCATACATATTTTTCGTCGTCGCGGAGAAGCGGGGGCACCAAGCGCCGCCGTACTTGGCACAGCTTATCATTAATCAATTCCGCAACTTCCCCTCAAAATTTCAAGTTCGGGTCATCTCGGGTCAGGTCACCAGGCCAGGTCAAGAGACCTCACTTAAAAAAAATGTTTGGGATTGCATAACTCGGATTGGGGTTGATTTATTAATGTGAAACCTTTTCAAATAATGGGCCCACCGGGGGCTACAAACTATGTTTCGGTATCTTGTATATTGTTGACCTAAAGATCAGGTATGAGTCATCACCTCTCCATTGGAAATGCATGGCAAAAGCGCAAATTTGCCGAAAAATGTTTCTTTTTCTGTATATGAAGCTTATAGGGACTTCTTATTCCCGGCATCGTAGTATCACAGGCCACTCGCAAGGTTCATTTTGCAAGTTTTCACCTGTGACCTCTGAGAGGTCATTTGGGTCTACCTAAGCACGTTTTGAGACTTATGCCAATAACTGTGCAGTAAATTGTAATAGAGCTGTCATTTGGATACTACTATGTTTGATTTGTGATTACGAGTCGAGTGATATGCATATTGACTGCTTTTAGTTAGATGACCTTGACCTAACCCTAGGTCATGCCATTTTTATACTTTGATCTAATAAGGTCATATTGTGCATCATTGGAATCGCCATAAAGAGAGAAATCGAATAATGTTTAAATTTTGGCTCTAACATAACTCGGCCAAACGCTAGAGTAAAGTGTTTAAATTGTGCTATTTTGACCTTTAATGACCTCAATATTACTGTGAACTAAAACGTTACGGGAAGTGTTTCTTAATCGGTTCAATGGTCTATCAAACCATTCTTGTGTTTTTTCGCTACCCCGCTCAGGAGCCGAATTGCCGCCCCGGTAGCTCAATTGGTAGAGCGTTGGGCTCCGGCCCGCTGCTCAGAAGCATGCAGTGGCAGTGCATGTCCAGGCTTGGGATCGGTTCCCCTGAGACGCTCCGGCGCTCAATAGTTTATCCGACGTAGGTCGGCTGGCAACTGACTGGTGAGAGGGTGATCCGAGCGGGGCGGTCGTCCCCATGCTTTGTGGGACGTTAAACTTCGGCTTCTAAATTAACCCTTCATTGTGGCCGCTGGTCGTTCGGGTGGTGGGATTGGGGTCTCCGTGACAAGTTCATTGATGACTTAAGGGAGACTTCGACTCCAACAGCTGTACTAGGAACAACTTGGACAAAGTTGAAAAAATCGAAGGGGAGGGCGGGTGGCAGCACTAGCCCAGCTTGTCAAAATTGGTTCCGATGTCACTCTGCTTTTCAGCCTTAGTGATGGGTGCACTCTGGCTTCTTTATTTGTATTGTAATAATAATCAAATATTGCAGCAGATTCGTAGTTTGCGTTTTGGCAGAACAGGAATACGATATTCATGTGTTGAACAATTTCCAAGCTAAAAATTGAAAGCCATCTATATACATAAGTTGGAAGATTATTGTAATGTTTTATCCAACAGCACATCACACTGTTTGCGTGGCACCACGCTCTCCACGTAGGCAGTCTCAGAGTCATCCAGACCGGCCCCTCAGACTCACGTTTGCGGCATTTATGTTCTTCAGAAATACTAAGGACTGATGTTACGGACTAATGCACTCCATCACTAAGGCTGAAAAGCAAAGCGATATCGGAACCAATTTTGACAAGCTGGTTTAGAGCTGACCCCCCTCTCGAATTTTTTAAATAATTTTTTTCCAAGTTGTTTCCAGTACGGATGTCGGAGTCGAAGTCTCACTAGTCACCAATATTAAATAATTTTTTCCAAGTTGTTTCAGTACGGATGTTGGAGTCGAAGTCTCACTAGTCACCAATAGACTTGTCACGGAGAAACCAAACCCACCAACCGAACGACCAACGCCCACCATGAATGGTTGATTTAGAAGCCAAAGTTTAACGTCCCACAAAGCATGGGGACGACCGCCCCGCTCAGGTTACCCTCTCACCAGTCAGTTGCCAGCCGACCTTCGTCGGATAAACTATTGAGCGCCGGAGCGTGTCAGGGGAACCGATCCCAATCCTGGACATGTACTGCCACTGCATGCTTCTGAGCAGCGAGCCGGAGCCCATCGCTCTACCACCTGAGCTACCGGGGCGGCAATTCGGCTCCTGAGCGGGGTAGCGAAAAAGCGGAAGAATGATTTGATAGACCAATGAACCGATTAGGAAACTTTTCCCGTAACGTTTTAGCTCAGAGTAATATTGAGGTCATTAAAGGTCAAAATAACACAATTTAGAACACTATACTCTAGCGTTTGGCTGAGTTAAGTTAGAGCCAAAATTTAAACGTCATTCGATTCCTCCCTTTATGGCGATTCGAATGATGCACAATATGACCATACTAAATCAAAGTATAAAAATGACATGACCTAGAGTCTGGTCAAGGTCATCATCTGACTAAAAATAGTCAATATGCATATCACTCAACTCGTAATCACAAATCAAACATAGTAGTATCCAAATGACAGCTCTATTACAATCTACTGCGCCGTGCTTTCGCCATGCATTTCCAATGGAGAGGTCATGACTCATACCTGACCTTAGGTCAACAATATACAAAATACCGAAACATAGTTTGTAGCCCCCGGTGAGGACCATTATGTGAAAAAGGTTTCACATTGATAAATCAACCCTACTCCGAGTTATGCAATATCAAACATTTTTTGAAGTGAGGTCACTTAACCTGGCTTGGTGACCTGACCCGAGATGATCCGAACTTAAAATGTTGAGGAGAAGTTGCAGAATTGATTAATGATAAGCTGTGCCAAGTACGGCGGCGCTTGGTGCCGCCGCTTCTCCGCGACGACGAAAAATCTGTAAGGGGGTTAGTCAGCACCCTTCCGGCCCACTGGGGGAAGGTTAACAAGTGAAAATCCGTTGCTTAAACTCGAGAAAATGCCGATTTTTTTGCAGGATTGTCCTTCTATTTGTGTCTACCGTCCAAAACCACGTGAAAAAAGTTTTGATTTCGAAAGAAGTGTTGTAACGCGCACCCTACTGCACATGTTAGTGATAATAAACAACGTTATAATGTAATGCATAATAACATTGTTTATAATAATGCTAGGATTACTATAATAATGTTAACAATAATTGGTCTCATTGGCTCTTTGGTTAACAATAATTATGGATGTTAAAGATAAGTTGTCCAATAATAATATGATAATGCATTTACACGGGGGCGAAATTCGCCCCCCCCCCGCCCTCCTGGTTTTCCCCGGATAACGTAAACACGAAGAGACGCAGAGCAACAAAACTTACAGTACCTTATCCCTGATCAATTCTACGCATATCACCAATTTTTAAGGTCAGGTCATGTCAGGTCAAGGAGCTATCTAAGGTCAAGCGACCCGACCTCAAAACCTAAAATTGCGAGTTTGAAGCGGTGCCTAAGGAGTATCAGCCAACCGATCCATTTGAAACTCTCACAATATGATGATGCTATTACGGTCTAAGAATCTGTTATCTCGGACTTTTGACATTGTTACCTAAGGTGGGGCCAATTTTTTGGTCACCCCATTATAAGTCTATGGAGAAAAATAGAAAGGACTCGTTTTCGGTAAATACGGGATAGATAAAGCTGAAAATGCTCAAACGGTATATTCTTACCGCAATCTTGACTAAAAAGTTGAGTTTTTGACCATCTGACCTCTCAAAGGTCATGTCAGGTCACATGAGCATACAGTGATTCTTTTGCCAATAACTTCTCATTGAATTTACATAAAGCTCCCATTTTGCTTGCATTGTGCTTATATTGTCACGGGTAGTTGATTGATATGCAACATAACCATGCCAGGTCACCCTGCGACCTTGACCTAGCTCGATGTCAGGTCATTTTCACAGTTTGATCTAGCAAGGTCATATTATACATCATTCAATTTGCCACAATGAGGAATCCAATGATGCATAAATATTTGCTCTAGCTCTGCTGAGTAAAAATCTAGAGGGGGAAACGTACACTGCCCTGTTGTAAGCCAGGGTTGGAAAAACCCGTTTTTTTGTAAAAAGCCCGCGGGTCTGGGTTTTTGCAGTTTTGTTTTTTAAGGTTTTTTCCTGGTTTTTTATTTGTGTTTCGTGGCATTCTCGTCACACCATTTCTAGATTAATGTCATTGTTTGAGCATGCATTAAGACTGTGATGCCTTCAATATCATCTTTGCCTATCAGTATTTGCCTCAGGTGGCGGAGGGGAGAAGAAGCTCCTATTCCCCAACTGTTCTGAAGTACCCGATGGACGGCAGCGCGCTTCCTAGTTCTATGGGCATCCACGGATAAGAAAAATGAACCGACTTTTGACCAGAATAACAATTTTTGGGGCTTATCAACTCATCCAATGCAATGGCTATACGGCGTCGTCGACTCTTGTTACTGTTTTCTCTTGGGAGCCGGATTCTCCGTACCCAAGGAATCCAACGGACGTAAACCCGGGCGACCCCGTAGAAAGCAAGTGCGAAAAGCACCACACCACTGCGCCCTACAGGAATTTATTTTCACTTTTTTCTAAATCAGTAGCTCATATTCCTCACGGACAAATACTAGCGCTGAAAATCTTAGTCCGGTACATCAATAAAGGCCAGATCACAATTATCCGAGCATAGTAGGGGCGTATCCATTATTTGCTCAGGAGGGGCGTGAACATAGGCTCGCGGTCACTGCATGCGGCCCCAAGTGCAAAGATCGCTAATGAAAATAAAAAGAACGTCAGCGGTGGCTGATGGGATCCTGGAGTGAATCAGTGTGGTTCATGTGACTTTTATTGACTGTGTTTATATACCTTGCTTGTTTCTTTGTCTATCTAGCTAAATAAGCGTGGTAGGCTGACACCTTGTACATACTGACTTAGTTTCCACAGTCAGATTATGAACTGTTCAGACTGCTGACAGGGACACATCATGGTTAGGTTCAAATGCTATTTTCCCATCACTTCAACAGAGACCATGATATAGTGCTGAGCTGGTGTGCAAAGTATGGCACTTTCGATGATATATTTCAGTGCAAGTGTCCTTGGGGAGGAGCGAGCAGTGCAATTGTTTAACCTGGTGCAAATTTGCAAGACTGGTGCCAGGGAGGCAGCACTGAAAACCAAAGAAATAATACATGAATGCTTATAAAGACACAGGAAGCAGCCTTATTTAACTAGCTAACTAATAAGATGGGCAGCATTGCACTGTGTGGGTAGGGATGGGTGCATTTTTCGGTAATTCTGAAGGAAGACAAATCACTTAGACCCTTAAGAGATATGGTTTCTGACCCTTTCCACCTCACTCTCATCGATGCTCAACACAGCTGTCTGCGCCCAACGACCAATTCCCCAAAAATGAAAATGAAAATCTAAGTAGTAGGTATTATACCCCACCACACCACACACAGCGCAGAAGACTGTAACAGTGGTAAATGTTGAGACGATACCAGATATGGTGATTTCCAATCTTGCATTGATGCAAATAAAAACCTTTAAATTAATAAACGTTGTTTTAAATAACTTCAGATAGTAACAAAATCCTTTAAAGTGTCAAAATTTTCTTTGAAAACATGCCATAACCTAACCATACCTAACCATGTTTTGATTTAGCGACGTTGCCTGGGCGCACCTAGCCTGGCGCCGACTTTCGCCTCTGGCGGCCTCGGCTTTGCCGGCGTTAACGCCCGGCAAAGGCCGGGCCTTCGGAGGACTCAAGTCCGCTCGCTTCGCTCACGGGCTGCGCTCGCTTCGATCGCGTACTGTCCTGATTAGCGAAAGCTTTGAACCACACTGCGTTGGAAATATACAGATTTTCCTGCAGTGCCGGTCAGGTCAAAGGTCAGTCAAAGGTTGAGGTTACCTCCCTGCGGGAAATCTGCTGAATCATCAACACTTTTTGGAATATTTATCATTATTCTGGAGTATTTACTAAAATTGAGTTATTATGATGGAATTGAATCTGGCATCGCATTTCACCGTCATGTTTGTTTATTGCACAGTTCTTTCGGCAGTGAAGTAACAACACATGAGAGGTATACAAGGGATTTGGTGCCTAATTATATAGTAAAACAAAGTCAGTGCGGGCAGTGAGTATTATATTTGAGCTCAGTATGTCTGTTGACGTATGTAACCACTCATTACTAGTCCGCAATGCATTTGTTTGGCTTCCTTCAGTTATACCCATTTTCTCCCTAATATATTGCAGATGGGTTTAAATTTTAGGGGGTTGGTATTTGAGAATTTTAGATGGATGGTGCAACTTATCTAGCATGCCACCATACTTTGAAGACTGGGTGCTGAGGTAATAGCACTTGATAAACTGCATTGGTAGTCCAATCTGGATTGTACTTTTGCCATGGAGCCAAGGTCAATGATATGGCATATGGCTCCCAGACTTTAGTAAAAAAAGTGCAGGGAGTGAAATATTTCAATTTCACACTTTTGCATGGTATAAAGATGATGGTTCAGTCTAGAACAAGCTTATAAGAACTATCTCAGCCCGCATTGGGCAGTGTTTGAGCGCTACAGACTGTTCACTGAAACAAATAATCTAACAATTACAGCACAATTGACTCCAACTTCCTTCAGACATCAATATTTTCCATAGTTTCCAGTCATATCAAGCAAGTTGAGCTTAAGCATACTCACCACTTCTTCCTCAGCCATGCTGGATTCAAAATAGATAGGTGTCCGCCTAAATCAAGATGACCAAAAATTCACTTTGGTCAGGCCACCTGGTCGCACCCGTACCAATACCTGCGATTGTTGACAAGGATACCACAATCCAGCCACAAAACAATCGAAATTACTGTATCAATCTAAAACGCGTAAGTCACGAAAAGTTCGACCACCAGTCTGACGAAATAATTTCAGTATCGATTCTCCTCGCACACGGTTGCCCGTTTGCCACGCGCTCCTGAGAACGAAAGAATTTCCTTGCTCTCCTCTTCTGTGTTGAAAACCGTATTCGGATGACCTGCATGCACAGACACATTTATTGTATGATACATAACGTGGCGCACCAGATAACCAAATTTATGTCTGTTTGAAGGTGGCTGAGCGATAGCAAGCAGCTAAATTTGATTATGTTGATTCGTGTAATTGTATTATGGTAGGAACTATAACCAATCAGACTTATGTTATCACCAATGACATGGATTATGAACAACCATGCTCGGTAGCAAAGATGATGAAAGTTGATATTTTTATTATCTACAAAACAGTCCTTTCATTTTTACAAAAAACAATTTTTCAATCGGCGATTTTTTATTTTAAATAATGAATATTGACTACAATAACCTGTTGAATGAAGTATTTAAACCTTCCAGTGCTCCCATCTATTCAAGGAACTGTTAACTTGCATTTGATAGGTGGCTCTCGCGTTTTCCATATGGACTCGCGGAGCTTCCATCTCTTTACGTCGACCACAGGCGGATGCCGGGCAGGTATCTTGGATGCCGGGAGGGGGACAAGGGATACCTACCAAATTGACCTTTGATGATCCATGAAATTCCACTTCCAACCATTGGCAGACGCAGGGGGTGTTCCGGTCATAGCCCCCCAAAGCGCTGGAGGGGGGCCAATACATCTTCTGCCCCCCAAAACGCCAGGGAAATTTTTGAAAAAGGTGTTGACACTAGGACTGTAGAGCAAAAAATATTCGCTCCCACCCCCCCCCCGGAGACTGATCATGTACTTGGAGAGGTAGCTTATACCGGGTCTGTCGAGCACTGAAAAAGGTGTTCACACTACGTCTGTAGTTAAAAAATATTCGCTCCCCCGGAGGAGAGGCAGACGTAGGTCTGCCCCCCCAAACTCTGGTCTGCGTCCACCCCTGCTTCCATCCCCCCCCCATCTTCCAGGATGGAATTATCGGCGACCTCCGCAATAGGTTTTGGCGCCCACCTGATGTTTTGCCGTCCAAGAGTGTCGCCCCGTGATCTCCCCCTCCCTCCACCCCAGTGGCAATTTTGGCTCTGCCCGTGCCATGGATGAGGTATCGAACGAAAATGAATAATACGGCAATTCACGGCTATTGTGCGGCAGAACACGTTGTAGCCATATGTGGAGGCGTTTATGCCCACCCCCCCTCCCAAGCTTCGGGGTGTGATTCGCATGAGAAGTGTGCTAGCTATTCCATCATCACAGCACCCTCGCACACTTCAGCATTTCCGGTATCTCATCAGGGACGGACGCAGACCCGAGCTTTGGGGGCCCAAACCCATGTCTGCCTCTCCTCCCGGGTAGGGCGGAGGGGGGACGTGCGATTTGGGTGCTCGACAGACCTAGTATACGCTACTCCTCAAGTCATGGTCGCTCTCCGATTTTATTGCTCGACAGGCCTTATGTCAACATCTTTTTCCAAAAAATTTATCCGGCCTTTGGGGGCCAAAAGATAGTTTGGCCGCCTCTCCAGCGCTTTGGGGGGGAGGCATAGCCGGAATGCCCCCTACCCATGCGTCCGCCAATGTATCTCATACTTAAACCATTCCTCTTTCTTGGAAACGTGGTAACTGGTACCTTCACAACGGGATTTGAAGTGAAATAAGACATAAAGCATGCCATAAAACGTCAGTTTCATTTTCCCTGGAGCCAACCATTTGCAATTAGGATTTGAAAGAACCCCTGAACCCTGATCCGGGGTCGGATCCAGACCGTTGTTTGGGGCGGGGGTAACGGGGCCTAAAAATCGTGAAAACATGTTTTTATTAAGAAAATGGTACAAAACGGGGATTGGGGGCAATTTCCCGGTTTGGTCCCCCGGATCCGTCAGTGTCCTGACCGACACTACCTTTTCTCCTCACAAGGTGAGTTCTGAGGGAACCCAAAAATGCAACCGGGGCTTTTCCGGTGACAACTGGTGGCTCAATTCAAAACCCACGGGTGTCACGTTCACTTTTGAACCGGATGTCTCATTCCATTTGCACGGATTTCTGACAGATATACATATACACTTTGGCATGACTGAGCACCAGGACCATTAATCGTGGGTACCAGTTGTTGTAGTTTTGGCACCAGCAACTAGTAGTTTTGCCTCGGGTTGAACAATGCATTTTTTCCCGTTCAACCGTTCGAGTCCCGTGCCGAGCCTTAATAGGCAAATCCTTTATTCTATGAATCGCACCACGGTCACGGTCGCACCACGCACCCGGCAGTTCGAAGAATTTTTGACCTGTGTTTTGATCCCGGCCTTGCTACCTGAGAAATCTCACCTCGTGTTCATATACACTGACTCGGTCTCTAACTAAACTGCCTTTCCTTCCATCTCGTCTCCACAGTGCCATCCTCGGAACCCAGACGCCCCACGCGCCGTTCAACGCCCCTCGCTACCAAACGCGCCGCGTCCCGATTTCCCCGCTAGCTAAGCCATCTATTTTGCCACAGCGTAGCCACCGAGCCCATCGTGCAGCGTACCGACGGAGGCCCCACCCGGGCTCGCCGCCGCCGCCAGGAGTTCACCCCCCGTCTCCCACCACTGGTCTCGCTGTCCGTCATGTTATGGACAGTGCCGAAGCCGCGCTCCCCCTCCACCCCCATGGACCACGCGGTGCCCGTCCGATACCGATGAATGTATTTATACTCCGTCCATGCCTTTCCCTATTCATACCAAATTCCAATGTCTGCCCTTCCTGTGGCCGTCTGGGCGACGCGTGCCCTCGCTCTTGGTGTCATTCTCTTATCTTGTAAATAGACGTGTGTGCGGTCATAAACGAGGTGAGTGAAGAAACGCATAGCTCTAAAGCTAAATTACTCACAATGGAAAGCAAATGAAATTCCCCAGTATAATACAAACCACACTGGATGACATACCACGCACCACTGAACACTCACGGTATGGCTCATGTATTGTCATGAATATGCCCAGATAAAACGTTGTTCTAACGCCGTGTAAAACAATCCAATAGTTCCAAAATCTAAGAAAAGTCATGCTCACAACCTAACTAGAGATGACAATGGCCCACACGGAGGTAACACTCGGCGACAATAAATCTCTAAATCCTTGAATAGATAAACAACCCGTCAGGACAGCACACAGATGAGCTAGGCAAGCGTTGCTGACGCAATGGGTTTGCGTAAGTCCCCAAATTACTAGCGTTACGCACGATGTTTAAAACATGGTAACCAAAGATGGCATTGAGCAAGCAGGAAGCTCTGGATTCTCGCAATGCACAGCGCAGTAAAATTATAAGTAATACTCGGCAAAGACCAGACTCGCCAAAGCAATTTAAAAACGGCTCGTCAAAAGTTTGTAATACGTGTCACATGACCATTTGAAAGAGGTGCTACAGGGCAGGAACTGGTAAATATCACCATTGGTGCCCGCGTCACTGGCTGTGCAAGCCTTGCGCTGCAGGTTACGTCACCACGCATTGCCTTACGTTACGAAGCCCGTCGTACGTTGCGAATTGGGCGAGTCAGTCTTAGGCTACGTGTTGGCTGACTTAGCCTCATGGCGCTAGTTTCAACATTAGAGCACCTGTACACACGCGCGCAATACATTGCCACCTCGACATCATCCCAATGAAAATATATTCAAACGCAATGACACCAGATCCGGTGGGAATTGGGTCAAAAGCAATTGAAAATGTGGGAAGCTTACTGCGCCTTTACTTGGCCCCTTTTCCCTTATAGTCCACATCGAGCCATAAATACTGGCGGATTGTAATAACCGACGCATCTGTCATCACCCCACCAAATCTACCACAACCGGCCGTGATAACTGACATGTCTGTTACCACTCCATAAAGTTTACCAGAGTCGGCCGTGATAACTTACGTGTCTGTCGTCATCACGTGCCATCTGCCACAACCAGCCGTGACAACTGACGCATCTGTCGTCACCACGTACCATCTGCCACAACCGGACATGCAATGATCCCTGAATCTTACAGTAGGGTCTGGCATAGGGCAAAGCAGACAGAGAAATCAACTCCCACGTTGTCTCCAGTTGGCTACAATGTTTTTAATATTAACTAAAATCCGCCAATACAGAATATATGAAGACAAGGCTGGGACAAACTAAATATTATTAAAACCAGAGCAGCAATAATCAGCACTAGATACATCCAGGCTTGGCATGATATATATACAAGATATGATGGAAAATACTTTCCCCTGGTCGGTTCCGAAACTATTTCTGCCTAAACATAGTTATAAATGCAAAATATACAATGATTGGCGATAAAAAACGCTGTTAAATGCCGCGAGTCAAACCTAACCAGGCCGCAGCTAGCTCTAGCACACTAGCCAGATCAGCACGTATACCGCGTGTTGTAAAGCTTTCTGACACAGCACAAACCAGCGCACCTGGGCCAATGCTACCCACTCCTTCCACATTTGTACGAGACTAACCCACAAGCTCCAGCGTCCGAGTCACAGCCGGCGGCAGGTCACTGGACCACCGCCCACCCGCCTTCGGCCAGCCTTTGACCTCGCTACGCCACAGGGTTGACGAGCACCTCTGTGTCTGAGGCGGGTTCGGCGCCTCCCTGACAGGAGCAGCACTTTATGAGCCGTCTGATGAAGGCCTCGCCTTCGTCCTGTCTGTAGAAGCCGGTGGCTGGATCGGACCGCCTCACGCCGATGAAATCGTCCAAAGGAGTGTGCGGGAAGCCTTCACGGTAGTACTTCTTGATGGTTTCGTACGAGTCCATGATGATGGAGATCATGAGACTGATGACGACGTAGATGAAGAAGAAGATGAAGACATAGATGTACAGCTTGCTGAACCAGTAGACGAGCTGAGACTTTTGAGACACTTGTGCGAAAGTCGCGAACATGTCATCTCCGTTCATGAGTGAAAACAAAGCCTCCGATGTTTTGCTGATTGTGCGAAACTTCAAGTGGTAAGGTGCCAGCACGAGCCAGCCACAGAACACAAACCCAGCGTAGCAGATGGCCGCGCAGACGCTGAAGCGCAGAACATTGGGCATGGAGCTTTTCACAGTCAGAATCAGCACGTTGTATGACGAGAAGAATCCGAAGTAGCGGAGAATGCCCACCCACACGAGAAGGTTGCCGATCCCCAGCACCACAGCGCACACGTTCCAGGCTTCGACGCCCACAGGCGACTCTGCCGACGTGTCCAGCTGGATCTTGATAAGGGAGGCGAATATGATTAAGCCGTCGTTGATGATGATCAGCAAGTACCAGAGATTCAGGAATCGGCAATGCTCTTCCACACTCAGCTCGTACTTGTAATACTTCCTCAGCAGGCACTGAGCCTCCAGACGGAGCAGCTGTGCTCGGTACAGCGACCGCATGCACATGACCAGAGAGAGCACGCACACCCCGATGACGATGGCGTGGAGCAAGGTGTAGAGCGCCACCGTCTCCACAGCGCCGCCGTGATGCTTGACGTCCCCCGCGCACGCGCGCAGCTCCGAGTGTACGTCCAGCGTGACCAGCATTCGCCCATCCTGCTCGCTATTGTCCAGCAGCAGCTTAGAGGAGAGCCTGTAGCAGTCGGGAGTATCCAGCGGCATCACCAGCTTCAGGCGCACCACGTTCAAATCGAACTGAACCGTGGTCCTCGTCATGCCGACGAACACAACGTCGAAATCTCGCGATTCCAGGAACGATTGTGTCGAAAAGTTAAGATTGCTGATTTGGTCTGGGGTTGCGGTTAGCCTGATGCATCTCTCGCGAATGCGTCCGTCGAACGCGTACGACAGGTTGTACGGCGTCACGTGCGCGCGCCGGTACTCTTCTTGGCAGAAGAGCATCGGCGGCGCAGTTTCGTTCACATATCCGATACCACTGACAGACATGGCGTCCACATCGTAGTACCGGTTCACTGTGTAGTCGACCGTTTCGTAGAACCTTTTCTGCGAGTAGGCAGCGAGCGGCCCGCCACCGGGAGGGTAGGCGTTCACCTCTCGCATCACATCCCAGCCCAGCACGAAGAGGTGGTCCAGCGAGAACTGCATGTTCTGCAGAAAACTCACATGCGAGAAACGATTTGTCGCAAATAAGCAAAGCTGAAACGTTACCAGAATGACTTTCAACAGTTGCACGCCAAGTTTATACGGGATCTTACCACGCGCCCGCCACTTGTCGATCGGGTTCATAAAGAAGAACTGGAGCTTTCTTCGCACGCGCTCGCCGGCAGCGCGCTCTGAGGGATCCTCTGAGGGAATCCGGTCCCAGCGCCGCCGCTGGTGTTGTTCCTCTCCGTCACCAGGGGCGCTGTCATCGCTGGGACACGGACTGTTGCGACGCGAAGGCACCGGGGACGGGTTGGGAGTCCGAGCGCCCACCACAGCCGTGTTGGCCTGCATCGCTGCTGCAGCTGGATGTCGTAAAGAACAGCTGAAAACAGAATGGGTGATATCATTTCGGGCGATTCTCCATGGGAACGAGGACAACATGTCACTTCAACTATGCATTACTTATTTTCACTGGTGAGCCTGAATATCCCCAAAAACTTGTTAACAGAGCACACTGTACTACCGAAAACACATGCATGCCTTCTTCCCTCCTCCTTTCGCGATTCACTATCTCCTCTTAGAGCGAATAAGGCACCAACAGGTGAAAAAAGAAACAGATCACTCCTGAAATTCGATGAAGTTAAAAACATTCCAAAACATTCAATACGGCATGTCACCCCTCATGCCAAGCTATGACCATAACTTATTAGAGCCGGTGATGGATCAAAGTATTCCTGCTATTTCCAGCAGTTTGTAATCGCATGGTTTTGGAAGGTCACAATATTTTTGAGCCCGTGAAAAAAGAAACAACACTTAGTAGATTTCCTTACATGAGTTTCAATTACGGTGACACTACTAGCGGATCCAGGTAGAGGAACACCGAAAAAGGCACCAGCCCCACCCCAAAATCTTCCGATTTTCATATATTTTCTAACCAAAGAAAATTCACGATATTGGTCCGATGTCTACCGCCCCCAACTAACAGTCCACGCTGGGTGTCATCGCCTTCCAAATGGACCCGAAATGGTTAAAATATCCTGGAAAGACTGATCAGCGGATTATCATCTATTTGCTGTGGTGAGACCATGAGTGGGTCTATTCGTGCTTGAATGATATACAAATGTGCAAAATGTGGTACATTTATTTTATGACTAAGCATCCGGTTTCCTGGCTTCCCACAAGGAGGCCTTGAAGCATGCTTGAATGATGTCTGAGGAGATAAGAGGCACTTCAAAAGCTGTATGAAAGGCTCAGTAAAGTTTAAGAAGCTTAGAGGCTGACAAACCGGCAGGGCCAGGCCCTACGCAACTCACATGAAGGTTTGAAGACTTCGCTGAAGATCAACACTCCCATTCACGGAACATAAACAATATGCACTCACTGTTGATTACACAATCAGCAGCTTATGGCAATGATACACATACTTGTGCAGTTTCCAAAACCTGGTCAGGTAAATCTGCAAAAAAATACACAGCTGATGGTCAATGACATTGCACACAAGACTGTGAACGTCCTGTCAGATATGTGGGCAAGAAAGGTCTTTCCCCGATATTAACGGTTCTAGATTAGAGGTCAGAGGTGCATCAAGTTTTCTTAATTGTGCTCTCCCCAGTCCAGGCCATATAGTATGTCTCTATGAGAAAGGGTCAATTATACACACAAAACAATATAATAATCCGATGGGTATACAGGCTTATTATTTAATAATGACATTCCCTAAATGTTTAACTAAAGTACAACTGTGGTATCTATATGACTAATATTCCATTCCTTCCATAGAGGTCCATTCTTTTCTACTTGCTTTCATAAATACACAGCTTTTGACTGAAATGAAGCCTGCTTTGTAACTAACGAATTTATCAGAGCCACATGAAGAAATCTATGGAGCGAAGCGGATTGGAGAGGCTCCATACTGGCCGCTCGGCGGGTCTCACAATTGATGCTAGAGCTCTGCAATTTTGTAGGTCGATGGCCCCCCTCCTCCAGACGCCCAAACTAAGGCCCCTAATCTAAATCCAAAATAGTTTTTGAGAAATTTTGGAACAAACTTTTTCAATCATGTATTTTTCGCATTTTTACTTCTTACCCTTGCCCCAGTGGGGGACAACCCCCCCTCCGCCCGGGGGGGGGAAAAAAAAAAAACAAAAAAAAAAAAAAAAAAAAAAAAAAGAAAAAAAAAAAAAAAAAAAAAAAAAAAAAAAAAAAAAAAAAAAAAAAAAAATTTATTAATTTAAAAAAAAAAAAAAAAAAAAAAAAAAAAAAAAAAAAAAAAAAAAAAAAAAAAAAAAAAAAATAAAAAAAAAAATAAAAAAAAAAAAAAAAAAAAAAAAAATTATAAAAATAAAAAAAAAATAAAAAAAAAAAAAAAAAAAAAAAAAAAAAAAAAAAAAAAAAAAAAAAAAAAAAAAAAAAAAAAAAAAAAAAAAAAAAAAAAAAAAAAAAAAAAAAAAAAAAAAAAAAAAATTTAAAAAAAAAAAAAAAAATAAAAAAAAAAAAAAATAAAAAAAAAAAAAAAAAAAAAAAAAAAAAAAAAAAAAATTAATAAAAAAAAAAAAAAAAAAAAAAAAAAAAAAAATAAAAAAATAAAAAAAAAAAAAAAAAAAATATAAAAAAAAAAAAAAAATAAAAAAAAAAAAAAAAAAAAAAAATATTATTTAAAAAAAAAAAAAAAAAAAAAAAAAAAAAAAAAAAAAAAAAAAAAAAAAAAAAAAAAAAAATTTGTTTTGTATAAAAAAAAAAAAAAAGCTACGAGCTTGAAATTGTCCACATTTTGAAAAGGCAACAGGGGCCACATAATAAAAAATCCAGCTGGCCCGGCAATATTTATTCCGCAGAAACGCAGTATTCATAATGCGAGCAAAAAAGCTATTGAAATTTGACGGCCGACTTATAAGCTAGAAAAGTCAGAAGCCACGCTTCAGTCAGCTTAAAGACAGCCACTTGGGGGCAGCTAGGTCAATTTACTTGTGCTTAGGCATAGTGTTAAGTGCAAAACGTAAAACTCGGACCTAGTTTTTGCCGTTATGCCGGAGGACTGTATTTTGCTCATTTCATTCAAATCTTAACATCTCGCAATCTAATTGACCGATTTAACTTCTCATTTCAGATAATGGAAGAGCATTGCTTCCGCCTGATAATATTTGAAGACGGAAATTGTGATATTGAAATTCATTGTTTAATAGGTATAAATATAATTTTAGAAGAAAACTTTTTATTGGCAGCTTCCTGGTTCTGAACTCATGTCACTCACAGACTGAGAATTGACATGGCTGAATAGGAAAGTTACTTGCAGTCATTGCACTCACTTATACTACCCACCTATCTCTAATGGCTTTCGAGTACTTAGTCCGAAAGTGTATTTCAAGGTGCTGAATTTCTCAGAACATCTTTGCTTCTCACCATGGTTTGAAGTTCTTAAAATGAATGGAAGTGGATGAAATTTGGCATAAAGCTAGCTTAGGGTCCCAGGTCGCCGCTACAAGTAATTCTAGGCCAAAATAATGTTTGGTTCGTATTCTAGAAGCACCTTTATACCGTGCCTTAGCTGTACGAAGATAGCACCCGGCACCACGGTCACAGCAAACCTTGGTTGAGGGATACCGGCCAGTGACCTCCTGACGGGTCACAGGTGTAGGGCTAATGGGAGAGTGCAGAGTGTGGCGCAGTGGTCTAGTGGTTGGAGGCACCGTCTCGTGATCACTTAATCAGGGGTGCCCGGTTCGAGTCCGGGGTTGACCGCGTACTTTTTATTAGTTATTTCAAAGAAAAGAATGATAACACTGACCCCCAGACCTATGAAGAGATACGTTGAGAAGGAAATATGGTTTGTTTTCAGCACATTGCCATGCGGCTCTCCTGCGCCGGTGGCGCGTTAGCCCTGGTCGCAGACCGGGGTCTCTTGTACCTAACTTCGATATATGTAAGGGCGAGTATATATCGTATTTCCCATTATTTTTATTCATTCTTTTCCTTTTGAACATTTCGTAAATCCGTGACTAACTATTTCGTATTTCCGTGACTAACTAAAGTGCTAGGACTAACAAGTGCTGGTCCCAACCGGTGACCTGAGATGGAGGGCATCATCAGGGACCTAAAAGGCCAGTATGCTGTGCACCCTATATTTAAATGCTTTGAGTGCACCTAACCTGTCAGTGGTACTTTTGCCTTTCTAATTTAATATTTGTACACAAGTCATAGCATAATATAACCAAACCTGACATAACCTAACCTCAAATGAGCAAGCCAGCTAATGACACTTTTAGCCTTCTGGTGGCACTCTCACCGTCATAGGCCGTTGTTACTTCACCATATGCAGCTTCCTCATGACTCTAATCTGTTTGTTTTGCTTTCATACTGTCTCCACTCATAAAAAATAGTTTCCTTCATTTTGTGCACCTAAAAATTCGGTTAATTTTTACAGTTAGGTGAGTAATCACTCACAACTAAGACAAGGGTGTCACTCGAATGTTTGCAGCACCCCCAACACAATTTTGAACAACATTTTTCCCCACCGACCTACCCTTCCCGAAATATTCTCTTACATATATCACTTAACCCGGCCGCCATGGAGCTGCGGCGTAGTGGCGGAGCTGCTGACTTGTTCCCTGGGAGCGCCCGCAGACGCCACTGATGCTGGCCCGGCCGCCGTAGAGCTGCAGCGTAGTGACCCGTTCCTCGGGAGCGCCCGCAGACGCCACTGATGCTGGCCCGGCCGCCGTAGAGCTGCAGCGTAGTGACCCGTTCCTCGGGAGCGCCCGCAGACGCCACTGATGCTGGCCCGGCCGCCATGGAGCTGCAGAGTGACTACAAGTATCACCTTACCCCAACGTGAACCCCCAGGGACGACCTGCCCAGGTGCGCACGCCGGGGGCGATGGACTGCACGACAGGCGCTCTGCAGCGCTGCGGGCGCTGCGACAGGCGCTCTGCGGCGCTGCGGCCGGCGTACTCTGTGGCCGCGCCTGGGAGCCCCGGCCTGCGCGGCCCGGTGGGTGGTCGGAGACGCCTCAATGCTTGTGACAAGTGAAGGCCGAACGCTGGGCAGAGGGACGGGTTGTTCGACTAGAATAGGGCCACTACGATTTTTTGACTGGACCGCCGCGGAATGTCCCGATGGGCGATGGCTGACGGTAGACGTGGTGGGTGCCGTGACTTTGTGGAGGCGCTATTGCCCGGTCACCGTGCTGTGTGGGGAATCCTCTTATTGTTAGATATGAATGTTTGGGTTTTTAGGTGTTACCGTGTGGGTGTCTGGTTTTTGAGCTAGATGTGTTTGATTTTTTTTATATATGGGTTGGTGGTGGATCTATGTTAGACTCTTGTTTTAGCCTCGGTTTTTTTGTTGAGGCCGAACTGTGTCACTAGTTTTACATTACCTGTTGTGTATTATTGCATGTCTCAGTTTAACATGTGTTATATGATTTCAGAATGATCTGGTGGTTGACTGATCCGGTGGTGAGCTCAGCCTGGATCCAAACCCGCGACCGACGGCGTTATTTAGACCGGTCGTGCCGTCGGTGGCCGCGAGTGTCGGGTAGCTTGAGTCGCAATGTGTGTGGGTGCTTTACCCCAACGGTGGCGCCTGGATGGTTCTCTCTTACATCGTGCTAGTGCTAGTATACGTCTCTAAGG
This sequence comes from Lepas anatifera, assembly GCA_034440635.1. Lineage (NCBI taxonomy): Eukaryota > Metazoa > Arthropoda > Thecostraca > Lepadidae > Lepas > Lepas anatifera. The sequence continues at coordinate 1,653,550 of JAOTON010000386.1, forward strand.
TTTTAAAAAATCCTGGTACACAGCTCAAAACTATGGGCGCGTGCAACCAACTGTTGAAAATGTGTTAGAATTGTATGTGTGTGTTGGGGTTTTAGGACGCTTTCAGCGACTTGGCCATATAGCGTCCTTCATTACAAGAACTTCTCAGGTGTTAATAATATATGTGGTTTCAACTCTGCGTCGTTTGAAAATGTCACTTAAAAATGAGATGGTTAGCACAACTAAATCTCCCAGCTTCTACCGTCATACATTTCAGATGCGCACCAAGCCGTGCGTGCGTCCCACGCTTGTGGTGGTCTCTCCGTTCACTCAGGATATCCGAGACCCTTGGGTGGAGAGCGGCGAACGAAGGTCGTGTTTCTGTTCATGTAGGTCTCCCGGACTCTCGACCCAGAATGTCTGTCATCACTAACAGCGCAAGGGCACATCCTGCCAAACATTTTGGACTTCTCCAAAACTTTCTAGGGAGCCCGCTTGTTTTATTTTAGTAGGGAACTCTTTTTGGACTCTTGGCACCCAAATTTTCTTTCCCTTTGTGTCACGGAAGAGGAAATCTGTTTTTATGCTTTTTGGTGCCGTGTTCGGGGATACCTTTTCTGAACTTGGACAAGGGGAAAGCCTTCGCTTCCCTTCACGGGACTCTGTGCCTGAGTGACCTGTGTCGATTGTGTTCGGCGGCGGTGATGGTGGAGGGTATGGTGGTGGCATAAGTGTATAGTCACTACCTGCGGGGGTTGGCAAGAGCGCTACACTTGACTCCTTTCGTACGCTGCGTCCTTTTGGTGGCGCTGAGGCAGAGCGCTCCGATTCACGTCTCTGTAGCTTGGTTTGCCTCTTTGCTACTTGTGCAGCAGCCCCCGAGTCAGAGACTGGCTGCTTCCCTCTCTCGTCAGTTTCAGGACTCTTCTCGGAGAGGTCTGCTGGTGGTGCGGCGTCCGATGCCATCACACCTCCTTCAAGGGTACCCGCTTGGGCCTTATCAGCTGTGTGCCTTCTCTGATCGCCAAGCTGCGGTGCTGCTGGGGATACAACAGAGTTCCATCTTGGGTCAGTTTGAATGCACTTATCGTCTGTGGTCCTAACTCCACTTGTCTGGGTACTGGAGCAGTTACCTCGCTGTGGCACCCGCCCACTGCAAAGGCTCATAAAATCACGGACCGATAAATGCATGATATCCCGCAGGGAAGAGTCTAGATTGAAGGACGGCCTCGCTCGCTCAGGCCCGCCCACAAGGGCGTCGCGATAGGGGAAGGACCGCATGGTAGCTTCCTCCATCACAGATGGTTTGGGAGAGCCAGGTGTCCCACAGCGGCTATCTCCCCGTGCTGCAACCTCTTTGGGAGATCTTCCCAGGACCTTACCTTTCATCTTTTCCCGCTCAGAAAGGAACATGCGGCAAGTGCGCGACCACGCCTCGTGGTCGCCACCACATCCGACGCACTTAGGGACGTCAGCCTTGCAAGACGCTGAGCCGTGGCCTTCCAACGAGCACCTCCCACACTTCTCCTGTCCCCTGCAAGCCTTCGCCACATGGCCGTATCTGTGGCATCGGTAGCATCGCGTTCGGTCTGGTAAGAATCTGCACACGCGCACGGAAAGCCAGCCTGCACGGATGGTTTGAGGCAACTCCATGGTATTGAATGTAAGGACGAAAGTGTTGTTGCTACGAGCTCACCGTTAAGCCTCTTACTCATTCTCCGCACGTTTGTCACCCCCTGTTCCTCCAAGCCACTCAGTACGTTCTGTTCTGTCGACTCTGCGAGCTCCCAACAAGTCACAACACCAGAAGAGCTGTTCTTTGTCGGGTGGAGAGCTACTGTCACTGGTATCGAAACTAAGGCGCCTCCTTCTCCCGGGTAGGAGGGGCTTTTAGCTGACAACAGACTGCACGTTTCTTCCTCTGAAGACATGGTGACATCCAACTTGGTGGCGTTGTGCCAATATACATGGGTTGTGGTCCCAAACTCAGACAAAGCATGGACAACCTGAAAGGGATTAATTTTTCGATCCTCATCCAGAGAAAGGACCAGGACCTTAGAAGTAGTCTTGTCCAACGCAGGGGTAGAGGAGCCAGCCTGATCTGGTCTAGTCCGCGCAGGGTGTCTCACTTCCATAAAATCCATCATATCGGTGGTGTGCAAGGGTGAACTCAAGGTGGTCTGTGTTGTGGCAGAGGTCGGGATCCGTGCAGTCTGGTTAGCGGAGGTTGAAGCTCATGAAGATGCCATGAGAGCGATATTTACCTTCGGTCCCCGGGTTGCCAGCTGTCAATAGCTGGGCCAGGGGCTGGTACAGTACCTATGGGGGCAGGTACGCCCGTCTCAGAGGGGCCAAAGATACTCACACAAACCCTCCGACCAGAGCGCACCCACCCCCTTGACGCCATCAGCCCAGAAGGTCGGCAGGGCCATGAGTTGGGATAAAGCAAAACGAGACGCCCATCATCTGTGGTCCACCAGGCGCGCGCAAAAGGCCAGAGTCTCGAAAATCGACGGTTTCCAAAACCCCGGCCCGCGTCACGCCCGGGAATAACTACCATGGCCCCCGCCGCGAAGGGCGCCGTGCTGCACGCCCGAAACATGATCCCCCTGCCAGCTGGACTGAGCGACACTTCCGCGTTGCTAGGCCGCCCGCGGCAGCCTACGGACGGCTTACCCCCGGTTAGATCGAGATATCAGGGCCAAAGGGGGCGTGTTGGAACCCTCAGGACTATCCCGCCTGAGGGAAATCTCAACCCCCCAGGATCCCGTCAACCTCGTCGCCGGGGCTCGAGATAGGCCTCGAGTGGGCGCTTTACACCCATAAAAGCCGAAGAAGGCAGATAACTGTGGCGGCCAACAATTAAGGTATGAAAAGAGGACAGGAACTAAAAATAATCAACAAAACAAGAGAACAAAAACAAACAGGAGCTACATACTGGGAGGTGCAGGACAGGGCTGACCCGATCCAATACGGTTACCGACCAGGCAACAAAGGGCCATTAAGGCAGTCGTCAGCACCACCGCGGACCCTATCACCAGAGCCACCAACGACAGATGCTGACTCTAACCGACCGAGATCGGAAGAGGCGGCGGCCGCGGAGGGCCCAAAATGATGTGTCCGCAATGATGGGACGACATGCATTTTAGGGCTGACTCGGGCCCCGGGCGTGTCACTCCCGTTGCTCCAATCTTTACTTTCCAGACGAATCTGGCAAGTGAAGATCGGTCCCCTGAGGGGATGTTAGAATTGTAGTGGCAACATATGGAACCTGAAGTTTTTTTCAGAATTCAAAAGATGACACTAATGATAAACCCTCTAGAAACCCCTCAAGGAATTCTGTCAATGTTGTACAACAGAACCAAAGAGAAAGGAGGGAGCAGAACAAAACCGGCACATCCACCCAGTGTGCAAAGTATGGCATTTTCGATGAGATCTTGTCACAGTGCTCTTGGAGACAAGAGTGAGTGGTGCGAATTTTATCAACCTGGTGAGAATTTGTGAGACCGGTGCGAGGAAGGTTACACTTAAATCAAACAAATAATGACTGAATGGTTATTAAGACACAGGAGGGGGCCTTATAAAAGTCCTTAACTAAGTAACTAATAATAGTTAGCATTGAATTGTGTGGGTAGGAATGGGTGCATTTTTCTCCCTGGTATGTGGCAGATTGGTGCGCATTTTTGGAGGCTGGTGGTGCGAGCATTTTAGATGGCTGGTGCGACTCGTCTGGCCTGCTGCCATACTTTGCAGGCTGGACATCCACCAAGTCAATAGTTTTATATGTAGTATAACTTACCATAACTAAAACTGACCTAACCTTGTCTCAATTGAGCAAGCCAGCCTGTGGTGCACCTAACCTGCAGGTGACACTTTTCGCTTTCTTCGGCCGCCACAGCTTCAGTGTAGTCTCCTCAGGCCTCAAGTCTGCTCACTTTTGCTTGCATACTGTTTTGATCCAAAATAGTGTTGTTCCCCTTCATTTTATGCACCTAAAAATAACTGGAAAATCATGAGAAATGCCTTTATCGATAGTCAAGTCTGCTCACTTTGCTCGCATACTGTTTCGATCTGCAACAGTGTTGTTCCCCTTCATTTTGTGCACCTAAAAATAACTGGAAATCATGAAAAATTTCTTCATCGATAGTTTATTGTGTTAACAGGTGACGACAGAGACTAGTTGTTTCAGAATTTTAATATCTCATTTTCACATGGTATCTGGCATCTTTATCTAACCATCTTTATTGCTGTGTTATCCTGGTGCTAGTTATTTTCATCATGGTTGGGGTAATATATGAGTGTTGGTGTGGGAAGATAGAACTGCTAATTCTGCAAATGTACCTATCTTTTTTGGAAATCATGCCTGGATCCAACACACACTACAGATGGATGCCCAATGGCTAAGTCAAAGAAAAGGGGAAAATATCGCTAAGCAGTTATGTAGAAGATGGTACCCTTTCAGCTCCACTCTATAGTTTTACAGCGAGAGAAATCATCTTGGGGCTAATAAATTGCTCTGAAGTGAGCGACTGGAAGGTAGAAGAAAAATGGTATCGGAGAAAATACCTACTAAGATTTTGGTATAACTGAAGGAAGCCAAACAAATTCATTACAGACTAGTAAAGCGTGGTTTCATATGAAACCAGACATGCTGAGCTCAAATATAATACTCACTTCCCGCGCTGATTTTATATTCTGATATAATTCGGCATGAAATCCATCATATACCTCACGACTACCGATGGACCACCGGAAGAACAATCGTGCAATAAACCAACAAAAATGACGCTAATTCACGATGCCAGATTGGATTCCAGAATAATAATTCAATACAAGAATAATACTCCAGATCTCTGAGAAAGTAGTCCAGAAAAACGCTACATGAATCAGCATCAATATCAACTTTCGACTGATCTCCCCGCCAGTGATGAGGCAGGTACAATGAAGGTAAATCCAGATTTATCAATGCAGTGCGGTCCAAAGATTTCGGGAATCAGGATGCTACGGCGAGCGGACATGAGTCCTCCAAAGGCCCGGCCTTTGCCGGCGTTAGCCGGCAAAGCCGAGGCCACTGGAGGTGAAAGTCGGCGCTGCAGGCAACGTCGCTAAATCAAAAAATTGTTAGGTATTGAAAATTTTGACGTTTTAAAGGATTTTGTTACTATCTGGAGTTATTTAAAACAACGTTTATCAATTTAAAGCCTTCACAAATCGGACGCAATGTGAACAAGTAGGGCACTGCCACGGATTACCATAACCATATGTAGTTCGTGGCACTGCGATCACCATCATCATCATCATCATTCATACCTAATTCAGACCTCGTGGCGAACGGACGTGCAGGATTGTCGCTCCACGTGGTGCCCCCATTGTTTCGTTTTGGTTTAGTGTTTTCCAAAGTTTTTTCGATTGGTGATCGTGATGGGTTGAATGCGGATAGGTATATTTCTCTTCTTTGGTTTCGTTGGTGTGTATTTTGAGTGTTTTTTTCTTGCTTCCGGTGGGTGAACTCCTTCGTTTTTTTCTCGCCACGCGGGTGGTGGGTGTTGCACGCCGCCATCTTTGATTTCTAGGTAGGGTATATTTGTTTTTTTTTCTTTTGACCACAGCTTATTTCCCTTGGTGTCTGCTCTTAGGACCTCGCCATTATGGCGGGGCGGCCTCTTAAAAGGAAGGCTAGAGATATTACGGAGGAATGTTTTGGTGACACGATGACTGGAGGGAGCAAAAGACAGGGATCTTTCCTGTTGCTTGAGCTCGAGTCGGGAGCCCCTGTAAAGAGCAAGGGCTGGCCCTGGATACAGGCCTGTTTGAGGGGTGTGTTGGGAGATGAGAAGGCGGAGAAGGTGAGTTTCCTGGATGAAAAACTTCTGATCAGAACCAAAGATAGCGTTCAAACCGAGAAGTTGATGAGGGTAAAGAAATTTGCGGATTTGGCAGTCAAGGTACAGAAGCACGAAAAGTTGAACGAGAGTAAGGGCACAATTTATGCGGAGGATCTGAAGGAGTTAGACGAGAGCGAAGTTGTAGAGGGACTGAGGGAGCATGGTGTGAAGGAGGCAAAGCAGGTGTGGAAAAGGATGGGGACAAGGCTGATCAAGACACCAGCCTTTGTCCTCACCTTTGACCTCATGGTTCCACCAGAGAAAATTGAAATGGACTATGTTTCATACACAGTGAGACGATCATACCCAAGGCCCCGCCAGTGCTTGGCCTGTGGTAAGTTAGGGCACACTTACCACATGTGCAGGGCGGCCCCAACATGCCTACGATGTGGAGACCCCAAACATGGTTCAGGCACCCTGTCATGTATGATGAAATGTGTAAACTGTGGAGGAACTGACCATGTGTCTCTCAATAGTGTGTGTCCGCGATTCAGGGAGGAGAAGGAGGTTGTCAAAGTAAAGATGGACAAGGGTATTTCTTACCCAGAGGCAAGGCAGCAGGTGATGCAAAGAATAGGAAGAGATAACTCGATGACTACATCATTTGCAGCAGTGGCAGCGAAAAGTGCTGCAAGTACAGGACTAGGCAGTGTAGGTGACCGATTGGAAAAAGTTGAAAAGTGTTTGATGACGGTTGTGGAGTTGCTGACAAAGCTGACACAGGACAAGGTAGCTGAGAAGGCAGGTAGCGAAGATAGGCGAGAGAAAACGGTTGTGCAGGTACAGGGAAAGAACAACGAAGGGGGTGTGTGTGTTGGTGACCAGAGGATGAGTAGGGAAGCAGTGGTAAGACAGGACATAGACAAGGGTGATGCAGCAAATCACAGCAATCACGTAGAGGTGGAGCAGGGTTGTGATGACCCAGTGGTAAGGGACAACCCTGTGGCCAGGGACGAAGCACCTGGTTTCTGGCAGGTGGTTAAGAGCCCACGAGGGAAACGTAAAGAGGACGGGGCCAGGGGGGCACAGTAGCTGTGTTCCTGAGGCCTCTCAGGCACTTGGCTATAGTGATATCTCTGGACCTCAGTACTTTTCAGCGCAAACCCTGGAGGAGCTTAAAAATGCAGGAAGAGGAGATCTACAATACTTGACCCAACATACACTGAAAGAATACTCGGAAACCAATTTGCATCCATGAACCTGTGGTGGCACATTTACATTTTTGTTCTGGCACTTTTTTCTTTCTCCAGTACATTCCGAATGGTTCTGCTTTGGTTTATACTTGGTTTTTTCAAGGTTATTTCTGCTCATTCTGAAGCGAGCTCCCATGTTACTCTTGCAGATAGTGCTTCTCAGCTCATACAGAGTACTCAAGAGTTTTTCTTTGAATTATCCGTTGCATTCAAAGGGGTTAGCCCTGCAATCTGCAGCGCCCCTTTTTCTTCTGTGTTCCCACAAAGCGACTTTCAATATTTAGTTCGAATGCGATACTCAATGTCTCCTTTATGGTTTCATCAACGGTTAGCTCTGAGCTTGGCCGGTTTCTGGTTCTCAAAGTGTTTTATGGTTTCTGTTGCCTGTTTTCTGTTTTTTGCCAGGAACCTGGTTTTGCACTCTGTTTTTTGCCACCACAGTGGCTATCTCATGGATACTTGCGAGCATCCAAGCAGTATGTTTTCTGAATTTTCCGTGTACAGCCGGAAGGTTCGGAAGGCAGATACGGTGTTGGAGGATGCATTTGACACTGCACCATCGAAGCATCCAAGCTGTACGTTTTCTGAATTTGCTGCAATCAGCCAGCAAGTTCAGAAAACAAATATGTTGTTGGAAGGTGCATTCAGTACAGCACCTGAGACATCTAGTCTGTATTTCTCCATATAGCATTAGCAGTAGAATATGTAGTTATAGTACTAACCTTTGTCCTAGTCTCCTAAATTACCTGTTTTGTCTGTGCTTTCGGTATCACCTGACGGATGTATGTTTACTATCTAACCTGACTGTGTACCTGAGTTACAAATTCCCAGTGTGCTCTAGTAAACTCCCCAATACAAACTGTTCAAGGCTTTTCAGATTTTTCAGGACCAATACTTCAATTACTAATCTGAACAAACTCTACAACTTGGGTTTTAGAGGTCACTTTATGAACTTCGTCCAGGGATATCTAAGTGACCGAACTTTCCAAATTAAGACTCAGGTACTCTCGGATATTTTTCCCCAGTATAACGGTGTAGTCCAGGGCGGAGTGATTTCGCCCCTGCTATTCCTACTAATGATTAATGATGTTTTCGATAACCTACCTGAACATGTATCAAGTGCACTGTACGCTGACGATTGTTCATTATGGGTCTCGCATGAAAACGTTCATAACGCAATCCTAACATTACAGTATGCGGTTTCTCGGGTGTCGAATTGGGCTAATAACAACGGGTTCTCCTTTTCAGCGGAAAAATCACAGGTAATAATATTTAAAAGGAAACTACGACACAAAAACTATGGACCATATAACTGTATCAAACTAGGAAATGCCATCGTTGAATTTGTGACTGAGACACGCTTCCTTGGAATGATTCTTGACGAAAAACTAGCAATGAAAAGTCACATCCTGCACATAAAAGCCAGAGCAGAGAAGAGAATCTCTGTTCTGAAGTGCATCTCAGCCCCAAGCTTCGGTGCGGATAGAAAGACCCTTTTGCGGATATATTCATCACTGATAAGACCAATTCTGGAATATGGCTGCCAAATATTTGATGGAGCAAACGACAAAATTGTGGAATCACTGGAGTCTGTACAGAATGCCAGCATCCGGATAGCTCTAGGTGCCCTACGTACAACTCCCGTCAAAGCAATGCTGGTCGAGGCTAACCTCCCTTCGTTACAGGATAGACGACATTATCTGACGGTAAGGTATTATCTGAAAGCAGCTTCCGACAGGGAACATCCATGCCAACCCCATGTTACAACACTAGCGTCTCTGATGCACCTCGGGGAGAGACGGCTGAAACTTCTATGTGGTATCCCTATTTCGTGTAGAATTAAGAAAATTAACGAATTTTTCGACTTCACAGTGCCCTCTAACTTTGGCAGTACCCACGAAGAAACGGCTCCTTGGGATCTTGTTCCTATCGAAACCTTCAAGCTTATAAACACAAAACAGGGAACTTGCCCAGTAGAGGTTCATGAAAAATTTATAGATCTCCTTTTCAAATATGTCGATTATACATTTATGTATACGGATGGATCAAAAATGAATGGTAAAACAGGTTGTGCTATTCATTTTGGATATGGAACGATAGAGGAAAGAATCACTGATGACGTGACAATCTGCACCGCGGAACTTTTTGCCATTTTTAGATGTCTCCAGCTTATCAAATCGAGAAATATTGTTAAAGTGATTATATGTGTAGACTCCCTTTCAGCGATCCAGAAATGTACAAACACGGAGGACACATCACCAATCTCAGGTAATATCCGTCAGATCTATCACGATTTAATAATGGATGGCTTCGAAATAAAGATAGTCTGGATCCCTAGTCACCAGGGAATCCCGGGCAATGACATGGCTGATAAAAAAGCAAAAATGTCTCTTCGGTATGAACATATGACAGAGGTGAAAGTCCATTACTCTGAATACTACAGCCAAATTAAAAAGTGCATGTGGCAATATATCGATACGAAGTGGCAACGCCATACGCCCCCTACTAACCTGCAAATGATAAAGAAGCAAACCGTAGAATGGATGTCATCATACAGGGAAAACAGAAGGGACGAAGTGATACTAGCCCGGCTAAGACTTGGACACACGAGACTCACCCACCGACACTTAATGGAACGAGAAGCCCCCCAATATGTGATGAGTGCGACGTTAGGGTGACTGTTGAACATTTGTTGTTACACTGTACGAAATTCCAGGCACAGCGGAGCCAACTACAAGCGGCTTGCGAAATATTGACCGTTCAAATGACCCTGGAAACTCTTTTTAGGAAATGATGAAAGAATGTTCGATCACGTGGTTGTTTTTCTTAAAGACTGTGACCTTTATCGACATATTTAGCATGTTGAGACTAGTCCTGAACCGTAAATACTTGGATGCGCCATGTTTTAGATAGATTTCGCATATTCAACGGTTTTCTAACTTGAGTAGCATGAAAATAGTATTGTGCACCTTTGTACTAGAATCTTTTGCCTAGAAAACGTATAGAAATAGGAGCACTGTGTTTGCAAAGAGTCATCCTAGATAAGGACTAGTTAATAGTACACCTGTTGTCGCTACCGGTTCTTGGTTCCAGTGTTCACTGGAACCGGAACCGGTTCTCTCACGGGTCGCGAGGTTTTCCCCCATTTCACAGGTCGAGACGCTTGAGCCCCAGAGGCTGTGCGCCTTAACCCTACAACAACAACAATCATCATCATTGGGTTTTAAGGGCGCGCCGACAACGAAGGTCATGTGGCGCCCATAACACTCAATAAAATGCATACAGAATGGCTTCAACAATCAACGTGGCTAAAAGTCTGTCCACAGTAAAAGGACGGCTAAAACGAAAAAAATATAGCACACACACACACACTTAGTTCGGCGAGTAAATAACATTAAAGTCGATGCTTTTCAAAAACGATAAAATACTAGACAGTCCCACGGTTGGAAACTCGCCAAGAAGGGACTCCAAGGAGGGTGACCCTCCCAGCTGTCTAAACCGTTCAATTTCATAATCGCGGCAGTCAACAAGGACATGCTTGACACTCAGCGAGTCGCCACAGCGCGGACAGAGCGGAGGATCCTCTCCACTCAAGCGGAAAGAGTGGGTTGCGTGAGTGTGGCCAATTCGCAACCGCGACAAAACCACCTCCTCTCTCCTGGATCCAGCGCTGCTAGAAAGCCATTTCCCTAGTTTGGGTTTGACACTCCTCAACTTAGCCCCCTGGGGTCCTCGTCCCATCGCCGCTGCCAGCTTCTCATTAAAAACTTCTTAACAGGCGCATACAGGTCAAAGAATGGAATATGAAGACCAGGGGGGACTTGCACTGCGATCACCATCGTTTATTACAATTCACATTCAATATACCTACTTGGGATGACAGCTATCATTTTTACAATGCGTGCTGCATAGCCCTCGCTCATAGGCGGATCCAGGATTGCCGATCGGGGGGGCACCTTCCCGGGGGGGGCGCCATCCGGACCAGGGGGGCGCCACTTATGACCGGCAAAAGCTATCAGGTGGGCCCGAAATCCTATCGGTGGGCGCCAACTTTCGCATCCTGGGGGGGTGGGAAGCGACATTTCAGGGGGCGCCATCGACCTTTCAGGGGGCGCCGAGGGTCGATCGGGGGGGCACGTGCCACCCCTTGCCCTCCCTGGATCCGCCTATGCCCTCGCTATCGTAGTGGAAGCCCATGCACCGAACATGTAAGGTAGCAGTCGTCGCTCGGGCTCTGCCCGTGTACTGCCCCACCGCCATGCTGTTTGGGGTTGGCCCATGGCGGATCCAGAATTGTCGATCAGGGGAGTGGGGCTGAGGGTACATGGTCGAGGGGCGCCATCCGAACCAGAGGACGTCACGTTTGGACGGCAAACCCTATCGGGTGGGCGCCAAATCCTATCGTGGGGGCATCGATACGCGCATCCTGAGTCGACCAGGGAGGGGGGGGCAAGTGCCATCCCTTGCCCCCCAGATTCGCCTATGCGCTGGTCCCTTCCCCTCGCGTTCCCCTGACCATATCTCCTCAGTGTTTGCTCCATGTGCGTGTGATGACTGAGACTGATAAAAGAGTCATCACCCCAGACTACAGAGTCTTCAATGAATATGCACGAACTGGAAGAAACCCATTCATTTTCTGCAATTTTGATGTTTACGATTCCCGGCCCTGTTACCTTCCGGCGTCCAAGGCGTTCCTGCACTATCTGCAACTTCCCCAGATGCAGCAGTGGTGCCTGCGCTAGATTGACCAGCGGATACCACAGAGCAGTCGACCCACTGAGAGTATCCCACCATCAGGTCCTTTAGTCATGTCAAGCTCAAAACGCAAGCGTTGAAACGCCCGGCCCGTGACGCGTGGCAGGCGAACGACCGCGTGCCAGGCGAACGACGGATCAGGCAGAAGCGTCCCAGAAAACACGGGATAAAAAAGTCGTCGAAAACAAACACGTTTTGGTGCCAACCTGCCAACCCACCTCGTCTAAGAAAAGTGACGGAAACTAACAACTCTTCGCAAACTTGAATCATACGCGTTTATTATCCACAAATATCGGCTCAAACAGGGTCGAAGACCAGACCACGGACTTTGTCCAGTTCCATTATCGGCAGCAGCGGCTCAAACTGCCCCGGAGTAGTTCTAGAAAGGTACCTTTCCGGCACCCGGCTGTTCAAGTCCTCCACAACAATGCCAACTCAGCTCAGGAGTCTTTTCCGAAACCGCTTTTTACTGACTAGTGCACGCCAAAGCGGTATATAGACGCGACTCCAGCGATTTGGCAGAAAATATTCATAAATGCAACCAGACGTGCGCTTCACCCACTAATGAGTGATAGGTTGGTCTTATAAACCACTCGGTAGATAATGCTAGGAACCCACTCTGAACTTTGTTGTACATTTTATCACGGTCCACTCTAAGCGTGGGAAACACGACTGGTTCAGACCAGCTCTGTAATATATGTTACTGGCTACAGCTTGCTAATCTGGCGCTGCAAACGATTTTCGGTCATCTCTTACTCGCTAATCCGGCGCTACAAGCGATTTTCGTCATCTCTTCGAGACGCTGTAGGAAAATCTCGTAGCGACTTTTCAGACTTTGTTTCACCGCGCCGGGGTATTAATGGCAGCACAACGTTTCGAGCGAAACCACGGAACAGCATTAGGCACCGAACCAAACCCGACGATTTACTCACAAAACGCATTATTGGACATCAAATAAAACAGTGCAAATGATACCAAAATAATCGTTTTTCAGTTGTATCTATAGGCACAGGGACATGATAAATCAATCTAGGGTACCCTCTCATATCGGTTGTGACCATAAGTTCATAAAAAAGCAAGTCATCATACTGCCGGACCTTTGTGACTGAAGTAGCGACGTTTGAATGACTTGTGACAAAAGCGTTGCTGGTGATGACGTCACGCTGTGAGTATCACCGCGCCGGCAGGACCTTCTTGACGTCGAGAACGCAGAAGGTGGAGCGGCAGGTTGGACAGGGACACTTGGAGGAGAGCCACGTCTCAGGGCTGTCCTGGTCCTGGCGGGATGCGAACCTGCCCAACAGGGAACCGCAGTGTCAGCTACCCAGGGGGCTCAGGAGCTGGTGAAGGGAGCCCGTGAGATGGGAAATGAGCTAAATTCTATAAAATAGCCGCCAGTACAGGTTAAGGACTGCTTCCGGCGAGCTGATCCCACAAATGTCCATCCATTAATAGGTAGACATAAGTGACCTTTCCTTTGGGAAATTCCAGCACAAAAAAACAGGTTAGGGATTTCTTTTTCAATAAATATCTATCTGAGGAGGTAAATGACTAAGAGGAGAAAAGAAGAAATAATGTTAATCACTATTCATTTCAATTTCTTTGATTCAGAGATACCAATCAAATGCGTCATGAAATAAGATGTCGACGAAAGGATCTTAATAGGTCAGTCTCTCTTCTTCCCTTTCCACAAGTCTTTCACCTTCCTTTCTTTCTTCGTTTTCAGCACATTGTTTCTATTCTCATCATTGACCCATTTCATGATCTCATAACCCATTTAGGCATTTATTTATCCCACTAATATCCTAACATGACTTTCGTCGTGGCACCATCGATGGTAACTAGTTCTTCTACACCTTTGGTGGGGCTACGACGAGAAAAATTACTAAATTTAGGCTTAGGCAGCAAGTAAATAAAACAAAAATAATAGCGGGGAGTGGTGCGGTCCACTAACATAATAAAACTAACACAGTTTGTTGTGCATGCAATTGGACAAAATTAGTTTATGACCACACGGGTATGGAAGGGCACTCCTACCTACCTATTTAAAAGGGAAGTGGTAAAAATCAACCAGGAAAATATAAATGCCACCTCTTCGATCTTCTTTATCATGGGTGACAAACAGGGCATTTTTTAAGGAAATGTCAGTAGGGGGGCATTTCTTGTGCTGGCCATTATGTGTCTTCAGGGGATCAACACCCCATTTGAGGGGGAGGCGTTAATAAGACCTCGAAGCGCCAGTGATAAAAATGTTTCCAATTTTTGTGTCTTTCCATATTCTAAAGATTGTAGATGCTGCCCACTGCCCAGGGCTGCCAAGTTTTTTTCAGCAGAAAAGTGCCAAACCGAGTTAGGAGCAGGGCCAAAAAGGGCTCAAATTTAATTTTTACTAAAACAGCCAAATAAATATCACAGAAGTCAAATTTGAGACTAAAACGACCCCTCACAGTAATCATAAACTCACAGAAAAACAACTTGTATCACTGTTTAAAACTAATTTTTGACAGTTTGCTCTTGATATGACGCAATATCTTTTTAACGCACTCCCCATTTAACCTTCATCCCACCGGGGGAACAACGATGACCCCCTAAGTTTTTTTTTCAGAATTACAGAAATACGATGAGGTGCCTATGGTTGAGGGGTCTATTTCTCAGTCCATCATTTTCCCACCCTCGCTAACAATTTTTACCCCGGGTCACAATAGGTCAGGTCACCAGGCAAGGTCAACAAAGGTAACCTCACTTCAACTTTTGAGCTTTACATTAGCTACGTTTCTAATCTGATCGATTTTTTGTATTCTTGTATCATTTTTTACTAAGGCCACTAATTTGAAAATTTATACACCTGATGAAAATTTATACTTCCAGGGTTTGCAAAATGCATATCCGGAATTATTTTATTGGTGACTTGAGGTCAGGTCACAAGGTGACCTCTCCCATAGAAAAGGCATGGAAAAAGCTGTCTTATGATCTTAAAGTCACAAAAATAATTGGAAATGCTCCAATTTCTCAGAAAACCTTCTTGGCCACCCTTTCAAGGATTCCAGGGGCGATATTTTCCCTTTGACCTATATGAGGTCATCACAGGTCACCAGGGATCAAAAACAGTATTTGGACGCACTTTTTAACCTCATCAAGCTAGAGCGCTGAATTAAACGTCATCGTGTATGTATCATCAATGGCTTCCATTTGATATACGGCAAGGTCACTGTATGACCTTCCGCAACCTCAGGTCATGTCAGGTCAAGAAGTGCCCTCTGGAGGTCAAACCATTGGCGGCAGGTCATTATGTTCCACATAGCAAAGAAAGCCCTGGCATTTTCCTATCAACCATACTATAGTAAATTTCAATAGCTCTAATGGCATGAGAGCCATGCCCAGGTTTCTTAAGCATTTTAGTAGAAATAACCTATCTTGACCCAACTTGACGTCTGGAGGTCAAACCATTCACCTCAGCGCCTAAACATGTGAAGTAAAAACATAATGAAGTCACACGATCTTTCTAATGCACTTTACAGATTTGCGCTAACCCCCATATTTTCGGTGTTAGAAAGGGGTTCATCGATGCCCTCGGTGGAGCGAAGGTGGCGCCGGACCCCCAGTGGGGCGCGGGTTAATAGGAAGCCAGGGGTGCCCCTCCAATCCCACGTAGCTACCAAATGATTTTATCCACATAAGCAGAAAATTTGTTATCCTCATCAATTATCTTGGCCGCACCAATCCCCGCTAGTATTTGATATATTTCCTGCTTTTCCAACTGTGAATTTTTGCTCTTCAACGGTGGTGGATCTAGGATTTTGGTTAGCGGGAGTGGGAGGATGGAGCCTCAGAGGGCGCACTTTGCCATCGACTTTCCACCCAAAGGGCGCCTACAGTATTGCATCCTTTGCGTCCGGTTTTTTGTGGTTTTCAATTTTTATCGTGTTTTTTTCATAGAGCTCTGTCCCTCCCTCCCACTGGCATAGCAGTTTTTTTCTGCTGCTCTGTTCCTTTATTGGTATCAGAACATCTTATTCATGCCCGGAAAAAGCCAAGAGAAATTATATTTATACAAGAGACAAACCAAAAAGAGCTTAGGTGCCAGCTGCTAGAAAAAAGGGCCAAAGGTCAGATTCCAAGAGAGGACCAACCGAAAAAATCGCGCGGCCAAACACGACAAAAAGCCAAAATTCGAAATATTCAGCCACAAAATGGGCAGCCTGGCAGCCCTGATTCTATCGCAATGTATTCGAAATGGCAAACTATTTTCTTATTTTTCTTTAAGAGTATAGTAAGGTAAGCAAATTCCTGAAGTACCGAACACATGTGGTTTATAGTCTAAATCGAGATAAGTTGTGTGTACATACCTACTATGATGTGTGTCTGTTGGTGTCCAAATCATCTAGGAAATTTAGTTACTAATTACTAAAACCAGTCACTAATTTTTGCGGCTATCGACGGACCAACTGTCAGGGTCATATGGCATCTCCAACTCTTTCCCCTGTAATCCCCCGGTACTAGCTGGGCTTCCGATCGGTTAGAACACGATGTTTGATTAGTTGTAGGCTATCTCCAGCGTTGTGATTAGTTGGTGCTGAGGCTACTTTGCCGGGATTTCCCTGTAACTACGCGCTTTGTTTCGTTTTTGCACGATGGAGTAGACAGCCACTGGTGGAAAGTTTTAACATAATATTTGTGTATTGCCAATTTGGGATGAGCAATAGAACAAAATTGTTATTGTCAGGTGGTGTTCTGTCTCATTTTCGTCAGGTGAGGTTGAGTTTGTTCAATTTTAGTTCATCTGTCTATTTCACTGGGGGCCAATTTCCGGGCACTGGGGGGGACATTTCGGCCGACTGGGGGGCAAATGGCCCCCCAGTTAACATGTTAAAAAATGGCCTGGTGACAAACGTAATAAAAAGGTCCATGGGGAACCTAAGGCCGAATGTGAAAGTTTCAGCAGGACGGAACCAAAACGTTACGCATTTTTCGTAAACCTGCTTGTAGTGCATTTTTCGGATGAAGATAAACACTGCAGAAGCGCATGAAATACGCAGTCGCCGTCGAATAAAATTTACCGCAAAATATGTTTTATGATCATTTATTCTTTTTTATGATTTCGATGAACTGATGATGAACTGATGATTTCGATGATCTACGTCCAGCTCTAATTTATTTTTGAGGTTTAACGACGCACCAACTGCTGAGGCCATATGAAGCCCGAAATTTTAAGGCAAGTATATTACAAGCCTCCAGCCGTATGAATAGAATTATGAACGCTTTTCCTGTCAAACCTTTGCTTTTGGTTATTTTGACACCTTTACTTTGAGTAACCTTGAAGATGACGTCATAATATAATATACTTAATGCTGGATGACATTATCTGATCGGAAGCACTGCGATCAATGGTTTATGCGCCAAAATGCACTCATCAATTCTCCCAAATGTAAAAGAGCAGCGTTTTAGGCTGCTAACGGTTCTCGGTCCACCTCCGAAAAATAGATGGGAAACTCCCTCCACTGCAAAATACAATGTGCAACGTCTGCAGATTCCGGCAGCATGCCTCCCACGCTTCACTTACTTAAAGGGAGTGTGGCACCTTGGTCGAATAAACATGTAAATATGGTGGCTGAAGACGAAAAGCTCCCCTTCGATCTGGCCCGCAAAAAAGTGCGTGTTAGCGAAAAACGTCACTCCCTAACCCAGGCACGTGGTGGCAAGGCCACCGCGGCAGCCCCCAGCACAGCTGGACAGGCCACCCCTCAGCTCACCGCCTCCCAAAAGCATACCCTTCGCCCCCTGATGGAGCCGCTAGTCATGGTCCCCCTTCGGCTGGCCATCCCCCACACGCACCACAGTACAAACACCTTTTGGCGCACGTGGACTCCCACCACGGGCTGGACGGACCTCCCAGCCAGCCCAGCCTGCTCCTCTCTGGGTCTTCCGCCCAAAAGTACCGCCGCCCCCGTCCCTCACACGTCATCAGAAAGACCTGGACCCCAACCGAAGGGCGGCAAAGCAGCCCTCAGCAGGTGCCTAGCTGTACCGAGTTTCCCCCGCTCCCAGCCCCCTCCCGCCCAAAAGTCACCGGTGCACCCCTCCCAAGAGCCGCCTACGGCGGGCACCGGGACGGAAACACCAGAATGGCAGCTCCCACCCTTCCAGTAAGACAGCTGCTACTCAAACAGAAAAATTCAGTGTAGCCACCCAAACCGAAACCTCTCTCGCGGACAGCAGCAAAGCTGCTGCCTCTCAAGCGCCGACGACCCGCCATTGTGGCTCTCAAACAGACCTGGCATGTCATTACATGTAATTAAAATTTGCCAGTGATTCCGACTCGTCAGGTAGCAACAGCGAACCTGATAGTGAGCTGCCCGGGACCGAGTCTTACCCAAATGCTGACAGCATCTCAGTCACAGACTCTGTAGAAAATAGTTATCTCATGTCGGCCTCCCCGACCAGTTCAGTCTCATCCAAATCCCTCAGGCCCGGTAGCTCCCCGGTGCCGACGAAACTCCGGTACAATCGGCACTCGTCCCCCGTTTCCACTACCAGCGACACGAGTAGCACACATTCCTATCACCTCCGCCCCCACCCCCGGAACCCCCCCCAGGATCTAAGACATTAAACCACCATGGGTTCAATTCTCCGATAGAACACAAACAGTCTAATTGGGAAATTCACATTATTTAAATCAATCTTTGCTGAGAAAAAGCCGGCAGTAGCAGCACTCCAAGAAACCCTCTTTAATGATTCAATGATAATGACAAATTCAAAATCTCGGGTTACTCTTGGTACCGCCATGGCGCCATAATGTAAACGCTACTGTCCGTAAAGGAGACACTGCCATGCTTATCGAAAATAGCATCCCTCACAGCCAAGCGTCTTTGATAACGCCACTCAACTGTGTCGCTATTAATGTAGAAATTCAGCACGTCAAATTGACGGTGATTTCACTGTACATCTCTCCAAGCGATCCTGACCCGTCGGCTCGGGACCTCGCCCAACTTTTGGCACAAATTCCCGGCCCTTTGCTACCAATTGGAGACTTGAACGGTCATCATCCCTCATGGGGCAGCGCCACCACCACTCGCAGAGGCGATATCATCTATGACGCAATAGACTCTCAAAATCTAGTTCTCTTAAATAACGGCGCTCTGACCCACCAGGCAATGCGCGGTGGCCATTTTGACACTGCTATTGATATCTCGTGCTACTCTCCTAGAATTGCGTCACTGTTCACCTGGGAAGTCGAAGACAACCCAGGAATGAGCGATCACCTCCCAATAAAAATTGCTATTCCCACAGGCTCAATCGACCATGTTACTCTTTTTACACCCTCATGGAATCTAAAACGTGCCGACTGGAACAAGTTTGAGGCAGAGGTCGACCTCACACTTGTCACCGGAGGTGACCCCGACTCGGCAGACATTGACTCGGTACTAAGAGCCATCAGATCAGCAGCACGTTTAGCAATACCAAAAAGTCAAGGCCCCCTGACAGAAAAAAAGGAGCCCCATGGTGGAATGCAGAGACGGCACACGCCAAAGCTCAAATAATTAGAGCCAGGAAAGCCTATGAGAGGAGGGCACACAGCCCTACTCGCAATGCCTTCCGGGCAGCCAAAGCCCACTTTCAAAACACGTGCAAGCGGGTCCAAAAAGATAGTTTCAACGCTTTCGTTTCTAAATTCAACCGCTTCACACCCATTTCTCAAATCTGGAAAACCCAGGGTACTTTAACTACGGGTACAACCAAGTTTCCTACTAAATAGTCCTCCCATGATGACGTCACCGCCCTTTCCTACTAAGTTATAGGAGATTCTACTAAGTTTTTGGAAGGATCAGCTGGAACATACCAAGTTTGGGCGTATTTGGCACCAATCTAGTATAAATCGAAATCAACTTGTTTCACCCATTTGACAGTAACCTTGATCTCAACAGCGAGCAGCGTATTTTACGTAAATCTAATGAAAAAATTATAACACCTCAAAGAATTTGTTGAAAGGGCATGCATTTATTTGATCAACTCAGGCCTACTTAATAGCCGAGAGAAATAAATTTACCTTCGCTCAAGAGATCACCGGTGTTTATTGTCTTCTGCTGCAGGTACCACCAACAGCCAATCAAAGGTCAGAAATCAACAGCCAATCAAAATCGAGATTAGTCTTACTGCAAACAGCTGTTAGTGCTGAACCTGTCCTTATTTTGACACGCTCTGGAAAATTTGTAAAAATTATATTCTTTACTGGAGTTTTTGCAAAACGTCTGATGGTTTCACAAATAAAAATCTTTCAGCTTTCTGTTCAACTATATAAGTTCTGTTGATACAGTTCTAAACTAGGTTATTTAGAGCTTCGAAAAAGTGCAATTTCTCCAATGCCCTGCATAGTAACTGTGTTGCCTCTCCAGCCATGATGACGTAATGCTGCCAAACAACTTGAACGGGGTCTGGGAAAACCATTGGAGCTTTCTCTGCGAAACGACCGCCCCGTGAACCCTTCCCTCAACTGACAATCTCCGGCCAAAACATCACGGCACCCAAGGAAGTCATGGACGCCTTTGCTGATCATTACAATGGCGTTGCAGCCAGGGGCGCAACTTTATGTTTTCGATTGGGGGGCACCCGGCTCGAAAGGGGGCCCGTACATGATGGGGGGCCCGTATTTTCTTAATGAAAATGTGACGGAAAAAACGTATTTTCGACCGTTTGTTGTCGAAAACTGACTGCAAAGGTTAAATAACAATTTTTAGCGCGCTATTGGTCACTGTTCCTGATTTGCACTATTTAGCCCAAAAAGTAGTCAGAAGACCCAATCTTTTGAACGAGCTGCCAAACTATGTAAGGATATTGGACAATTAGGTGTCTACTTACCGTCTTTGTCGTCCACGTGGATGCTCTCCTCCGGAGGTACAACGGGATCAGCCCCGGACGACGCAGGAGGGATGGATGCTGGAGGGTCTTTTAGCAAACGGGATCCGGCTGATGGCCTGGCCGAGGAAGGCAATGATCAGGAAAAAAGGATTGGAATTACAACCTTACTTTACCGTTTTGCTGGAAACTATACACATTGCACTTTTCCGAGTTAGTTTTAAATTGGGGTTTTAATTTTTGCGGTCAATAAATGAACGTAGCTTGCAAAGTACCGAAAATAGTAGTGATATGAACTACTTTAAGTGGACGCGTACGTTGCTAGAGATTAAATGCAAATATGATCGGGGTCATTTTATAACAGTTTGCAAAATTAGCAAGACGATTCTAGATTCATAGTTTACCTGAAAAATGTACAAAATTTGGGTAGTTTTGCCAGAGCAGCCCCTCGGTATTGAATGTTCTTTGTTTTACGCTTTTGTGCACCCGACTTATGTTTATACTGTCCAACCATTTTAACATTCACACCTGGAACGAAATCGCATTATCGCGAATAATTTGATAAAAATGGAAGGTAGAGATCGAAGTGCGAAATTCCTTTATCAGCGGGGAAATCGAACCTACTGATATTTATGTTACATGATCAAGACACCTTTTTCTGATCCATTCACCTTGCCAGTTCATGGCATTGTACAACACTGGGTACCGGTCAAGGGGTACTATGAATTGGTGGTACTGCCTATTTCCCTTTACAATCCTCATATAGGATCAGTACAAAAGGAATGGGGGGCCTAACATTTCTCACGCCCCATCCATTTTTCCCCGAATGTTGCATGGGACCGGCCTCACGTTGCCCCGGGAAAACCACAGGGGGCCCGCAAGCATGGCAGGGGGCCGGTTTCGGCAACAGGGAGCACGGATACACCACCTGGGGCACGAAACTGCTCACAAATAAGGAACTGCTGCAAATACGCGACTAACACAACAGCTTCAGTTTCTGCACGATATTCTTAGACCACAAGGGGCCCAGACAGACCATAAAGGGCCTGAGCACACCAAAGGGGCCGGGCAGACCACAGGAACCCAGAAAACCATAGGACGCCGGTAAACCCAAAAGGGGCCCGAGCAGACCACACACAGCCAGCAATTTGGCTGGACTCTGCCCGATATATGCTGGGCTTTGACTGGGCAGAGCCCGCGTACATGGGCTCAGCCCAGGTCCGGCTCCGCTCCGTCTGGGCAGAGCCCATGGTCAAGCAAGACCAGGCTCTACCGCTCGGGCAAGTTGTCATCCCCCGACCTAATGTCGGGCTCAGCCCGAGTCTATGTGGCTCAGCTATGAGTCTTAGGGCTCGGGCAGAGCCCGACCCAGCCCGCTCTGGGCCCGGTCGGAATTGCTGGCTGGGCAGCGGGCCCGGGCAGACCACACGGGGCCTGGACAGATGAAAGGACCCGGGCAGACCACAGGGACCCGAGCTGAACACAGGGGCCGGGCTAACCACAGAGGGGCCCCAGTCTGGAAAGTATGGCAGCAGACCTGACGAGTCCGCACCAGCCTTGTAGATTTTTCGCACCACCAGCAGCCTAAAATTCACACCGAGCATTGGTGAGAAATTTCACTGGCCCGGAAATTTCGATGTTTTTACCAGTTTCTCCCTTCTCAGATCTCTGTGGGTGTTTGATTTGAGCTCCCTCGCACCATACAGCAAAAGTTGGCACTTGTTTGCTCCAAAGTTCGAACCACCTGAAGGGTGTCCGCACCACGAGATCTCGCCAAAAGTGCCATAATTTGCAGACTGGAAGGGGCCCGGGCAAACCACAGAGGGCCCGCGCAGACAAAAGGGGCCCCGAACGGACAAAAGGGGGTCCGCAGAGGCCACACAGAGGCCCGGACAGGCCAAAAGGGTTCCGGGAAAACCACAGGAGGCCCGGGCAGACCACAAGGGGCTCGATAAGAACAAAATGGGCACTAGCAGACAAGGGGTCCGTGCAGACCAAATGGGACCCGGCCAGTCTGCAAAGTATGGCAGCAGGCCAGAAGAGTCGCACCATCCATCCAAAATTATCGCACCACCAGCCTAAAAAAATCTCACCAATCTGCCAGATACTAGGGAGAAAAACGCACACATTCCTACCCACACGATGCAATACTACCTCTCTTATTAGTTAGTTAAGGACTTTTTATAAGGCCCCCTCCTGTGTCTTCCTAACTATTCAGTCATTATTTTTTTTAGTTTTCAGTGTCAACTTTCTCGCACCAGTCTTGCAAATTCGCACCAGGCTGATAAAATTCGCACCACTCGCTCCTGTCTCCAAGGGCACTCGCACTGACAAGATCTCGTCGAAAATGCCATACTTTGCACACTGGGGCCCGGGCAGACCACAGGGGCCCGGACAGGCCACAGGGGGCCCGATCAGACCAATAGGGGCCCGGGATACCACAGGGGCCCGCATGGCAAGCATGGCAGAGGCTGGTTGCAGTTACACGAACCGCATCCATGGCAGGCCCGTCTGCATCCACAGGGTATTAACTACTGGGAGTAGGGACCCGGCTGCAGCCACCAGGGGGCGGGGCGAATGCGGTGGCCACCAGGGGGGTGGGGGCGAATGGGGCAGCCACCCCTTAAACCCAAGAGCCTCTGAGGACGAAATGCCGCCCCCAAACCCTCCCCTCCCCAGGATGCGACGATTGGTCGCCCTTTGGGTGAAAAGTGCGCCCTTCGGGTGGCTAAGTGCCGCCCTGTCCCCTGAGGCTTTGCCCCTTCCCTCCCCTTACCCAAATTCTAGATACATCACTGGCGGCCATAGGGGAAAAAGATTCTCCAAGTCTTGGTACTTAGCCATCAGGGGAGCCGGACAGGGGATCATCACTGATTAGGGATTCAGCCAGACAGGAGCTAATAGCAAACAATCACTTCACTTGCCATTCAACACTGCGCATCGGAGCACGATTTGGATTGACACGAAAAGCCCAAACGTAAAATCCAAATCAGAGCCTAACGAAACTTTTCCAGAGTAGACACAAGCCGATTGAATCATAAGCATGCCAATTTTACTGTTCAAGGCAAACTTTGTGCAAATCATTCGCCTCGGCGAATGCGACAAGAGAGCCAGGAGCATGCCTTAGCTTCCTTCGCGCTGCGCTGACAAGCCCGGGAAATTAAGAGGCTACCATTCGCCGGCGGACGCACATTATTTAACCCAGATTTGACGACAAGATTTGATACACTTTTTGACAGACAAATTTAAGAGACTTAAATTTGTCTGTATTTAAAATTCCACTAGAACAAACAAAAATGGAAAACTTCATGCACATTTTTGACAAAAATGCCTAGAAATATATCAATGAAGAAAAGTAGTGCCGGCGGAGAGATGCAAAAATAACAAACATGTCAATTTATTAAACCAGTACTTATCGGAACGGGCCCGGCTGCGCACGGTGGGGGATGGTGAACTACAGGGGGGTCGTAAGCAAGGCAAGGAGACCGGCTAGAGTCAGAGGAGGCCTGGGTAGCCCAGAGGGAGCCTGAAATTATAGCACGGGTTCCCGGATACAGCGAAGTGGGAGGAGTGGAATCAGGGGCGGATTCAGGCCGATGGTGGGGGAGGGGGCAACGGGGCCCCAAATCGTGAAAAAACATATGGTTTTTGCTTGAAGAAAACCGTAAAAATTGGTAAAATCGGGGGATTTGGGGAGGGCATCAAATCCCCCAATTTTACCTTTACCCCCCTGGATCAGCTAGTGCTGTGGTTCCTTGCAGACCACAGGGACACGGACAAACCATAGGAGCCCGGGCAAATTGCAAGGGGCCGGGCAGACCGCAGGGGGCTGGGTAGACCACAGGGGGCCCGAGCAGACCACAGAGGGCCCGGGCAGACTAAAAGGAGCCCAGACCGCCCACAAGGGGCGCGGGCAGACCACAGGGGCCCGGACGGACCACACAGGACCCAGGCACACTACAAAAAGCCCATACCACGTACAAAGGCCCCGGGCAGACTAAAAGGGGCCAAGGCAGAATACAAGGAGCCCGGTTGCAGTCACAGAGGAATCAAAAAGGCCCCGAGACTGCCAGAAATAGGACCCCGGATGCAGTCAAAATGGGCCTGAGAATATCGTTAGGGGCCCGTTTGCGGACACAGCGATTATGGGTGGCCCTAAAGGGGACCGCACCCAAGCAAGCATGCCAGGGAGCCCGACCGCAGCCACAGCAAGCCCAGATAGACCACGGGGCCCCGCACTCATGGCAAGGGCCCGTCCGTGGCATTAGAGGACCCGCGCCTCCTGGACCACAGGGAGCCCGGTTGCAGTCACAGGTCCCGGTTGCAGTCACAGGTCCCGGTTGCAGTCACAGGGGGCCCGGGTGGATCACAGGCGCCCGGTTGCGGTGACAGGGGCTCGGGCGGATTACAGAGGGCTCGGTTGCAGTCACAGGAGCCCGGGTGGATAACAGGGGGCCGGGTGGATTCCAGGGGCCCGGTTACAGTCACAGGTGGCCCGGTTGGACCACAGGGAATCCGTTTGCAGTCACAGGGGCCCGGGTGGATCTCAGGGGGCCCGGTTGCAGTCAAAGAGGGCCCGTGTGGATCACATGGGGCCCAGGATGGATCACAGGGGGCCCCAGGTGGATTACAGGGGGCCTGATTGCAGTCACAGGGGGCCCGGGTGGATCATAGTGGGCCCGGGTGGATCACAAAGGGCCCGGTTGCAGTCATAGGGGGCCCGGTTGCAGTCACATAGTGCATGGTTGCAGTCACAGGGGCCCCTAGTGGATCACAGATGGCCCGGTTGCAGTCCCAGGGGGCCCGGGTGTATCACAGAGGGCCCGGTTGCAGTCACAGTGGGCCGTGTGGATTACAGGGGACCCGGTTGCAGTCACAGGGGACCCGGGTGGATCACAGATGGCCCGGGTGGATCTTAACTGGCCAGGTTGTAATCACAGGGGGTCCGGTTGCAGTCACAGAGGGCCCGGGTGGATCACAGGGGGCCCGGTCGCAGTCACAGGGGGACTGAGTGAATCATAGGGGGCCCGGTTGCAGTCACAGGGGCCCCGGGTGGATCACAGATGGCCCAGTTGCAGTCACAGGGGGCCCGGGTGGATGACAGGGGGCCCGGCTTCAGTCACAGGTGGCCCGGTTGGACCACAGGGAATCCTTTTGCAGTCACAGGTGCCCGGGTGGATCTCAGGGGGCCCGGTTGCAGTCAAAGAGGGCCCGTGTGGATCACATGGGGCCCAGGATGGATCACAGGAGGCCCCAGGTGGATTACAGGGGGCCTGATTGCAGTCACAGGGGGCCCGGGTGGATCATAGTGGGCCCGGGTGGATCACAAAGGGCCCGGTTGCAGTCACAGGGGCCCCTAGTGGATCACAGATGGCCCGGTTGCAGTCCCAGGGGGCCCGGGTGTATCACAGAGGGCCCGGTTGCAGTCACAGTGGGCCGGGTGGATTACAGGGGACCCGGTTGCAGTCACAGGGGACCCGGGTGGATCACAGATGGCCCGGGTGGATCTTAACTGGCCTGGTTGTAATCACAGGGGGGTCCGGTTGCAGTCACAGAGGGCCCGGGTGGATCACAGGGGGCCCGGTCGCAGTCACAGGGGGCCTGAGTGAATCATAGGGGCCCGGTTGCAGTCACAGGGGCCCCGGGTGGATCACAGATGGCCCAGTTGCAGTCACAGGGGGCCCGGGTGGATGACAGGGGGCCCGGCTTCAGTCACAGGTGGCCCGGTTGGACCACAGGGAATCCGTTTGCAGTCACAGGGGCCCGGGTGGATCTCAGGGGGCCCGGTTGCAGTCAAAGAGGGCCCGTGTGGATCACAGGGGGCCCAGGATGGATCACATGGGGCCCCGGTGGCCAGGTGGATCACAGGGGGCCCCAGGTGGATTAAAGGGGGCCCGGTTGCAGTCACAGAGTGCCTGGTTGCAGTCACAGGGGCCCTGGGTGGATCACAGATGGGCCCGGTTGCAGTCACAGGGGGCCCGGGTGTATCACAGGGGCCCAGGTTGGATCACAGATGGCCCGGTTGCAGTCACAGGGGGGCCCGGTTGGAGTCACAGGGGCCCCAGGTGGATTACAGGGGGCCGGTTGCAGTCACAGGGGCCCCGGTTGCAGTCACAGAGTGCCTGGTTGCAGTCACATGGGCCCCGGGTGAATCACAGATGGCCCAGTTGCAGTCAAAGGGGGCCCGGGTGTATAACAGGGGGGGCCCGGGTGGATCATAGGGGGCCCGGTTGTAATTACAGGGGGCCCGGGTGGATCACATGGGGCCCGGTTGTAGTCACAGGGGCCCGAGTGGATTACAGGGGGCCCGGTTTCAGTCACAGGGGGCCCGGGTGGATCATAGATGGCACGCTTGCAGTCACAGGGGGCCCGGTTGGAGTCACAGGGGCCCCAGGTGGATTACAGGGGGGCCGGTTGCAGTCACAGGGGCCCCGGTTGCAGTCACAGAGTGCCTGGTTGCAGTCACATGGGCCCCGGGCGAATCACAGATGGCCCAGTTGCAGTCAAAGGGGGCCCGGGTGTAAAACAGGGGGCCCGGGTGGATCATAGGGGGCCCGGTTGTAATTACAGGGGGCCCGGGTGGATCACATGGGGCCCGGTTGTAGTCACAGGGGCCCGAGTGGATTACAGGGGGCCCGGTTTCAGTCACAGGGGGCCCGGGTGGATCATAGATGGCACGCTTGCAGTCACAGGGGGCCCGGTTGGAGTCACATGGGCCCGGGTGGATCATATGGGGCCCGGTTATAATTACAGGGGGCCCGGATGGATCACCGAGGGTCCGGTTGCAGTCGCAGGGGACCGGGTGGATCGCAGAGGGCCCGGTTGCAGTAACAGGGGCCCCGATGGATCACAGTTGGCTCTGTCCTAGTCACAGGGGGCCCGGGTGTATCACAGGGGCCCGGGTGGATGATAGGGGGCCCGGTTGTAATCACAGGGGGCCCGGGTGTATCACAGGGGTCCGGGTGGATGATAGGGGGCCCGGTTGTAATCACAGGGGGCCCGGGTGTATCACAGGGGTCCGGGTGGATGATAGGGGCCCGGTTGCAGTTACAGATGGGCCGGGTGGAACACAGATGGCCCGGTTGTAGTCACAGGGAGCTCAGGTGGATGACAGGGGGCCCGGTTGCAGTCACAGGGGCCCGGGTGGATCACAGGGGGCCCGGCTGGATCACAGGGGCCCGGTTGCAGTCACAGGGGTGCGGATGGATCAAAGAGGGGCCCGGTTGCAGTCACAGGGGGCCGGATAGATTACAGGGGGCCCGGCTGCAGTCACAGGGGGCCCGGTTGCAGTCCACAGGGGGCCCGGGTGGAACACAGAGGGCCCGGTTGGATGACAGGAGGCCCGAGACTGCCGGAATTAGGGACCCGGCTGCAGTCAAAGTGGGCCTGAAAAAAATATCGTTAGGGACCCGGTTGCGGACACCGAGGTTAAAGATGGCCCACAGGGCACCCGCAAGCATGCCAGGGAGCCTGGCCTCAGTCAAAGCTAGCCCAAGTAGACCACTCAGGCCCGGAATCGTGTCAGGGGCCCGGCTCTGTCCGCAGGGGCCCGCAACTTGGGATTGGGGGGGGCTCGTCGGGTCATTGGGGGGCTTCTCCGAGCATTGGGGGGCTCGAGCCCCCCAAATATATGGAAACTTGCGCCCCTGGTTGCAGCCAACAGTTCCTACAACCAGCGCTCAAAACCCCAGGCCGAATGGTGCAAACGCCGCACATTCTTCAATTCTAGTAATCAGGAGTACGATAACGTACCTTTTACAATGACCGAACTAAATTACTCCATTAGCAAGTGTGGAAACACTGCAGTGGGCTCGGATGAAATTAACTACTCTTTCTTCAGGCACCTCAGCCAGACAGCACTAAAATACCATCTCTCGGCCATTAACAACATGTTTCTTCGCGACTCGTTCCCCACTATGTGGCGGGAGAGTGTAATCATTCCCATTCCAAAACCTGGCAAAAGAAAAAACAGACCCTTAAGGTTATCGCCCCATTTCGCTTACTAGCTGTGCTAGCAAGCTTGTAGAGCGCATGGTCAACGTAAGACTGCACGAAATTCTCGAAAAGAAACTCGATGCTATGCAATCGGGTTTCCGGCGGGGGCGAGCCACCACTGACAATCTGATCAGACTGATCAGTGACGTCCAAAATGGCTTCTACAAGAAGCAAGTCACAATTGCTGCATTCTTAGATATCAAGTCGGCCTTCGATCGTGTACAAAAATACGTCCTTTTGTATAAACTCTGTAAACTGGGAGTCCATGGCCACCTTGCTAGATTCATTGAAAACTTTCTCAGGGACAGAAAATTCAAAGTGCGCTGCGGCACCACCTTTTCCTACCTGACGTCTCAAGACCAGGGCACACCCCAGGGTAGCGTTTTATATCCGACCCTCTTCCTAGTCATGATCAATGACATTTTTTCCAAAAAGCTACCGCCTGGAGTTAAGTACTCCCCATTTGCAGATGATGTCGCTATTTGGAAATCCACTCTGGTCGACACCAGGCGGCGCAGTCAACCAGAATTCAAAACCGCAACTACCGAACTGCAGGGTAGTCTCGACGACATCCATACTTGGTGCAATTCAATAGGTCTATCACTCTCGGTCGAAAAGTCATCAGTCGTAGTCTTTGCCATGCGCGAAAAGCTTAAAATTTTTAGGCGTCATCCTTGATACCCGCCTTAGTTTTAACGAGCATATTACCAAAGTCATCTCTAGCTGTCAAAAACGAGTCAATATCCTTCGCATGCTCGGCGGAACAGAGTACGGTGGAGATCGAAAGACTCTGCTCATGCTCTACAAGTCCTTGATCCGGCCCATACTTGAATATAATTCGTTCGTGTTTGACTCAACAAACAACACAATAAGCTAAAGCTAGAGCGCATCCAAAACGTAAGCATCCGCAAATCCGCAAGTATCAGCCACAGGCGCGCTCAGAGAATCTCCCATCACCAGCTTGTTAGTGGACAGTGGGCTGTGCCCTCTCCAAACAATACGCCACTCCCAGCTTATCTCTTACTATATCAAGGTCCAATCTACCGAAAATCACCCGGCGAAACAATGTTTCGCCCACCCCGGACGTATATCAAAAACTAATCGGACAACCTGGCCTCCATTTAAGAATAGAGTAGCTAAGACCCTGGAAACCCTGAACCTTGCGATTCCAGAAGCCATAGGCAAACCCCCACTCTCCCGCTTTTGGTCTCGCAAACAGCCCAAAGTCGAGTTTGTTTTCACCACACGCAAAGACAACCTCACCACAGGAGATCTCTTAGAAATTCTTAGAGTTCCAGTCTAACAACACTGGCAAAACCTTCATTTTCACAGATGGCTCTAAAATGGGCGAAAAAGTAGGCCTCGGCATCTGGGGGCAAAATATTTGCCTAAAAAAGACTTCCGGACAACTGCTCTATCTTTACTGCCGAGGCTGTCGCCATTCTAGATACACTAGTCCTGATTAGAACCCTAAATATTAATTCAGCCGTCATCTGTTCAGATTCTAAATCTGTTTTCCAAGCTATCACTAACGTCGGCAACCCCAGCCATCACGTAGTAGCAGACATCCAGAAGGGTATCGACGATATCCGAGATGTCTCTTTTCTTTGGATTCCGGGCCACTGCAAAATTCTCGGAAATGAAAAAGCCGACGAACAGGCAAAAAATCTCTAGAACTCAGAGACGTAACACCTCTTGGTCTGGAGACGAGAGCAAAGCTCTCCCCCAGAACCATATCCGGAAGTACATCCAAAATGACTAGACCACTAAGCACAGCGCCCATTTATTCCATATAAAGCCTAACATCGGCTACTGGCCCAGCTCCAACCAAAACAGTCGCCGGCGTGAGGTCATCCTGACCAGACTCAGAAGCGGACACACCAAATTAAATGCCTATGGGCGTGTAGGTACCTGTGGTACCTGCTCTGCCATGGAAAATCCCTACCATATTCTCATCGACTGTTCCCAGCACGATGCCCATAGGCAGCCCATGCTAGATTATTGCCGCATCAGAAATATCCCAGTAAACCTTTCCACTCTTCTCGGCAATGATCACCCTCAGCTGCTGGACAAGCTCTTTACATTCCTGAAGGCTACTAGGCTCGAGCGCTTTATCTGAACGTCTATGGTGGCAGGTATGAAAAATACCTGCATCCGAAGAGCACCCCTCATATTAGAAATGACAATTACACTATAAACGTCCCTCTGACAAATTTAAACAATAGGTGCTTCAAACTAGGCTTTAACTGTCTGATCCTACGGTATGGTAGACTCCAGAACAGCTCCCACCATAAAAAACAAAACAAAAAACAAAAAAAGTTCAACTAACCAACTAACCCTATCTAACCATGCGTTCATGTTGGCTAACCAACTAACCCTAACTTAAGGACTACTAACTATACTAACCACATCTAAGACTAACAACTAACCAACTCACACCCCTCCCTAACACTATCTGTTCTATTGCCCTTCTCTCTTCCTCTATACGGCGGCTACCCAGCCAGAGAGGATGCTGTAACTAGAGGTGAGACTTTCTGGTCCCACGGTCCCGGCGTCGGGACCAGGTATGGTCCCGGCGGAACTAAAGCCGGGACCAAAGGCTAGATGCCGGGACTGTGCCGGGACCAGAGCCAGTCTGGTTCAAGCAAAATTCATGATAATGGTTTCCACATTTCATGTAAAACTGAGATATGAGACAAAATATAACTGTGACTTTCCAGCACTTCATTGCCTCCTTGATGGAACCTTCCAACTTTAAAAGATGAGAAAAGTATCAATTCAACTAGATGGAAGAGAAAAAAATGATGTTACACACACACACAGCACAAAACACAGCTCTCACTAAGCTTCATTCTTTGGAAACCACATTTTCAGATGTAATTCCTATTCCTTCACTTGACTGCAAAGCAACTCAGTGAAAAAACCAGAATAAAACCCAAAAATGGTGGGTACTGGGGTCAAAATCACTTTGAATTGAAGAAAAAAGCGTTTTTTCCATATAGGTACTGGAAGGCATTGAAACAAAAGCTTGATTGAAAAGAGAATTCTGGAATTGGGGATTGGAAATGGCCGTCCCTACCAGCCCCACTGTTTCAATTGCCTTCTCTCTCTCTCTAAAAATACTCAACAGTATTTCAAATTACGTCTGTGTGTTAAGTGTGAATAAAACAGGAATGACTTCAACTTCTTCAACCCGCACCACGCTTGGTTGTCAACAACAACAAGAAAAGAAGAATAATCAAGATAAAAACAAATGTGCGCCATTGCTGTCTTTGAAGAAAAAGTCAACCTAGTAGAAGCTCAAGCTTTAGTAGCCTCAAGGCAAAAAAAATCTTAAACCACGTGATAATTCATTATTTTTATTCTCTTACTAATCGTGATAATGCACGATTTGTCTTTAGTGCGCCGTCTACGGCTGCTGTAATATTTTTTGCCCATTAAAAGCAAATATTGTGATTGGCAGTAATAATTTTCAATTCTGATTTGTCTAAAATAATAGAAAGCTGTTTTGACACGAATCAAAGAAGACGGTTTTTGCTACTAGCTTTGCTTTCTCACAGACCTATGCTTGGCCTCCATATTTGGAAATCCATGCATGGATAGACCTATTGTTTGTGTGTGTTGGTTGGAAAGGAAGGAGGAAGAGGAGGGGGCTTACCTAATTGTTTTTGGAGAACTACGTAGGGCTGTAAAACATTAATTCTCAGTTCCTTCATCCAGTGTATCAACTCGCATCATTCTTCATAAACAGCCAAAAACTGTCCTTTAGTCACATGGCAACTGCAAAAGTGATATATCAAATTGCTCCTGTGCTTTGGTGATTTGATCTTGAGGCTCTTGAACGTACCTATTTGTGTCCTGACCTTCCCTGATAAAACTTAGGTATGCTTATTGATTGAATGTTTATGTATGGACAGAAGGGAGGTGTGATGCAGCCTAAAATTGGATTGACATATAGTTTTTTACCTTTTAAGGGTTTAACATGCAAATGTTTCCTCAGAGAGCATTGTCAGATAACTGTGGCCATTTTTCATGATAGTAGGTAGGGATTTCCTGTTGTAGTTCATACTTAATGTTGATTTGTTAGTCATGATATGAATTTGCTTAATATGTTTGGCTCTTAATCCAAAAGAAATTGGTCTGTTTAAAAGCCAATAAGTGGAAAAAGGCTGCCGGGACCAGGCCGGGACCACATATCTCTCGCCGGGACTAGGCCGGGACCAAGAAATGTTGGTCGGGACCGGGACCGGGACCGGGACCAGCTTTTTCCAAAAAGTCCCACCTCTAGCTGTAACCTCACCTCCTGGTTGCAGGATAAAGACCCGCGGCATCACGTCATGGTGCTTGCGGGTGTTTCTAATAACCCAAAATTATTCTTTTTCAATGGAGGAACTCGAGTAACGTAAGCAAAACGGTCATTCGATAAAAAGGAACAAAAAAAACTCATCTTTACGCTGGCAAGCCTCTTCACGTACCCTTTTAAATCCTACCTGTGCCCCAGGCTCGGCATCTCTGCCGTAGCAATGCCCTTCCCTCGCTAGTGTTGCTACACTTCGCGACCCATACCTTGAAATAAGATTCGTCCCTTTGTTCTGCGACATTTAAAGTAAACACCCCTCCCGGAAATTTTCCCCCACACTTTAGAGGCGGGCAAAGGTGCTTTGCACAGAACTTATAAAAAGCCTGCGCCTTGCGCCTTATAAAAAAGCCCTTAACTAGCTAACTGACTAACTAAATAACCTTGGCCGTATCCTGGAATTTACTGCAATTAGGCGAACTTTTAGCAAAAAAGTAATGAAAATACTCATGATTTCTCTGAAAAATGTATAATAAGCTCAATATTTTTATTTTAAAAATACTCCTCTAGAAAAAGAAATAAATATCAGCCTGTGGATGATGTCACGATCTGGCAACCATTATCATACTTGAAAAGCTTTAAGGGCTTCGATTGGCTGATGCTTATCGTGACGTCAGCATATGTCGTCACACCAGTAGCTCACAACAATGGCCGCCCGGCGAGGGGCTGATGAGAGGACTGGTGTCAGGTAGGTTTTGGCTTTTTCTACGGAAATATCGAGTTCCAAGACAAATGATATATATTTAGTACCGGGTTCTCCGACTTGCTTTACAACTTGGCTATCTCAGTTAAAATCACGTTGTGAAGGTGCCACATTCCCTTTAACACGCGCATTGACGGGGGGCTGGTACCCGCCCCCTTGGGTTTTTCGGAGACAGTAGAAAAACGGCGGCGCGTAGCGCCGCCGTACTTGGTATACCTTTTCCTCATCATTTTTACAACTTCTGTGAAAATTTTAAGGTTAGGTCTTCTCAGGTCAGGTCACCAGTACAGGTCAAGTGACCCGACCTCAAAAAAGTTTAAGATAGCATAAGTCGGAGCAGGGTGAACTTATCCGATTGAAACTCATATCACATAATGGCCCCACCGAGTTCTCTAAAATATGTTCCGGTATTTTTGATATCGATGACCTAAGGTCAGGTACGAGGCATGACCTCTCCTTAGGAAATACATGGGAAAAATGGTTTTTACGGAATAACTCAGTAACGGATGGTGATAGAGCATTTATTTTAGCTGCATTAGACTGGCCTGGGCTTTGCGGTTGTAATGATATGCATTTTATATAATTTGACCCTGACCTGACCTCAGGTCAGGTCAAATCCTTGATTTGACCTAGCAAGGTCAAATTATATATCATTCGATTCGGCTTGCTAAGAGGATTCATATAGTTCAAGTCGTTTTGCTCTATCTTTACTTGTTCAGATGTAATGACCGAAAAACTGAATTTACATGTTATCCCTATGACGGGCATGTTTTGACCTCTCGTGACCTTAAATATGACCTGACAAAAAAATGGTTCAAATGTTTTCGATGGAGAAGTGGATGGGCAGCCCAACGCCGTTTACCGTTTTTCGCTACCTACCGTGGTTCTCGAGATCTTAGGGGGCGGGTACCCGCCCCCGTCAATGCGAAGGTGGCTCAGACCCCGTCAATGCGCGTGTTAACCTCCTATCAATACCCGGGTTTCTCAGCAATGAGGATGAGGCCAAGAAGTAAAAATAAAAAGCTTTGCAATTGGAAATCCGAGCGATCAGTAAAAGAAAGCCGAAAGAAAACAAAAACGGAAAATGGTACAAGAAGGAATGAGTAAGCGTCATCATATGTCTCAAGTCTTCGCATTCAGTATGCACAAATGACTGCAAAGCAGCTTAAAACCATTATGGAACAAGAGAGGGTCTCTACAAGGAGCAAATAATTGGATGGGATTTTCTGCTAATATACCTATCAAAGAAAAATGAAACATTTCTAGCTGCCCACCAAATCAAATTAAATCAGGACTCGGCTGCGTCACACGCACTGGCTTCTTATCGAGTCGCACTAAACATGCACTTAATCTGATTGTTGCGGTACTTTTTGGCTTCAAGGTATTGTTTGAATGTTCTTTTTTAGGAAATGAGTTCCGAACGCAGGCTAAAACCACAGCACAAGATACCACGGAATGGCAGGAGCGGATCCAGCTGGTTGGCTTGGGGAGGGCAAACCCAGTGCAAAGAGCAGATAGAAAAGGAGAATAAGATAACGTTGAGTAGCGGGGCGGTGGTCGGCAGGCTTAAACCGTCACAGTGAATCACATTGTATCTTCCGTATAAACAGAAACGCTTCAATATGTCTTTTCCTACTGACGGACAAGTTACCTCCTTTAATCAATTATCAAGCACTAGCTTGCTTTTGGTGGGGAGGGTTTGGATTTGGAGTTGGCCTCCTCGATTTCGCTTTAGGGGAGACACGACCGGATAACCACCTGGACAAAACACATTTGACACCGACATCTCACTGGAATTCCACAGATCCTTAAATTGGGTTTCACAAATCAATAGGCGGGACGCATCCCCCATCACTATGTTGGAGAACGTGCAAAAAAGCATAGATGCAAATTCTTCAAGTTTTGGGGAATTTGGAAATTGTTAAAGGATTCTCATATAGTTTTCCCCGAGAAATCTTGGCACCCACGGAGTTTCCAACCCGCAACTGCCAACTTGAACTCCTGACCACCCGGGACAGAGCACGGGCGGCTCAGTGTTGAAGAGGAGGCTCGTGCAAGCCCCGATAACGGTCAAGTGCACAGGCCCGCCCAGTGCGACCGATAGGACTAACAGTCAGCGCTGACCGATAATTAGTGTTTGTCCACCCGCACCAGTCGCAGGAGGGTACAAACATGGTGCAGCTGCGATCGCTGGTGCTGGTGCTCTGTGTCACCCTCTCAGAAACCACCCGGGTTGACCTCTCGCGCCTTCTAAAGTGTAGTCAGAACAACTGGCCAAGGGTGGACCTCTGGTCACACTTGCTGCTTATCAGGAGATCCTTTAACCAGGAGACCATCGTTCCTAACAGTCTGGTGAAACAAAATACTACTTCAGTTTTCGGTAAGGGAATGTGGAGGATTTACATGAGTACAACATCAGACTCATTCGATAATATGTTTGAAACATATAAGCGCGAACCTTTTCAACAAGGGAAAAACAGAGGTCTGAGAAATTATCAAATATCTTGGGTTCCTATGATGCTGAAAAGCATTCAGCTTGCAGATAAAGAGAAACGTGCCATGAATTCACAAACATTTCCGCCAAACCCTAATGTTATACTTGCTTGGAGGGGCAGAAGGAACGCAAATGTCACCCGTGTCTTAATTAATATCCAACCCCGCTTATCCAGCCCCGTTTCTACTTTAACTCATGAATACAACTGATATAACCCCTTGCTCAAAACCGCAATAGAGACAGATTCACCGAACGAGAAGAAATCAGAAAATTATCACATTCTAATATATTGCAGGTGCATCGCGCACGCTAGAACTTGAGACCGATGCGAACCTGCCAACAAGCTCAGACCCACCAAGGGCCGGTGCGTCACCTCCTGGCCTAGACGATGCTGTTGTTCAGACCATTGGACCATTCGTCAGCCCCCTGGCTTTCAAGAACATCAGCACTGCCTGCAACGCCAGCAGCATGGCCTACACCACCGGCATCCTGCGCCAGAAGTGGGCTACCCAGATGTTCGACGCGACAGGAAAGCTGCCCGACGGCATCCTGAGCGGCAACCTGCACCCCTGGGGAAACTGGGGCGAGTGTCTGGACACCGTCGGGTATTACAACATCACTGACAGCGAAACGGCCGGTTTCATCGGACGCTATTGCTTAGCATTCGTCGATGAAAACTCCTCGTCAGGTGTTGGGGAGAACTCGCCAGCTCAGTCATCGGCCCTGAGCGGGCTGCTGCCAGCGACAGTAGGCATATGTATACCATCCACATGCTCCAGCCAGGAGCTAGCTGAAGGCCTGACCACCGTTCTGCGTGGCAAAGTCAAGGTCACGGTTCCCGAGACCACCTGTTACACAAGAGAGGACGACAGGACGCTCTCGTCTGGCGCCGTTGTGGTGGTCGTCATGTTCGGCGTAGTGGCCACAATGATGCTGGTGGGCACTGTGGTCGACGTGCTGGCAGATTACGCTAATGACTGTTCCCCAGGGCCGGCCCGGGTTCGTGTAAACACTGGGTGCACACGGGTTCTACCCAGAGACCTACGCAGACTCCTTCTTGCCTTCTCCGTTTACAGAAACGGCAGAAAGCTGCTGAACACCACTTCTTCTGGGGAAATTCTGGGGTGTCTCCACGGTATCCGTTTTCTGTCAAACACCTGGGTCATACTGGGGCACAGTTATTATTTCATGTCTCGGTTTAAACATCAGAACCCCACGATCGCATTCACTTGGATGGATTCTGTGGCATTCGCTGCAATCGAAAACGCCACTGTTTCCGTGGACTCCTTCTTCATGCTCAGCGGTCTACTGGTCGCCTACATAACCCTGCGAGGTTTGGAGCGGGCGCGCGGGCAGTTCAGCTGGATCATGTTCTACGTGCACCGGTACATCCGGCTGACGCCGGTGATGATGTCCGTCGTCGCCTTCGTGGCCACGCTGTACGTCTACCTCGGCTCAGGGCCCTGGTGGGGGAAAGTGGCCGAGGGACACCCCAAGCACTGCGTCGACAACTGGTGGACCAACATGCTCTACATCAACAACTTCGTCAATATGGAGACATCGTGTATAGGGCAGACGTGGTATCTCGCCAATGACATGCAGATGTATATATTCTCTCCACTCGTCCTTTTGCCTTTGTACCACCGACCAGCGCTAGCACAGCTCTGGCTCATCTTCCTCCTCTGCTTCTTTACAGGGATGAACGCCATGACCACGGCCATGGACGACATCGGACTCGCGGGAGGCCAGTTCGGGGGCCCCAATTTCGATATGCGATACAAGAAACCGTGGTGTCGTGCCGGTCCATACCTAGTGGGACTGTACCTGGGGTGGATTTTACACAAGATAAAGGGCAAGAAAATACGGATCCCGCCCCAGATTGTTGCAATGGGCTGGCTGGCAGCGTTTACAACAGGGTGCCTCGTCGTTTACGGGTTATACGACTACGCCAACTTCACGCACCGGACAGCACCACACGAGACGGTCAGCATTGTCTACGGCATGTTGAGCCGCACCGCCTGGTCTGTCGCGCTGGCCTGGATGGTGTTCGCCTGTGTCACCGGCCACGGTGGACCTATCAACACATTTCTGTCGTGGAAGGCATTCATTCCCCTCAGCAGACTGACGTACACTTCATATCTGACCTCCAACGCTATCCTACAGTACTACTGGGCTACCAACAAAGCACCGGTTATGCTAGACCAGACAACTGTTGTGTACATGTTCTTGGGCTCACTGCCGATAATTTTTGCCGTGTCTGCTCTATTTTCGCTGGCTTTCGAATCGCCTATGCTAGCAATCGAAAAGATGATAGTTCCCGCCCTACCTCAATCTCTGCCGAAAACCGCAACATCATCTGACAACGACAAATCGGCGCCCACGCAAGCTATTTCGGGCAAAGAAGACGAACTCGTGAAAGGTAAAGCAGGCTTAGCCGAGGACGAAAACGGAGCGGCTTCTGCTGCGCTACCACAGGGCGGTGTGATATTGTTACAATGTAGTGCAGTAGATCTTGAGCTCGCGGACGATAGTCACGACCCCGGGCTAAAGACGACAGAGACGAGAGAAGTATGAGGCCATGGCCATGGGCTCGTAGTGACAGGAAACATCGAAAACCTGAATATTTCCAACTGTCCAAGTCCGATCCACGGCGGCGTCAGTAGTTTAGCATCACTACAAGCACGCTCTCACCCGAATGCCTCTCAGCTCCTACACATCTGTGTTAATATATGCTGACTTATATGATGCATTTTTGACCGTTTAGAGAATCGGGACGAGGAACACCAAACAAATGAGAGCAGCTCTCATTTGTTTGGTGTTCCTCGTTTGGTGTTCAGCTACTGAAACACCACTCACACATTCCAGGAGCTTTACTAAGTTTTGTCTCCTCAGAGAAGAGAAATACATTTAGTCATCCCGTTGCGCAGCTCGCAAAGCGCCATGCTTAACAGCTGACACCTGCTGACAACTGTGGCCGGCTCCTTAAGTACATTTTGGGTACATTTCAGATAGGTTTTTAGCTTTTCTCTACGGAAATTTCGAGTTCCAAGACAAATGATATGTTGAGTAGCGGGCTTTCCAGCATGCTTTACAACTTAGCTATCTCAGTTAAAGTCACTTATAAAGGTGCCAAATTCCCTTTCAAACCCAACACATGCTCGCTTAACCCACAATGTTGCACACATCAAGTACCGACTCATACAAACAAACAACTCTGACTGAACGTGATAACCACGGTAACTGAGACACCCTGAACATGCAACGCACACATATGCGTTGGCTATATGCAGAACAATGGAAATGTAAGAGAGAGTATTTGGGCGTCGTCGAAACTATCCATTGAATACAGACGTATCACTCACTGCCGGCTGGGGGAGGGTTGCATCTAGCTCCTCGATAAGCTTAGCATCCGCTGTATGAGCTTAATCCCACTTCAATCCGACCTTACGTAACATCGGGCCTTACGTAAGCCCCTCAACTATCCGAGACGCTAAGAACAACGCTACGAACACCAGAGCACAATGTCACACTAAATGGTCTCGCTCCCTTCAAATACGATACAAACTTTCCGCTTGGATACCGAATTGTTTTTCAGCGATGTTCTTCCCTCCCAAGAGCAGGCATGCCTCTGACCATTATTGGGTAAGGAAGCACGCAAATGACATAACACCACCCGTTTCACAGCAGTCCAATCTGAAACAAAATCGGATCGCTCGCTGTGGCAAATGTCAGATAAATGCCCACCCGAAATGAAAAGTAGACAGTAGGGTGTATCACTTATCACGGTGCAAGGTGTTTATATGATTTTATCATGCCCCAGCCACCCTGAATCAATACTGTACCAAATATTTTATCCAACTTCAAATCCCCATCCTGCCCCAAGTAAGCGAAAGTTACCCCATCTCATACCATTGTCTACACTAGCGCCGCCCTGCGGTGAGCTGATAAAACACCATCTGCTCTATTTTTTTTTGCCTTCTTCCAACGATTCTGCCAGTAATAAATTTATGCAGAGAGACAAGGGCGGATCCAGATATATCTTTTTCAGGGGGGGTAAATGGGTTTTGGGGCCAAGTTAAAAAATTCCGGTTTCCAGAAACTCATTGGATTTCGACGGCTTACGAGTCACTAGTGCGTTTAAAATCGACTTTCCTTAATACAAGTTGCCTCGTTTGTGTTGTACCTACACGGCGAAATTTATACATTTTGCCCTTATTTTCTGGTGCTTTGTGGGGGCATGGCCCAGTTGCCCCCTCCCCTCGCTGGTTCCGTCCTTGCAGAGAGTGGACACTGTGCCTAAAAAACTGTCATAGGTATTAATGAGGAGAGTGACAAATCAGTATTCTTGCTTACCTACAAGTCACATTCTGTCCGTGTTCAGTACTCAATCCTGGCGTACCCAATTGACTGACCTTGATCCATCTTTGTTTTCTTTGCGTGAGTGACCAGGAGGTACGCGTTGGTAATTTTCTCATTATAGGCGCCTAAATACTTCGATTTTATTGGAGTTAAATTACTTGAACAGCCGCCGGTGATTTTATTATGGTCTTTATCATGCATCTCATGTTTCGATAAGCATGTACTGCAGGGTCAGTTCATGCTTTGTTTTAAATGCTTGTGCCAAATTAAGCTCTGAAAATGCTTAATTTACCTCTTGCCTCTTACCTCTCGCGGACCGAAGTAGCCGGCGCGTCGAACCCGGGTCGTTCAATAGGGTTGAAAAATTGCGGAGCTTGTCTAAGCTAAACTACACGTCTGGATGCAACAAAGGTGAATTTTCCACCTCTCAAAGTGATCTTGATTTCCCATTCCGCCAAAGCAGTTACATTCCTGATCCTGTGATCCCATCTACTTTGCAGGTTTTGTATTTTGATCGTCAGTGAAGATGCCGCTCCGCAGTAATTCCAATCACTTCTACCTAGGAGCACCGAACCAGCTTCCCTCAAACCAACTTCCTACCAACAAAGATGTTGTAAACTACATCCGGCTCCTCCATGACAGGCGTGTGAAAGCACGTGGTGAGCCGTTAAAAGGAACTTTCAAAAATGTCGCTGAGAAAATAATAGCTGTATGGGAAAGCGAAGAAATCCCGGTCATACGGCCCAATAACGTCTTCTTTAAGGTTGTCGCGTGCGACAAGAATTCCAGAGTATGAACAAAGTCGTGACGAAAAACCGAACCAGAAGAACGCGGGGGCTACAGAAAGGGGAAAAGTTTTTCAACAAGCTTTTCGACATCGCTGTCTGCAAGTGCAGGAACCTGACCCACTGCAGCTGTCCCCGTGACAACCGAGTGCCGCCGGCTGAGGTGAAGTTCATCATGGATCAACGAGGGTCGAGGAAAATGTTCCTCGGAGGCATCGATCTCCAAGAGAGCAGCCGGCGGCAGACAGTGGCCTTGCGTAGGTGGAGGCTGTCCGAGAGAGAGGGGAGGGGAGCCGCCGACGGCCGGAGGCCCACCAAGCAGCGAAGCCGGTCCATCTGGTGCAGCCGGGCCACCCAGCACCGACCCCGGACCTTCCGGCTTGCAGAGCCATGCAACTGGCACCGTGACAGACACTGCAGGTGACACCGAGTCCTCTGAAACAGACGACCGTCCCTCTGATGTCGACTGGGAGCCTGGAGATGCCGACGACCATGACGCCGCTGCGTGGAATACGGACAGGCTGGTGAATACGGCTCTGGCTGCCGATCGCTACGGATTCTCCAACCGTGGAACGGCGGCCGTAATAAACGGGTTTCAAATGGACATCGGTCGCATTTCGGAAGAGAACACGGCTCTGATAGTGGAGCGAATGAAACTATGGCGCGATATCAGCACAAAAGGTCGCGTCTCGTGCATAAGGTTTTGGTAATAGTCATGATAGTTCTACCCGGATGCCTCGTACCTAGCAAAGGTAGAAAAGCAAGGCACATCTTGATACCGTATCATTGCTGTGGTGTTCATGGTTCCGTCAGCGCAGTATGTATGTCTTTGTTAGCATTTTGACAGCATCTGCGTCCATTAATACACCCGAGTGTGGTAGTTCCAAGGTTTGCCGCTATGGCGCTAGCGTCGCTCCTATGCTGGGAGATAGGCAAAACTTCGATCGCCAGGGGCAGGATGGGGATTTTAATTTGATGGGAATGGAGCAAGCCAATTTGTTTCTACAGATACAGGGCATGATAAAATCATATAAAAACCATGCACTATTAAAATAACCCCTCTAGTGATACACCTTAGTAGACAGGCAGTAAGAACGGCTGCCGCGGTAGGTACCGGCCCCGTCCATAACAGTTTGAGGTTCTGGTAACCTCGGTCGCTTGCAACGTGATGATGAGTCACACTGACGTCTCAGGTCACCTGTGCCGAGTGACGTCACACTGACCTCTGGGGTACACTATTACACATGTATCATGTTTTTCGCTCTTCCCAGTGGGCCTCTGTGCCACCCCCCGTCCCAGTAGAGGGAGGGGTCACACCCTCTTCGATCTTAGCCCCTGTGTGAGATAGTGAAAAAAACGCAAATTCTGGCGGATAGCCAATAAGAAGTAATGAAGAAACCATCGATGACTTTTAAGCTCAGGTCAAAGAAGATGTCAAGTTAGAAAAGGGTTTCTTGCCTCTAGCGTCTGACCGGGTTGAGCAGGTCAATTTTTAGGTCCATTCGCTTCCTCTCGTTACGGCAAATCGAATGATGTATGGCTTTGCCATACTACGTAAAAAATACAAATGGTTTGACCTAAGGCTAGACAAAGCTTAAGATCTGACGTACCATAGTAAATATGCATATCAGTCAACCCGCAATGATCATGCAAACGTAATGGTACCAAGATAAAAGCTCCATCGCCATTTTTAGCGAAGTTCTTGACACAAGACTGAAAATATGTTTACGTAGTCCCAGATGACTTCTCAGAGGCCACAGGTCCAAACTTGCAGCATGAAAAAGGAGAGTGGCCTAAGACACTACGATTTGGAGAATAGGAAGGTATTATCAGCCGTACCTACTCAAACAGACAGTTTTCGGATGACTGACAAGTAAACTGTAAAAACGCATCAGCTTTGAGGGCATGTGTCTTACCTTCAGAAACTGTCATTGTTGCTTGTGCCTACGGCTATTTGACGATTGCCGGTAGCAGGAATGATTCGTCCCAGAGCTCAGACGAAAGGTACCAACAACACGTTACAAGGTTCTGGGACGGACTGACTTGGTCGAGGAACTCCCAAGACTAAACTTAAATAAAAATATCTCGAGGATCCTTAACCCTTCACCGTCGGGGGGAGGGGTTCAATTGGACTCCCCAGCGAGCTAGTCATGACGTCATTTCTAAACCCATGCGACAGGATTCTGTTCTAAAGTGAGGCTGACAAAACCAGGGTATGACTCGGTTTCCAGAACACCTAGATCAAGTTTCTTAACATTACTCGAAAGCTCTTGAAACGAGAAACATGCAAGCTGCCATCTATTTTGAGGTCAGTTCAAAATCAATTTCCTCCGAGGTCACCCAATGTCACGGTTTTCGAAACTGATTTTGTCTATAACTGTTTAACAAACAAGATACCTACAGCTGTTAAGATGTTCCCTGGCCTCTCCCCTCGAATCCGGAAATGTAAAAAACACTGAAGATTATATATTCGGGCACAGCCCTTCATCAGAATCGTGGAGTAAATATCAACAATTCTCAGTCCTAGTATAGCCAGACCTCGAAGGATCCTTAGAGATCTGGCTCAAGATCAAGATCCTTCGAGGTCTGGCTATACTAGGACTGAGAATTGTTGATATTTACTCCACGATTCTGATGAAGGGCTGTGCCCGAATATATAATCTTCAGTGTTTTTTACATTTCCGGATTCGAGGGGAGAGGCCAGGGAACATCTTAACAACTCATCATCATGCTCCTCGCCGCAGCACTTCAAAACTTATCAACGTTAAGATACCTACAGCGTTAAATTTGGTAGTACAGTAACGCGTATTACCCCAGGATTCGAATGGTATGCAGCATGACCTTCAAATTATTTGGCCTCGACCTAAAGTCAATGTCACAACGTGACCTTACAAGGTCATGCTGTTTATCATTCGAATCCTTGGGTCCAGTCGCATACATTGATGCCTTTGTCCTTATTCTAGGTCCAATGGTTCCCTAGCTATTAATTATGAGCTCATCTCATGGTAATCAATCATTGGTTTATTTCTTAGATTATATCATTATCATCCCGAGTTACTAAAAAATGATGGGCTACGCGCCTGTGTGGTTTGATTTTCGATTAAAATGCATTAAGGGGAATAAAATTAACTCCTACAAAAATATCGCACATTTGGTTGAATTCAGTAGATCATCATGCCTGACTTGACCTCATGAGTTCACGAATTGACCCA
Source organism: Lepas anatifera (assembly GCA_034440635.1). Lineage (NCBI taxonomy): Eukaryota > Metazoa > Arthropoda > Thecostraca > Lepadidae > Lepas > Lepas anatifera. The sequence continues at coordinate 1,698,117 of JAOTON010000386.1, forward strand.
ACAGCAATACATAAAGGACACTCAAAAGCTAATTATCAGAGCCAAACAAAATTTATCAGTCCAGCTAGCTTAAATCACTCGGAAACAGCAGCCAAAAAAAGAAGAAGCAAAAAGCCATAAATTACGAATATCATTGTAGCCCGATAGCAAAAACGCCCTTCAGAGTACCGGAATCATCCGACGTCAACTTAATCGGATTCGTATAATCACACAGAATACCCATTTAATAACTTCAGTTTGACTGTTCCGCGTTATCATCTCAAAACTAACTTAAAAGGAATGGATCACTTTGTCAAAATTCTACAAAGAACAATTTAAGAAGAAGAGAGGTCTGAAAATGAGAAAACAACCTTTTTCCCCACTTCCATAGGCTAAAAACAGAGATATCTCCTCTTTTCTAACAATTAGTGACGTCATCAAACTGACGGTTTTAATAATCAGTGAAATCCCAAACCTTGATCATAGACTCGCTGTAAAAGCCCATTCACAGCGTTCCCGCATGACACAATTTGTGTGCAGTACAAGAAGTACTAGTGCAAGACCGAACGTCGATGGCGTTGCAGTAGCTGTGTGTATTGAGTGGTCGAACGTTAATGCACATTTCTGATGTAAATAAACAATTTCAGAGTTAGATTTTGACAAAAACAATTGATACATGCTCCGAAAAGTCCGGGGAGTAGCAATGTGATGTGTGTTGCAGCCATTGGGCGCAATTTGGCCCAAATGCACATTGACTGCACGCTAACTTGTAACAGGCTTTCGGTCCACACGCAGTTATATGCGGGTTCACTCGATAGCATGGTATTTTCAGCGAGTGGGTGGGGCTCAGGGCTTACGACCAATCAGATTACTGCAACCATATTGAAGTTATTCCTTCAGGGTTTGAAACAAGCCAATAGGCCCCTTAACTTTGAACTTTAAAGCTGGCGGAAATTTTATATCGAGAGCTTTGGGTGAAATCAAATATGTCAATAGTGTTTTCTCAACACGCTCTACAAAACTGCTATTTCAGTTCAAAACCCATTATAAAAGTGGGACACTCCCTTTAACCTCAATATTACTGTACTTACGTCGGAGGAGACGTGAAAACAATTATACACTTCCAGTGACCTCGCACGACAAGCTGAAGCGGAAGGCATAACGCACCACAACACTACTCAGAACAGTAGTTGGCGGCAGAAGACAAGGTGCGTGGAGCGGTGGCGACTGACCATTTGGCGAAGCAGTCGAGGCACCACATGGGCCGGCAGTGGCACTCTCTGCAGGGGTTCTGGGTGCCCAGCATGCCGCACTGTCTGGAGAGGGTCACCTCGGAGCGCGCCACTCCGCAGCCGATGCACAGCTCCATCTCCTGAGCACACACACAACCGCCGCCTGATCCCACTGTCAACCACTCCATCCACCACATCATACATCAGAGCACACACACAACCGCCGCCTGATTACACTGTCAACCACTCCATCCACCACATCATACATCAGAGCACACACACAACCGCCGCCTGATTACACTGCCAACCACTCCATCCACCAAACCATACATCAGAGCAAACACAACCGCCACCTGATCCCACTGCCAACCACTCCATCCACCACATCATACATCAGAGCACACACACAACCGCCGCCTGATTACACTGCCAACCACTCCATCCACCAAACCATACATCAGAGCAAACACAACCGCCACCTGATCCCACTGCCAACCACTCCGTCCACGAAAGCATACATCAGAGCACACACACAACCGCCGCCTGATCCCACTGCCAACCACTCCGTCCACCACACCATACATCAGAGCACACACAACCGCCGCCTGATCCCACTGCCAACCACTCCGTCCACCAAACCATACATCAGCTTACACACAACCGCCGCCTGATCCCACTGTCAACCACTCCATCCACCAAACCATACATCAGCGTACACACACACACACAACCGCCGCCTGATCCCACTGTCAACCACTCCATCCACCACACCATACATCAGAGCACACACACAACCGCCGCCTGATCCCACTGTCAACCACTCCATCCACCACACCATACATCAGAGCACACACAACCGCCACCTGATCCCACTGCCAACCACTCCATCCACCACATCATACATCAGAGCACACACAACCGCCACCTGATCCCACTGTCAACCACTCCGTCCACCAAACCATACATCAGCGTACACACAACCGCCGCCTGATCCCACTGCCAACCACTCCGTCCACCAAACCATACATCAGCTTACACACAACCGCCGCCTGATCCCACTGTCAACCACTCCATCCACCACACCATACATCAGAGCACACACACAACCGCCGCCTGATCCCACTGTCAACCACTCCATCCACCACACCATACATCAGAGCACACACAACCGCCACCTGATCCCACTGCCAACCACTCCATCCACCACATCATACATCAGAGCACACACAACCGCCACCTGATCCCGCTGTCAACCACTCCATCCACCAAACCATACATCAGCGTACAAATCATCACACCTAACCACGAGTGAATGCAACAGAAAATAATGAACTGAACAATAAGCGTACTATTGATAGAAGTGAGAAAAGATCGCTGAAGTAATCAGCCACAGCCTGGCAAATCAGACCGAACATTGTTCCCCTCTAATGATTGGTATGTCGCTATTTAATGCGCCAGGCTCAATCAGGTAGATGTCGCCTCACTCGTGTCCGAATCAGGCCCCGTACTATTTGATTCTCTGCTGCCGTATTGCATTGATGGAACAGCACTACAACTAGAAGCATCAGAAATGTTCGATAAATGCCACCACAGTCGATCGGAGCTTCAGAGGTTCACAATTACCCCAGCTACATGAAGAGCTTCAGTTCGCCCTTTTACGTACCGATCGCGGTAACGGACCTATCAGCTCATGTAACCAGGAGTCCCAAAGGCAGTCACCCGGTTACATGAGTCCATAAGTCCGTTGCCATGCTCGGTACGTAAATACAGCCTACTGAGGCTGCTCATGTACCGGGGGTAAGTGAAGCCGCACATCTTGGGATTTAACAGCGCATCAACTGCCTAGGTCATATGGCGTGGGAGGGAGAAGGGAATAAGCTAGGCGTGAGTTACGATAGTATGCCAAATCATGCCTCTGGGTAGGATTCGGGCAAGGTAGGATCCTGCACATACAGAATGTCATAGGGCGAGCGCGCGTTAACCGACATAGGTGTGCGCCCGCTAACCAACTGCGCCACCCAGACCCCAAACCAGAGACATACCTCCGCCAGAACCACCGGTAGGTTGTCGTCGACCACTTTTTTGAAGGCGTCGACGAACCTCTCGGTGAGAGTCTGGTGGACCACGATGTTGCGCATGTTGCGTACCCGGCGGCCCAGCCGGTGCCGCACTTCGGGCAGCTGGTCCGAGGTTACCCTGCCCGACGTTCACAGGGTGCGTGAGGTGCGAAATCGTGCGCTGAACAGACGGGGAACCAATATTCTTGTGTGTGTTTAGTGGATGTATCGAAGTACAAAACAGACAATGTACCCACAGGTACACAATATAGCAGAGCAGACCACTTAGAGGCAGGAAGTTTGTTTCCATAGACAGCGCGAATGAATGTCAAAGGCATTCGGCACCCTCGTTTGGTATCTGAACGCTCAGCAAACGAATATTCACATTAAACTGTAGCTATGTTTCGTAACTAACAAAGAGAAAGTTTGGCGTATGGAACGTTGTCAAATCAGTAGTGGCAATACTCGGTTGGTCCACATGTGGCAGTATTTTACTTTTCCACCGGACATAAGTCTCTATGACACACTGGGAGAAGGCAATGAAGCGAATCAGCTAGTAAGTACTCTATATATCTTTATAGTGTGCAACAAATGATGGTGGAAGCACTGACGGACCACCATGATTATAAGCTGACCGGTTCGAGCAAAAGTCCGGTCAAACATTTACAAATAAATACTGCTGTAAAAGCAGATACAGAGGTAAAAGTAAGTTTGTTGGTTTGTTTATTTGGGCTTAAGGGCGTTCCAACCTGCGAGGTCATATAGCGCCTATATCAATTTTCTTCTGCCAAGGCCTTTAATACCGTATAGCTGTAGAGTAAAGTAAAGTACAGTCCAGGCTATAGCAATACAATTTTTCCATTAAAAGTGAATCTTCCACATTGTCGTTATAATCATCACTGGGTGGTTACGTAGTCGTGGATTTTAACAGGTTAGCCGCGCCGCCAGGCACCCGGCACGGGGCGCCGGGCCATCACATCCGGCGCCCACCCCGCACCCACAGACCCAGGGGCCCGGGGAAGCGGGGCAGCCTAGACGCCGAGCTCTGGCCCAGCGTCTAACGGAGGCTCTCCCCGGCCCGTAAGCCCCGGAGCGCCACGGAGGACCCGCCAAGTCGGGGGTAAAAGTAAGCAAAAATAAGTAAAAACTGATTAAAGATAAACACTGCCTACAAACACTATTCACATCCACTCCCACCCTAACGATCATCAGAACATGCGACCTCAGCACCCACCGGATGATGAAGTCTTTAACGGCAGGTCGCATGCTGACCACACGGCAGGTGACCGTCTGGGCGGTGTCCTCGCTGAGCACGTGCGGGTCGGAGCAGGACTCCAGGTCCACGCACACGTGGTCCACGTGGATCAGGTGCACCGTGTAGGGGGTCAGCTTGATGAGCCAGTTGTCGGTGATGATGACGCGGTGCGCGGCCACGGCGTTGGTGGCGAACTTGTCGTAGCTGCCGGCGCCGCCGCAGCGTTAGGCGGACAGCATGGAGCTATGGGCAGGGTTCCAGGAAGATGGCCACAGCAGACAACTCGAAGGAGAATAATGCACAACGTTAATACAGGGATGGGGTAAATAACAAATATCACCGTTTAAACGGTTCGATGCAAAATAATGGATGATAGCACGAAAATAAAACACATTTATTACTCTCAGCCTAGAGTAAAACGGTAAAATCTCCACGAATTTATCATAGCATGGTCATCTATGTAGTTAAAGACAGACACTGATAGGATGTCGTCTGATATTACACACAGAAATCATCTCGCAACGCAACGGAGTGGATATGCGAAATGATGTCCTTACCCGCATGGAAAACTTTGACTTCAGCCCTGTAATTTTAACTGCGAAGAGTGGGCCTACAACACAGGATTTCAACTTAAAAGCGAACGTTCTTCCGCCTCGTGCAGCTCAAGGCTGGCAACTTATCAAACGCTTTGCATGTGTTATCAACGGTATTGCAGCAACTCACATCGTGAGTGGAAAATACTGCACGAAGAGCCTCAATACATTTTAGGATAGTCAATCCCAATAATGTCTCAAGATGATGAAAAACGCAGACCATCGCCCAACACACACCCATGAAGTAACCTGACCAACGGCCGCCACCACGGACCTGCGGAACTCGCGGTTGATTTCCGCCGCCGGCTGCCGCCAGAGGCCCGTCTCGCTGTAGCTGGTCAGCACGGCGACCAGCGGGTGCCGACGGTGGTCGTCCAGCTGCCAGAGTCGCCAGCGCAGCAGCGCCGCCAGCGCCAGCAGCGCGCTCAGGCACAGCGCCAGCAGGCGCCACCCCACCCACACGGCGCCGGGGCTGGCGGCGAAGTACAGGCCGACGAAGTAGCCTGCGGCCGGGCAGCAGGTCACAGGGGTCACGGTGGCGCTACTGTACTGCTATACACACAGCAATTATCATCATGCAGACTTTTCATTAGTTTGAATATCAAAATCCTTTATGTGTGCAAAACATAAGCATGATTAAAAAAATGTTTCAACACGAAAATTGTTTCAAAGCATTGACATTGAAAAAATAGCATGAGTTATACAAGCTGGGATTTTCACTTAACGAGATGGAGATACTGACACATATTGATACCTGTGTAAAATGTTCTTCGGATATGCATTATGTGGGTACATACATACAATATTCATCAAGGATAACTGATTTCTCATTTAAATAACAGCAATACCCCACAAAAAATGGATATCAGATGGTCTGTTAGTCATTTAAAGGGATCGTTCCACATTTATAATGGGTTTTGAACTGAGAAAGCTAGCAGTTTTGTAGCGCATGTCGAGAAATCACTATTGGCATATTCAGTTTCATCCAAAGCTCTCCAAAGTTGAGTGTAATTTCATCGTTTTTTTTACTGGAAGTAGCACTAGATCGACTCACTGGCTTAGTTTCCATGGCCAGAATGTGATCCAGATCAGACTGCAAAGTCATCCAAGTCCACGAAGTGTTATTTTCCCAGCACTACAGTCTAAGCTGTGCTGTAGTGTTGGCGAAAAAGTATTTGATTTTCTATTTTAACATTTTTGCGTCCCTGACTTGGGTATATTGTTTGTAGATTGCATCACACACACATTTGGGTCATTCCAGAACATATCGTCCAGGCGAGTTCACCATCACCTCCTAGATTTCCACGAATTTTAAGACCCCTTACAAAAAAAAATCATCACGATACAGGTCATCAATTTTTTAGATCAACACAAACGTTGATGCAGAAATAACTGTGTATATTAAAAGTAGATCAAAATTAAGCAAAATGCAAATCACTGGATGTAAGATACAAGGGGCAATATAAAAAACAAAAACTTTGATTCAGGTTAGGCTTTGACCTCGAAACATGGTGACCTTTTCTTTAAATTAAGGGGAATATGGCACTTTCACAACGTGATTTTAACTGAGATGGCCAAGTTGTAAAGCAGGTCGGAAAACTCGGTACTCCATATTTCATTTGTCTTGGAACTCGATATTTCCGTAGAAAAAATCTAAAACCTACCTGACACCAGCCCCCTCAGCCCCCGTCGCCGGCGGCCATTGTTGTGAGCTACTGGTGTGACGACATATGCTAACGTCACGATGAGCATCAGCCAATCGAAGCCCTTGAAGCGTTTCAAGTATGGTAGTGGTTGCCAGATCGTGACATCATCCACAGTCTGATATTTATTTCTTTTTCTAGAGGAGTATTTTTAAAAAACAAATATTGAGCTTATTGTACATTTTTCAGAGAAATCATGAGTGGTTTCATTATTTTTTACTAAAAGTACGCCTAATTACACTACATTCCAGGATTCGACCGAGGTGCCACATTCCCTTTAAACATTTTTGGAAAGTCATATTTTCATTTTTAGTTTTTCACTGGTGGGTTTTCACGGTATAAGCTAACCAGTGCTGTTTTTTTTTTGTGACTCGGTTTGGTAACCGGCCACAGAGGTCATCGCCTAAGGCAAAACGCTTGGTAGTACCTTCCGTGCGGACACGCTACGACTTGGCTTATATGGATGTCAAATGAAAGCTGATCACGTACCCACCCCAGATTTCGTACCTACCATCATGTGTGCCTCGAATCTGAAACGACCCTTGGAACCTGACTAAACGACCTGGCTTGACCTTAAATGTAGCTAAAAAGTAAAGTACGCAAATGTGTCGTTATCAATTTCATTTCATGTCTTGCCAGGTTCATGGTCCTTCTGATACGTTGGTGCATTGCGACGTCATACCGACCTCGGGTGACCTTAATCCATGACCTAAAATGACCTGTGCCATTTTATCACATTACAGTAAGGCCGAGACGCCGACCATTTGAAAAGCCATTTGGCCGCCAGTTTTTTGTTATCAAATGCTTCACAGATGCAAAGAACCTGTGGATGGAACGTGACAGCCTTTGGCTTAATTGGTCTTGAGTTGTATGTGTTCCGGCAATAAATGCGCAGTTATGAACGATATAAAAAATGAACAAGTGTTTTCAACATCTGACACGATATTAAACGTCAAAATTGAAGAGAAAAACAGTTTGTTTCAATATCTGACATGCACATTATTTCAAGTCACTTTACACTTCCACGCACACTTCAGCCCTGGAGGATTCGAACACAGTGATCGTGAGATCACGACATAGGATACGTAGCCACTTTTTATGTCTAGGGGAATGATGCAGTGAAATGTTTTAGTGCCTTTTACCAGTCTGGTACCACGGAAGCGCATTTCCGGCTTCTTGGCCTTACTGGCTATGACAGTAATCGTCACAAAAAATAACTTAATCTTATGTCTGAGGCTCGTTTCTTAGCTAAAAATTATCAGCACAAACAATTTGCTCATTCACTGGCATTCTTAGACTCGCGCAGTACGTGGCACACTCCATAGAGCCACCAATACCATCACACGAATTTTTTTCGTGTGAAGTGGTGAAAGACAACCACTCACGCTCAATGCTATAATCCAGTTCTTGGTGACAGATAATAGCAAAGTTGTACTGGTTTTTATACCGTCCGGCGCAACAATCTGAAATAAAATGTAGTTTTTGGACGCCCGGATGAGAGCCTCTGATGTGTGGAATTAGTCCAGACTGAAAGGCTGCGACCACCGCTGTGTTGTGGATGAGAGAATCAGAACTATAGCAAAAACTTTAGGCGCTCTTTCGAGTGTAGAATGAATGGATGTATGGTGCACTGACTGTTGTCCCAATGAAAATCCTGCATTGAATCTTGTACGGGAAGCGCAGTTTTCTGAAAATTCGGGAGCCATTTTCAGTTTTTCTTATTTTCCTCGAGCCATGTCTGGGATGTTTTCGAGACCTGCACAGAAATCTTATGTGCCTGGTATGGGTCGCAGCCAGGTGGGTCGCCATTTAATTTTTACTGGAGTGGAGGTATCCCGGACTGGCGATGACATTGGGAAGGGGGAGAGAGAGACAAATTCTGAGAATTATAGCTGGTTATGAAACGCTAACGACGATGCATTTCACCTACACATTTATATAGATTTACGCCGTTAGCAGGGAGAGAATGCAAACAAATTAATTTGAGGTCAAAAATATTTATAGGGGGGATGTCCCCTTATTCACGAGCAGGGGAGGTAAGTAGTACGTAAGAAACCCCATCCCCCACCGGAACACACGATGAAGTCACAGTGCGAACTCCGCCGGCACTGTGCGGTTGGGTCTCACCGCCGCCACAAGCACCCAGGGGCCATAGAGGGGGACCAGGCTGTTCACACGTTGTTTTCGCTTGAGTGCCACAATTTTGTCGACTACAGCTGTTCCAGTTATCAGCAGTGTTAGAGCTACTTAAAAGTACAGCTTTGGTGGTAAATTTCCGGTTGTCAAGTTGATATTTGGAGTAATCATATGGCATGCGTTGCAAGACTAGAATCGGAAATAGCGTAGCTACAACCGAATCACGCAGAACATAGCACAGGTCAAATGCGGTAATAAATACTACCCACGGTCTGTATTAATTCATATAATTCCCCCAACATATCCACAGCGCCATGAACCTGTCAAGCCATTAAATGAAATCGTAACAACGCATTTGCGTACTTAAGGAAGTGAAAACCTACATTAATCCTATACTAAAGGAAGTGTTAGCCTATATTCTGAGGACAGCCTAGTGTGAGAATAACAAAAATTAAAATTAGGATTTTTAGAAAGCATTATGAATGAAAAGAAAATTATTTTTGTGACATATCACAAGGTTGCAAGACCAAAATTTGACCTGAGGTCAAAGTTTTTACTTTTCTTATATGGACCATTGCATGTTCTTTTCCTTTATATCCATTTTGATTATTATTTATTTTCAAGTTTTTTAGAGAGATAATTATTTCTGCTTCAATGTTTGTATTGACCTCAAATCTTCAATGAACTCTTTCTGATGAACTTTGGCCTTTGGACCTGAAAATGGGACAACAATTTTACATAGTGTGGGGAATTGGGCATAAAATTTGATGTAAGTCTGAGGGGACATAGTGAACTTTTTGTGCCTACCTGAATGATCTGTCCTGGAATGAAGCATGTACTATGCATACAGCAGCATTTCTAATTTATTGCCAACCTGTGCAGACCAATCATGTCCCCAGGCTCCCTGTCACATGCCCCAACATACCAGATGAGTGGCTATCCCTGATTTTTCAGGCCCTCCCAAACAGAGGACTGCCCCAGTAACACATGATAAGACAGTGCCCTCAAGCTGTGGCAACAGAACGGTGGATCAGTTTAAGGGCTGATCAAGATGGTGCTCCCTATAATAAGGTTGGGCACAATGGAGACCTATCCTGATCACACTTTTGCTGTGGGGCCTAGGCCCACTCCAGTCTGCAGAGTATGGCAGCAGGCCAGACGAGTCACACCAGCCATCTAAAATTCTCGCACCACCAGCCTCCAAAAAATTCACAACAATCTGCCACATACCAGGGAGAAAAATGCATCCATTCCTACCCACACAATGTAATGCTACCTCTATCATTAGTCAGTTAGTTAAGGACTTTAATAAGCCCCCCTCCTGTGTCTAAATAACCATTCAGCCATTATTTTAGTTTAAGAGCCACCTTCTCCGCACCAGCCTCGCAAATTCGCACCAGGTTGATAGAATTTGCACCACTCGATCCTGTTTCCAAGAGTACTCGCACCGATGAGATCTCATCGAAAATACCACGCTTTGCACACTGAGGCCCACTGGCAGACGCAGAGAGGGAGGGCAAGGGCAAGGGGCAATGGCCTGATAAATGCCAAGCTTTGGGCCAATTTTTTTTTATAAAAACACCGTGTCTTTAGGAATTCTACTGAGTTGGCCCCTAAACAGTGCTCCTGTGTATGCCCCTGCCTAGGCCAATAACTTGTTTCCATACGTTTATTGCAGGAACACAATACACAAGACAAATATATGAGTCAGCACAAATCTGGCAGCAAGCAGAGGGAACAAAGAGCAGCGAGTGAAAAAATGAGGGAATAGGAGTGCCAAGCTAATTTGAAGGGGATGAACAAAGCATCAATCTGCAATTGAATACTGATTGCAATTGAACCCCACTGTGTATCCTGGTTGACAGGCATCCAAGTATGATTTAGTCAGGAACACTAGACCATTGCTAAAAGCAAATATAATGATCTTACCTAGAGGAAGGCATAAATGAGAGTTAATGTTGCATTCTGTTCTTCGGATGTGATATCCAATGAAATCCAGGTGCTCTGAACCAAAATAGGATCCAAAAATTTTATCAGCTGTCAAACCAGCAGCAATAAATTCGGTAGGGGGAAACAACTGGCACAAACTAAAAACAAAGTAAGATAATGTCCATAAACCTGCGCCTGAATCAGGATCCATGTTGACACAATGATTGATTTACTGCAGGTTCTTCGCGTTCTTCACATAAGCTGCTTTGTGAACTAGGTACCAGCTCACAAATCATGAACGAGGAGGCTGTACGCAATACTTTCAATTTGACAGAGCAGGCGCACTAAAATTTTTTCGCCACAAGAAAAAACAACTATTGTTTGGTCTATACCTTGATACATAAAATACAAACAAGACTGGTTCAGCTATATACAACTTCCCCCTTCCTCCTCATCATCATCACCACATGGCCTTGACACCACTCTCCTTCCTCAACCAAAAAGCAAAAACCAAACACAACAGTCAACAAACAACAAAACAACAAGTCAAACCCTGGAAATAGGAAAACCCTTTGAATCCATCAATATTTCTGGAGAGAACATGGAGATATTCTCAGTCTTTTTGCTTTCTGGGGCGTGTGGTGACGCAGCTCCACGCTACGGCTGTCTCGTATTATCTTTTAGGCAACTTTTAGGGCCTTAGTTTCGTATTGCTTTTCTTCAAAAGTTGTGTCATTTGGTTGTCTGCTATCACGAGGAGGTACTGTTTTTCTCTCACGTAGGTACTTTTCTTTTACTCAAGTACTTTTACTTTAGTGTCTACTAACCGTGATTTTACATTGATCTGTTACTGCTGTGACATGCCGGAATTAACTTCTAAAACTGTTTGTTATCGCTGGAGGTTGGCAGAGTTCTGACGTGCGCTGCCTGCCGGCTGTTTTCATCACGTGGCTCTCAACTATGTTGTGCTTCGGCAGAATTCTGGACTCCCTATTTATTTGACTTTCTTTAATATTTGTATCTTTCCCAGCTCAATTTACTTTTATTTTTTGTTCTGACTTCAGTGCTCTGCCCTGGTGTGCCTTAATGGTGGACAGCAAATACTCTTTCCCCCTCCCCACCACTGGTCTCGCTGTCAGTGTCCCCCTCCCCCTCTCCACCACTGGTATCATCGTTGGTGTCCCCTCTCCTCCACTGGTCTCGTCGGTGTCCCCTCTCCCCCACTGGTATCGTCGTTGGTGTCCCCTCTCTATCACTGGTCTTGTCATCGGTGTCCCCTCTCCACCACTGGTTTCGTTGTCGGTGTCCCCTCTCCTCCACTGGTCTTGTCACCGGTGTCCCCTCTCAACCACTGGTCTCGCCATCGGTGTCCCCTCTCCACCACTGGTCTCATCGTCAGTGTCCCCTCCCCACCACTGGTCTCATTGTTGGTGTCCCCTTTCCCCCTGTCCACCACTGGTCTTGTTGTTGGTGTCCCCTCTCCACCACTGGTCTTATCACCGGTGTCCCCTCTCCACCACTGGTCTCCTCATCGGTGTCCCCTCTCCACCACTGGTCTCACCGTCGGTGTCCCCTCTCCACCACTGGTCTTGTCGTCGGTGTCCCCTCTCCACCACTGGTCTCGCTGTCATTGTCTCCCTCCCCCTCTCCGCCACTGGCCTCGCTGTCGGTCATGCTGCGGCTTGCGTCAGAGCCTCGCTCCCCCAATTCCATGGACCACACAATGCCCGGCCAGACTGGGTGAATTAATTTTCGACTTCATATGTTTTCCCATTCATAGTAAATTCTAATGTCTTCTCTTCGTGTGGTTCATGCACCCTCTGGTTGAGATGGTTCCCGTGGTCGCTCTGTCCGTCATCTTTTTCATTCTTTGTTATTAAACATGTGGTTATCATTCTATTGCCATTATGTCGTTATTAATATGCACATTGACGGGTGTGAGCCACCTTCGCTTTGACAGGGGGGCGGGTATATTTGAACCATTTTTGTCATGTCACATTTAAGGTCATGAGAGGTCAAAACATGCCGTCATAGGGATAACATGTAAAAGAAGGTTTTCGGTCATTACATCTGAACAAGTTAAGATGGAGCAAAATGACTTGAGCTACATGAATCCTTGCAGCAAGCCGAATCGAATGATATATAATATGACCTTGCTAGTTCAAATCAAGGATTTGATCTGACCTGAGGTCAGGTCAAGGTCCAATTAGATAAAATGCATATCATTAGAACTGCAAAGACAAGTGGAATCAGTTATCAGACAAGCTATTCAGTTAAAATCATTTTCTCATGTATTTCCAATGGAGAGATTATGGCTTGTATCTGACCTTAGGTGACCGATATAAAAAACAGGGATGCGGAGCCGGAGCCGTCAGAAAGGGTCCGGCTCCGGCTCCCAAAGAGCTCTAAAATTACCAAAAATCAAACGTGAAATGGTCATACTTTACCTCGTGAGATGCCGCGTGGAAACACATTTACTCACCTGAAATATTACATTTTCTCAATGTGTTATATATATCGAGATTCGTGAAATATTCAAACTAAGGTGTTCCGGAGACGGTCTCACTCTCAGGTAGGGGACGCGCTCCGGCTATTTAGCATGGGCAGAAATTGGCAACAAATGAAAACATTGGCGGACACTGGTGGATCCATAGGGGGGCAAAAAGACATTTGCCCCCAAACGCCCAAGTTTTGGCGATTTTTGGCGATTTTCTTTTAAAAAATATGTTTTTCACGATTTACTCCATACCGTCGGCCTGCATCCGCCCCTGTTGGCAGACGCAGGGGAAGGCCATTTCGGCCATGGCCCCCTCCAAAGCCCTGGAAGGGGGGCAGAGTATCTTTTGGCCCCCAAAGGCTGAATAATTTTTTTTTTAAAAAGGTGTTTACACTAGGTCTGTCGAGCCTGTTCCAGCGCCTCCTCAAACCTGCTCCAACCTCCTCAAAGCTTCTCCAACCTCCTCTCGCCCGGTCCAGCGCCTCCTTAAACTTCCTCCAAGCTCGCCAAAGCTCATCTCAAATCTAATCCAACCTCCTCTCAAACGAAAGGTGGTTTTGGATCCATACACATATATTAACACAAACACAAAGAATAAAAACACGCAAGAGTAAAAAAATCACCACGAGTGCCCCCCGGCGCGGGCCCCTAAGCTGCGCCGGGGCGGATAAAAACCACATCTGTAGTTTTTCAGAGGAGGTTGGAGGAGCTCAATTATGGCGCACGAATTTCAATTGAGAAACTAGAATAAGTGGTTTTACAGTGTTAAACGACGTTTGTTGGCAGCTTAAGGCTTTGATTACGTTGTTTTTCTGTATTCCACGCTCACTAAAACACATTAAATGAGCATCAGAGGCCTTAATCAAATTCGATTAGTTTCTTAGCGGCGCCACGCCCGCCATATTGGCGCTGATCAGGCGCAATCAGCTGATATCTCATCCAATCTCATCCGAAATCGGTCCAGCGGACACCAGTTTTTGCGCCTGCTCCGACTTACTCCAAGCTACTCTCATCTTTTTTTCTAAGGAGGCGCTGGAACAAGCCCCAAGTCAAACCCTGGAAATAGGAAAACCCTTTGAATCCATCAATATTTCTGGAGAAAACATGGAGATATTCTCAGTCTTTTTGCTTTCTGGGGCGTGTGGTGGCGCAGCTCCACGCTACGGCTGTCTCGTATTATCTTTTAGGCAACTTTTAGGGCCCAAACGCCCAAGTTTTGGCGATTTTTGGCGATTTTCTTTTAAAAAATATGTTTTTCACGATTTACTCCATACCGTCGGCCTGCATCCGCCCCTGTTGGCAGACGCCCCTGTCGAGCAATACAATTTTTGCTCCCACCCCCTCCCCCAGGAGAGCTATCATGTACTCGGAGAAGTAGTTTATACTGGGTCTGTCGAGAACCGAGGGCAAAAGGCGCAGAAAACAGCATCCTCGTCACTCGATGCGGCATTAGCTGAATTCAAAAACCTGGGTCGCCTAAAGGGGCGACCGTATGGGACGTCTAGATAGATATCCAGCCATCATCCAGCGGGCTAGCCTGGTAATGGCCGCGCTACCAGTTACTCAGATGTCCGTGAAGAGGTTGTTCTCCGCGATGAGGCTACTGCTTACTGATCTCAGGTCCAGACTAAGAGCTGACATATTGGAGGCAATGTTGCTGCTCCGCTCCAACCGCGATTGGCTGGTGTAGTGAGCGAACCAGCTGTTGGGTCCTGGGCAGTGGGGTGGTTGGTTTCGATTTTTCTCGAAAATGAATTATGCCATCAGCCTATCTGATGTGTTTTTTGATGTTGAACACTGTTAGCTCAGCGAAATTTTTATTTGCGGGCCGTCCAAGCTTTACTTGATCTAGTGACGGCATTAGCATGCACATCGTCTGCCTTGTCTTCGAGTCCCTGGGCCTGCCACTTCTCCACTTGATCAACAGCTCCCTCCTAACCAACGAAATCCCAGTTTCCTGGAAACATGCCCTGGTTCATCCCATCTTTAAATCCGGAGATTCCTCTGATCCCTCCAGTTTCCGCCCTATTAGTATCGTCCCTTCCATCACTAAAATCCTAGAGCGTGCTGTTCATCAGCAGCTCTACGCCTACCTTTCTGACAATCACCTCCTATCCTCCAGCCAGCACGGATTTCGCCCCCGTCACTCGTGCGAAAGCGCGCTGATATCCATCACCGACAGCATCCTGACAGCCAATGATCGTGGAGAGGTGTCCCTCCTCTGTCTCCTCGATTTGAGTAAGTGCTTTGATGTGATTGACCACTCTCGCCTGATCAAAAAACTCCAGGCTCATGGAATTGATACCTCATGGTTTTCGGCATACTTTCGGCACCACACCCAGAGTGTTAGTCTTCCGGCTGACAATCTGGGTGTTTCTAAAGTCTCTTCCTGTCTCCCAAACAACATGGAAATTTTTCAAGGTTCATGTCTCGGCCCTTTGCTCTACAGCATCTTTGCTAACGACCTTAGCCTGTACGCTGAGGATGCGGTCGTAGTACAGTACGCGGACGATACCCAAATCCTTGTCAGCGGCAAAAAATCACATTTCCGATCTCTCATTAATCGCATGGAAAAGGCATTAGCTTCATTAGATATTTGGTTCAGGGGTAACGGGCTTAAAGTAAACGCTGACAAGACCCAACTTATTTTGCTAGGAAGTGCTTCCAACATTCGACACATTGGCGATTTCTCTGTAAAATTTCGCGGTCTAGATTTAGTTCCTTCTATGAATGTAAAAAAATCTCGGGCTCACCTTCGACCGCACCCTCAGCTGGAACTCTCACATTTCTCTTCTCACTCGTCAGTGCTACGGAATTTTTAGTGGTCTATCACATCTGAGACACTGCTTGCCTCCCGGAATCATCTCGCCGATAGTCAGCTCGCTGGTGATCTCTCGGGTCTGTTACTGTATCACCGTGTTTGGCAATGGTACTCAAAACAACAACATTCGGCTCCAAAAAATCATTAACTATGCTGCTAAAGTGATTTTCGGCCGCAAAAAGTTTGATCATGTTTCAGGCCTGTTACGTGACCTCCGCTGGCTGTCGGCGGGTGAGCTGGAGAGGTACCACACACTTGCAGTTGTACACAAGGCAGTGTGTCTCGGGGAGCCAGAGGAGCTGGCCCGGGGATTCGTACAGGTCGGCTCTGTTCGGGAGCGCAATACCAGGCAGAACCATAATATTTGCGTTCCCCGCTCACGAACCAGCATGGGGCAGCGCAGGTTCTGCTCACGGGGTGCCTCCTACTACAACGAGCTACCTGTGGAGATGAGGAGGTTACCAGTACCTGTTTTCTGTTCTGCACTCCAGGACCATATAATCACAGAGCGGGATTGAGGCGCGCTGAGTGACTTGTGTTGTTGAGAATGTTGAGTATTTTATGCATAACTGTATTTTAGGTGGATTTTTATTGTTTTAATAGCGTGTGTATGAGCTTCCATTTTACCACCCCTTTACTGACGTGGAGTCGTAATAGCCATGCGGATTTGTGGATGACTCTGAATAAAGTCTTTGTCTTTGTCTTTGTCTTTGATCGTTGTATCTTTAATTTTTATGTGGGTTTGCGGGCATGTCTGACCCATCAGGGTCGTAAAAAACATGTTTTGCTGTTCAGACTCGAACCCACTTTTCCCATTATATATTCAATTATGATTTCAATGAGCCACATTCCAAGCATCTACGACAACGGGAAAGATCGCCTCAAACCGTTTAAATATTTCATGTTTGAGGCGCGATTGGCCGCCCGGCGTTGCAGTCTCCCCCTGTTAAATTGGCATGAAAGGGGTGCATAACCTACCAGTAAAGACAGCGTGGCATGTGCGGTGCGTGCGTATAGGAGTGGTAGATGGGATTTAACATGCAGGCATTTACTTTTCGGATGTATTTGCAGCACAATAAAAATACATGCTATTCCACAAAAGACCTGAAATTAAATGGTTCAGCACCCTAGTACTCTACATCCCGACAGAACAGACAAACCTTGACAACATTCGTTGACGGCCCTGGCAACATTCGTTGGAGAACGTCATTGGGTCAAGTGTTTCTCCCTATTCTCCTGAGAACTATTCGCGCATTGACGGGGGGCGGGTACCCGCCCCCTCGGGTTTTTCGTAGATATTAGAAAAACGGCGGCGCGTAGCGCCGCCGTACTTGGCATACCTTTTCCCTCATTATTTTTACAACTTTTGTCAAAATTTTAAGGTTAGGTCATCTCAGGTCAGGTCACCAGTACAGGTCAAGTGACGTGACCTCAAAAAAGTTTAAGATAGCATAAGTCGAAGCAGGGTGAACTTCTCCGGTTGAAACTCATATCAAATAATGGGCCCACCTAGTTCTCTAAAATATGTTCCGGTATTTTTGTTATCGATGACCTAAGGTCTGGTACGAGGCATGACCTCTCCATTGGAAATACATGGGATAACTCAGTAACGGATGGTGATAGAGCGTTTATTTTAGCTGCATTATACTCGCCTTGGCTTTCATGTTCTGGTGATATGCATTTTATATAAGTTGACCCTGACCTGACCTCCTCAGGTCAGGTCAAATCCTTGATTTGACCTAGAAAGGTCAAGTTATATATCATTCGATTCGGCTTGCTGCGAGGATCCATATGGTTCAAGTCGTTTTGCTCTATCTTTACTCGTTCAGATTTAATGGCCGAAAAACTTAATTTACATGTTATCCCTATGACGGCATGTTTTGACCTCTCGTGACCTCAAATGTAACCTGAAAAAATGGTTCAAATATTTTGGATGGAGAAGTGGATGGGCTACCCAACGCTGTTTACCATTTTTCGCTACCTACCGTGGTTCTCGGGATCTTGGGGGGGCGGGTACCCGCACCCGCCTCGTCAAAGCGAAGGTGGCTCAGATCCCCGTCAATGCGCGTGTTAAGAGCTCTGATACTGCTAGAAGAAGACCCTGCTGCATATTTTTCCTTTGGATGGCTCATAAAATCTTCCCCCAGCTTCACACCACGTTCTGTGGGACTGTTCACGACAGTAAGTTCTGGAATACCTTGAAACAGGGGAAGCTATACCAGTTTCCAGCTTCTCAGCGGAACAATTTCATGTCAGAATCTGTCAAATTCAGGCACTCGAATACCAGCCAGTCTTCAGGAATGACAAATTGGCAGCGGCTTGGTACCAAGCCGAGCTCTTCATCTGAAAGGTGGATGGTTTTGCTGTTTAGGCCAGGTACTGTGTCACTGCCTTTTTACCACCAGCATTGTGATTCTTATTTGCGAGGCAGATTATAACTTTCTGGTCACAAATAACAGCTGCGTTTGCACATTGACTTCAGCGCCTCTACACAATGCCGGAGTATTTTTATTGGAAAACCTATCAGGGAACGTTCCTGGATCATCATGCCCGGCCAGTGCTTTGGTTCTGGAAGACATGCCAGCTCTGTTTTCCTTGAGAAGATAATCACGAATTGTGCAAGCTGGTTTACGTGTGGCTATCAGGAGGGGTTATCTAAAAAAATGACTGTTTAGAAGACCCGGAGCCCACCAGCGAGCCATATTCATGGAATATAGGACATTTATGGCATGAAGTGCGTGCTACTACTAAGTCAGATTCCGTTCATCATTCCAGAAGACACTTAAAGACTCAATATTATATTTTTTGGTGTTTAACAACGCATCAACTGTTAAGGTCATAAGCTCATATGGCATCAGAGGTGAGAGGGAAAGAATTAGCTTGGGCTAGAGCAGGGCGCCAGATTCTGCCTCTGGGTGGCCTCGAAGCCACGACACCCAGCACATACAGAATGCCATTGGCTGAGCCGAGCGCAAGCGCTAACCGACTGAGCCACTCAGATCCCGAAAGGGTTGGCGGTTTTCCTTATAAGTGGTTCTAAGCCATGTATCTGGTTTCCTCCGTCACGGATAGTCAGTTTTAGAGCCTTCGATGAGCCTGAAAGCTATCGATAAAATGCAGTGCAGTGCTTTCATTAAATAATATAGAAATCGCCCTGAATGTGCTTAAATCACTTTGCCATCAGCTGTGGTATCTGAGCACAGAAAGTTATATTCTGTCCCGCTGGTGAGAACCACCACCTTAGTTTAAGGAGCCAGGCGCACAACAATTGGTCAAAACAGCAAACAATTCACATTTGACGAGGGCAAGCTTAAGTTTCCGATAGAGGCTATGAAGAACTCGATGAATGCTCGGTACTAAGCCTCAGCCAGCTT
This sequence comes from Lepas anatifera, assembly GCA_034440635.1. Classification (NCBI taxonomy): domain Eukaryota; kingdom Metazoa; phylum Arthropoda; class Thecostraca; family Lepadidae; genus Lepas; species Lepas anatifera. The sequence continues at coordinate 1,717,693 of JAOTON010000386.1, forward strand.
GTCACTCCTGACAGCTGGCTGGTATTCGATAGCCTGAATCTGAAATATTTTGACCATTAATTGCTCCGTTAAGAAGCTGGTGACTGGTATAGTTTCTCTTGTTTCAAGGTATTCCAGAACTTAATGTGCTGAACGATCCCACAGAACGTGGTGTGAGGTTGGTGGAAGATTTCGTGAGCCATCCAAAGGGTAAAAATATGCAGCAGGGTCTTCTTCTAGAAGTATCAGAGCTCTTAAATAGTCCTCGGGAGAATAGGGAGAAGCACCTGCCCCAATGACGTTCTCCAACGAATGTTGTCAGAGAAAGGTTTGCCTCCGGAAGGCATTTCTGCTCTGTCGGGATTTAGAGTACTAGGGTGCTGAACCATTTAATTTCAAGTTTTTGTGGAATAACATGTATTTGTATTGCGCTGCAAATACATTTGACAAGTAAATGCTTGCATGTTAAATCCCATCTACCGCTCTTATACGCACGCACATGCCACGCTGTCTTTATTGGTAGGTTATGCATTCTTTTCATGCCAATTTAACAAGGGGAGACTGCAACACCGGGCGGCGAATCGCTCCTGATTCATGAAATCTTTAACCGTTTTGAGGCGATCTTTCCCGCTGTCGTAGATGCTTGGAATGTGGCTCATTGAAATCAGAATTGAATAAATAATGTAAAAAAGTCGATTCGAGTCTGAAAAGTAAAATAATTGTTTTTTGAACGACTCTACTGACCCATATTTCTGTTTGCCATAACAGTGCAGTGCAGTTTGCTATACGAATACACTGCAGTGTAGGTTGGTCCAGTTTTGAGGTTCACTGGCCTTTGGCATCTGGTCAAGAGCGTCCGTTCATCCAGTCGCCATTTTTCATTCGTAAAAATACATAATCACTTTGTATCTGATGGACTTCCACACCCTTGAGAACGTGTCGATCACATTTTGGATATAGGTACATTTCCGGAGCCGGAGCCGGTCGGAGCCGACTATTTTGCCCGGAGCCGGAGCCGGAGCCGTTAGGACACTTGAACCCGGAGCCGGAGCCGGAGCTGAAATCATAACCCCGGACCGGAGCCGGAGCCGTCCAAAATTTTATCGGCTCCACATCCCTGATAAAAATACCGGAACATATTTTAGAGAACTCGGTGGGCCCATTATGTGATATGAGTTTCAATCGGATAAGTTCACCCTATACCGACTTACGCTATCTTAAACTTTTTTGAGGTCATGTCACTTGACCTGTACTGATGACCTGACCTGAGATGACCTAACCTTAAAATGTTCGCAGAAGTTGTAAAAATGATGAGAGTAAAGGTAGGTATGGCAAGTACGGCGGCGCTACGCGCCGCCGTTTTTATTCTATCTGCGAGAAAACCCGAGGGGGCGGATACCCTCCCCCGTCAATGCGCGTGTTAAACGTGTGTGGTCGTAAACCCTCCTGTGACCCACGTGTTAGCTCTGAGGACGGTTTAAACAAGGCACTGCTGGTTTGTGAGTTCTGCTCCTTTTCGGCTATAAATTGTAAATAATGGGTGATAAGAAGGACAAAATGCCAAAACTAGAATTTTCACAGCTTTTCCCGACCTTTTCAAGTTGTCAAGCTACTACGACTGAGAACTTAGAAACCTAACCGGAAGATTGCTACACCCAAAAATTGACATCTCAAAGTGTTCAATGCTTATTCTTTTATCAATTTTAAGTCTTAGTATGACATTTTTCCATAGGATATATAATGTTGGGAAGTACAGAGCGTAACCTGTATAACCGTATTTTCCTTTTGGACAAAATAGTTTCTAAATTATGAGCTATATGCGGATTTCACTGCAAATTTTGGAGGAACAGACAATAATAAGGTATTCTAAGAAAAGTGCGTTACTTATCCTTGTTTTCTTCTAGCTTTGTTTTTCGAGTGAGGCCAAAATCAACTGCTGGTGAATAAAGAACGTGAGCAAGGTGTGTTTTCCACTTTCTTTCAGGACACTGGTCGATCGAGGTCATAGAGAAACTGGCAAACTGGGATCAGACCGGACCTTGCGTGGAAATCTTCATTATCCGGAGTGGTGACTCTGCTGAAGCAAGATGTCAAAGGTAGGTGGTGGGTGTGTGGGCCGTTGTCTGAAACTGACTCGAGATATATGTATTTACCTTTCGTAAGTTATTGTTTACAGTAAAGCCCATATTTTTTTACATTAGGGCAATTCCAGCACCAATCGACCAGGCAAATGGCAAATCTACACGGTACCTCTTCGATTTTCTTCAAAATAATTTTATAGGGTTTTCATGGGCCCTAAAGACGAATCTGAAAGTTTTAGCTCGATTGGAGTAAAACTTTAGAAGTTATTGCCTCAGGCATTTTTTGAAAATCTGCTTACAGTGCATTTTTTAGGTGACCATACAACCCACAGAGACTGATGAACTATGCATTAGATATATTTTTTCCTGTCTGAAATCAGCCGAAGAACTCGAATTTGAAGCCTGTTTGACCCTAGGTCACTTGTGAAAAAAGCTGTGATTTGACCTTGACCTAAGGTCACATTCAAAATTTGCTGGTACACTTTTTGTTCAAAATGGCATATTCCAACTTAAAGATTGAACTTTTATCCTTCCATTAAAATAGGTTAAAACATCCGTTTTTTATATCTACTAGTGTTTTTAACACGCTTAGTGGAGGATAGCCTGGCGTCAACACGTAATGAAGGGGTCCCGAAATGCCTCCCCTGAGATTTCACCAATTAAGAGGGTTAGGAAAACGCGTGTTGCGGTTTTTGTGAGGGCTGTAGAATGTGTTTTTAAGCTAGATTTCATGGATCTAGACCAGTATCCTCAAGGTCAAATGAGGTCATAGAGGTCAAATGTAGGCCGTACCTGACACTTAGCGTAATGCCGTTATTGTGCGAAACAAAGTCGCGAATACACTTTGAGCGAGCAAATTTCATAAAGAGAAGATATAAATTGTTCTCTGGAATATTTAGGTCGAGGTCGGTCAAGGTAATTGACCAATGACACCACAACGTGAGATATTTCCATAATTGATGCACATACGTTGAAGCTTGCAAAGAAGCAACCATTAAGCAATCAATGAGTTTGACCTTGACCCACGGTCTTTGGCCTGTGACCTGGAACTTAGCATTCAGTAACCTCAGCTGTAACATCAAAACCTCATACACGTATTGCCAGGGAACGTCATGTGACCGAAAGCTGTGGGATCAACAATTACGGTAAAGTTTATATGACCTTGGTCTGTAACCTATGATCTAGTGAAATGATCTTCACATACAACCCTGACGATACTACGTTTTCATCGCACAGCTAGGTCTGCAATGCATTTGAACTGGTGTGACCGCACATAGGCGTCGGAAAAGAAGGCCAGGGGGCCTGGCCCCCACTTTTTGGCCCAAAATTTCCTTATCTCAGTCAAAATGGGAGAAAACCTGAAATTTGCACGAACAGTAACTGTGGAAGGCAACGAGCAATTTGAACAGTTTTTGGTCATATCGTGGAAAGGTTTTTGTCAGCATCAGGTTGAAGTTTGACAGGCCCCCCACTTTTTTCCGGTGGCGATGCTTATGTGACCGCAGGTTATGGCTATTTAGGAATATACATCTGATTTTGTAAGCCTATAGATCAGTCAGTGCGTAAACATAGAGGACAGATTTTCAAAGTTCTTTCCAAAATTAACTCGCTCATCGATGTTTTTCTGCCACGAAGGGTTTCCGGCCACCTCGGGTAATTATGCTTAAGCCCTGTCCGACTGCGTGTTAATGCTCATTACAGTGCTTTAAAGGATGACAATAACTCGTCGCTGGGGCTTCGATAGTACCTACATTGGAAATGTAGTGGGACGAAGTGGTGATACAATAGAAACAGTGCTAGAAGTCTGGTGAAAGCCAAATAAGGCAATCGTGTGTTTCCCGTGTTCATATATAGAACTCACCTATCGCGTCAATTCAAATAATTTTTTTCTGCATCGGACCGAAGCAAGCATTTCTCACTTGCGAGTTAGAACTATAGCAATACTCTCTCCTTGACGATATCTTTGCGCGATTTTGCTCTCCTTGAAGTTAAAGGAAGCAAGCATTTGTCAACACGTGGAAAAATATGTATGTATGTACACCGGACACCGGTTTGCAACAATGCACCGAAATATGGGACCTGGCGCCTCCATGAGCTGTTTTTGTGCAGAGCTGACCTTACGCTGTCACAGTAGGCAGCTCTGTTTCGTCCAGTGGCGGATCCAGGGGGAAGCAAAAACGACATGTCTCCCCAAATGGAAAGCTAGGGGCAAAACTATATTTTTGCTCCCCCTCCCTCCCCCAAGCGGTCGACCTCCTTTATGCCCCGACTCAATTTTAATTTAAGAGCAAGATTTCGGTGCTTCAACTCTCAACTTCAAACAGAACCAGTGAAGTTCAGTGTAAATATTGGATCTTGGATAGAAAAAGTATCTTGAGCCCATACTTTTTTCACCCTGTGACATTTTTTTGCCTTTTGGCTCAAATATCCCAAATCCTACAGTCAAATCATATTATTGTAGCACAATTTTTCACTGCGTGACGTTTTTTTCTTTTTTCCTTTTTGACTTTGGTTTGTCCCTCCCAAACCGACCGGCTAGATCTGCCACTGGTTCTGTCGATGTCTTCAGATAGCTCTCGCACCTGCATGGTGTTCAGGTTTACGGGTGTGAAACGATGAAACCTTTGGGTGCCCTTGATCTTCAACGTCGAGCTGTACCGCTGTATCAGTCGTTTTGACATTTCAAAGACCTCCTCTCTACTGACAAACGCGAAATGGATTGTGGTGTCGAAGTATTGCGTCAGAAAAGAGAACATCAATAGAGGATCGAAGATCTGATACTTTTCTTCTCTCCTTAAGCTTACCTTGGCTGTTCTTCTTCTACCGCCAACTCCGTCACAGGCGTTCTTCCCGTGGCTGGTAGCAAAGAAGTGTCATTCACATGGTATTTGGAAGTCTACTTGGATGATAATACCCATTGGTAAAGTGAAAATTGTTTTTGTATTGGCCACCGCACCCGTCTGATACGTAATGTATTTTCTTCAAATTTGGCATGTGGGTGCGTAGCCAAGGTACGAGTTTGTGCTGTAAGGTATGAGCCATGACGTGGGAGTGCTTTAAATCGTCACTTGTACAACAAGTTTTACTGCACCGGACTCCACCCTCAATCCAGTATGGAACAAAAATGTGTACAGTCATCTGCTTTGCAGACCAGTGATACGACTGAGCAGCATTTTGCGCTGTACAGGTATTATTTTCTGATGAGTCATCGATGACTACGGCTTCCCCCGTTGGTGCCTTTTCCTTCGAGTTTGCTATATAATGTCCTTGAACCATAGAAATGTAGTGGTGACGGGTTAGGTTACATACCTTCTCACTCAGGGAATCAACAAATCGCTCTGTATTATCCACGCAATCCGAAAGCATCGATTCTCTCTCTGATTTTGACCATTCTTTGAACGTAATATCTTCAGAAGCCATTTGAACTGAGTCAAAAGAGTATAAATACTCCCTAACCTCCTCCTCTCCAGGGCTCCGTCGACGTGAGTGTGTCCACTGTCACCGTACTGTTATATTTTTCAATATCACTGTTTCAATATATCACTGTTATATGTTTCAAACGTTTTGCGACTTTTTCCGTATAATCACGGCACTTCACTAAAGGTGTCCGGTATGACGTACATACATTTGACATTTATGACCTGATTTGACCTTAAAGATATAGATATAAGTCCATACAATTGAGCTCAAATAAAAAAGTTTACAGGCCTCACAAATCCGGGAACATGCGTTTTCCTAACCCTCTTAATAGGCGAGAGATCAGGGGAGGCATTTCAGGGCCCTCTTCATTACGTCTTGACACCAGACCACCCTCCACTGTGCGTGTTAAAAACACTAGTAGATATAAACAACGGATATTCTAACCTATTTTATTTGACGGAAAAAAGTTTAATCTTCAATTTGAGATATTCCATTTTGAAAAAAGGTGTACCAGCAAATTTGGGACGTGACCTTAGGTCAAGGTCAAATCATAGATTTTTTCACAAGTGACCTAGGGTCAAACAGACTTCAGATTCGAGTTTTTCGGTTCATTTCAGACAGGAAAATGTATATTTAATGCATAGTTCATCAGTCTCTGTGGGTTGTATGGTCACCTAAAAATGCACTGTAAGCAGATTTTCAAAAAAATGCCTGAGGCAATAACTTAAGTTTTACTCTGATTGAGTTGAAACTCTCAGATTCGGCTTTGGGGCCCAAGACAACCCTATATGCTAATTTTAAAGAAAATCGGAGAGGTACCGTGTAGGCTTTGGTCGATTGGTGCTGGAATTGCCCATTAGGGCTGTTCCAGTCCCCTCCCCTAATGAAAATATAAAAGGTGGGGGCGATTGCCCCCACCTTGGGCCGACCTTAAGCACTAAGGGGCCGTCCAACGGGTTCCCGCCTTCTCGGGGTGGACAGCGTTTGTGGAGAGCACCGGGGAAACCAAATGGGACCCACACTCGCCCTCCAATGGCGGGACGTCGTCGACCGACGCGCCACCCGCTCGTCGTCTCGGCAGCTGCTCTACACCTCGTTGCCACAAGAGGCAACCTGGATCTGGTCCGACGGTTCCGCCGTTGGTGGCACATCCCTGGGCGGCGGGGAGCCCTCATTGTTCTCCCGTCCGGCGAGACCAGAGAGGTGCGGGAAGCGGCCGGGCGACTCTGCTCCAGCACCCGCGCGGAGCTGTGCGCGCTGAGGGCCGCGCTGGAAGCCTTCACCAGCTTGGATGGCGTCCCCGTGAGACTCCCGCTGGTCGTTTGCCTCGACTCTCAGGCAGCTCTCTCCACCCTGGCGAGAGGAGCCGCGGGGCAGACGGCGCCGTTGGGCTGAGAGATTTTAAATATCATCTCCGCCATCACGTTTAGAGGCCAGAACGTCCATCTGCAGTGGGTCCCGGCCCGCTGCGGCCTCGACAGGAACGAACGTGCCGACACTCTGGCGAAGGAGGCATCCGCCTGCCGCAGGCAGAAGTGCCAGTGGATGTCAGGACAGCAACTAAGGCTGTGGCCCGCGACACCACCAAGAAATGGGTCGCGGTTGGCCGGACAGCCTAACAAGCGCATCATGGGAAGTCAGTCACCTGCCGCCCCCATCACCGGCGAGGACAGAGAAGCGGCCGTTGACGTGCACCAGTTGAGGGCCGGCCACTGGGGCCGGTCACTCCAGTACTTGCACTGCATCGGCCGCCACCCCTCTCCGGCGTGTCCGCAGTGCGCTGACAAGAGGTGCCCAGCGGCGCTTTGCGCCGTTTGCCGCGAGGAGGCCGACACGCCGGGCATGTGCTGCCCGTTCCTCGCCGGCACCCGCCTGCGCCATCGAGGCAGCATCCACATCGACCCGGAGCAGCTGCGGGACGGGGACCTGGTGGCGACCTTGCCCGGCGGCTACCTGTGCCACAGGAGCCGCTGGGCTATGGTCTGCGAAGGACCCAGAGGGAATAAACAACAACAACCTTAAGCACTGGAAAGAAACGCCTCCCGCCGCAGCTGTCGGGTCCCCGCAAGGGTGCTATGAGTGAAAAGCCCTGTCTGCATATCTATATACTGACTATACAGTGCGTGCGAGCGTGTAGGTGTGGTGGTAACCTGTAAAATGACCCTGGGTTAGGCTTAGGGTACCAATTTTTTTAAAGCTGAGTGCTATCACATTTAATGTTTTTCCGCGGGCCCCCGGAGTCGCGGGCTCCTCCCAAACGACGGGCCCCTGAGTCTTGAATTCGCCCCTCCTTGAGGAAATCCCGGATCCGGACCTGGGCTGCAGAGTTAAATCCAGCATTTCCCAAGCCTCTATTGTGTGCCTAATGCATTCGGAAATCTACGGCGTTGTAGGATTCTAACCGAAACCCCAAGGACAGTAGGTCACATTTAGGCCAAGGTCACTGAAATATATTTTGCTTGCAACTTTCTATACGTAATGCACTCAGAGCTCACGAGCTTTGAAACGATACCAATATCGACTATGATCCGCAGTGGTCGCCTGGCGGCTACCGCAAAACCCGCGACATGGCCTAATTGTTTAATTCATTAACCCAACTAAGAGTTCGTATAACCAAACGAAATTATTACAAATGTTTTTCATGAGGCCAAGCAAGGTCTTTCGCCAAAAATAGGAAAACTGAAAATAGGACTGTTAGAAGAATTTGCAATTTGAAGAAATGTCAAGAGGTCACCTGGTCAATATTTGACCTGAGGTCAGCATTTATTTTTTTCCGGAATGGCCCCGAGGATTAGCTTTCTTATGATATAATACTTTCTGAGAATTATTTAATTCTTCTTTGTAATAAAAATAAAAATGTGTCGCAACCTCACGTCTGAACTCGAAATTTTCGTGACCCCTATCTTGTGACCTATTTGACCTAAAAAAATATGCCAAACACGATGGGGCCCATGAGTAAGCTTGCATACGAAGTTTGAGCGAATTCGAATTCGAAGGGATGATGGTGAACATTTCTGCGAAAAGTGGTCTATCCGTTCTGGAATTGCCCGCACACGCCCAGTTAACATTTCATACCTATACATTACTTGAAGTTTGAGATGCTACGGTGATTATTTAAGGCGGAGGGATAAGTAGTTCCGCTGTGTAAACAAGGAGAGACCAAGAGAAATCACAGGATGCATCGGACAATTAACTGAGTAGGTATGTATATTCTAATGGCATGAATATCACTGTATTCCTTTGGCATGGGCCATTCCCCTATCACATTCTTTCGATGCCGCTGCCACCCAGCTTCCAGGTAGCCAGAACCCACTGTGAATGGCCGTCTCGCCGTTAATGGCCGATTTTCTATGTTTAGGCGTAAAGATTGATTGGTATGCTACAATACTCCACTATTAATATTCCGGGTAACGTTGCGTATCTACTTAGTTATTGCTTATTTCTATCATTGGCTATCAATAGTTGTGTACCGTTGTAAGATCAAGTCGTTAACACTCAGCTTTCAAATTACACCTAATTTGGTGGAACTGAAGCAGTGAGTTACCTCACAAATGAAAGATTGAAAATTTTGAATCCTATCAAAATAAATATTTTTGGGTAGATGTTGATTTTTCAGGACAAAATTAAAGTACTGAGCAAAGCAATACAGCGTACTGAAATTGTGGTACAAGGATGGGAGAGGACACTTATGAAGTATCAAGCAACGTTAGATACATACTTTCGAGCGGCGACAGATTTTCGAGTTTCTATACTTTTTTTAGTATATTCAAAATGTTTAAAATGTCATTAGGAATTTTCTATAGCACATGTCACTGGAAACGGTAGCTGGATGGTCTCGATTAGTGATGGTCTGTTGCTCGGGCCGTAATGGGCGGTACTACGCATGGGTGCGTGGACCTATTCTTGGGGGGGGGGTGGCCAGGCGTCCGGAATGAAATATGGAGTCAGTGTTACACTACCCTTTAAAGTGTATTTTTCATCCTTCTTAGGATTCAAAATTTGTTGCGTTTGTTGCAACGACATTCATTTTTAAGAATTCCTACTAAAGGTTGTTTGCAAGTAACTCAGTTTGAGATCTCGGCTCCCACCAATAAGGGCTGTTATTAATTGCATTAAAGAAATACCTGCAGAAGGCTTATGTCTGAATATATCATCACTATGTGTTCTCTATGTTGTGCATCCAGGATTCGAGGAGATAGACCAATTATCAAATTTTCTGCGTACGGTCATGCTCTTCGATGCAGCACTCCGAAATCTGTCTACCTATGTATGCTGATATATCCATTGAGTGTTGTCGTTTTTTATGGCTCATCTCGGAGTACTTCTAAGCCATCTATCTTTTCAGGTGGAGATTCTCCATGCTTCGTCAGGAAAAAGCCTCACCACCCTAACGGTAAGTAAGGGGAAATCCACAAATTACGTACCGCTTGGAGTGGTTACAGAGAATGTGGCATCTTGGCGCAATTCCAGGCTGTTGGTTTGAGGGACATTCTTTGTTGAAAATAATGGACGTGTCCTTAATCCTTATTTCGGCTGAAAACCGGCCAATAAGCCTGTTATTTCGTGTTTGCTCTGCTAGCAATAAGAAGTCTCAAGATTAGCGTGAAATCAAATTGGCATGTGAGCTGGTGATACTTTGTGACATATTGAACCTATTTGATTTGCACCAAAACAATGAAAACAGACACAAATGAAACATTTTTTGCTAAAAGAAGTTAATAATAAAAATTGTTTTAACGAAGGTTTTAACGACGCACCAACTACCAGGGCTATACGGCGTCGCCAACTCTCACCCTGTTGGGAAGGATTTGGGGATCAGATCAACTTACTCAGAGGCTCTGCCAGGACATAAACCTGGGACCTGTGGCCTGAAAGAAGTTACCATTAGGACGTAAAGTTGATCTATTTTTCTATTTCTACTTCTATTGATATATTAAAGCGCATCTCACCTTTCAAACTAGTCAATAAACTAAGTTAGCTTCAGACGGGTGGGTCAATGGCCGATTGGATGTTACCCCTCGTTCGGCCTTGTCGCAGCCGAGAAAGGACGAGACAGGCGAGTGCCCAGCATGAGAAACGCCAAGAAGTGGGCAAATGTCACTACATCTATAGAGGACTTCTGTCGTACGGCTCACTTTCAAACGTCTCCAGCATAGCATCTCTTGTTTCACGTTGAATGCAACATAATATCATCTTGTTAAGGCAGCGCCTCAGACTCTGCCTGGGTTTGGCGAAACTATCGAAATTCAAGGCTTGATGTTATAGCTGAAGGGGAATTTGGCACCTCAGTGCTATTCCAGACCGGTGTGATTTACGCGATATTTTTCCTGAATATGATAATTTTGGCCTTATTGCTGCTGAAAGTGGCTAAAAATTCCAACATTTCACACTAGAATTGCGCAGGGATCATGGCGGTCAGATCCCTTGAAGTGGCATAGGAATGGTACATTTTAGGGTCAAGATCATTCAAGACCGTTGGCTTATGACGCCACAAAACGATATATTCCCGACAGTTTACGCTATATCTTACACTTGAGCGTCCATTGAGCTAGAAATGAGGCCCGAAACTTGACTATTGCCCTTGACTCTTGACCTTGGACCTTGACCTTGGACCTTGACTCTTGACCTTGGACCTTGACTCACTACCATCCACAAAACGTCTTAACAATACACGTCACACCGAGTGACGTCATTTGACCGATAGCACTGAGGTCTATTGACTTGAAAATGGTGGCATGACCTTGACTGATGTTCTTTGAACTTGAAATTGATATTTATGTGAGGTAAACTTGACATAATACCCTGATGATACGGTATTATACCGTCACCACTCGGTCTCCAATGCAGGCGGACTGCTGCTACCGGGTGATGCTGGCGATCTCAATATACAGGTCTGGCTTTCAAAGCTTTGAATTCAAAATGTCAAACCTATGTCGAAATATTCGATGTGGTCATCAGTCGTCTCAAATTTAGCCAAGTACTGCCTTTCGGCTCTGGATGGTTCTCCGATCACCTTGGAAAGATAGGTAGGAGACACGAGGACGCCCTTTCGCTATACGTCTTAGAGGTCGAGAAAAAGCCCTCTCTGCAGACCCGGCTGCATATTATATATGTAACATATAACTGCACAGGAGATGAAATCAGCATGTCAGAACAACTAAATGGTTGTTTGTGTTTAAGGTGCCGTATTCGAGGAAACCAGTTCTGACGAGTTCGCCCCCCCCTTGCGCTAACGACACTGAGACATTGAGTCGTTGTATGCAACTGCTTCAGAGTTCTGTGGCCCTGTGGCAGTGCCAGGTGAGTTTTGGTGCTGTGCTCCAGGAAACATTGATCAATTCCTGGCTGTCAACAGCGTAGGTTTGTTTTGCAAGACCTTACCACGTTCTGAACTGCAGTTTTAAGACGTTACTGCGACATATCGCCATGTTTTCCTTTTTATTGATGTATGACAGCCCCATTCCAGGCCTTCAATGTACCCTTTAAGGGACTTCTAAGGGTACCTCAGAGCTTTATGTGAGCTGTATATGTGGCCACGGCATGATTTGATGTTTGTGTATGTGTATTGTGTGTGCCATAATGGGGGGGATGGGAGGCTTCGTGGATAGCACCCCTGTCTTCTAAAGGCCACTGGTCCCGGGTTCAAGTCCCGGCGGAGCCTCTGAATAAGTTGATCTGATCCCCCAAATCCGTCCCAACAGGGTGAGAGTTGGCGACGCTGTATGACTCTGGCAGTTGGTGCGTCGTTAAACCCCAACAATTATTCTAATGTACCATAATGGTATTACCCAGCCCAGCACCCTCTATTCGGGAGCGAATCCGGTGCTCCACGATCAGCTCATTCTTTATCAAATGACTTCACCTATTCTTAGGTCTCTCTTCCGTTGGCCGTATAGATATATAACCCGATCTGAAATGTGCTGTGGCGCAGGTGGGCCCGTCCACCTCCATGCTGGAGCTGAAGCAGCAGGTGTGCAGCCGGCTGAAGCGACTGCACGCCGGACGGGTGGACCTGCGGCCCGGGCAGCGCGGCAAAGGTGCGTCGCACGCCATCGGGCCGGAGCGGCGCCGGGGCGTGCGGGACGGCTGCAGCGTCCCTGTGCTGACCAGGTGCAGGGCCGCATCCAGGCCGACGGTGGGGGGGGGGCAACGGGACTTAGCACCGTGAAAAATATGTTTTTTTAAGAAGATTGGGAAAAAATCATGTGGTTTGGACAGACAATTTCCCGGTCCCCTACCCCCCGTATCTGCTAGTGGTTATGTGTATCTATAGCTGGTCTTCTTTAATGGTGCAGGTTATGCTATCCCTGAAATATTTACTGGTTGTTTCTAAAAGAATGTCCACGTGTTTCTTTACTCCGAGAAAAGAAACGGTCCGTCCTGCCGTCAAATATAATGTATCATTTTATACAGCGTACTTGAAAATTTGCTTTCATTGCTCAAAAGAATCTGCCTAGGAGTCACGACATAATCAGGTGATCACTTATTGATATATTTTAATTTTTTATCAACTACGTCACTGGGCATTAACAAAGAAGAAAATGGCAGACGCAGTACAGCGCGATGATTGAGTTATGAGTCTTTGTCTTTATCTCCAGCACAATCTTGAAAAACCTCTCGGGAGATATACATTCTTTATGCTACTATGAACCATTAGTTTTAAAGAATAAAACAAAGTGTGGACATTTGTTAAAACCTGGTATTTTTCGTTAATATTCTGGTTCTTAAAAGACTCTGCTGCTGTAGTCCACCTCTCACCGCCAGGGTACGACTCTAGTCAACCTCTCGCCGCCAGGGTACGACTGTAGTCCACCTCTCGCCGCCAGGGTACGACTGTAGTCCACCTCTCGCCGCCAGGGTACGACTGTAGTCCACCTCTCGTCCGCCAGGGTACGACTGTAGTCCATCTCTCTCCGCCAGGGTACGACTGTAGTCCACCTCTCGCCGCCAGGGTACGACTGTAGTCCACCTCTCGCCGCCAGGGTACGCGGACACGGAGACGGTGGCCTCGGTGGGTCTGCAGGGTGGCGGACAGTTGTACATGAAGGACCTGGGACCGCAGATCGGCTGGACCACCGTGTTCCTGTGCGAGTACGCCGGCCCGCTGCTGCTGTACCTGTGGACGGCGACGCGGCCCTGGCCTCTGTACAGCGCCCAGGCGGTCGCCGCGCCCTACTCCACCGCTGCCAGGTGAGACTGCCGCCGGACAGTGAACTGTTGGGAGTCAGGTGAGACTGCCTCTGGACAGTGAACTGTTGGGAGTCAGGTGAGACCGCCGCTGGCTAGTGAACTGTTGGGAGTCAGGTGAGACCGCCACTGCCTCTGGACAGTGAACTGTTGGGAGTCAGGTGAGGCCGCCACTGGACAGTGAACTGTTGGGAGTCAGGTGAGGCCGCCGCTGGACAGTGAACTGTTGGGAGTCAGGTGAGACCGCCGCTGGACAGTGAACTGTTGGGAGTCAGGTGAGGCCGCCGCTGGACAGTGAACTGTTGGGAGTCAGGTGAGGCCGCCGCTGCCTCTGGACAGTGAACTGTTGGGAGTCAGATGAGACCGCCGATGGACAGTGAACCGTTGGGAGTCAGGTGAGGCCGCCGCTGGACAGTGAACTGTTGGGAGTCAGGTGAGACTGCCGCTGGACAGTGAACTGTTGGGAGTCAGGTGAGACCGATGCTGGACAGTGAACTGTTGGGAGTCAGGTGAGGCCGCCGCCGCTGGACAGTGAACTGTTGGGAGTCAGGTGAGGCCGCAGCTGCCTCTGGACAGTGAACTGTTGAGAGTCAGGTGAGACCGCCTCTGGACAGTGAACTGTGGGGAGTCGGGGTGAGACCGCCGCTGGACAGTAAACTGTTGGGAGTCAGGTGAGGCCGCCACTGGACAGTGAACTGTTGGGAGTCAGGTGAGGCCGCCACTGCCTCTGGACAGTGAACTGTTGGGAGTCAGGTGAGGCCGCCGCTGCCTCTGGACAGTGAACTGTTGGGAGTCAGGTGAGGCCGCCGCTGCCTCTGGACAGTGAACTGTTGGGAGTCAGGTGAGGCCGCCGCTGCCTCTGGACAGTGAACTGTTGGGAGTCAGGTGAGGCAGCCACTGCCTCTGGACAGTGAACTGTTGGGAGTCAGGTGAGACCGCCGCTGGACAGTGAACTGTTGGGAGTCATGTGAGGCAGCCACTGCCTCTGGACAGTGAACTGTTGGGAGTCAGGTGAGGCCGCCGCTGCCTCTGGACAGTGAACTGTTGGGAGTCAGGTGAGGCCGCCGCTGCCTCTGGACGGTGAACTGTTGGGAGTCAGGTGAGGCCGCCGCTGCCTCTGGACGGTGAACTGTTGGGAGTCAGGTGAGACCGCCACTGCCTCTGGACAATGAACTGTTGGGAGTCAGGTGAGGCCGCCGCTGCCTCTGGACAGTGAACTGTTGGGAGTCAGGTGAGGCCGCCGCTGCCTCTGGACGGTGAACTGTTGGGAGTCAGGTGAGGCCGCCGCTGCCTCTGGACAGTGAACTGTTGGGAGTCAGGTGAGGCCGCCGCTGCCTCTGGACGGTGAACTGTTGGGAGTCAGGTGAGACCGCCACTGCCTCTGGACAATGAACTGTTGGGAGTCAGGTGAGGCCGCCGCTGCCTCTGGACGGTGAACTGTTGGGAGTCAGGTGAGGCCGCCACTGCCTCTGGACAGTGAACTGTTGGGAGTCAGGTGAGGCCGCCGCTGCCTCTGGACAGTGAACTGTTGGGAGTCAGGTGAGGCCGCCGCTGCCTCTGGACAGTGAACTGTTGGGAGTCAGGTGAGGCAGCCACTGCCTCTGGACAGTGAACTGTTGGGAGTCAGGTGAGACCGCCGCTGGACAGTGAACTGTTGGGAGTCATGTGAGGCCGCCGCTGCCTCTGGACAGTGAACTGTTGGGAGTCAGGTGAGACCTCCGCTGAACAGTGAACTGTTGGAAGTCAGGTGAGACTGTCGCTGGACAGTGAACTGTTGGGAGTCAGGTGAGGCCGCCGCTGGACAGTGAACTGTTGGAAGTCAGGTGAGACCGCCACTGCCTCTGGACAGTGAACTGCTGGAAGTCAGGTGAGACCGCCGCTGCCTCTGGACAGTGAACTGTTGGGAGTCAGGTGAGGCCGCCGCTGGTGGACAGTGAACTGTTGGAAGTCAAGTGAGACCTCCGCTGAACAGTGAACTGTTGGAAGTCAGGTGAGACTGTCGCTGGACAGTGAACTGTTGGGAGTCAGGTGAGACTGCCGCTGGACAGTAAACTGTTGGGAGTCAGGTGAGACTGCCGCTGGACAGTGAACTGTTGGAAGTCAGGTGAGACCTCCGCTGAACAGTGAACTGTTGGAAGTCAGGTGAGACTGTCGCTGGACAGTGAACTGTTGGGAGTCAGGTGAGCCCGCCGCTGGTGGACAGTGAACTGTTGGAAGTCAGGTGAGACCTCCGCTGGACAGTGAACTGTTGGAAGTCAGGTGAGGCAGCCGCTGCCTCTGGACAGTGGACTGTTGGGAGCTGTCTGGAGTAAGTAGTGTGTGAGAAGGGTCATGACGTATATTCCTTTGTCTCAGCATTGCTCTATTTTGTTTTCAGGAGACAGCTAGATTTCCTTGTAGAGTTTTTTTCAGAAATCTTAGCAAAACTATAATAATGGGTTAAAAATTCGTTTTCCGAATGGAATGTAGATTTTTTAGTTTTTTTAACGGATATATACCTGGATGCAGTTAATTTTGACATCCTAAATCTTGAACTTTTATCTCGATTGGATGAACAAAAAAACCGAGATTATCAGTCACAATGAACGGATTCAAGCATGTCATACAGGGCATTACTACGTTAAGTGGCGTATTTTGGGGCTGCGATCTTTTAAAAGAGATAAAAACAGTTGAAAGAGAAAAAGGAGGTAAGGAATGGTTTTACGACGGTCATTTGATTATTTTCACCTGTTCTTGGATGTCTCAAGTGCACTGCTTACTATACTCAAACAGGGATTCAGAGTGACAGAGGCGTTTTTATCTTCCTGGCTGAATTGTGACGTCTGTGGTCTATTCAAAATTTCAAAATATATTTGTGTAATATTCAGTTTTTGCATCCTTTGTTACCGCTATTAGTGCAGGAGAATGGATAAACTTTGGTAGTTGTTTTTTTAGGATAGTTCCCTTCCTTTAACCGGTGGATGCTTTTTATACCCTTTGTTCTGATGAATTGTGACCTCTTTCTCTGAATTTTGGCATCAATACGCAAAAGTGATTGCAGGACACTACTTCCAGGTGATCTTAAACCTTAGCTGCTGTGTCTCTTAGTCTACTTGCTGTTCCATTTCCGCCACATTCCTTGTTTGCATCCTCCCAGAATGCGCGGCCATGTCCCAATGATAAGGTCTCTGGCGACCGCCAGGTCCTTCCCACCTCTTCATAATACCCTTCTAACTTTGTGGGGGGAGGGGGGGACAACAGTGGTCCATCCCCGGTTCGAATAGAATGAAACGCGTTATGAACCATACGTATGGTGAATACAACTTTTAATCTGAGTAAGAATAGATTTCCCGTCGGTGCATGATTTTGAAATAACTTAGCGCCTTCTAATACTACGACATATTCAGGACCTGGCTGTTAAGACGCGCACTGGAGGGGGCCTCGGACGCCCCCCCATCTGTTTTTCCGAGGTGGCCGGAGAACTGCTCGTAGCCGATACGTGGCCACATTTAACCCGCGCCCCACCGGGGTCCGGCGCCACCTTCGCCCCATCGGTGGGCCATCGATGGCCCCCTCTAACTCCCCGAAAATATGGGCGTTAGCGCAAATCTGCAAGTGCAATGAAGCTGGCGTGAATTGTAAGAAATTACTTGACATGTTTTGTGCTCAGGTCAATGGTTTGACCTCCAGGGTCAAATTAGGTCAAGATCGGGTATTTTACTCAAATATGCAATGATTAAGCAAACTGGGCATAACTCTTATGTCATTAGAGCTATTGGGCCTGGTAAAGTACATTTGATAGGAAATTGCCGTACTTTTTCTGTTATGTGGACCGTAAAAACCTCCCGCCGTGGTTTGACCTCGAGGTCCTCGTGACCTAATATGACCTGAGGTCCGAAGGTCAAAAGTGACTTGGTATATCAATGAAAGCCAGTGACAGACAACACGATGGTGTTTGTTTCACTTCTGCTTCTTAGGTCAAAGTTATTGTAAATACTGTTTTGGCCTCTGGTGACCTTGAATGACCTTGGAAAAGTCAAGGGCAATATGACCCCTCGGATCCGTGAGGGTGTCCAAAACGTTGTTTTGAGCAGTCTGGTTTTGCAATCATTTTTGTGGCTTTTATATCTGAAACAGCTTTTCCCCATGTTTTCAATGGGGGGTCGCCTCGTGACCTGACCTCGGGACGAATCGAAAATCCCGGTTCACCATGTAGACCCTGGAGGGTTCTGAGTGTGGATGTTTCAATCGATCGACTTTGAAATGTGCTCTGGCTCTAAGTTGAGTGAGGTGACCTTGGTTAACCTCGTCTGGTGACCTGACCTTGGTGACCGGGAAAATTCGGGATGATGGGAAATGATGCGAGGTAGCCTCACCGGTGCTGCGGTTTTCCAAACCTGGCTCCCGTGGTTAATATATTTCAATAGCGCGTTGATTGGTGAATGATTTTGAAAATCGGTCGAAAATTTGTTAGCTTATAGGCTTTCAAAGTCAGACTTGCATTTTGGGATCGCCGTAATCGCGCGGTCGGACCAGTTGACGTGCATTGAAGACCGAGTGGTGACGTCATAAAGCCATAAAACCGAGGTGATATGTCAAGGTCACCTCACTTAAAGGTGAAGGTCAAGGGCCACAGGCCAAGGTCATATCAACACTTTCAAGGTCACTGACCTCAGTGCTGCCGGTCAAATGACGTTACCCGGTCTGACGTACATTATGCTATGACGTCATAGTTAAGGTACTTCAATGCAAAGTTATTGGGAAAGGTGAATCCTCATTTCCCGCCAAACAGTTGCTATAGTGCTAGTCATATTGTACATTATGAGTTGTATACCATGCTTTGGCCTTAAAGGCCAATGACCTTAAATGACCTTGACCCCAAAACTGTAGGGAAGACTCTTTATGACCTTCCCTCTATGATCCTGGTCCGCTTTTAGATTATTCCCGCCTTTTTCCCGCATAATCTGGCATTTTCCACTCGGTCCCCAGCATGGCCAAAATTTGACCTTTATAACCGTGTTTGACCTTGAAAATATTGACCTAGGCCAATAAAAACTGGTCATGATGTAGTTCACCATAACCCCCACCCACCTCTCAAACGGCGTTTTTCTACGCCTCTTAGTTTCCAAGATCTTAGGGGTGGCCTACCAGCCCCCTCCTGTGCGGGTTAGTGCCAAGCCTCCTCCAGTTTGGGTGTTAATACGTGCCCCGCTGGGGTCCCTGGCATGACGCGCCCCGCTGGGGGCATATTCCCCCCTCCTCCGTATCTCATTTCCCAGGAAAGCTAAAGACAAATTACTGACGGTGTTCAAAAGCTCCTGACGAGACAAAGAGAAATTATATGAACTATTTTTATGTCAGATTAATATTGAGGTCAGCATAGGTCAAGGAAGATTCTATAGGCTTACCACAGGGCAGTGTATGTTTCCCTCTCTAGATTTTTACTCAGAGGAGCTAGAGAAAATATGTATGCATCATTGGATTCCTCTCATCGTGGCGAATCGAATGATGTATAATGTGACCTTACCATGTCAAATGGTGAAAATGACCTGACATCTAGTTAGGTCAAGGTCACAGAGTGACCTGTATGGTCATTTTGCATATTAATCGATTCCCTGGGACAAGATAAGCACAATGCAATCAAAATAGGAGCTTGATCTCATTTCAGTTTGAAATTATTGGCAAACAAATCAATGTATGCTCCTGTGACCTGACATGAACTTGGAGAGGTCAGATGATAAAAAATCAACTCTATGGTCAAGATCGAGGTAAGAAGAGATGGTTTTAGGAGTTTCAGCCACACCTATCTAGTATTTACTGAAAACGAGCCAATTCTTTTTCGCCATAGAGTTTCAGCTGACCAAAAATTGACCCCACCTTAGGTCAACAATATTGAAATTTCGGGATAGCATATTTTTAGACCCTAATTACTTAATAATATTATGAAGGCTTGACAACGAACGGTGGGCTGATGTTCCCTAGGCGCCGCTTCAAACTCGTGATTTTAGGTTTTGAAGTCGGGTCGCTCGACTTTTAATAGCTTCTCGACCTGACATGACCTGACCTAAAAATTTAGTCAGGTACGTAAAATTAATCAGGGACAAGGTAGTATAAGTTTCGTTATTCTGCGTTTTTTCTTTTTTGCGTTATCTGGGGAAAACCAGGAGGGGTGAATTTCGCCCCCCCAGCGGGGTTACTGTTAATGCAGGATTCAAAACATTATATAAAATTTTGGAGAAAACACACATCTCTGTGTGGGTGCCATATGGTCTGAGCTGTCGGTGCACCCTAAAACGCCAAAAATGATGATGATGTCTCATCTCGGGCTTTTTATTTGATGGGGAAAATTGTTTAGACAATATATGAAAAAGATGAGAAACCCCAAGAATGAGCGATTTCACCCCGTCCTCCCCAGCGTGGCGTGCGGCTGCTGGACGTTCCACTACGCCAAGAGGCTGCTGGAGACGCTGTTTGTGCACCGTTTCTCCCACTCCACCATGCCGCTGCGGAACCTGTTCAAGAACTGCGGCTACTACTGGGGCTTCACGCTGTTCGTGGCCTGGCACGTCAACCACCCGCTCTTCACGCCTCCGCCCCGGCCGCTCTTCGTCGCCGGAGTCGCCATGTTTGTGGTCAGTGGAGGGGCACAGGATGTGGATGTTTCTGACGGGGGAGGCGGATTGTACTTGGGTGCTGGCGCTGCCGGCCTTTATTTGTTTTATGGATGCGGTGTAGCCTGAAAAATAATTTAAAGTATTTCCACTTCACGTCTGAACTGAGGGTACGTCTTCCAACTCTAACCCGAGGGCACGTCCTCTCCGACGTCTAACCCGAGGGCACGTCCTCTCCGACGTCTAACCCGAGGGCACGTCCTCTCCAACGCCTAACCCGAGGGCACTTCCTCTCCGACGTCTAAGCCGAGGGCACGTCCTCTCCGACGTCTAACCCTAGAGCACGTCCTCTCCGACGTCTAACCCTAGAGCACGTCCTCTCCGACGTCTAACCCGAGGCGCGTACTCTCCGATGTCTAACCCGAGGGCACTTCCTCTCCGACGTCTAACCCGAGGGCACGTCCTCTCCGACGTCTAACCCGAGAGCACGTCCTCTCCGACGTCTAACCCTAGAGCACGTCCTCTCCGACGTCTAAGCCTAGATCACGTCCTCTCCGATATCTAACCCAAGAGCACGTCCTCTCTTACGTCTAACCTGAGGGCACGTCCTCTCCGACGTTTAACCCGAGAGTACGTCCTCTCTGACGTCTAACCCTAGAGCACGTCCTCTCCGAAGTCTAACCCGAGGGCACGTCCTCTCCGACGTCTCATCCTAGAGCATGTTCTCTCCGACGTCTAACCCGAGGGCACTTCCTCTCCGACGTCTAACCCGAGGGCACGTCCTCTCCGACGTCTAACCCGAGGGCACGTCTTCTCCGACGTCTAACCCGAGGCACGTCCTCTCCGACGTCTAACCTGAGGACACATCTAGGACGAGGACACATCCAGATACAAAGCCGCAGCCCACGCAATAAGCTTCAGATCCGCGCTTTACTCCACAATCGCGTGCTTCGTATGCTTCTCACCCATGCGACCTGTTCCTCCCACAGGTGGGCGAACTGGGCAACTTCAGCATCCACTGGGCGCTGCGGCAGCTGCGGCCGCCGGGCAGCCGCGTCCGCAGAATCCCTCAGCCCACCGGCAACCCTCTCACCTGCCTGTTCAGGGCGGTCTCCTGTCCCAACTACACCTACGAGTTTCTCAGCTGGGTGGGCTTCACGCTGATGACGCAGTGCCTGCCGGCGGCGCTGTTCACCACGGCCGGGATGTACCAGATGACCGTCTGGGCCCTGGGCAAACATCGCAACTACAAAAAGGAGTTTGCCGACTACCCGCGCGGTCGGAAAGCTATCCTGCCCAGCTTGATTTAGGAGAGTTGCCGCAGTTCTCGGGGTTGGCCGTGGCTTGTTCAGCGGTGTAGGCAGTGATCATTCCCCCAGCTCATTTCTGACACGATTAAATGCGTGGTTTAGTGCAAATTGTTTTGGAAGCTGGTCCTGATTTCTTGCAGTGAGCTGTGATTGTGATTTGGTTTTCACGCTCGATTGTTGTGTGCTGTTATTTGTAAGTAGTGGGCCACATAGATGTAATTGTAGGTTCGGCCGGCCCGTGATACCGCCAGTGTGGTTCCCGGCAGAAATATCCTCCGTTAGCTTGGAGCAGGCTAAAGATGGCACTTGTATGCCAATCCCGCTAAGGCCACAGGTACTTGGCACCGTTCCCACAACATGACGCCAAAGCTCGGGTGAATCACATGCATCTGTCACGCCGGCACAAAGCGTTTTGCACGGCATTACACATCACGATTACTTAGCTTCACGCTCATATGCGGCACTTGTCGCGCTATCTAACTCAAGTGTTTTGTCTTAAATATTATCATATTGCTCACGAGACGGCTGCCACAAGGGGCAAAGTACAGAACACAACGGAACAGCGAGCAGAGAAATCATGACGACCGTAGAAACACAGAAAAAATTGCACACCGTGGGACCAGTCATACAAGTCCACAAAGAAAACGTTTTCAACAAGCGCATTTAACAAGAAAATGTGAGGATATGAGTGCCGTTAAAATTAATTCGCAACATACGATATCATTGCAGGATTTTACAGCGATTGTATAGAGACGTAATGGATTCTGACTTGGGTACGAACCCATAGATATGTACCATTAAAAGTATGTGTTACTGAGCAGATGTGTATTAACATATAGAATTGTCCCGGAGGTATTGCAAAAAAAAAAAACATTTGACAAGTGTAGCGGTGAGGATGGTGTGAACTCTGGGATCCGTGCGGTATCAATGGGCGGTGATGCAACTAAGGAAAAGTTGCCCCGATTGATGTTATGCATTACTCATGGTGACAGGTCCCTGGTTCATTGGGTAAAATGACGGGGGGGATAGGTCTGGTGGTCGGTGTGGTGGTGGGGGCTTTTCAGCTGATTGGTGGACTGCGGTCGGGAGGAGGGAGGGGGAGGTGGCGGTGCGGGGAAGTCCCGACCGCGCCGCTGTACCCTGGCGAGTGTCGGGCGCAGGCTGCGGTGCACTACCGACCAATCACGGGCTCCGCCACCGCGAGATAGCAGGGTCGTACCCTAAACGTTGGCAGACGGACACGTGCCGAACCCGAGCCCAACCGTGATAGAACAGAGGAGCACTGCCTCCTGCGATACCCTGTTTTGTGGAGATTCCACAGCAGTGGTGGAGGCTCCAGTGACAGAACGTTACACAAGGTTTCCCAACCAGCCTTGGAGGCCCTTAAGCTGTTCTCGATTCAAAGTAGTCATTGAAGAAAGTTATACGCATTTATAGTTTTCAGTACCGAAGGCGTGTTTGGCACTCAGGTTTTAAGGTAGTTTAAGCAAGCAATATTTGTCCGCGCAGCTGACTTGAGCTTTACGTCGCGTTCCCAAATTCAGCGGTCGGTAGGCAGTGAATTTTACATTTTTCTCCGCCCACGTCGTGTTCTGGGGCAGATGAAATCGTGATCAAGTGGTTTACCGACATGGTTTCTTTTCAAATCCCATTATGAAGGTGCTGCATTCCGTTAAATCATTCATGTCCCTAAAATAACAAAGGAGGCCCTCAAGATGGGACAAGGCACTGAACGGACTAGCAGACGCCTCCTCTCCCCTAACAACATAGCAAAGGAATCGTTGTAACGGTAAACTAGACCTCGGACTGGCCTGTGTCCGACACGAAGTCAGTCTGGCTCGGACTGGCCTGTGTCCGGCACGAAGTCAGTCTAGCTCGGACGGGGCCGTGTCCGACACGAGGTCATTCTGGCTCAGACGGGGCCGTTTCCGACACGAAGTCAGTCTGGCTCGGACTGGCCCGTGTCCGATACGAAGTCAGTCTAGCTCGGACGGGGCCGTGTCTGTCACGAAGTCCGTCTGGCTCAGACGGGGCCGTGTCCGACACGAAGTCAGTCTGGCTCGGACGGGGCCGTGTACGACACGAAGTCAGTCTGGCTCGGACTGTCCCGTGTCCAACACAAGTCAGTCTAGCTCGGACGGGGCCGTGTCCGACACGAAGTCAGTCTGGCTCGGACGGGGCCGTGTCCGACACGAAGTCAGTCTGGCTCGGACGGGGCAGTATACGACACGAAGTCAGTCTGGCTCGGACGGGGCCGTGTCCGACACTGAAGGCGGAGTAGGTGGTAGGTGTTTTTGCTGTTTGTATTGTTAGTTTGTTGTCAAGATGAAGTTGCAAATACAAGGAGAGTCGGTTGATGGCTTTGATATGATGGGTGGCTGATTCAGAGGTGATTGCCTGAGCAGGAGTGGTCTTATCAGTATAGAGTGCTCCTATGCTCACCCGGTCCGACACCGCGTCGGCCGGCGCCCCAGGTAATGGCTGGGGAACCACCGGTGAAAGCATGCCTGAGCTGTGGCCAGGGACGACGCCACGGCTGCGTCAGGGGCTGGGGCGAAGTGTCTCAGATCAATATAGCATGCCGCGGAGGGAACCTTTGCTGCATCCCATGTCAGATCGCTGGAAGGACTTGTCCCAATTCCACATTGCCCCCCAGTGTGTTCAGTCTTCACTGAATCAGGCTGCAGGTGTAACTCGGAGTGTGCTTTAACCCTCGCCCCACCGGGGGGCATCGATGGCCCCCCGTAAGGTTTTTCCGGGATAGCAGAAAAACGAAGAGGCGCAGCACCGCGGTTGAGGGCTCTACCTCTCACTGCATCATTTTTCCACCATCCCTAAAATTTTTTACCCCGGGTCACCCAAGGTCAGGTCACCAGACGAGGTCAACCAAGGTCACCTCACTTCAAATTTAGAGCTCTGTAAGAGCTACATTTCGAAGTCGATCGATTTGAAACGTCCTACACTTTATGGCCCCTTCGGGGTCTACAAGGTGTATATCCAGGATTTTTCGATTTCGTGCCCTGAGGTCAGGTCACGAGGTGACCTCTCCCATTGGAAAAGCATGGGGAAAAGCTGTCTTATGATCTAAAAGTCACAAAAGCGATGGAAAATGCTCAGCTTGATCAGAAAAGCGTTCGTGGACACCCTTCCACGGATTCCAGAGGTCATATTTGCCCTTTGACCTCTCCAAGGTCATCCAAGGTCACCAGAGGTTAAAAAACAGTATTTTGACAATAGCTTTTTACCTGTATAAGCTAGGGCGCTGAAACAAACACCATCGTGTTTGTCTCGTCATTGGCTTTCATTTGATATACGGCAAGGTCACTTTCTGACCTTTCGTGACCTCAGGTCATCTTAGGTCACGAGGTGACCTCAGGAGTTCAAACCACTGGCGGGAGGTCTTTATGTTTCACATAGCGGAAAAAGTACTGACAATTTCCTATCAAATGTACTTTACCAGACCTCAATAGCTCTAATGGCATAAGAGTTAGGCCCAGTTTGCTTAAGCATTGCATATTTGAGTGAAAATAGCCGATCTTGACCTAATTTGACCTCTGGAGGTCAAGCCATTGACCTGAGCACTAAAACATGTGAAGTAATTTCTTACTGCATTCACGTGAGCTCTCTATTGCACTTTGCAGATTTGCGCTAACGCCCATGTTTTCGGAGTTAGAGGAGGGCCATCGATGGCCCCCCGGTGGGGCGAAGGTGGCGCTGGACCCCCGGTGGGGCACGGGTTAATGGAGGTACTAGAACTTCGGGAATACCTAAATTTCCAGTCTCCTAAAGCATAAGTAAAATTGAAAATATAGGGATTTTCATTCTTTTCCTTTTTCAAACCATACGCACATGTATACAATGCACAAAAGCCGTCTCCTGGGTTATGACTAGCAGACGTGTGAATACCTGGAACGGTGGACAATGAGGCGAACAGAGGCATAAGCACGCTGACTGGCGGTCATTTGCGGACTGGTACCAGATTTACGATTGTATCTTGGTTCGTTCAAAAATTATAGACACAAACAATTTCGAAAACCGTGGCCTTTGATGACCTCTAGTGACCTTGGTATTGGCCTGGCGCCAAAGTTGATAATGAAATTTGAATTTCTCATTTCAAGAGCTTTCGAATAATATTTAGAAACCTGATCTAGCTTCTCTAAAAGCCGAGTTACTCCCTGGTTTTGTCAGTCTCATTTTAGAAGAAAATGATCGCATTACATGGGTTTAGAAATAACGTTATAACTCGTCGATCTGATCTGACCTGATGTCAATTCTGGGTCTCAGTTGTCAAATTAATCACCCTATAGGTTTGCAAAGCGACACGCATCTAACTTGAATTGACTCGGAATGATTCGCCAAAAACTGAGGGGCAGACGATCGGAACCCCAAGCGGTGAAGAGCTTATCATACCTATTATGCAAGTTTGGAACTGATCCTTTGTCTGGTGTCCCTTCTGTGCGACTTCAAAACGGTGGTTTTGGGTGTTGAGGTCGGACCATTTAACCCTGAACAGTTCTTGGACCTTTCTTAACCTGACCTAGAAGATTTGGACGTACGTGAAATTGATCACAGACAGGGTACTGTAAGTTCGTTGTTCTGCGTCTCTTCGTGTCTTCATTATCTAGGGAAAATCAGGAAGAGAAGCTCCGGCGTTCTAAATTTACCCGACGTAGGTCGGCTGGCAACTGACTGGTGAGAGGGTGTCCTGAGCCGGGCGGCCGTCCCTGTGCTTTGTGGGACGTTAAACTCTGGCTTCTAAACTGACCCTTCATCGCCGGAGTTGCTCGTTCGGATGGTGGGGTCGGGGTCTCCGTGGCAAGTCCCTTGATGACTTTAGTGAGGCCCCGACTCCACTGACCGAACATGCAACAAATTGGACAAAATGTGCAAAGAAAACCCTCCACCCCAGACTTTCGGCATCCCAAGCTTGGTTGGACGTCCACAGAGAAAAAATGCTAACTGTAACGGGTTACATTTTTAACTAGTTCCCGGTTGTTCTGGAGAGGTAAAAAAACCTTAAAACCAAACATCCTACCAAAAAATCCTTCTGGGTCTTCCTCAACACCGTCTACTGAAGAAAATTAGCATCCAGAGCACGTGGCATGTTATGAGCCAGACTGCCGGGGATGGTCACGTGCCTACCAGCCACGTGGCTGAGGCGCGTGACAACCCCGTGACCAGGCCACATGACCGGAAGAGAAAGAGAGGAGGGGGTACCGTCGAGAGAAGCAAGGGGAGTCGCGTTGGAAGAGGCAGAAAGGTCGGGCGTGCGTCGAGTCAGGAAAAGGAAGAGGATGACAGTCGGGACAGGAGGAGCAGCGGTCACATAAGAGACAGCCGAGCGAGGAAGGATGAAAATGTCGGAGGTGACTGAAGATAAGGACAGCGGAGCCGGAAGAAGTCAAGAGGTAGGAAACAGACAATATATAAAGTAGATGAAAAAGGGGCACACAGCAAGAGAGAAAAAAGTAAGCTGGGAGTGAAAATTCAGACCTGAGAAGAATTCAAGATGCAGAAAAAGACAAACGAAACGAGGGAGGACAAGAAGTCGGACAGGAAGAATTGCATTGTACAAAAGCAAGAAGCGAAACTCGAGAGGCAAAGAAAAACTACAAAAGACGTTTGGATTAATCGAAGCAAAACTGCCAGAGGGGAAAAGAACTGCAAAATCCGGCCCGGGACGTCAGCGTGAGTACGCCCGCAGCCATGCCCATGGCCAGCCCGTTCCCACCTGCTCCCGGAGAAATTAATGTAACTGAAACCCTCCCTTCTCCCTTTTTACCTCCCCAGAGCAAACGCACCTGGTTCAAAAATATAACTCGAAATTTATTCTAATGCAGTAAAAAAAAATCAACAGTGCAGACCAGTTTATGCGTAGCAATTAGTGATTATATTATTAGCATATGTGATTATTATATCATGACCATTAGTAATTATAGTTATATTAGTTTATGTGTTATATATATATACAGTTTATGCGTAGCAATTAGTGATTATATTATTAGCATATGGTATTATTATATCATGATTATTAGTTATTATAGTTATATTAGTATTGAAATGCCACTTCTAGTGTTTTTCGTAAATTAGAGATATCGGATGAGTCAGAAATCAGAAACAGGCCAGGTCAGGATATTGGGTAGGTAGATTGTTAAATTAAGGGCAGGATTTAATGTAGCGTGAAACTCTCCTTTTGTATTAAACCGAGCAAAACGTATGGATATTTTGTTATTAAAATGCGTGATTTACACTGAACCCCGTGCCTCGCCCGTCGTTCCAAATACAGATTCGAAATTCTACATTTACTTTCCTCCCCCGGGAGAACAGAGAATGCAGATACGATAACGAAATGAGGATTGACGTTCTGTTAGCCGTACCCTTGTGTACAGCGTGTCTGTGGGCAACGGTGGATGGGTCTTCTTCGGAAGGGACGCAAACGCGTTCTTTTCCAATGTTTAATTACCCGACTCCGAATCAGCCCGAGGCGCGGGCTGGGCCCTAGGGTGTCCCTGCTCAGCAGAGGCGGTTGATGCGGTTCTGAAGGTGGGTGGGTTATGCCCGCCTAGTGCCTCAAGTAGAATAGGTGAAAAGGTACCGGGGTAAGGCGGGAGGCGCACCCGAGGAGAACCTCACTAGTTTGAGCGATCGCCCAGATCCCGTAAGGCGAGAGTCGCAGGGAGGGCAGAGGCACTGATTCCTAAGAAACCGATCTAACCGTCTCCGCTCAGCATATTGACGACCTAAAACCCAGCCAATGATCTCATCGCGCATGATACATTGCGCTTATTGGAAGGGATGAGGCAAAATTGGCTGATGGGTGGCGGGCGCTCGAATCCCCTATTATCTTTTTCAAATTTTCTGGCCTAAAACAGGGGGGTGGAAATTGTGATTCTATGCTTCATGTATGACTTAGCCGGTATGCAGAGTTTTCTAATCAGTTGAGCGACATTGGAGGGAGGGCTAGTCTAAACGGGAGGGTCTCGTGTTTTTTTTCAAGTAGATTTTAAGGGGGACATGTGACTTTTTATGTAACGAAATTTTGACTGTTCTGTTTATGACTCAAGTGACGAGGGTAGCTTTAAGGACCAATGGTTTTTTTCACGAGAAAACTGCTCAAATGCTTAGATCAAACTATAGCGGGCCGAAAAATTAAAAGAGAAATGCTGACATTGCAGAGGGGGATGAAAGCGAAAAATTTAGTCACCCACGCGGGGGCTAGACCCACCACCTATATGATGACCCAGAACTGACCCGCCTCATAGAGAGCAAGCTGTACTTAACATCGCCGGGACAGCCTCTGCTCTCACTATAAATATTTGTTTGTTGTGTGGGCTCCTTTAAAAAGAAAGGGCCCATCACACTAACCACCGATGGGCACATGGTTATCGAGCCCGTTCGGCTTCAGTTTTACTTCGCAGAGGGCTGGGATATCAAAACCATTCGTGTCATAGATTTCGGCGAGCAGCTCAGGCAGCTTGGGATTCAGCGACAGAATATTCAGTCCCATTCGTCCCATGATGAGTCAATCAGAGCCGGTACCGCCATGACAGCTCCAGTTGACGACGCCCCTCCCCCCCCGACCGCGCCGCCTGTGCACGCTCCTGACTCTGGCTCAAGCGAGCCCCAGGTACAGCAGTAGTACAAGTCTGTGTAAGCACGCGCGGAAGCCTGAGGCGATCTGTGACGTCACCAGCTGGCCGCCGAGCTGTCCGGAGAGACCAGGGCGACGGGCACCGCTTCCCCACAAAGTCAACAACTTGCAGACATTTTTTTATTGGGGCCACTCCCAACAGACACACTTACTCAATTACAGGGAGCATTGCCGCTGGTGTTGAAGCATCTTCTCCACCGGTCCCGATCGGACACGGGGAGTGGTTTCCCGCCGTGGGGTTG
Source organism: Lepas anatifera (assembly GCA_034440635.1). Lineage (NCBI taxonomy): Eukaryota > Metazoa > Arthropoda > Thecostraca > Lepadidae > Lepas > Lepas anatifera. The sequence goes on from JAOTON010000386.1 coordinate 1,747,153, forward strand.
AACCCACGCTTATCCAGGCTGGCCCGATCTGAATTCAGGCAATGGAGCCACTAGGCGACCCGGTCCCCAAATGCCTTCCCAATCCCTGTCCTTCGGATTAGCACCGCTGACACAGTAACTAAGAGCAAAACCAAAGTCGGTGATCAACCAGAGAGGTATATTAACGCATTCGTTCACACATCGCCTCGGCTCGCACACAAGGTTTGATTATCGTAAACATAAAGTGAATGCGTCGTCTCGTGTAGCAGGTTGTGTCCCTACGTCCCTTACTCAATTTTTGTCCGAACTTTGATACGTCTTGGCAGATATCCATTTATTTCAGCATGTTATTTCCGCGCCCTTGTAATGCCAAACAAACTTGTTTTCATTTTCCTAATGAAAACGGTTGTTGCTCTAGCCGTGCCATTAAAGGCTTGCGTTTGAATCAGTTTTAAGTCATTTTTACACCGGGTAGACACTGCACGACTTGCCAACGACGTATTTTTAACGCTAATCATCTTTAGTGTTTATGACAGGTTCATTTTTATCATGGGAGAGGTCACACAATGTGATTGAGGATCCTATGTGTAAAACATGTTATAGGGGAATATGCCTATATTATGCAAAATACCTTATTACGCATGATCGTAAGAAAATTCCGTATGATCGTAAGGGGGGTGCCTCGATTGAGGTGCCTCCTGGTTCGTCCAAGGGAGTGCGGTGCCTCGTTGCTACCCCATCCCATCCCGCCGCTGATGACAGAGGAGGAGGGAGATGTGTAGTTGTGTCCTGGGCCCGGCACAGGCGGCCACCAGACGTGCAGGTGGAGGACCAGCATCCTCGCCAGCCGTGTACACACAACTGACCCATACACACGCCACGCACTTATTTAACTTATCTCTAATGGCGGGTAATTGTAAGTACAATATTTACAATGTCTCGTCCTGTTCAGTAAACTGGTCACAGTGTGCCGATGGTATTGGCACCTGGCCGTGAAATGACGCCTGGTCACACCCACACGACTTCCTCACGGTCCCCCAGAAAGTTCGTCGCGACTGTCTCCCCTGGCACAGCGTGGCACATAGACTGCTCGGTCCCCCAGCACACCTATAGAGCCTTTACACCGGCGCAACTAAATATCACGGAGCGAGATCATCGCCATTTGCCACACCACAATGTTGTGCAGCGCAGACGGCGACGCCTACACGCGTCCGAAGCTCAACTTCTGATGGTTGTCAGACGGCTCATCGCCCAACTTCTGCCAAACACATCCAACACTGCGGCATGTTCGCCGTCTGACACACTCGTGTTCACAGGATCCAGGGCTGGTCCATCCGGTGGAAACAATCGTCCAAATAACATTGAAAGCATGCGGTAATTAGGGAAACTGAGGGCTGCCGTCCTTGTAACGCCACCACCGCTGAACTCGTGCTTCACTGGATTTGCAGGAACGCCGCACTGCGCCGTCTTGCGGGAGTGCCGGGCGCTGTCCAGGTGCTGTTGCCACGAGGCCGGGCCCGAACACGTGACCCCGCAGGGCACACACGTATGCACGGTGGAGGCGGCGGTCGCCTCGCACCCTGCGGCGGTCGTGGACGAGGTCTGGACTGAAGGTGTCTGAGTTCCGGCCGACACTGGGGAGACACGGGCGCTGAGTTCCGGCCGACACTGGGGAGACACGGGCGCTGAGTTCCGGCCGACACTGGGGAGACACGGGCGCTGGGTTCCGGCCGACACTGGGGAGACACGGGCGCTGAGTTCCGGCCGACACTGGGGAGACACGGGCGCTGAGTTCCGGCCGACACTGGGGAGACACGGGCGCTGTTGGACTTTAGATCCGAACTGGCCGTGTTTCGGGAACACTACGTTTGTTTTCTACAACCGTAGATCAGATTGCCTTCTTTTGATATAGGAATGTTCTGTTGAATTGGTATAAATGTATGATTTTTAAGAGTCGGCGGGTATTATAGGGGAGAGTGGGAAGAATTGAGCGTAGGAGAATAGGGACACTCATCTCAGAGCAAACTAGAGGATGCCTGAAGTATTTTGATTGAATAATATTTTTGCTCTTCACACAAAGCAAGGTTGCACGCGTTCAAAACTCCTTTCCGCTCAAGCCGAAAGCTTGATGTTTGCTGCTTAAAATTGTGATTATTTAAGATGATTATAACTCGTCTGAAACTTTAAAAGTAGCTTCCCTGTAAGTAGATATCACTCATTTTAAAGCCGAGTAGGGTATATTACGAGCGTTAGCTATCAAGTGTGTTTTTCTTGTTTTGTGTATGTATCGCCTAGCCCACGTTTCATTTCGTGTCACCAATGCAGGAGGATTGGGACAGTCGTCCCAGAACGTAGGGCAGAACGTAGGGATCAGTGGCGGATCTAGCCGGTTGGTTTGGGAGGGGCAAACCAAAGTCGAAAAGCAAAAAAAACGTCGCGCAGTGAAAAATTGCGCTACAATATGCCTTTTCGGTAAGATTTTGGGAACTGGAGACGAAAAGCAAAAAAAAACGTCACGGGGTGAAAAATATCGGCTCAACATACATTTTTTCCAATCCAAGCCCCAATATTTACACTGAACTTCTCTAATTCTGTTTGAAGTTGAGAGTTGAAGCACCAAAATTTTGCTTACAAGCTAAAAAGGAGTCGGGGGAAAAAGGAGGTCGATCACTTTGGGGGGGCAAAAACATAGTTTTGCCCCGAGCTTTTCCGTTTGGGGGGCAATTGCCTTTTTTGCCCCCCTGGATCCGCCACTGGTAGGGATAGCGGATAACGATGCGTAAGGATACGACACAAGGGATAACGATACATGACGGCAGGGAAGAGGGAGCATGGTACAGCTCCCTCATGTAGCATGTGCATGTACAGCTCCTACATGTAGCATGTGGTCGGGTCTCTCACGTGTGCTGCAGGGTGTAGCATGTGTACCTAAAACGGCACAGAAGACGCAGCATCCGTTGTTTCCAGAGTTTGGGAAACAAGTCCATGTCAAATACACGTAATGCTCCTATACTGTATTTTTGACACGATTTTTAATCATCTGCATCCATTTGCCAGAGTCACGGCGTCTTGTCAAGGTTAAAAAACATTCAGATTTATATGTCCCAATTCTCCTTAATATGTCACAAATTGTTTGGAGCTCAAGTGACATCAATATTTTTTGCTGGAAGTCTTAGCTTTGGAGCCATGGCTTCCCAAAGTTGAAAGGAAAAAAGTGTCCCAATTCTCCCCACTCTCCCCTAATCTTTTTACAGTTCAGTTTAAGGGAATGTTGTCCTTGTACCTTCACAATGGAAATTCAATTGAGATAGTCATGTGATAGAGCGTGCTGAAAAACCATTTCATCTATGTTTCATTTGTTTCAGAACTTACCGTTGGCGGAGAAACATGGTAAAAATCACCTCTACCGACCCCGTCCTCCCCGGTTACGTTTCTACCGACCCCGTCCTCTCCGGTTACGTTTCTACCGACCCCGTCCTCCCCGGTTACGTTTCTACCGACCCCGTCCTCCCCGGTTACGTTTCTACCGACCCCGTCCTCCCCGGCTACGTTTCTACCGACCCCGTCCTCCCCGGTTACGTTTCTACCGACCCCGTCCTCCCCGGTTACGTTTACGTGCCATGAGGTGATTCAAGGAATGTGACGTCATGGTCAAGCCCCGTGGCGCGTGCGGAGCGGACAAATTTTCTTGCTTGGACATCTTTAGAACCCACGTGCTAATCATGACTTCGTTGCTATCGTTTATAAAAACGTATAACTTGCTTTAGTGACGCTCAACTTGCTCAGTCAAGCTAAAGCTTGGAAATAACTTACAAAGTCACGCTAAAGCAGCTTTAATGGCTATTTTGAAACGTGGAATATGTCTTAACCCACGTCCCGGAGGGCCTCCGAGCCACCTTCGCCCTGGTGGAGGGGGGGTGTTTGAACACCCCCTCGAACTTGGCCCCTATGCGGGATAGCGAAAAAACGCGAACGCTGGTGGATAGCTCCTACAAATTCATGAAGAAACTACACTATGTCACTTTTTGGCTCAGGTCAATATTGAGGCCATGACAGGTCAAAGAAGGTGACATTTTTAGTAGTAGAGTGTTTGGGGTCTGCCATCTGCCAGAGTTGAGTTAGAATATGTTTCAGGCACCATTCGCTTTTTCTCGTCACGGCCAATCGAATGATATATAATATGACCTTAGTAGGTCAAAACACAAAAATGACCTCACCTCAGGTCAGGTCAAGGTCACTTTTTAACCTAGCATAGTCAAGATGCATATCGATCGACTCGCAACAGAAATTCAAACGCAATGATATCAAAATGAAAACTGTATTATTTCATGTAAAGTTATTGACCTAAGTCTGAAAACTGCTTAAACTCAGAGGTCACAGGTCAAAAATTGCAACATTAAGCTAGAAAGGGGCCTAGGATACTACGATTTCGAGAGTATGAAGGTATTATCAGATGCATATACACAAATGCAGCCCAATTTCTGTTTTCCCGTGTATTTCCAATGGAGAGGTCAAGGCCCATACTTGACCTTAGGTCATCGATATGAAAAAATCCCGGGATATATGATGTAGCATTCGGTGGGCCCATTATGTGGTATATGTTTCAATCTGATAGATTCAACCATTTCTTACTTATGCCATCTTAAACATTTTTTTAGGTGAGGTTACTTGACCTGCACTAGTGACCTGACCTGAGATAACACAACCTTAAAATTTTGGGGAAAGTTGCAGAATTGGTCAAGAATAAGGTGTGCCATGGACGGCGCGCTTTGCGCCACCGTTTTTTCGTGCCACCGGAAAAAAACCGAAAAGGGGTGTTCAAACATCCCCCAACGGGGCGAGGGTTAGCATATCAAGAATAAAAGGCAATTGATAAATATCACTTTACTTCCTAAATGCACCCTCCTTTAGCTGAACGCGCTTCATTTGTATTCGTTTTCATTTTCCGTGCAAATCAAACAGGTTCAATTTGGCACTGAGTCACGCTAATTTGGAGACTTTTAATTACTAACAGAGAAAAATGAAACATTTGGCTTTTTTAGCCGTTTTCAGCCAAGTAGGCTCAAATGTATTTTTCAGCATAGATTGTCCCTTAAACCACCAGTCTGGAATTGCACCAAGGTGCCCTATTCCCTTTAACCCTCGCACCGGTGGCTGAGGGTACTCCCGTATGAAACGGCACAACGTGGCACATTTCCCTTAAAATGTCCCAGACAGATTTGCCAGTACAGGTATGTCACCGTATTTCTTGCTGTCCTCTGCCAGCCGTTGGTGTGTATTTATCACTGGTTTGGAGATCTTGATCTGGAGATAACTTGTCTTGATCTGGAGATAACTTGACGTGATCTGGAGATAACTAGCCAATTCCACATCCGTTATTGTTTGCAGCTGACAAATAATTACATACCCATGATTCCTAAAACATCCCACTGATGCCCGTGGACGTTACAAAGCATTTCCACCGTGAGATTTTCCTAGGATCACACGCTGATCAGGGACTGACCAAGTGACAGCAGCCCCTGCCTGTGACTCTTCCAATGCCCCATTATAGTCACTGCTTGTAGGTACTGACCCTGACCGACCAGTCCCTGTCTGTGTCTGACTCTGACCGGCCACTGACCGACCAGTCCCTGTTTGTGTCTGACCCTGACCAACCAGTCCCCTGTCTGTGTCTGACGCTGACCGACCACTGACCGACCAGTCCGTCTCTGTGTCTGACCCTGACCGACCAGTCCCTGTCTGTGTCTGACTCTGACCGACCACTGACCGACCAGTCCCTGTCTGTGTCTGACTCTGACCGACCACTGAGCGACCAGTCCCTGTCTGTGTCTGACCCTGACCGACCAGTCCCTGTCTGTGTCTGACTCTGACCGACCACTGACCGACCAGTCCGTCTCTGTGTCTGACCCTGACCGACCAGTCCCTGTCTGTGTCTGACTCTGACCGACCACTGACCGACCAGTCCCTGTCTGTGTCTGACCCTGACCAACCAGTCCCTGTCTGTGTCTGACTCTGACCGACCACTGACCGACCAGTCCCTGTCTGTGTCTGACCCTGACCGACCAGTCCCTGTCTGTGTCTGACCCTGACCGACCAGTCCCTGTCTGTGTCTGACTCTGACCGGCCACTGACCGACCAGTCCCTGTCTGTGTCTGACCCTGACCGACCAGTCCCTGTCTGTGACTGACCCTGACCGACCAGTCCCTGCCTGCACTGACCCTGACCGACCAGTCCCTGCCTGCACTGACCCTGACCGGCCAGTCCCTACCTGCACTGACCCTGACCGACCAGTCCCTGTCTGCACTGACCCTGACTGACCAGTCCCTGTCTGTGACTGACCCTGACCGTCAGTCCCTGCCTGCACTGACCCTGACTGGCCAGTCCCTGCCTGCACTGACCCTGACCGACCAGTCCCTGCCTGCACTGACCCTGACTGGCCAGTCCCTGCCTGCACTGACCCTGACCGGCAGTCCCTGCCTGCACTGACCCTGACTGGCCAGTCCCTGCCTGCACTGACCCTGACCGACCAGTCCCTGCCTGTACTGAACCTGCCCGGCCAGTCCCTGCCTGTACTGACCCTGACTGGCCAGTCCCTGCCTGTAATGACCCTGACCGACCAGTCCCTGCCTGCACTGACCCTGACCGGCAGTCCCTGCCTGCACTGACCCTGACTGGCCAGTCCCTGTCTGTGACTGACCCTGACCGACCAGTCCCTGCCTGCACTGACCCTGACTGGCCAGTTCCTGCCTGCACTGACCCTGACCGGCCAGTCCCTACCTGCACTGACCCTGACCGACCAGTCCCTGTCTGCACTGACCCTGACTGACCAGTCCCTGTCTGTGACTGACCCTGACCGGCAGTCCCTGCCTGCACTGACCCTGACTGGCCAGTCCCTGCCTGCACTGACCCTGACCGACCAGTCCCTGCCTGCACTGACCCTGACTGGCCAGTCCCTGCCTGCACTGACCCTGACCGGCAGTCCCTGCCTGCACTGACCCTGACTGGCCAGTCCCTGCCTGCACTGACCCTGACCGACCAGTCCCTGCCTGTACTGAACCTGCCCGGCCAGTCCCTGCCTGTACTGACCCTGACTGGCCAGTCCCTGCCTGTAATGACCCTGACCGACCAGTCCCTGCCTGCACTGACCCTGACCGGCAGTCCCTGCCTGCACTGACCCTGACTGGCCAGTCCCTGTCTGTGACTGACCCTGACCGACCAGTCCCTGCCTGCACTGACCCTGACTGGCCAGTCTCTGCCTGCACTGACCCTGACCGACCAGTCCCTGCCTGTACTGACCCTGACTGGCCAGTCCCTGCCTGCACTGACCCTGACCGACCAGTCTCTGCCTGCACTGACCCTGACCGACCAGTCCCTGCCTGCACTGACCCTGACCGACCAGTCCCTGCCTGCACTGACCCTGACCGACCAGTCCCTGCTTGCACTGACCCTGACCGACCAGTCCCTGCCTGCACTGACCCTGACCGACCAGTCCCTGCCTGTGCTGACCCTGACCGACCAGTCCCTGCCTGTGCTGACCCTGACCGACCAGTCCCTGCCTGCACTGACCCTGACCGACCAGTCCCTGCCTGTACTGAACCTGCCCGGCCAGTCCCTGCCTGTAATGACCCACTGACCCTGACCGGCCACTGACCGGCCACTGACCGACCAGTCCCTGTCTGTGAGTGACCCTGACCGGCCAGTCCCTGTCGCCGCGACTGGTCGTGACCGGACGGTTCCAGTGCATGACTGACCTGCCGGCGCCGCTGCAGTCTGCTGCTGCAGCCGCCACAGGTGCCGGCCGCTCTGCAGGTGCTGCTGCCACGGCACCGGGCCTGTGCACTGCAGCTGACACGGACTGCAGAAGAACTGCTCCTCCTCCGTCGGCCGCCCTCCTCGCTGCCTGAGCCATCCGGCAGACACGGTTACAAACAGTCCTGCAGCTGCACGCACAGACGCATCACAGACGGAACAGTTCTGCAGTTCTGCCGGAATCATTAGCGGACGCAGGGGGGAGGGAATTCCGGCCATGCCCCCCAAAGCGCTGGAGGGGGGCAAACTATCTTTTGGACCCCCAAAGGCCGGATACATTTTAAATAAAAGGTGTTTACACTAGGTCTGTGGAGCAAAAATCTTGGCGGAGGTCAGGACACTTGACCTGTACTGGTGGCCTGACCTAAGATAACCCAACCTTAAATTTTTCACAAAAGTTGCAAAAATGATGAGAAAAAGGCATGCGAACTACGGTGGCGCTACGCACCGCCGTTTTTATGCTGTCTCCGAAAAACCCGAGGGGGGCGGGTACCCGTCCCCCGTCAATGCGCGAGTTAAATCTACCGATCTGCTTCCAAAAATTCAGAATGGGATCGATTTGTCTCACACGGAAGTCTCTGCTAAAAATAAATTTTATTTTCATAATTGTGTGCGGAGACATTCGAAACATACATTTTTACCTGTTTTTTTTATTCTCCATAACTCTTGGCCCTGTCGTTCAACTTTCACAAACAAGTAGGTATTGACAGCAAATTTATGGGAAATCTGCATATCTTTTAGGTATGAAGAAATTTGAAATTCAGTGAAGATTCAGTGAAGAGGGCCAGAACATGATACATTGTTTATATTTTACCAGCCTTTTGTTACATGGATTAGCAAACATCAGGCATTGCGTGACATCTTCGACATCGTGATAAACGATATGATGTTAAAAAAACTGCAGACTGGATGCAGGTAAACAAAATAGTGGGGCAAGATACATACTGCCTCTATCTAAGAGGCATACACAGAATATTTTTCGGCCATTGTTAATTCTCATATAACCCAACCTTTGTCCACTCATGCCAAATCTGCAGGGGGTTCTTGAATAGAATTGAGCCAATGAAGCTGAAAGAGATGGGTGGGAGGCGTTTAACGATTCTCTGAGGACCCAGATCAAGAAGTTTGACCGGGCTAATTTTGAGGCCGAGTTTGCTGTTCCACGAGGACAGAAGGGACAAATTGTTTCCCATCGAACTGATGAGTTGAACAAGGTCTCTGGGTGGGCCTGACAGGAAGACCTGGCAGTCGTCGGCGTACATGAGTGTGCTGGCGGTGTTCTAGTACAGGCAGTGGCAGATCCAGGGGGGGCAAAAGTCATTCCCCCAAACGGAAAAGCTCGGGGCAAAACTATGTTTTTGCCGCCCCCAAAGCCATCGACCTCCTTTTTGTCCCGACTCTTTCTTAGTTTATAGTAAAATTTTGGTGCTTAAACTCTCAGCTTCAAACAGAACCATTTAAGTTCAGTGGAAATATGGGGCTTTGGATAGGAAAAAAATATCTTGAGCCCATATTTTTCATCCTGTCTCGTTTTGTTTTGCTTTTCGCCTCAAATACCCAAAATTTAACCGGCAAGTCATATTATAGCACGATTTTTCACTGCGTGACGTTTTTTTGGCTTTCGACTTTGGTCTGCCCCTCCCAAACCGACCGGCTAGATCCACCACTGAGTACAGGGGGAGGCATTTGCGTAGATTCTGTACAACAGCGGGCCCGGAGCCGATCCCTGATATGTTGCTATTGGGTTAAGAAGGGGTCTAGACAGATCAAATCCATTCATAGCCCTTGAATTTTGAATTTCAGTTTGCTGGTAGTGATTTGAAAGATAGCTTCGGTACCAGCGTGTGTCTACTCCATAGAGTTCCACCCATCTCAGTAGCGGTCAAGCCGGATGCAGTCAAAACAAACTCAACAATCGATCAAACAAAGCAACCTAATTTTACGGCTACCCATAGCACTAAAAGTATGATCGGTTACGGTAAGAAGTACTATGTCGGTAGAGTGATTGGGCCTAAGCATTGGTGTAAAAAGCTGATGACTAGAGAAGTATGAGCCAGGTTGTTAAAAAACCACATGCTCTGTTATTTTTCTAATAGTCGTAGAATCGAGATGGCGCCTGTTCACGTATGACGTCAACCAAAATTGTGGGTGTTCGGATCCCCCTCCCCTTTCGTCAGAAATCGTCGGAAAATGGTTGAGCATCCTCTCTCCTTCGTCAGAAATCGCCAAGGCTTGCTAGACCCCTTCTCATCAAAAGTTTTGTCTACCTAAAAAAAAAACACTAGTGAAAGTGCGCAGTGGCCTGGATTTATAATTATTTGGGGGTGACTATCCAGGAACCCCTCAATAAAACGCCGACGTGCTATTGAAATATTATTTAAGCTGTCGTATTTTTTCGTTTGAAATATTTTTAATTTGTTGTCTCGAGTGAAAAAGGTCTGTGAGAAGGCTAAAACACACGAACTCACTACGTTTTACTATCGTTTTTAATATAGTGGTTACTGACATTGTTTCAAATTTTTGCACCTCCAGTCATTTACTAAGATACATGCTCCAGGAAAGAAGACAGAGATGCAACAAGTAAAATTAAAAAAAGCATTGCCAAGGGCTTTTTCCAACAAGATTTCGTTGACGCCTAACGTATTTCAACTTTGCACACTGGTGAGAAATGGTTTGGACAACCACGTATAATAACTAGGCACCTACAGCTGAAAACATCGGTGCGCATTGTAAACGCATAGAAGAACCGGACAAAAGACTTGAGAAGCAGCCAATTGACAACAGAAAAGAAACTATATGAAAATAATAGTAGGCAGTAGCATAAATGCTGCCTTGAAAATAATACAAACACACGAAGAAGCCGCAACGATAGTGTACGGCTTCTCTTTATTTTGTTTGGAGAAACAACCAAAAAACAGCCAAACAGCCACCGGCTGCATGACTTTGTGGTTTAACATTGTATGAAGGTACTTAGCTAGCATAATTTTGAGAATGTTACTAAAACTGGTACCATACTCTAGTTCTATTATATGTCATTACGAAACTTTGGTTTACCTTGTCTTCAATTGCCCTGGGCTCGCGCATTTATTGCTCCACAAAAAATCCACGACAGGCCATGACGTCCCCCCTCACGTTAGAAATCGTCAGAGAAAGCCAGGCACCCCTCCCCCTTCTTCAGAAAAAGTCAGAAAAGTCAGATCCCCTCCCTCCTCGGTGGCTGACCTCATTTGTGAACAGACCATGAAAAACAACTGAAGTCGTTTGATTTAGAAGATTTTTAATAGGATGTGCAACGGTGAGCTTCCAGTTGTCAGGCATGACATGACCAGTTAAGCTGGTATTGACGACATGAGTGATGACAGGACACAGTGCGGGAATACATGTCTTAAAGGGAGTGCCCCACTTTTGTAATGGGTTTTGAACTTAGATCAGTTTTGTAGAGCGTGTCGAGAAACCACTATTAGCATATTTAATTTCATCCAAAACTCTTTGTATACAATTTCCGCTCGATTTAAAGGTCAAATTAAGGATAATTACTACCTTATTTCAAACCATGAAACAATCCCTTTCCATGTCGCAGCGCATGTCACTTGATAAATATTAACCCTCGTCCCCGGTGGGGGGTGTTTGAACACCTCTCCTCGGGTTTTTCCGGCGGTACGAAAAAAATGGCGGCGCCAAGCGCCACCGTACTTGGCGCATCTTATTCTTGATGAATTCCGCAACTTTTCCCAAAATAAGGTTGGGTCATCTCATTTCAGGTCACCAGTGCAGGTCAAGTGAACTTACCTCCAAAAAAGTTTAGGATGGCATAAGTAAAAAATGAAAAAAATAGATCGCATTCAAACTTATACCACATAATGGCCCCACCAAGTGCTACAAAATATATTCCGCGATTTTTCATATTGATGGCCTAAGGTCAGGTACGGATCATGACCTCTCCACTGGAAATTCATGGGGAAAACAGGAAATGGGCTTTATTTGTGTAGATACAGCTGCAAATACCTTCGTATTCTCCGAATCGTAGCTTCCTGGGCCGCTTTCCAGGTTCATGTTGCAATTGTTTACCTCTGACCTCTGAGAGGTCATCTGGGGCCACTTACACACGTACTGAAGGGGCCTCGTAGGCCCCCCACCTGTTTTTCCAAGGCTCCTCTAGGAAAAGAAATAAATATCTGCCTGTGGATGATGTCATGATCTGGCAACCACAACCATACTCGAAAAGCTTCAAGGGCTTCGATTGGATGATGCTCATCGTGACGTCAGCATATGCCGTCACACCAACAGCTATGACAACTGTGACCTGCTGCTAGGGGTACATGAGGGGTACATTGCAGGGAGGTTTGAGCTTTTTTCTGCGGAAATCTCGAGTTCCAAGACAAATGATATATTGAGTACCGGGTTTTCCGACTTGCTTTACAACTCGCCTATCTCAGTTAAAATCACGTTATGAAGGTGCCACCTTCCCTTTAAATGCAGTGCTTAGGTCAGCTCATGAGAGGCGATATATTTGTTTGGAAGGATTTTAGATGGGAACAAAGTGTGGTTTTCTGATTTTCAAACATATTTTGTCCATAAATAGTCCTTTTTAGAATTTCCCTTTAAAGAGAATGTGGCACCTTTATAACGTGATTTTAACTGAGATAGCCAAGTTGTAAAGCAAGTCAGAAAACCCGGTACTCAATATATCATTTGTCTTGGAACTCGAGATTTCCATAGAAAAAAGCTAAAACCTACCTGCAATGTACCCCCATGTGCCCTAGCAGTAGGCCACAGTTGTCAAGGCAGTTGGTGTGACGGCATATGCTGACGTCACGATGAGGATCAGCCAATCGAAACCCTTGAAGCGTTTCAAGTATGGTAGTGGTTGCCAGATCATGGCATTATCCACAGACATATATTTTTTATTTTCTTAGAGAAGTGTTTAAAAAATCAGAATATTGAGCTTATTGTACATTATTTTCAGAGAAATCATGAGTGGTTTCATTATTTTCGGCTATAAGTAGTACTTATTAAGCACGCCTAATCACACTAAATTCCAGGATTCGACCGAGGTGCCACATTCCCTTTAACGAACCTGATGCAGAGGCCATATTCATACACCACACGAGGACGAGTTGTTCATACGACTCACCACCAACAACAGATAGTCCGATGTAATAGGACGCAACTCCAATGAACCAGTGTTGACACGCTAAAAAGCAGGAACAGGGGGGCAAGGAACCATGAACCCCAAAAGCTTACGATCTTTGCCATGAACCCAATGGTCTCCCCCTCTCAATGTGTTGGACGTTCCTATACACCTATGACAGAGGTATGTAGTACCTACATTGTACAATTTATACATTATACGTCTATCTCATATTGTAAAAGTGTTGCCTGTTTCTCAAGAGGTTTGATTCAAGTGCACCCCATTTTCTTTGTTTGTCTGTCTGATTTGCCTTGCACGTTAAACCCAGCCGTGCGGAAGCAGCTTCTGAGTCACAATTACAGCAGAACTGGACGCAGGTTACATTATTTCCCAGACGTGCTCAGCATGCAGCGCTCGGTTACCTGCTGACGGGAGTGCCTCTCAGCGTGAAGCGCTCGGTTACGTGCTGAGGGGAGTGCTTCTCAGCGTGAAGCGATCGGTTACCTGCTGAGGGGAGTGCTTCTCAGCGTGAAGCGCTCGGTTACCTGCTGAGGGAAGTGCTTCTCGGCGTGAAGCGCTCGGTTACCTGCTGAGGGGAGTGATTCTCAGCGTGAAGCGCTCGGTTACCTGCTGAGGGCAGTGCTTCTCAGCGTGAAGCGCTCGGTTACCTGCTGAGGGGAGTGCTTCTCGGCGTGAAGCACTCGGTTACCTGCTGAGGGGAGTGCTTCTCGGCGTGAAGCACTCGGTTACCTGCTGAGGGGAGTGCTTCTCGGCGTGAAGCGCTCGGTTACCTGCTGAGGGGAGTGCTTCTCGGCGTGAAGCACTCGGTTACCTGCTGAGAGCAGTGTGTTTGGCGTGCTGTAGTCCCTGCAGGTGCTGAGTCCAGTTGAGCTCGCCGCAGCATTTCACTCCACACAAACTGCAGCTGAACGTCTCCTGCATGACTGTGGCACCAACAACGTCACTGTGGCACCGACAACGTCACTGTACACCGACAACGCCACTGTGCCACCGACAACGCCACTGTGGCACCGAAAACGTCACTCTGGTACCGACAACGCCACTGTGTCACCGACAACGCCACTGTACACCGACAACGCCACTGTGGCACCGACAACGCCACTGTGGCACCGACAACGCCACTGTGGCACCGACAACGCCACTGTGGCACCGACAACGTCACTGTGGCACCGACAACGTCACTGTGGCACCGACAACGTCACTGTACACCGACAACGCCACTGTGGCACCGACAACGCCACTGTACACCGACAACGCCACTATGGCACCGACAACGTCACTGTAGCACCGAGAACGTCACTGTACACCGACAACGCCACTGTGGCACCGAGAACGTCACTGTACACCGACAACGCCACTGTGGCACCGACAACGCCACTGTGGCTTCGATAACGTCACTGTGACACTGATAATGCCACTGTTGCACCGACAACGCCACTGTTTACACACTTTTCTCAACGTCACGACACTCTTCATGTTTTTTATCGATACAAAAGATATTTGCTGCTACTTGTATATGGAGGGATCCACGGGTCAAACATTTTGGTGGCCTCTCCTAAAATGGAAGGAACCTCACTTGGAAAGTATACGGTGACAGTGTCTCAGCGGGACTTCCCCGCTGGACAAGCGCAGGGCAGAAGCAGATCAAGATTAAACGTGCCAATGTAAAATACCAATTTATGTGTCCTGACGAAGGTTGTAATCTTCGCGAAATGCACTACATTGGCCACACAAAAAGCATGCTAACAAGAAGGCTGACACTCCATCTCAATAACAGAACACCTCTAAGCCACATGCAAGAAATTCACAACATAAAGCTAACAAGGAGAGAAAACTTGGAGAACACTCAGCATTACACAAGAAAGGCGTGGGAAAAGACCCCGCGTTCTTGAAGCCACGGTTACATATGACCAACGTCCCCAGCTTTGTACCCAGCCTTATTGGGAGGGCGTTTTTGCCCTGAACAGGCCCCTTAGCTAAGTTAATCCGAGAAAAAAGAGCTTTAGTGAAAAGAGGATAGCACTGTAGTTGTTTTAGAGATTCAGCGCAATGCTTGAATTATTTCAATTCATTTAAGTTTCCATACCTTAGATTTTCGAAAACCAAAACAAAGATAAGTTTACTTTATATTATCACTCACTTGAGAGAACGAAGCGTGAAAGCGTGTTAATTTAGACAAGCGACAAAAGTTGGGCAGGTCGGATGCCTTTTCGTCCCCCTGGATCCACGCGTGTGCGCACCGAAAGTTGGTATCAGACGTAGTAACGTTTTCAAGCTAGGGGAGAACAAAAGTTGTCGCCGTTGCCGGAGCTAACTGCGATTCGGACTTCGGCTTGATTTGTTGACTGAAAAGGTCCGGAACTGGCTCAAAGTTGGAGGGCATTGCCCCCTCCCAGTCAGAGTTTGCCCCTCTCTGCAGCCGACCTGCTGGATCCTACGCTATCCCCTATCAGGCAAAAATCCTGGGCACGTCCTTACCTCTAAGCCAATCGTGGCTGGGCTGGCATAATGTTCAAGCACCGCCACTGGCTGTGCTCACATATTACCAGTGCCAAGAAACAGGCAGCTAACCGAGGCTTAAAACAAAACTAACTATATGCATCTCCGATGAAAACCGATAACGCAACTTTAACTTTTAACGCTGAACAATACTCAATCACTTGATCACTGCCAATTAATTAAGATAATATATATATATATATATATATATATATATATATATATATATATATATATATATATGTATGAGTGGAGACCACGGGAGTTGGTTGTGGGTCAGGACCCCCAATGAATTTTTGGTCTCCCATAGACTTTGTATACCTAGGGCTGGTGTTGCAGTGCCAGCGATAAACCATCCAGAACCCCCTACCCCTGGATGGGGAACATATATTTTGCATTGCATACATGCATACATACATATATAAATCATACGCGCATACACCTAATTACCAGAATCCCTTACAAAGCTAGGGCATTAGCGTTTCCTGTAAGTCTCTCTGCCCATGTAAGCCTCACCTGAAAGTCTGGTACCTTGGATCAAAGTTTGCTGCACGCCAGGAGCACGCTGTCTCGTCAACCCCAGTATGGTGCCCACACAGAATGAGAGGGCGGCGATTGGCGCAGCGCCGTGTTCACCCCCTCCCACGAACACGCCACCTAGCGATTTGTGAACATGGGAGTCCCCGCAAATTCCCACAGCCAGTGTCCACCGGGGCGCACGCCTCCGATGACAGGCTATAGGAGAACGTCATCTAGCGGTTTAACTTTAGAGGCGGGCAAAGGTGCCTTGCACAGAACGTCTTATAAAAAACGTTTTGCCCTATAAAACGCCTACTCAGCTGTCATCTTTTCAGACTCACTAAATCTGTCCTGCAAGCTATCACTAACGTAGTCAACCTCAGCTATCACGTAATAGCAGACATCCAGAAGGGTATCGACGGTATCCCAATGTCCATTTTCTTTGGATCCCAGGCCACTGCAAAATTCTCTGAAATGAAAAAGCCGACGAGCAGGCCAAAACGTCTCTAGAACTCAGAGAGATAGCACCTCTGAAATGGTCTGGAGACGATAGCAAAGCTCTCCTCCAGAACCATATCCGGAAGTACATCCAAAATGACTGGATCACTAACCACAGCGCCCATTTATTCGATATAAAGCCTAACATCGGCTACTGGCTCAGCATCAACCAAAATAGTCGTCGGCGCGAGATCATCCTGACCAGACTCAGAAACGGACACACTAAATTAAATGCCTATGGGCGTGTAGGTACCTTTGGTACCTGCTCTGCTATAGAAAATCCCTACCATATCCTCATCGACTACCCCAGCACGATGCCCATAGGCAGCCCGTGCTAGATTATTGCCGTATCAGAAATATCCCAGTAAACCTCTCCACTCTTCTCGGCAATGATCACCCAGAGCTTCTGGACAAGTTACATTCCTGAAGGCTACTAGGCTCGATAGCTTTATCTAAACGTACCAAACAAACGTCTATGGTGGCAGGTATTAAAAATACCTGCACCCTATGAGCACCCCCATATTAGAAATAACAATTACACTATAGACGTCCCCCTGAGAACTTTCAACAATAGGTTCAGTTCAGTTCAGTTCAGTATATTAAGAAGCAATCCACATAAGGTAAAAACAATGGGGTGGCTTTTCGTGTTTCCACGTCAGTCATTAAAGGAAGGCAACGCTTAAGATAAGATAAAAACTTGGGATAAAAGAGAGATAAAATCATGCATACAGAGTAGAATCGCACATAAAATCATACATAAAACAAATACGATCACTGCAACTCTCTCATCTGTCTATCCAGCAGCGTACATCTTACAGTTGCCTTAAAAGGCACGTCTTCTCCTACGTCCAGCTCGTTCAGCAGAGCTGCCCCCGGTAGGCCAGCCTACGCCGCCCGGCTTCAGTCCTGATCCGCGGGAGGGACAGCTCCCCTGACCGGCGTGTCGCGTGGTTGTGAATGGTGTTGCGTGGTGGGCCTATGGTGTTAGCTATGTATGGTAGAGTGCCAGTGCGAATGGTTTTGTGAAGTGAGGAAAGTGTGTGATAGTGAATGAGGCTGTTGGCGTCCAGCCACTTCAGCTGCTCAACAACATCGGAAATGTGGTCCATAGTGACACCTAGTGTCATGTTTCGGAAGTAAAAAGTAGTATATCTTGTGCGAAAACCACATTTTTATTATTTTACCTGAAGAGAATTGCCAAATGTAGAAATCCTATAACATGAATTTATAAATTTCACTGTACTGCAGGTCAAGATCACCGTTCAAAAAATAGGTCACGAGGTCATAAGGTCAAATTTGCAGAAATATAAAAATAGAAGATAACCAAATTGAAATCGGCTAAATGGTGAATAAAAATGTAAATTATCGCTATGATCATAAAAAAATGGCAGAACTATAGGCGTTCAAAACAATGCCTATATGGTGAACCCTGAAAAATGACGGAAGCTACATCTGTCTTACCAAATTTTCATTTTTTGACGCTATGGTTAGATTCCGCACCTTTGAAACCCCCTTAGCACCAATTTTGGAGAGAATGAAAAATAGAAGGGTTTTATTTTACGATATTTTTGGTCGATTTATGGTGGAAGCTATTACCCTGACGGCAGGGGGTGGTGCGCAGTAGTTTCTGTGGCGACACCCTTAGCATTTATATGAAAATATTAGTTTCGAAGCGGGCGATGTTGTTATTGAATATGTAGATCAGAATTTCTCGGCAATCCTTCAGGCTCAGACCATACGGGCTTATGATATCCCGGTGGTCTGCAATTATCGACATAACTGTTTATATGTTTCGCTGATTGGAATGCTGCCGTAATGATTACTTACATACATTGAGAAGACAATGGAGCCTAGCGGGAGCTTACCCGGCAACAGCTGTGGATCCAAGGGGGGTGGGGTTTGAGCGATGGGGCGGTCGCATCCCCCTCCGAAGAAACGCCTCCCGCCGCAGCCGCCGGGCGCCCCGCAGAGGAGCCCGGCGGCTGCGGCTGTACCCCGGCCCCGTAAGTTGCCTTCCAAATGCCACCCGAAGATAGGTCTAAGGGGCGCCTTATAATGTACTCGGGGCTCCACTCGTCGTCTCAGGAGCCCACTGCTGCCCAAGCTGGCCCCCTATTCTCATAATTGTAGGTTCCCGGTATTCCACCGGGCCCCCTGAGGTTGCAGCCAGACCCCTTGCGGCTTACCCGGGTCTCCTGTGGCTATCCGGGCACCCTGACATTCTTCCGGGCCCCATGCAGTCCACTTGAATCCTCTGAGTCTGCGACCGGGCCCCTCGGAATCATCCCGGGACCACTGATGCCGAAGCCGGGCCCCTGTTCTCAGCAGTTGCAGGTAATTCCCCTGTATTCCACCCGGGTCCCTTGTGACCCCAGCCGGGCCCCTTGCGGTTCGCCCGAGCCTCCAGTGGGCTCCGGCCTCCTGAAATACTTCAGGGGCCCCTGTGGTTCACTTACAACCTTTGTGTCTGCGACCGAGACCCCACGATAATCTTAGACATATTGTGGCCACATTGGGCCCCCTGCCTTGCTTGCGGGACTCCTTTGGTCTCGGCCTTCTGTGGCTACAACATCCGTCCCTGCTTGGGAGTGGTAGGTATAATATCTTAAACTCTTAATTCAAGCAGGGCCCAGAATATTGTATCCGATTTGAGATTGTCCCGATCAGTGATACTAGCCGAAACTTGGCCAGTCCCTGGATTTGTGGAGATCCAAAGAAATGTTGAACGAACCTCAGGGATTTAATCTCCAGTTCATAGTTTTGTGGGTGTTCTCTGATTTTTGTCCACCAAACGGCCAAATAAACGGTTTTTTGCTCGCCAACATGTTTAATGAGTATGTACGTTTTTATGAAACTTTTACCTTGCTCGGTCGGGTCCAGTGGCAGATCCAGGGGGGGCAAAAAGGCAATTGCCCCCCAAACGGAAAAGCTCGGGGCAAAACTATGTTTTGCCCCCAAAGCGATGGACCTCCTTTTTCCCCGAATCCTTTTTAGCTTGTAAGCAATATTTTGGTGCTTCAACTCTCAACTTCAAACAGAATTAGTGAAGTTCAATGTAAATATTGGGACTTGGATAGGAAAAAGGGATGTTGAGCCCATATTTTTCACCCCGTGGCGTTTTTTTTTTGCTTTTTGTCTCCAGTTCCGAAAATCCTATCGAAAAGGCATATTGTAGCCCAATTTTTCACTGCGTGACGTTTTTTTGCCTTTTGACTTTGGTTTGCCCCTCCCAAATCAACCGGCTAGATCCGCCACTGGTTGGGTCCCCATTTCAGGCCCCCTTCGAGGAGGCTGGCCTCTCCCCAGTCAGAGTTCGCCCCCTCCTTGAGCAATTTCTGGATCCACCTCCGCCCAGAAAGGTCTCTCACTTGAGTGAGGTACTGGTTAGTGCTAGCCAGATGGGAGGGAATGAAGCTAGGACCTGAGTTAGATTTTGTCATATGTACCAAAACGGTTTGTATGGGGTATCTCGACAAACGAGGTCGTAATTGTCAAATCTGGGCCGTGCTGGAGACCTATTGGAAAATGCGATGATCATGCGGAAAAACCGGGGATACACCAAAAAGCATTTACTTCATAGAAGGAAGGTACCACACAATGTATTCTGAAATTTTGAGGTGAAGGTCATTCAAGGTCAATGGCCTATGGCGTAACAATATGACATATTCCCAATAATGTACATCCAATATAATTGAGGCTATAGCAGCCGTTGGGTGGGAAATGGGGGTATGACGTTGAAAAAGATCTTTGACCTTGATTTGTGACCCTAACCTTGACTTTAAGTATGCTTAATCGTGAAGCCATAGCATAACATACGTCACACTGAATAATGTCATTTGACCGGAATACCGGGGTCAATGACCTTGACCTGTGATCTTGACCTTCATGTGGGTCCAGGGTGACATATAACTTGATTGTATGACTATGACGTCACCGCTCGGTCTACAGTGCAGGCGAACTGGTGTGACTGCGTGATTGCGACGTTCTAAAAATTTAAGTCTGACTTTGAAAGATTCTGAGTAAAAAAATGGACCGATTTTCAAAATTCCTTCACCAGTCAAGGCGATCATAAATTCTCTCAAATTTGCTAAAGTCGTGTTTTTTGGCCGACAACAGTTTTCCAATCACTTGGGAAAATAGGTGGAGGGCGCTTTAGGACCTCTTCACTGCGCGTGTTAACACGCACATTGACGGGGGAGGGGCTATTACCCGACTCTTCGGTTTTTTTGGAAAATGAATAAAAGGGCAGCTCGTAGCGCCACCGTACATGGCATACCTTTCCTCTGATCATTTTTACAACTCATATTCGGTTCCCTGAGCGAGCTTCCAAAGCAATGAGCTTAGTATTGAGATGGGTTAAGTTTTCATTGTTCGGAAATCTGCGGAAATCCGATCGGAGATATTGGAGGCCTGATAATTGATTGATAAATTGCAAACGTTGGTTCGGTACCCAGATAAAACCCTATGCTGGAGTGTAAGATACGAAAGGGGAACGTCGACTGCAGAGCGACAGGATGTCGGCTTGAGAGCGGGGGATGTCGGCTGGAGAGCGGGAAGACCTTGGCCCGATGTGGTTATTGGGTGGATCTCGGCTGTACCTCGGTAATGGTCAACCACTGGGCAGATAGATAAATTGGGGAACGACAAGTTTTAACCCTATTTCCGTCAGGCTCCCGGCTACCCCTATTTCCGGCAAGGGGGGCAATATCGGCCCCCCTAAGATCTCGTAGTCTATCCGGCCGATTTTGAAAGTTCAAAGTGCTATAGATTCCCCTGACGCTAAACTTTATTTTGAAAAAAGAAAATGTCAAAATTTTGATTTTTAAGAAGTTCGTGCGAAATATACAATTTTTGTGTATTTTTTAGATTTTCCATAACCCTTGTCTCTGTTGTACGATTTTCACAAAACTAGTTCAGATTTACAAATAATTGACTCAAAATTGTCATATAATCGAGTTACGCAAAAATTCGAAATTCAATGACAGTTCCAGGACCAGGACTATGAGGGGAAATATATACAACCTAAAAAGTTTTTGTTACGCGGATTAGAAGCCGTCATATACTGTTTGGCATCTTTGACACATAAATGAATGAAAAAACGAAAAACTCATCAGGGGCGGATGCAGTAAGGTAAAATAGTGGGGTAAAATACATACCAACAATATGCGAGTGGTATGCATGAGTATACTAGTCCCTCGGCTAGTTGAAATTTATTTCTGATAATTTTTACCCTCCCATGGCAGCTTTGGGAAAGGGGGTGACATAGGCGGATCAAGGACTCTCGTCGTTAGACTAACAATCTAACTATCCTCTCACACTTCTTTTCCTCTGCGCGGCGGCTGCCCAGCCGGAGAGGGGAGCTGCAACCTCACCTCCGGGTTGCAGGGTAAATTCGCGGCACCCTGGCCAGGTGTTTAACGCACTTTCTAAAATACGAAAATTATTGAGTTAACGGAGGATTTCGAGTAACGTAGACAAGCGGACATCAGTAGCTGACACACAAAATTCTAAATTCTAAATTCCAAATTCTAAATTTAAGGTCTTCAACCACAGAAATAACCTTCGCACTCTGCGGGTCTAAGCTTATTAAAAGACCTCCCTTGGCATGGCTATGCCATTGCCACGACCGTCCATTCGCAAGCTAAAACATCTTGCAACCCATTACTTGAAATAACTCCCATTGCTTTAACAGACTAACGTAGCTTGCCCTCACACAAAATTCTAAAATTCTCCCACGCACTCCTTTAGAGGCGGGCAAAGGTGCTATGCACAGAACGCCTAATAAAAGCCATTGATTGATTGATTGATCTCGTCGTGGGGGGGGGTGGGGGTGATTGGAAACACATTTTCAATATACGACGATATTGAGTCGCGGCGGTGATACTGGCTGCGAATATATATTTTGAAAATGTAATGTTACCCCCTCAAATACTGACACTTTTCCGCCATTGGTAACACGTTCCGTATGCTGTTGTCTCCGTGATCTGCCTATGGGCGAAATATTTCCTTAGTCGTTCCTGAAACTGAATACATACAGAACATGCTAGTCTCGTACAAAGCTCTAAGTGAACAAACATATGCTTTTATATTTGTGATTTACTCTACATTATAGTGACTGGACACGCCTCTGGTAATCTAAAATTGGGTTATAACTATTTTGAATTTCCATATACCCAATTGTATTCGCCCTGGCACGGCTGTAAGCAGTCTTCTCACTTACTAACGTTTAGTCCTTCTTGATAACATTCCCTCCATTTTGAACTGCTGTAACCGCGCCTGATGAATACAAATAGTGACAATTGTGAATTCACTATCATCTCACATAACAAATGGTATAATAAAACCATATAACTGGTATCAGGATCAGCAGAGACGGCTTCCTTTTACAAAGAACCCACCACATACGATAATACTTGGTATGTGGATAGAACCTCCCCAAAAACCCAGCCATAGCTCCGCCCCTGGTAAATATATAATCTTGAAAATTTCCGAAAACCTGCCTGTACTAGTTTTAGGAAAATTCAGGAAGTTTCAAAGTTCTATCGCAAGCCGTTTTGGAGATATTCTTGAAAAACCTGAAGGGGGGCAATATTAACCCCCTGTCGGAAATAGGGTTAAGAGTATGGGGCGCATGCCACCCGCAGGATTTCTTTCCCTGGCGAAGGATCGGCAGTTTCGGAACAGGGTCGGCTTGGATACATGGCTGAATGCTTCAATGCAGGGGCGGCAAAGTGAGAATAGAACTGGTGCTGAGAGCAAGATCAAGGCACATTTTTGCTTTGAGTCCTCGATGGGCGCCAGCGGCGTTCATTTATTACCAAAACCCATTTCGGGCGCCTTTGGCGCTTGACATGGGCGGGGGGGCACTTCGAATTGAAGCTGGGGGAAAGGGCAGCGAGTTCGGTCCCCCCAAACGCTTCGACTCCAAGTGCCACCCCCGCCGTGCGCTTCTTGTCGCCGGGCAGGGGCGGACGCACACCCAAGTTTTGAGGGGAGGGGCAAACCCATGTCTGCCTCTTCTCCTGGGGGAGGGGGTGGGTGGGAGCGAATTTTTTTGCTCTACAGACCTAGTGTAAACACTTTTTTTCAAAAATTTCTCCGGCGTTTGAGGGGGCATAAGATAGTTTTCCCCCCTCCAGCGCTTTGGGGGCATGCACAGAAAGAAATTTTTACAGGGGCCAACTCTGTGACAAGGGCAAACCTTGTCAAACCCTTGTTTACATGGAAAATTACTAGGGTAAAACGCAAAGCTTGTACGATCAAAATCCGTGCCACGAAAACAAGGGAAATACAAGGAAAAACCAAGTAGAACAATGGTAGAACCATAGTACGGCAAGGGTTGCTAGAAGACGTTGTACAAACCTTGTAACTTAACTATGGTTAACCTAAATGGCAAAGACAATGGCTGACAACGTCCCCACAAGCCCTCTACTAGGTCATGATTACCCCATAACAAGGGTAGAACAAAGCCTTGTGTCCGCCTTGTACGCAACCGTAGCCTTCCTACCAGAGCGTGGCGAGATAAGAACCTTGCTTACACAACCGCTTTACCAGTGCGTAACGGGGAGGGAGCAAGGGTGTTGCAAGGCTTCTTACAAGGGTAAAATGAGACTCGGATTACGTCTTCACAACAGCGGCAGATCCAGGACTTCATTTCGGGGGAAGCTTGGGCGCTCGCGCCTCCCCGCCATAGTGTCTGGACAGCATCCGACTACGCATTTACTTTAGGCACTCTGACATTTCATGGTGTGGAAGGGGGCTTGAGCCCTCTTAGCCCCTCCCCTTGTACCTACCTCTGCTTCAAAAGGAACTTTTCAGTCTCTATGCGAAAGCTAAAGCGTTTTCTGGCCCCAAATGCAACCGGAAGACCATCGGTAGAAAAAGGGTAAGCATTGAGCAGCCTCTCAAGCAAGAAAATAACCCGCACGTTGTCTTACCCATATCGGTAAAACACAGCATCACTCATCAGGCGGCGATCCATCTGAAGACACCAACAAGATCATATTGGAACTCAACTCACCCTATTTTTCAAACGGGCCCATAAGGCAAACAAAATTAGGTTCTACCCACTGCAGGTACCTAAGCCATATGATCAAATAGTCTGTGCTCGTTTGACACGAAAATATGAGCCTTAAAGGGAATGTGGCACCTTGGTCGAATCCTGGAATTTAGTGTTATTAGGCGTACTTTTAGTCAAAAATAGTGAAACCACTCACGATTTCTCTGAAAAATGTACAATAAGCCCATTATTTGTTTTTAAAAATACTCCTCTAGAAAAAGAAATAAATATCAGCCCGTGGATGATGTCACGATCTGGCAACCACTACCATACTTGAAACGCTTCAAGGGTTTCGATTGGCTGATGCTCATCGTGACGTCAGCATATGTCGTCACACCATTAGCTCACAACAATAGCCGCCGGCGACGGGGGCTGAGGGGGGCTGGTGTCAGGTAGGTTTTAGCTTTTTTCTACGGAAATATCGAGTTTCAAGACAAATGAAATATGGAGTACCGGGTTTTCCGACCTGCTTTTCAACTTGGCTATCTCAGTTAAAATCACGTTGTGAAGGTGCCACATTCCCTTTAATACCAATATGGCATACATGCCTGAAGTAACCACATACCTACTCACCTGGACCTGGATTGACCATACCAAAATGCCTCACTTTTCAACTATTGGAACAAGAAAACAATACTTTCCACTCGCAGATCACTGACAAATATTCCAGACAGCTTCCAAAGTTCCACGATTGATTAAAATAAGTCACACTTATTCTAACCTACACGGCATGCGTGCCATGCCACTGTGTATTGCCACGGGTAAACAAAAAGCAAGATGGCGACCGTAACCCGAGCAGGTATTTGAAACCATAGTCAAACGACAATGGCCGAGCAAGGGTGCAACAACGTCCTAGCTTTACCTACCAGCTATTTACTATTCCACTACAACGCCTAGTATTCAATTAGTGCAGTGCTGGTGCGCAAGCAAGGTATGAACCAGGTATGAACGAGTGCGCACTATTGTGGCACAAGGCAAGGTTGTCATTCCGTAGTAATTGCATTGCTTTATGCTAGTGACGTAACCAGGGTTGTTTTACTTTGGTGATTGAACTACGGTGCAACTATTGTTCTGCAATGGTAAAACTTGTAGAAACACAATTTTAAGCTTGTACCTTGTAATAAATTCTTTCTGTGCCGGCCCCAGACCAGCACAGGGCTCTTGTTCAGTACAGGCCAGCTCAGCTCAGGGGCCCAGATCGGCTGATATATCGTCCCCTCTCATATCAGCTCAGGGGCTCCATTCAAGCTCACGGCCCCAGCTTAGCCCAGGGACCCTAGAAGAGTTCAGGGCCCCCATACCAGATCAGAGGCCCCAGTTAAGCACAGCGGTACCCATATTAGTTCAGGGCCCCAGCTAGGCTTAGGGGGTACCAGAGTGGCTGATATAGAGTCTCAGAACACAGTGGCGTAGCCAGGATTCGGCCAAGGAGGGGTCCGACTACCGTCGGGGAGCCCCAGGCCGGGGGTCCCCTTAGTAACCGGGCCCATCTCCTATATCTTTTGTATAGTATTTTAACATTATAACATTCACACGAAGGAAATGTTGTTATGGATTTTTAAGCATTCATTCTTATTTTGTTTATAGCTTGTTTTTTATCCGACCAAGTGTTGGTAAACTAAGGTCACCAAATATTAAGGATGGCCCATAACTTATATGGTAGCGTGGCTATAATAACAGCTTTGAGCCATATTTCGGGTAGTTCAATGTTGATGCGCGCATGATGTTAAACCTGAGCCTACCTCAATTCACTCGGGTAATCAGACATGAAGTTATTGGAGGTCAGTCGTTTTAAGTACGAAGAAATGATCTACGGGAAATGATGAGCAATTATTTCCCGGTGCCGAATCCATGAACTCTTTAATCAGGAAATTTCCAAAGAGACGAAAAAACGAATAAAGATACAAGGGACTGGGAGTGTGTCCTGAACGTTACATAACCTCTATTCCATCGACAGATCCTGTTGAGATCCAGTCACTTTCTTACCCTTGCTATCTTGTAAACGAGCAAATTACCAAGACAAAAGGCGCCCAAAATATCTATCGCTTTGGCTCACTCTGTTATTGTTATTTTCAACCTTTCATACCTATGCTTCCTTTTGGGATTATGCTCATCAATTTCTGTCATTACCCTTGTTTGTCTGGTTTCCAACGAAAATATTGGAAATTTGTTTATTTCAGAATATTTAGGAATGTATTTATTGGTGTTTTTTTCGCTACCTACCGTGGTTCTCGAGATCTTAGGTGGCGGGGCGGGTACCCGCCCCCCCTCGTCAAAGCGAAGGCGGCTCAGACCCCGTCAATGCGCGTGTTAAGCTACTAGATTAAAAATTGACTAAAGTGCCAAATTCCCTGTTCGATTTGCTCTTATGGTAAAATTTGATTGATTGTTGCCTTTCCTTCGATAATGGTGCCTGATCGACATGTTTCAATTTGTCCTTTTTTAGTACGCAATAGGGGTGGGTACATTTTTTCCGAGGCATATGATTTTGAAAATTTTTATTCGAGCTCTGGAGCCACCTAAAACCAACACTTGGCGGCACTCACAAAGCTAATTTTCGGCTGCTCTCCCGATTAGATCTCAAGGGGTCTCTGAGACTGATTCACGGCGCCTCTTGATCAAAACTGGGGGCCCCTGAGAATCTCTCGGGGCTCCTGAGATTAGTTATTGGCAGCACCTCTGAGACTAATTATTGGGGCCCCCAGATTTGCTCTGGAGGGGGGGCTGAGCCTGACTATCGTGGCCATCCAGATTAGCTATTGGGGTCCCCTGAGGCTGTCTTTGGGGTGGGGGGAGGGGGCTGGGAATGACTTCCGACAGCCCTCTGAGACTTACTCTAGGGCGCCCCTGAGGCAAACACCCGGGGGGGGGATGAAATCACCTCTGAGACTGAGTCTTTGGCGTTCCTGAGACTGACTCTCGGAGGCTCCAGATTAGCTCTCGCGGGCCTAAGGCTAAATCCGGGCCCGTGAGACCAAAAATCGGGAGCACCTCTGGAAATTACTCTCAGAACCCCGAGATTAACTCTCGGATGTTTCTGAGACTGACAACCGGGAGCCCTCTGAGACTAACTTTTGGGTACTCCCTGAAATTGACTCTTGGGGCCGCTTATACCAAAACTCGGGGGGGGCACAGCCTGAGGCTAAATCTCGAGGACTCCCAAAATTACCCCTCTGGAGCCCCCTGAAACCAGCACTCTGCGGATCAAATTAGACTAACTCTCGGATCCCCGGATTAACTCTCGGGGCCACCTGAAACTAAATTTTGACTCCTGAGAGAGAAACCCGTGAGACTATGAGGGCCCCTGAGACCGACTCTTGGGGTGCTCTGAGACTCACCCTTGTGGTTCTCTGAGACAGACTCTCAGGGGGACCCCAAGCTCGGAGGGCTCCCTGACACCAAGCTCGGGGGCCCCTGAGACCAAGCTCGGGGGCCCTGAGACCAAACTCGAAGGGCCCCTGAGACCAAGCTCGGAGGGCCCCCAGACACCAAGCTCGGGGATCCTAAGACCAAGCTCGGGGGCCCCTGAGACTAAAATCGAAAGGCCTGTGAGACCAATATCGAAAGGCCCGTGAGACCGAGCTCGGGGAGGAGGGGCCCTGAGACCAAGCTCGGGGGCCCTGAGGCCAAGCTCGGGACCCCCTGAGACTGAGCACATGGGCCCCCCAAGATCAATATTCGGTACTCTGGAGCCCTCGATACCGATTATCGGGGACCTCTGAGACCAAGCTCGGGAGGCCCCTCCCCCACCGAGACCAAGCTCAGGGGCCCCCGAGATCAATTTTTGTATTTTTAATGCATAAGGTCAGCCCAAGGGGGTCACTGAACCCCAGGGACCCCCCCTCGCCTGGCTACACCACTGTCAGAACATCTCAAGGGACCCATTTAAGCTCACGGCCGCCAGGTCAGTGGCTGTAAAGCCTTATAAGGGTCACAAACCATCTCAGGGGTCCTCAGTTCAAAACAGAAGCCCATATTAGCTCTGATGACCAGATAAGCTTAAGGGCCTGGATCATCCAGGGGCCCACTGCTGGCATATTTGGGGTTTCAGAACAGTCCAGGGTTTCAATTAAAGCTTATAACCCAATTTCAAAGCAGGAGCCCTATTCCTGTGCAGGGGCCTCAGATAAGTTTAGGGTCTTCTGTGCATCACAGGGAATCCAGATTAGCTCAAGGGACAATGTTAATTTTATGGTCCCAGCTCAGCTCAGGGCCCCCCCAAATCGGTGGATATAGGTTCTGGCCAACTCACGGGGCCCTGTTCAAGGCTACGGCTCCTAGCTCAGTTTAGGCATCCTAGAACAGTTCATGATGCCCAAACCATCTCTGGGGCGCTCAGTTCAGCTCAAAGAGCTCAGATTAGCTCATATGGCATCAGAGGCCAGTTCAGGGGCCCCGAGAAGCTCAGGGGACCTTAAAATCAACTCATAGGACCTCAACTTAGTTTAGGGGCACAGGTAAGTTTAACAGGGTTCCGAGGCAGGCTATCGGGCCAGTCTGAGTTTCTCGCTTGATATTACAGTTGTTGATATTCTTACCTCCGTTGCGGGGGCCCATCACAGTAAAGTGGGGGGCTAGTGACCCCCTGGCCCCCCCGGTTCCTACGCCTATGGTATAATACGGTATTAGGTGGCCGAGTCTAGGGGCGTATTAGGGGCGTATTAGGTGGCCGAGTCTACTATTCATATTAGTGCAATCGGGCACGGCCCGGCCGGTGCCGCAGTAGTAGACTCGGCCAACGCCCTCGAGAGGGCCAGCTGTCTAGGGAATTTTATTGCAAGTCTCTAGAATCTCTAGAGAGTCCTAGAGAATTATTGATGACAGTGGTGCTTTTGGATAAGGTCGGATAATTTGAAAACAGTAAGGCCGGTTTATTTGAAAACAGTAAGGCCGGTTTATTTGAAAACAGTAGCAATGCAGCAAGGCCCTAAAAGAAGATAAAGATGCAAAGATGCAGAGCAGCGTGGAGCAGCAAATAGCGCCAGTGTCTCTACTAACCGTGCAAACAGCAAAAATCTCAGCAAAAGCTGAAAGTCAGCAAAAAATTATTTAACTGCCCCGAGCTATAGGTCTCGTTGTCGTCCCCCGTCGCCTAGTAGGTATGTATGCGATTGCGCTGCAATCCTGATAATGTAAAGTATTTCAAATTGGGATATTTATATATGTGCTTGAGTTCTGTGGGGTTTAAGCTCATTAACATACTAAGCACCGATTTGAAAAGTCAAAGTATGATACTTCCGACAATACCATTACTCTGTCCAGGGAAGGTTACTGAGTGCAGATCTGATCCAGTGTTAGAATATATTTCACATGAAGAGTGCTATTGAACCTGCCTAAATATTTGAGCTGCCTGATTACCCAGGCCTAAGAGAGTACAGATGCAAAAATTCAACATGCCTCTGTGCATACAGACTTGAGAAAGTGATCATATGGTCTCTGTTGTGAATGGTATGGAATAGCCTTCCGGATCATGTAGTATCCAAAAAGATCAGAAGTCCTTAAAGGCTAAGCTGGAGTCTGCACTGGGTGAGCCACTATATAAATACTCTCCATGATATGGGCGCTATATGTCCGAGAAACACAAAGTGTGTGGGTATTATGGTAGTAGGCAGATCACATCTCGCCGTTCAAAGGATCACATCAGAAGGTCCACTGATCAAAGGGTCTAATGTTCATAGGCTCTACACTTTGAAAGTTAGACCTTTTGAATAAGAAGTCCAACGTTCAAAAGGTCCAAAAAGGCGTGCTCAGATGCATGGGAGTGGGGTGCATGATGCTGCAGAGGCATGCTAAGACACAGGATAATAGGAGGAAATGAGGGTTAGGTTAGGTTGGTTAGGTTAGGTTAGGTTAGGTTAGGTTAGGTTAGGTTAGGTTAGGTTAGGTTAGGTTAGGTTAGGTTAGGTTAGGTTAGGTTAGGTTAGGTTAGGTTAGGTTAGGTTAGGTTAGGTTAGGTTAGGTTAGGTTAGGTTAGGTTAGGTTAGGTTAGGTTAGGTTAGGTTAGGTTAGGATAGGTTAGGTTAGGTTAGGTTAGGTTAGGTTTTAGAAATATCCCCACATTATGCAAGAAGATCCCAAGAGGTGAAACAGACAGGAGGGAGGGTTAGAGGAGTAGCATAAAGTGTTACTCAGACCAGAGGCGCACTCAGATTCTGGAAAGAGGTGTGATATCCCCAGACTAGAAAATAGGGACCAAGGACATACACACCTGAACTGACCTGACCTGACCTGACCTGACCTGACCTGACCTGACCTGACCTAACCTAACCTAACCTAACCTAACCTAACCTAACCCAGCCCTCATTTCCTCCTATTATCATGTGCCTTAGCACGCCTCTGCGGCACCATGCGCCCCACTCTCATGCATCTGAGCACGCCTGTTTGGACCTTTTGAACATTGGATTTCTTATTCAAAAGGTCTAACTTTCAAAGGGTAGAAGCTATGAACATTAGACCCTTTGAACTTTGGACATTCTGATGTGATCCTTTTGGACCGTGAGATGTGATCTGCCTACTACCATAATACCAAGTGTGCATACTAGACCTACCTGTCAATTCTTTGTTTGTCAACGTGTTGACACAATTCCAGTCAGAGCATGTTGCTCATGATGTGGAGTGTCTTATGTTATCCCGGTTGCCACTATGATCCTGTAAGCCTTTCTGACCACCCTAGCCAAGCAGGGAACCTTATTAGGTGAGTGGCAAGACTCTTTGGTGTAAGTGTGTCCCCCAAGACTGGTGTGAATTCTTGTGTGGGAACACAAGGTCACCGATCTAGGTCCCTTGGACAATTTCAATCATGGTTGGACAGTGTATCCAGATTTCAATCAAATCTGATAAAAATCAAATCAAATACAAATTTCCATCCTCATAGAGCTTTTAGCAATGGAGATCTGGGTTCAATCTGATAACTGGTGGTCTATATCCAGCAGTATTAAGAATCTCAATTTGAAATCTGGCAGTAGGTACCTATTTGGCAGTGTGATGGTAAATATTCGGTATCAGAAGTGGAGGTGTCTCAGATTTTCCAGGAAGAGATGTGACAATTGGGTAGTTCTAGAATTTGGGTAAAACCCAAGAAGCTAAGTGTGGAAATATCCTCCCAGTGTGGTGCAGAGGGCCAGTGTGCAAAATGTGGCAGGTTTCTTAATGATATATTTGAGGCAAGTCAAATTGTGCCCCAATTAGGGTTTAAATTTGGTTGGTGGGGCAGACCTCTCCAGTTGGGTTTACATTCTCGTTTTATGCAGCAGGAAGGTCCCTAAGAAAATGATCTCTGTTTCTTTTCTTATATTTTTATTTACTGTGTTTCCATGTCAGCCCCAGTGTTAGTGCCAGGCCCCATCTAAGAGCAAGGGCCAGTTTGTGGTGTGATACCACACACCCACCCTCCGAAGGCTGCATTGGGTGTAGCAACAATATCCAGAATATTCCAAAAAGACTGTGAGGTCTCCCTTCACTCACAGTTCCTGAAAGACTGCCGAGCCCCCGCTGATCCGCAGGGCAGGCACCCTGTTGTTGTTGTTGTTTGGTCCCTCCGGCCTCCCTAGGGAGGCGTAGCCATCCGGCTCTGTAGGGACCTGGCGGCCGTCGCCACGGCCGCGACGTACTCGTCGCCGCGCACCTCCTCAGCTCTCGGGTGAATACTCCCGAGGATGCGATGGCGCATCGCCATCAGGGCCGGACATCGGCACAGAATGTGGGCTGGAATGTCCGGTTCCTCCCGGCAGAGACGGCACCAGCTGGCCCTGCAGCGAGCGTCGCTGCACTGGGTGCACTGCCGGGAGGGGTGTCGCCCAATCCTGTGCAGGTAGGCTGTCGAGCCGGACCAATGACCCGCCCGCAGCTGATGAATGTCCACCGCCGCATTCCGCGCAAGCCCCGTCACCGGACCCGGCAGACGGTCGCCCATAAGCAGCCGGTACTAGCCGTATGGCCAGCGGCGGACCGACTCGGCGCGCGCTGTCCGTGCTGCCGCGCGGTATATAGTGCGCACGTCCAGCGGGACGTCCGCCTGCGGGAGTCGCGATGCCTCAGCAGCGAGGCGGTCGGCGCGCTCGTTCCCCCACAGACCGCAGTGGAACGGCACCCACTGCAGGTGGAATCGACGGCCGGTGGAGGTCATGTGCTGGAGTAGATCTCAGATTGCGGCCCCGAGCATGGATGTCTGGGAGGACGGACCCTGCCGCAGTGTAGCCAGTGCCGCTTGGGAGTCTGTACACACTACGACTGGGTCATCAGTGTGAGCCGGGTTGTCACGGAGGTGCTGCAGAGCGGCTCGCAATGCAAAAAGCTCTGCCCGGTAACTGGAGCACAGTGCGCCGGCTAGGGTGCGTAGTGAGTGTTCGGTGCCGTCCGGTTCCTCGATGAGTGCTCCGGCGCCTCCCTTAAGCACCCTGGCTTCTGCTGAGTCGTCCGTCCACAGCCAGGTTGCGCACTGTGGGAGCGACGCTAGGTGGTAAGACACAGCCTGTCTCCTCTGTTCGGGAGACGCTCCGACTGGTAGGCCCTCGCCCACGTCCAGCCTGAACGTGACCGTGCCAGGTTCCGTCCACGGCGGCAAGCGTGTGGGGAGGGTGGGCTCTACAGGGGCAGTGACACCAGCGGCCTGCCACGCCGCCAGTCCCACACCCCGCCAGCCCGCCGTAGTCGTCAGTCGGGTTGGGGCCGTGGCGTCCGCAACCTCTCGTAGTGGGTCCGACGGCGGAAGGGCCCGCGCTTTGGCCAGAAATCTCGCAGCCAGCGTGGTGCGGCGCGCTGAAACTGGTGTCAAGCCGGCCTCCGCCATCAGAGCATGCGTAGGCGTGGACAGGGGGCAGTCGGTGATCAGCCGTGCAGCTGCACGCATCTCCCTCTTCAGGATGTCGATGTGTGACGGGGGGGTCGCTGGCAGCCAGGCGGCAGCTGCGTGTTTGATGGCACCCCGTAGGTAGCCGTTGGCTACCGCTCTGAGCTGCCGTTCTTCCAGTCCCCAGTCACGTTCGGTGAGCGCCCTGAGGTGAGCGAGTCGCGGCCTGGTCAGTAGACCAAGTCGTCAGAAAATAATTTCCGATTTCGGATTAAGAGTAGTGATTTTATTATGTCATTATATGTTGCAAACATGATGCAAGCAAAACAAATCCGATGAATCTACGTTTAATGGGCGCGAAACGGCCTTTTCTGAAGGCATGTTTTCAGTAGTACGGCGTTGAAGTCTCCATTGACTTCACGATGCATTGTTGTCAGTATCCTTGCAGCAAGGTATCTTGGTTACCAACATTAAAACGTCGGATCCATTTGCACCCGATCCATAGCCAGGCGGATGCACTGGATACCCGGGCAGCTGCTGAGACGCCAAGGCACCCTCTGGTCCTTTCCTGGTCACCCCCTTGTATTGAAGCCATGTGGATTGCTCGACTTTTGAACCTTAACAACTTTGGAAATTGTTCACCTTTAAAGGGAACGTGACACCTTGGTCGAATCCTGAACTTTAGTGTAATTAGGGGTACTTTTTAGCCGAAAACCATGAACTGTCCCTGATTTCTCTGATTTATCTGTAAAATGTACAAAAAGCTCAATATTTTTTATTTTTAAAATGCGCCTCTAGGGGACAAATAAATATCTGCCTGTGGATGATGTCATGATCTGGTAACTACTACCATACATAATAGGCTTCAAGGGCTTCGATTGGCTGATACTCCCCGTGACGTCGGCATATGTCGTCACACCAACAACTGACAACTGTGGCCTGCTGCTCAGGGTACATGAGGGGTACATTTCAAGTAGGTTTTAGCTTTTATCTACGAAAGCTTCGAGTTTCAAGACAAATGAGATATTGAGTACCGGGTTTTCCGGCATGCTGTACAACTTGGCTATCCCAGTCAAAATCACGTTATAAAGGTGCCACATTCCCTTTAATGACGCACCAACCTCTTGGATTATACGGTGTCGCCAACTCTCATCCTGTTGGGAGGGATAGTCAGGTTGTCCTCATTCACTGTCCCTGCCGGGGATTTGAACCCGGAACCTATGGTGCAGGATAGAGATGTGCTGCCTATAGCAACACAGCACCCTCCTCTCCCTCCATCCGTGATAACTTCGGCTGGTCAGCTGCTTGAGCTTTTTCTCCAGTTGAGCACCTACTCAGATTAGGGTCTGGCTACGAGCGTGGTTTGTATGTGAGACCTTGGAGTAAGACAGTGTAGTAATGTAATAATCAAATGATCAGACTGGAGGCTGTAGGTAGGCTATCCTGTGCTCACTTTGAGCCTTCCTGCCGAGGAGATGAAGATGTTCCAGACTACTTCCATGAAAGTTGTCGACTTACTCGTTCATGGTCAGGGCGTGGAACTGTGTGTGAAGGAGGTAACGGCCGACTCCGAGGCGGTGGTCGGATACGACAGGAGGGACGGCTTCATCAGGGCTAGGCTTACTCACAGGCAGAGACCGGCAAAGTGAGGCACAAGAAAGACCTTGCAATGGTCTGCTTATAGAAAGGATGGATAAAAGGTGAAACTCATGTCTAATGTACTGCGGAATTGATATGTAGGTATTGTGTAATTTGTGTAGGATATTCGAGTTGCCAGGTCATCTGCAAATATATGATGGTGATTAAGACATACAGCATTAAGCATGCGTCAGGCAAAAAAATACGGCAAACAAATATAATTAGTCGTCAATCCGGTTTGTTTCAGAACTGTGTGTCTCAAAATACCCATGACGTAGGATAGCATACCTGCAGCCTCCAGTCTGATCATTTGATTATTACATTACTACACTGTCTTACTCCAAGGTCTCACATACAAACCACCCTCGTAGCCAGACCCAAATCGGAGTAGGTGCTCAACTAGAGAAAAATCTCAACCAGCTGAACAGTTAAAAGTTATTAAGGGTGGAGGGAGAGGAGGGTGCTGTGTTGCTATAGGCAACACATCTGTATCCTGCACCATAGGTTCCGGGTTCAAATCTCCGGCAGGGACAGTGAATGAGGACAACCTGACTATCCCTCCCAACAGGATGAGAGTTGGCGACACCATATAATCCAAGAGGTTGGTGCGTGGTTAAAGGGAATGGGGCACCTTTATAACGTGATTTTGACTGAGATAGCCAAGCTGTAAAGCATGCTGGAAATCCTGGTTCTCAATATCTCATTTGTCTTGAAATTCGAAGCTTCCGTAGATAAAAGTTAAAACCTAACTGAAATGTATCCCTCATGTACCCCGAGCAGCAGGCAACAGTTATCAGTTGTTGGTTTGACGTCATATGCTGACGTCACGGTGAGTGTCAGCCAATCGAAGCCCTTGAAGCCTATTTAATATGGTAGTGGTTACCAGGTCATGGTATCATGGAGTTTTTTTTCCCTGGCGCATTTAAATAAATATTGTTTTGTAATTTTAGGAAATCAATGTTTTGTTTTCGGCTAAAAAGTACCCCTAATTACACTAAATTCCAGGATTCGACCAAAGTGCCACATTCTCTTTAAAGGTGAACAATTTCCAAAGTTGTTAAGGTTCAAACCTCGCGAAATCCACATGGCTTCAATACAAGGGGGTGACCAGGAAAGGACCAGAGGGTGCCTTGGCGTCTCAGCAGCTGCCCGGGTATCCAGTGCATCCGCCTGGCTACGGATCGGGTGCAAATGGATCCGACGTTTTGATGTTGGTAACCAAGATACCTTGCTGCAAGGATACTGACAACAATGCATTGTGAAGTCAATGGAGACTTCAACGCCGTCCTACTGAAAACATACCTTCAGAAAAGGCCGTTCCGCGCCCATTAAGCGTAGATTCATCGGATTTGTTTTGCTTGCATCATGTTTGCAACATATCATGACATAATGAAATCACTACTCTTAATCTGAAATCGGAGATTATTTTCTGACGACTTGCTCTACTGGTCAGTTTCTTCATGTTACGGCAGTGAGCCCCGAAGTGCAGTAGCCGGTCTAGCGTGACTCCCAGTAGCTTGAGATTTTCTCCCGCTTCAACGGTCTTCCCGCCACCTTGATGGTACAGTCGACCACGTCACGGGACCACTGAGGGAGGACGAGGGCCTGAGTCTTCTCACCGGCCACATGCATCTTCGACCCATGGGCCCATCTAACCAGCGCGTCCACGGCCAGTTGAGCTCTGGTCCTGGCCGTCGTTATGTCGTTGCCGGCGCACGGGGTCGCAGTGTCGTCGGCGTGGAGGAAGGGGGATACCCCCGGGATTCTCCTGAGATCAGCCGCGAGCGGGGCCGCCCATAACAAGAGCAGAGCCGGAGACAGGACACTGCCTTGCGGCAGGCCTGCCCGGAACACCCGCTCACGACTCTTGGTGCCGTTGACCTCCACTCGTGCTCGGCGGTCGCGCAAAAGCTCCAGGTCCACCGGACCAGGCACAACGGGACTCCCTCCTCCAGCAGTCGGGTTCGTAGCAGGTGGTGGTCAACCGTGTCATAGGCACGGGCAAAATCGAAGGCCAGTAGGACGTACTTTTGGGCTGTAGTTGCGTCCTCAGTCCTCTTGGATCGCGCCTTAGGACGGTTCCAGCCGTCCTGTACCTGCTGGACGAGGCGTCCAAGGCTGTCCTCTACCGACCGTCCTCTCTAAAGCCGACTTGGATGAGGTCACGCTGGGCTGCGGCGAACAGAGACGGGAGAGGATGAGACGCTCCGTCAGCTTGGACAGGTGGCTATCGCGCTATCGGACGATAGCTACCGACGAGGCGCCTGTCCTTGCCGGACTTTGGGATAGGTACTATCGTGTTTGGCGCCACTCCCTTGGGACTGTGCCTTCCGCCACGAGCTGTTGATCAGGTCAGCGAGCCTCCCGGCCACGGGGCGGTACTTGAGCATCTCGTTGGTGATGAGGTCGGCCCGGGCCTTCCTCACTTCAGGCTTTGGAGCTCTGCACCGTTCGTGCATGGTGAACTCGGCGCAGCGAGGGTACGGGCCCCATGCACTCCGGCAGTGAGCGGAGGCTGGGTCGCTGGACTTGGCCTTGGCTTCGCGGTCCGCTTCGGGCTCGACTTGGCGCTACCCTTGTATAGGTTTTGCAGAAGGCCTCGGCTTTGTCGGGTCCCTGATGAGCACGTGGCCGTCCTCCTCCATCGCCGTCCATCACGATGTTCATCATCCGTCGCCTCTCCCATTTTTCGGGCACCTCGCCCGTGCGTCTGGCCGGGCGTCACTGGGCGAGGCGCGCCCAGCGACCAACACTCACATCACACTATCCCCTCCCTCACTCGCACCTTGATAAGCACCCCACCCCTCCCCACCGTCCTTACGCGCTAAACTGTCCACTCACCCCATCGGTCGGGCGGCTTGCGCTCACGCGCACCTTGCCTCAGCTCTGTCGTTGCGGGCGTGGCTGGTGTTACTGCATGTGTAATCTCATCAACTTCCGCTTCATTCTCCTCTTCCTCCACTCTTTCCGCGTCATCAGAATCTCACTCTTCCAAAACAGCCTTTGGGTCAAGCGGGTCAACGGCTAGTTGGGATTTGATGCTCGCCCTACAGCTCCCTCTGGTTGTGACTGAGTTCTAGTTACCTTCGGGACTCTTGATATCAGTTGATCCTCACGTCTCTCCAGTGGCTTCGCTGATCATGGTGTCTGATGAAACGTTGCCTAAAATTTTCTCCCTTTGATCCTCTTGTGTCTCCCTGTCTCGCTAACGATAATAAACGGACCACTCCAACGTTCCTGCAATTTTCCCGGCATTCCCGGCTTCATTGGAACTTTCATAAAAGCTTTGTCCCCCTCTTGAAAGTGTACCACACGTTTCTCTTGCTGGCTCCGAGCAACACTCCCAAAGCACACGAGCAACACTCGCCATTTTCACCCTCTCTTTCCTCGTAATCACATCCTCGTGTGCTCGTAACAAGTTCCTAGTCAACTGCCGAGCCCATGTTCTCTCGGTAGCTGGTTTGGAAACCTCGTGACCAGGATAGACGATTTCTGGAGTGTGGGGGTGACGGCCTAATTGCAGGTAAAACGGCGATTTTTCTGTCGTTGCATATGGCGTGCTCATGTAATGAAAACGAAGCAGTGCTTAATAGGTGTCCCAGGCTCCGCCATGCTCTTGAACGTTGCGCCGAATTAATGAACCAACGGTCTGATTTGCTCTCTCGACAGCCCCATTGGACGCGGAGTGGAAACTTCTGATCCGTTTCTTATCACCACCCAGAGAAGTGAACACCGCCCGCAGATGCAGGTTCTCGAATTCAAGACCCTTATCTGTCAACAGAGATTCTGGAAGCCTATGTCTATACACTAGAATTTCTAAAAGTGTCCTACAAACCGTCTCACTCGATTTATCCGGAATAACTACCTGCTCGATTCCTTTGGCCAGCAGGTCCAGAGCCATCATCACATAGCGGTTACCTTGCTCAGTCGGCATGCGTCGAAAGGAACCCATCAGGTCAGCTGCTACATGCTGCCATGGAGCCGTGGCCTGGGTGCCAAATAGCTGCAGTGCAAATAGCTGCAAAGATGCCCTCAGCCCCAGGGACGGGTTGTTGGACCGAGCGCAAACCATACAGCTCCGGCAGTAATTGTGGACATCAGCTGGAAGCCCAAATCGCACATAACCAGCACCAGATATCAAATCTTGCGTTCTCCCCGCACTGAAGCGGCCGAACTTATCGTGTTTCAGACGTAGAATGTGAGGGATGAGGAACTGCGGAACTAACACTTATCGCTTCCCTGCCTTCCAACCTAGAATCAACCCCGTCCGGTGGTTGAATTCAGGCTCAAAACCCTTTTGCCGCCAGCGACGGATAGCATTTCCCCCGTCCCTTCAGAGACGCAATTCCTCACACAATTTCTTCAGACCGGGACCACTCTGCTGAGAACCCCGAAATTCCTCTTCCGTGGGGTGTGCCAAATCATCTTGGGCATTTTCTGGCGTGGGTTGAGTCAGATACACGTGGGTCCTGGACAGAGCGGCAGCAGCGACGGTTTCTTGGGCGCACCTGAAATGGATGTCGAACTGAAACTCTACAATTTCCTCCATCCACCGAGCGTGCGACCCCTGGGGTCCTAAGTGATTTTCAACCACTGTAGTAGATAAGGTCGAAATCTGCACGAAATTTTAGGTCTGCATTTACAATGACTCCAATGTCCCTTTCCTGGTCCGACGAGCAAGCTTGCTATCCCTCATTGTGTAAGTATGCTGCTCGTTGTGGGTTCAACATGAAGTACAGTGATACAGTAGTCCTGTGCATGACTACTGCCAGATATCATCCCATTGGTTTTCACGGTTCAAGTCTGCCTGAAGTATCTGCGAAGAGGTGATAGAGCTTAGTGGTGCGTATACCTTAGTGTCATCCGCAAACACTTTGGGAGCGGAGAGGAAGACATCTGGTAGATCAAAACAACAAATGGCCAAGCACGGAGCCCTGTGGCACCCGCTTACCACAGGTACTCAATCAGATTCACAACCATTAACCACAACTCGTTGATCTGTACCGCGCAAGGAGTTCCTTATCCAAGCAAGTAATTTACCAGCAATAGCATACCCTTGGAGTTTACAGAGGAGTCTTTCATGTGACACAGAATCAAAAGCTTTCTGAAAATCTAGGTAGACAAGTGTTCTCCGAAACAGTTATCAGTGGAGCTGCTAGCACATCTGCTGCCTCGCACAAAACTCTGGCATGTAGGTTGTCAGGGCCAGGAGAGCTGGCTGTTTTGAGCCCATTTTTGGTGGATACTTTCAGGTGTGATGTTAATGTCCTCAATATACTCACCCACATATCGATTTGTGAAGGTTGGAACAGTGGCAGATTGAACAATCTTCAATCTGAGTTTGTCAAGAGCCCTGTTCAGTCTCTTAGCACAGTTTTGTCAGCAGGCCTGCTAACCTCCCCTCCAGAAAAGACACATTAGCGCCACAACTCTTAGAAGTCTGCCTCTGTCCTGTTTCTGCAGTGTAATGATTGTCATTGCCAATGTCCACGTATTTTTGAGATATGACAACACTCAGTTCTTGGCTGCCGCTTGCTCGCCGGGGTCACTAGACGACCCCCTTTTTAAGTCGTTTTTATTTTTAACCTGATTGTGGTGGGTGCTCACTAAAATGTGTGATGGTTTTAATTTTAGGGCCTCCCCACACAAGGGTACTTAAGAATATGTTGTCAGCGGATTATATTTACTATGGATGAACGAGCACATACCTTTGCCGTCTGGGCGTGTTTGCTTTATGTATGATGTTCTGTGAATATATGTGTATGTTTGTAAATTGTGCATGGGACCTAGGTCAATGACGCTAGCGGGGGCCTGCTGCGAGGGAGGCAGTGTTAAACAGACTTAAACAG
This sequence comes from Lepas anatifera, assembly GCA_034440635.1. Taxonomy (NCBI): domain Eukaryota; kingdom Metazoa; phylum Arthropoda; class Thecostraca; family Lepadidae; genus Lepas; species Lepas anatifera. Next base: position 1,787,943 of record JAOTON010000386.1, read on the forward strand.
ATCCCATGCACAATTTCAATCGTGATCGGACGGTGTATCGGGATACAATTACGATCCTGATGGAGCTTTTTGGAATGTAAATCGGACTCAATCCGATTCTCGTCGGTCCGAAGTCAACAAGGTTTGGTAGTATCTGGTTACGTGATCGTAAATATTTTCATTATAGTGCAGATTGTAAAGGAGAGATGCGTACAAGTGTTTTCTGGAGGACCAGAACTATGTTCACGGAGTCAAACGAACGAACGGACATTGCGACGAATCGAACATAACTGGCCTTCGATGCGGCAGACCGGGCCGCGGTCGACCCCGGTGTCTCTGGCCAATGGCAAACAATGCGGCGAATACCTGACCAGAGGGTCGGCCCCCTGCCGCGCCGTTCACAGGCAGACCAAGGGACGCTGCCTCACTGCGAGACGGCCACACGGGCGGAGGGGGAGGCTGGGTCAAAACCTGTCTGTGGACGCTGCAGAGATTAAATGCAGATGGTAAAACTTTGTTTGCAAATTTTTGGGATTATTATCTAGTTTATAATAATCTTGTTTCCATCTCAAGCTAAACTGGAAAAAAGTTCATCGATTGCTTGAAGTCAGTTTTTTCAAGACAAATGCACTCATTACCAATAGTCAACGCTTGATACCTGAAAGATTGAAGGTCTGTATTGATCATTTAAAATGCATTATATTTGATTTTTTCTGCCATAAGCGGCCATTTCCAGTTACTCTTGTGTATTTCTACCTCCAATGAAGCAATGTGCTTCCTCGTATTGTGGTAGCGATCTCCCAGGCAGTCGCCTTGTCACGTCCTCTCTACACCGGGTATGGCCCTCTCACATTCATGTATTTTTTTCAGATACCACTGATACCAGGACTTAATATGGATTCATCAGAAAAGTTTAAGACGCCTGCAAAGCCGAGGGAAGCAAGAAGAGAATCCAAGTCATGGGAAGAAGTTGTCATCCCCCAGTCACCTGCGCTCAAAGTGCTGGGGTATGGCACTGGTATGTGTTACCGATCGTGCAGTGGATATCAGTGCTGCTTCATTCGGCATTTCATTTTAATCCTCTGCACATTCATGCCAGAGAGCAAAACCTTAGGGGTGGATCTCTAAGCTCTAGGGTGTCAGGCAACATACACATAAGGATATGTCTGTTGCTTGTTGCATTGCTTTACTTGTTTTATTGTTCGCTCACACATTTATTGCCATGTCCGCCGTGGCTAAGTAAGTGTGAATCACCTTTTTGATGGGGGCTGATTCCATTCTCAAAGTCTTTCATCAGCTATCATCAGCAGACTGACTTGCATGACCAGGCCAAAACTGAATCCTTTTATTCCAGGGCCAGTGTTCCGGTCATACCTTAAGATCGTAAAATTAGCATAAAGGCGGTAACCTAAGATCGTAGCATTGTAAATTGAGATGTTAAGCTTCGCGGGTGATGTACGTATAGTGGGTGTAGAGTTCGGCTTCGTGAACTATTGTTTTGCGTGCGATCGATCGTAAGATATTCGTGACACATTCGCGGGCCGATAATCTTAAAATTACGATGCATCGAGCGAAGATTGTCTTAAGGTCATATTCAGGTCGACCCTGCGTACGATCATGGTAAACAAACCCATTTGCTCGGGATGGAAAGCCTGCGAGTGGAATGGGGACAACCGTGAGGACAATGAAAGTGGGGCTGAAGAGTCACAGCGCATAGATAATTGTTTACTTGTGCATAAACATGGTGTTATGGACATTACCATCGGAGTGTGCAGGGGGGGGATGTGGATGTGCAAGGGTCCCTTTCTTTTCCTTCCGAAAAATCTGTTTTATAAACTTGCTTTAATGCTACGGAAATGCCTTATTAATCTCAGTGGGAATTCAAAGCTCCAATGATTACCCCTTTTTATTGGTGGCGATAGTTTTGCATGTTGCCATGGTTGTTTGAACCCTCGCCATACCGCGGTGTCAATGCCACCCCGATACCTATTTTTCAGAATCGTGGGAAAACGTTTGGGTTTGGCGTGGTCAGGTAACGGAGAATATGATGATTACCAAAGCCTTGCGGGAAGCGTTAGTCGTCTTTCCTGCAGCGCTTGTTATAGAAATTGCAGTTCGGCATAGATGGGGCCCTAAATTAGATTCCAGCTCTCAATGCACTTGGCTTGATGGCATGTGGCGACCTCCTGGCCAGGTTACATGTGCCAGTGTCCTCCGGTACTCTCGGGGACTCCAAGTCACCATGTCGATGTGCCGGGTCTTATAATGAGAAAATGAGGTACTTTTTGATCTGATCCTTTGAGCGAAACATCACGCCGCGCCGGCTCACTATCCGCCCCTCCCCTCCCCCGGACAGGTGTCTGAGTGTCGCTGATGGATTGTCTCACGGTCCGTTCCCCGCGACAGGTATCCGAGTCTCGCTGCGGGAGCGTGTCACGGTCCGTTCTGCCCGGACAGGTATCTGAGTGTCGCTGATGGATTGTCTCACGGTCTGTTCCGCGCGACAGGTATCCGAGTCTCGCTGCGGGAGCGTATCACGGTCCGTTCTGCCCGGGCAGGTATCTGAGTGTCGCTGCTGGAGCGTGTCACGGTCCGTTCCACCCGGCAGGTATCCGAGTGTTGCTGATGGAGCGTGTCACGGTTCGTTCCACCCGGCAGGTATCCGGGTGTCGCTGCTGGTGCGTGTCACGGTCCGTTCCGCCCGGAGGGTATCCGGGTGTCGCTGCTGGAGCGTGTCACGGCCCGTTCCGCCCGGCAGGTATCCGAGTGTCGCTGCTTGAGCGTGTCACGGTCCGTTCCGCCCGGCAGGTATCTGGATGTCGCTGCTGGTGCGTGTCACGGTCCGTTCCGCCCGGCAGGTATCCGGGTGTCGCTGCTGGAGCGTGTCACGGTCCGTTCCGCCCGGCAGGTATCCGGGTGTCGCTGCTGGAGCGTGTCACGCCACGCCGGCTCACGGTCCGCTCGCCGTGGGCTGTGAAGCGGCTCAGTCGCCGCTGCCCCATTCAGCCGTCGCACGCGGCCCGACTGAGGCGGGAGGCGGAGGTACTGCGCCGTCTGCGCCACCCGCACGTGGTGGGCTACCGCGGGGTGGCGCCGGGCCCAGTGGACGGCACCGTGTCGCTGCTGATGGAGGCGGCGCCTGCCTCCCTGCTGGACCTGATCGAGAGAAGGGCGGAGACAGCCGACCATCTGCTGCCTTTTCCACTGCATCAGATAGCTGTGGTGAGGTCTGGCACACGATTACAGGACATACGTCGTGTGTGATGCCCTGTATGAGGTCACAACCTTCTATGCTGTGGAAACATCAGTTGAGAAACAGTGGAATTCAGGGCTGATTTCTTGTTTTACTTTTCTTTTCTGTTCCGTTTTTAAATTTTGTTTTTTTTATGAACACCAGGATTCGGTAACATCAACGTTGTCGGAAGAGGAACTACAGCGGCATTGTTCGCTCATAAAATACCCGCCTACCCCTCCCCCGACCCCCACCAGGTCACTTTACCTCTGCCCTCCGTCTGAGCACAGGTGGGAGAAGATGTGGCTTCAGCTCTGCACTACCTCCACTCGGACCAGCACATCCTGCACGGAGATATGAAGTCAGCCAACGTGCTGGTCTTCGGCCAGTTCCGCACGGCCAAAGTGTGCGACTTCGGGGTGTGTCTGCCGCTGGACCCCCACCTGGTGGTATCGGAGCCGCGCCAGTTCTACGTTGGCACAGAAGTCTGGTCTGCCCCCGAGGCCATCCACGATGACACCATCTCGCACAAGACCGACATCTACTCCTACGCCTTAACGCTCTGGTGAGTACCGTAATAAGCTATGTTTTGTTTGTTTGACACTAGATGTCCTTACGGGCACTACGTAACTTTGGGGCTTAACGACACACGGACTGCTGAGTTCATTAGCGTCGCCAACTCTCACACTGTTGGGAGGGTATTGTGGGGATTGGATAGACTTACGCAGCATACCCGCCCGGGGATTTGAACCCGGATCAGCAGCGTAGAAGTCGAGGCTCTTCCCCCGCGACACCATATTCGCCGCTGGGCTAGACTACTTCGCGGGAATGACTGCTTGCCTCAGGTTAATTGTTTGGTCTTAACGACGCTCCAACGTACAAAGCTACATGGCGTTGCTGACGCTCACCTTGTGAGGGATTTAGGGATCAGACCGACTTTGCAGAATCTCCTCCGGGACTTGAACACAGGACCGGGTTCGGGGACAGGAACGCTTTCAACCGAGCCACCCATTGCCTTGCTCGAGGTTGAAGACATTTTTAGCCAAATGTCAGGTGGAGGTTTTCGTAGGAACTGCAGTTACAATCACAACCGCCTTTACAATATTCATCGGTCAGGTAGCAATCGCGGTGGAAGTTTCGCTTGTGGTACCGCGTTGGTTGCCAGTCTTATCACACGTTTTATTTATTTATATTGTATTCGGGCCACTCCCAACAGGCACATTGGCCCAGTCACAGGAAATGTTGAAGCATTGGACCCTCTACCGGGCCAGATGGGCCACAGAAGGCGGTTTCCTGTCGTGGGATTGAAGCCACGTTAGTCCACACCATCCTGATCTGGAGATTGACAATGAAGCCACCAGGCCAACCGGCCCCCAAACATTTTCCCAGGCCTGGAAATTCCTGTGCCACAGTATTGTATGAAGAAGTGAGCAATGGAATCAATAAATCAAACATCGCTACTGTTCATAGGAACTCAAGCTTGGTTTGTGCTTAAAGTGGCCATTGAGTTGGGTTGGGAAGACGTAGGTTCTTCTATACTGTGGAAACCGGATTTTTATATTGATGTACGGCTTCTTTAATGCAAGTGTAGAGTAACGAAAATACCATGCCTCCTGAAAAATATCGCAGCACTAGAATTTTTTCCAGTTAGGTTAAACACGAATCGAACTGACTTAGGGGAAACAGTAGCCTAACTACCGTGTTGCTATTATCACGTCGGCAAGGTTGGCCAGGTCACAAACACCAGTCGGATTTGGCCGCCTGGACATTTGGTTCCTCAAAATTTTGATTCGGGATAAAATTACTGTTTGTGCGTTCAAAAACGTTATTTTGGCTGAGCATCAGAGCAATTCACACACACATATATTTTGTAATGGGCAGGTTAAAAAGCGCAACCACAGTTGTAGAGATTGCATTTCTCGCAGCAAAAGATCGGGTGACAGGAGACGGGAGATACTAAGCCCACCCACAGAGAACCGGCCATACCACAACCACCATTTCTTTCAAACACGCGACCTATCTGTAGTGCGGGACGTTGTCTCGGACAAATTCACAGATATCTTATCCCTACTTCGAAGAAACAATAAACGGCACACTTAGCTCCACAGTGGATGAAATCTCTAGGCCATACAATTATCCTCCCACAACGAAACCGCGCACGCCACGGACATTGCCGCCATAGCAACATCTCAAAGTCTGTTTAGACCTAGATGGCCCAAATAAAATGTTCGTAACAGAGGAAGTTCGTACCTATTACCTTGCTAAATTCCACTAGGGCTGGACCCACAGGCAAATATGTTGGGGTCGAATAAGGGAGCTTTTATGCTGTTACGGTGCCTACTTTTTGCAGCCTGGGCTGCTAAGTTTTTACAGCTTACGCTGCCGTCCAGAAAGCACACTGCTTCATCTAAGTACGGGGGGGGGTTTGCACACTCGTGATTTGATTTTTACTTCTACGATTTTCTCATTTTACTTCATGTTTTCGAGCAACACACCAACTACTAAAATGCAAATATACTGACTCAACGAGTCCCTCTATCTCCAGGAGCTTTGGGGTTCTATTCGTCGATAGGTATGACCTGTTAGTTATCCTGAAGGATGTTCCAACATAAAGTGTATTAAACCAATTAATAATATGTTTTAGTAAGTTTGTATATTGGAGAACAAGTGTTACGAAATTCTAGTTAATCTAATGGAAAGCGTCTTTAATGTTCAAACGAAGAAGAAGGGACGTTTTCTTCTTTGCTTTTAGTTGTTGAATGGGATTATATGTAAGCCGGGTATTGTCTGCTCTAAATTCGCTTTGTTCTTTTCTGATGATTTCAGGCAAAAACTGCTTAGGCCTATTCGGTATGGTTGAAGCTATAATTTAGTACATTGAATTCAGCAATGTTATTGGTCTCTACGTATCCATCTCATTTCTCAGTTTATGGCTCTAGAATCAGAATCAGAATGCCCTCTTAAAAGGCCATTGGCAAAGTCCTTATTTTGTGAGTTTCAATGGTCATGCGGAAGAAAAAATCCACCACCAAAACTTTTCATAAGATTTGCTAGGAATTTGCCCGGCGCTCTGTGACGTGATAAACTGCGTCACAGTTTCAGTCATCTCGTCTGATGAGATCGAGGCGTCTAACTCATAGTATCCCGATATATCATCATAAGCACAGCATTACCAATAAAATGATCTGCATCTTCTTGATTAGCAGGTTTCTCCGCGAAAATATATTTTATTTGAAATTTTGAACACAAAATTATTGGATTTCCTGCTGGGTGGAAGTGAACTAAGTATCATTTCTTCGCAGCGATAAGATTAACATATACATGTAATTGCCTATTTCTGGACGTAAAACACATTTACAATATTTTGTCTCCCTTTTCCTACCCTTTAATGCGGGCCCTTGTAATAATTCCTTCGAACTTGACTGCACGTATTTTTCTCACTTTTCTCTGCATACTACCGACTGGTATTGCTGATATTTCGTCGTGAAATTGTGGTCAATACTCTCCAGTTTGTGTAAGTCTTTAATCAGTTTAATCATGTCTTTCTTTTCCTTCTTGTATCATCTTTGGTAAATAGAGTAAGATTTGGACACATACTCGATTTTGATGACCGTGAGCTCTCCGGGTGACATCTGGTGGAATAAGATTGCTTTTTAAAACCATATTTTCGAAGGAACAATGCGAATACAAAAACTTCAAACTGACGGAGAAACAAACGCTGTGAGGTGACAATTTCTTTCCAATCTTTCTCCCTACGTTTTTAAAACTTCTCGGTTGTTGTCATTTAGTGTAAGTTAAAAAAGGTCCCAAACAGCAATGGTAATTCCACTGTTTTTGTTTCGTCTTATTATCGCTCGTCGTTTACGATTTATAGTCGAAACGGTGCAGAATCCTCAAATGCAGTGCCTTACTCGAACTGGCCTCAGGGCTGGCACGTGCCTCTCAGAACTTCGTCTTTATTTTAGCCATGCAGACGGTACATCTACATAGTCGGCGCAGCTGTCAATCCGGTCCGCTGAAACCTGCGATCGCACACCAGTAGTTTCGGAAATACACTGTCGGGTTTCACTGCAACCATTTTTAGCTAGGTTAAGTTCGGGAACGAGTGGGGCGGACCTCGTTGCTGTACCGCCGCTTCTGGCATCCTGGAGGGGGATCTCGTCGCATTTATACCGCCATTACTGGCACCCTTGGGAGGGGGGAGGGACGAGCGGGTAGATCCCATCGCTGTACCGCCATTACTGGTATCCTCGGGGAGGGGGAGTACGAGCGGGGCGAACCTCGTCGCTGTACCGCCGTTACTGCCATCTTGGGGGGACTACGAGCGGGGCGGACCTCGTCGTTGGACCGGACCGCCGTTACTACCATCCTGGGGGACTACGAGCGGGGTGGACCTCGTCGTTGGACCGGACCGCGGTCACTACCATCCTGGGGGACTACGAGCGGGGCGGACCTCGTCGCTGTACCACCGTTACTGCCATCCTGGCGAATCGATGTTTCAGTGGGTCACGCGTTCGGTTCACTGGTCCCATATAGATGGAGGGGGCGGGGGGGGCGGAGATGTCTAGGGGAAAGTGTGAAGACGCCGATGCCCGGTCGGAGGGATGTGTGCCCCTTTGTCCTCTTGGTCTGTCTGTTTTCGCAACGGTTCTTCGTCAGAAAGGCTTTTTTGTTCTCCGTGGTGCAGATTTTCTCGAGTGAAGAACGTTGTGGTGGCTTATATTGGTCCATCGCATTTCTTGATTGTTTTTGTTTTTGTTTTTGTTTTGAACCGCTGGTATACTCAGTTTCTCCATGGAAGTACTGGTGAGGCGTTTGATGCTCGTGAACGCCACACTAGCACCGCCAAGCAACACATTTATGGTGCTTTGTGGTTTCAGACGATCGCCGGAGATTCCGCGCCGCCGTGGGCGTAGACAATAATGAGCTGTCAGCGGTGTTGACTGGTCGCGTCCCAGGTGTCGTTGTCGGGAGGCAGCGTCCGAGCCGGACCTACCACGGCGTTGGCGGTTTGTTTTTCGCCACGGACGTCGGCCTCCATCCGTCAGCCTGATGTATGTTCTGGTGTTTTGCAAGCCCTAGTTGGCGGCTAATTTTCCCTGATAGCAACTTAGTGTTGGTGATAGATGAGGCGGTGCTGTATTTAGCGCCGCTTGAAAGGCACACCTGTATCATGTGTGGGATGCGCCGGGCGTGCTCTCCGCTCAAATACGGACTTTGAATGGGTATTTGGTGTCACTGCCGGCCATTTTTGGTCATCCGATCGGAAACAGGAAAGGCATGGCAAAAATCGGTTTATGTAAAATTTGTGTTTGCATTATCAGGTTTTTTCAGGCACTTCTTGTTGTCAGGCTTGTTCCCTAATGGAACAGTGTGGTTCCGCTAAGCTAGTTTGTGTGGCCCAATCACTCTCTGACAGAATAATCTGTAAATTCAGCAGGGAATGCACATTCTACCACGTTTTTCGTGTGTTAAAATTAGTGGCAAAGAGTTCTGCTTCAAAAGCAGAAAGCTTATTTGCTGGTGATTGACTACAAGTTTGATCGGTTCCAGTTTCAGTTGATTCCAGATATCACCAATACCCACTGACAGGTGAAAAGCGAGCTCAGAAAGTTAGCAATTAAAATTTGAAACAATAAATACGCATAACACGATACATTTGCCGCCGCGGTAGCTCAGTTGGTAGAGCGTTGGGCTCCAGGCCCGCTGCTCAGAAGCATGCAGTGGCAGTGCATGTCCAGGCTTGGGATCGGTTCCCCTGAGACGCTCCGGTGTCACCCACATATATAGCTACGGGTTTTTTTAATTTCAAAGACACTTTGATGCCACACATCAATGTGACGATTAGTATCTAAAAAGACCTTTGGTATGCAGCAGAATAAGCCATTCCTGACGGTGTTCACTCTTCCGTACTGAACGTAAGGCAACGCGCGTCCTGGTGCGGAGCTGTCTTGTAGATACAGCCAATGGGAGCTGAGAGAGCAGAAATGGCGAGTCTGCTGCGTGACTTTGGACATCTCGGATGAACATTATGTCCGCCTACTCTCGTCGGGCCGCTGAGGATCTGGTTCCACAAATTCTGCATCGACTTCTCGTGCTGGAGTGAAGGCTACACTACTCGATACGGAACATACACCGCATCAGAAATTTGTGTTGCCTCCTTTCAATTCTCCTCATGTGTACATGCGCCGCTCCACCCCTGCTTTACACTATACAACTGTAAGACAGATTTCACATTGGTGCAATAGGTACTTATCACAGATTGTTTGCTTTGTTCTTTTAACCGCCGTCCATCCTTACCGATTTATATTGTTCTCATCAGGAGACCCAGAGCCCTATTTGCCTTCCGAACATTAGTGTCAACGTGGTCACTGAATGTGAGCGCTCGTCCAGAAGGATATCAAGATCTCGCATTGCGACTCTTCCTAGACCCACTCCCCCTATAATGTATTTGCCAGTGACAGGAACACGTCTCATTGTCGAAATCTTTAGCTCAAGGCACTCTGCTCATTTTGCGGGCTTCATTTTATCTTTTAAGGACGTTTTTCGTTTTTCAAGTACGTTTTTTAATGTTTTTCATTTTTTCTTTTGCGTCTTTTTTCGTTTTGTTGGTGATTTAGTACCTGTTTGGTAAATCACGTCGTTTGGCCTATTTGACAAACATCAATGCCAAATGAAGATTTGTATTGAGGAAATAGGCTATATGAATAGCAAAGGCAGCTTGGCAGTGGGATAAAGGATAAGGCTGTCCATTAGGGCTCAGTGAAAAAATTTAAGTTATTATTTTTGTCCAGGAAACATGTTTTCTGATGTAAAACTGAATTTTATTGTCGGTTTACCCTTTTGAATTTTCTGATCTGGACACTCCTTCCTTTGCAAAACTGAACTCGAAGAAAACAATTTTCTCGATTTCCGGGTCATTTTGGTGAGACATTTGAATTTTGTAGCTGTGGACCTAAAAAAATCTTACCAAAAACAGCCGCCTTGTTGGTTACCTTTCCCCTGATACGGTCTACCTGGCATGCGATCCCAGAAAGTTAGGGTGAGAAAGAGCGTCGTGACAAGGTCAAAGGAAAAGAACAGGGAGAAGAACTAAGATAGTTGGCATGGGATAATATTGCCGCCCTGGTAGCTCAGTTGGTAGAGCGTTGGGCTCCAGACCGCTGCTCAGGAACATGCAGCGGCAGTGCATGTGAAGGTTTCGGATCGGTTCCCCTGAGACGCTCCAGCGCTCAGTATTTGCCTGATGTAGGTTGGCTGGCATTTCACTGGCGATAGGGTGACCTGAGTGGGGCCGCCGTCCCTGTGTTCTGTGGGACGTTACACTTTTACATCTTAGTCAAGCCCTTCATTGTGGGAGTTGCTCGGGTGTTGGGATCGGGGTCTCCGTGACAAGTCCCTTGATGACGGGGGACGAGAGAAGCACACCAGAGCTATAAAACCGGATGTCTTTGGTAAGCTGGAGATGGGGATGATTACTGAGGAACACTGCATTGACAGATGAGCCAAGTGCTAGATATTTGACGCACTTTTTGTCTGAGACGTAAGTCCATCGTGAGAAGCTTGCTTTGAATGTTGCCCAGGCCCTGCACGACATCCTGGACCAACACGAGTCCACCGAGTTCCTTCAAATCTTTATTTTGGACTCCACCAACATGAACACTAGATGGAAGGGAGGCAGCCACGCTTTTCTGGAAAAACTTATTGGGAGGAGGCTCTTCTGGGCCTATATCCAAACGAATGAGCTGTCTCTAAGGCACTTAATTGCTGACATTGTTGGCCCTACTAGCTCAGCCATGGACTTTAGAGGCCCAGTGTCCTCCTTCCTCTCAGAGGTCAATGGCATGGCCTACAATCCCGGTTTTAGGGGGGTGTGTGGAGGTGAGGACCTCATCTGCATACCGGATAGTGTAGTGGATACCATGAGCACAGACATCAATACTTTTTATACGCTGGTCCAGGCAGTAAAGGATGGCGGGCTCTCCCTGCGCTGCAGGAGATGCACTGCGGCTCACTTTGCCCTGCCAGGTGGCTGACCACTGCGCAGAAACTGGTCTACATGTGGACTGAGCAGCACGGTCTAACTGGCCAGCTCCTCAGGATGCTAGAGATCCTCGTAAGGTTCTGCCTCCAGCACTACTTCAAGTTTTACTTCAAAATGAAGGTCCAGCACTACATTGCAGATGCACTCTATCATATCCTGACTATTTTCAGGCTTCTAAAAACTCAACCAATGAATGTGAAGGACACCAGCACCTTTTACGTGAAGATGGGGTCATGGTACTCGTACCCTGAGTGCCTCTTGGTCTCCCTGCCAGCCAGTTTCGGCTCTGAGGACAAGCAGTTTGCCATCAGCCAGCTTCTGGACGTGCAGGGAGGAGCTGAGTATGGGAATAACAGCCTGAGGCCAACGATTACTCCTAAGTTGAAGGTTTTGGCCAAATCATTGATCAAAGTGATCAGCTGGAAGCCTGGGGAGGTGCAGGAGCAGGACACCTGTTCCATCTCCACGACTAATAAGAGTTTCCTTGACGTGCCTTTGTTCCTCCAAAGTTTTCCTGCCCCACCCAATCGACAAAGAGGTTCGTGAATCTGGTGACAGAGGCGGTGACTGCCGTGTCTAGACACCAGGCCAGGGATGCCTACATCAGCACAAAACTGCACCACAGGGAGGAGATGCCAGAGCTCACCACCAAGAAGCACATCCTGGCATCATTCTATGTCTGAATGCTCCAGCAAGGCATTGATGGTGGCGCGCCGTGAGCGGGAGCGACGACGACTCCGGTGGTCTGGTCGGGGGTCGACTGCGGTGATCTAGATATTATATCCCGCCACTCCGCCTGCAACGAACCGGTGCCGCTCCAAAACCAGCATGGACGACGGGATCTTTACTGCGGGCTAGTACTGACAGGCTTGAACTGTATGTTCGGAGGCTGCCAGTTGTGGTGGAGGACTGTGGGGATCGTCCCTGTGGTGCATCGGGTCGGTGGCTCTGGCGTGGGGGGTTGTTTGCCCTTGCAGAGGCTGCTGCTAGCTCGGTGGGCTGGGTTCTGCGGCGTGAATCATGGGTAGTGACGGTGGCTCTGAGCGCCTAGTCTGGGCGGTGAGCGTGATGGTGTCGTCTCGCGCACCCCTAATCGTGAGTGCTCGATGGAGGCCTAGCTGAAGCAGACTATCAAGAACTTGGATGATGTGGACAACAATTGACTGACCATAACGTGCATCAATTTCTTCTGTTGGTATGGCTGTATTGATCTCGCTGTGGTGCACCCACAAATTAGTTTGTGACGTCACATGGTGCTGCACTATGTGGCAGGCCAGGCGGCCTAGGAGGCTTCAGGACACCTATTCAGCTCTGGTAGAGGACCCATGGGTCACCATAGCAAACAACCTTCAGAGTAACCTCACAAATATGTGCCCATGCGACGCCCGGCACGAGCCCTGGACGGAATTTGTGGTGGCATTGCTAAACTGGTATATGACTGTTCAGTGCTCAACTAGCCACCTACACCTACAGTGCATTGGCTTGCTCCTACCGGACGCATCTCTTGGGGCAGGGATATATCACTTGGACGTGAGCTGGGGCAGTGTGTCTCTTCTAAATTCATTGACAAAAATGTACTCCGGAATATATGTTGGTGGATTAACTGCATATGTCCCTGATGTTCTTCATAATTTGTAAACTGCGTTGGCATCGATGAAAATTGTTTAGACAGCCCGAATTTTGCAAAGGAAGGAGTGCTCAAAGACGAAAACGCACAAGAGTAAAACCGTCTTAAAATTTGATTTTACATAGGAAAATATGTGTCCTAAGACGAAAATATCAATTTTCGTATTTTCGCTAGGTTCTCACTGAGCCCTACTGTCCATGGACCATGGGTAGATTCAGGGGGAGTGCAGGAGGAGCAGGTGCCTCGCTCTCACTCCACCTTCTCCCGATCTAACCTGATGCCCCACCGAACCGCGCTCCCCCGAGCATGGGCGGATCCGGAATTTCCAATGGGAAGGGGGAGGGCACCCGGTGAAGGATCGCCATTCGGATCAGATTTGACGCTGTCATTGACTTGGACTGGTGCAGTGGACATTAAAACCTGCCTTTTGTGACTGAATATCCGTGGAACACGTGACCGTCCGTCGAATCTGGGGCCCACGAGACTAACTTTGCGGGGAGGGGGCTCTGAGAGCGACTCTGGGGCATCTGAAGCGTGTCTTTTAAATCCTGTGTCTACCCCCACAATGCACTGACATTGCAATATCAGTTAACGTGTCCCTAATGTACTATTTATGTCCCCAATAGGGTTTTGTATGTGTCCCACAATTTTCCCGTACATGCACGCTTGCCAAGTGTCCTATATCGGAAGTTGTGCCCCCCCTTTGTTGTAGCACTTGTTTTGCCTTTGATGCCTCAGAGAGAGAGAGAGAGAGAGAGAGAGAGAGAGAGAGAGAGAGAGAGAGAGAGAGAGAGAGAGAGAGAGAGAGAGAGAGAGAGAGAGAGAGAGAGAGAGAGAGAGAGAGAGAGAGAGAGAGAGAGAGAGAGAGAGAGAGAGAGAGAGAGAGAGAGAGAGAGAGAGAGAGAGAGAGAGAGAGAGAGAGAGAGAGAGAGAGAGAGAGAGAGAGAGAGAGAGAGAGAGAGAGAGAGAGAGAGAGAGAGAGAGAGAGAGAGAGAGAGAGAGAGAGAGAGAGAGAGTGAGAGAGTGAGTGAGTGAGTGAGTGAGTGAGTGAGTGAGTGAGTGAGTGAGTGGGTGATTGATTGATTGATTGATTGATTGATTGATTGATTGATTGATTGATTGATTGATTGATTGATTGATTGATTGATTGATTGATTGATTGATTGATTGATTGATTGGGTGAGTGAGTGATTGGGTGAGTGAGTGAGTGAGTGAGATGTATTTTTCCCCCAAAAATTCGGGAGCATGGACAGCTGCCCCCCTGGTTGCGCTATTGTATGTGCGTCAATAGAAGAAACATTAGTCAGATTTAGATGGCGTGGAGTGGCCGTAACCGTTCAATCTGCGCTGCTCGACTGGAATCCACTCAGTCAGAAAAATCCGGCAGGGTTGGGCCGGCGCTACTTGGATAAAGCCCTGGGATCATCAGTGAAAAATAGCCCGAGAAATGGCACATTCACATAATATTTGCTGGCTCCTATCTCAGAGCAATGTGAAAACCCCGGACTAAGCACACTTAAGCCGCGTGTATCCGGCGGAAAATCGCCGGAGAAATAGCACGGTAAACTGTATGTGGCAGCTGTTGTTCCTGAGCTAGGTGTTCTCTTTGAAACTGAGCTGTTCGTAGAAAGTGATCTGGCACCGCTTTTGCAGCACGATGCCGCTTTATTAAAGTGAACTTGGCTTCTGTATGGAATCCGAGCCAGATCTGATTAGGGCATAGCCCAGCGGAAACTCCTTGGTTTCGCTTTTATCTTGTCACAAAACTGGCCGTTATGCGGAGAAACAGGCGTTTGCTGAGCGAACTTTATCCCGTGTGCCCGCTGTGGCCGGGCACCACCAGCGCGGTGTCGCGCAGACGGAGTGGGTCTGGCTGGTGGCACACTGGGCACCACCAGTGCGGTGTCGCGCGCACGGAGGGGGTCCGGCTGGTGGCACACCGGGCACCACCAGCGCGGTGTCGCGCGCAGTCGGAGTGGGTCTGGCTGGTGGCACACTGGGCACCACCAGCGCGGCGTCACGCACACGGAGGGGGCCGGCTGGTGGCACACCGGGCACCACCAGCGCGGTGTCGCGCGCACGGAGGGGGTTCGGTTGGTGGCACACCGGGCACCAACAGCGCGCCGTCACGCGCACGGAGCGGGGCCGGCTGGTGGCACACTGGGCACCACCAGCGCGGTGTCGCGCTCACGGAGTGGGTCTGGCTGGTGGCACACCGGGCACCACCAGCGCGGTGTCACGCACACGGAGTGGCGCTGGCTGGTGGCACACCGGGCACCCACACAAACAGGCTTATTTATCCGCCAACGGTGGGCTTTTGGACAAACCATGGATGGAGCTAAACGATTTTTTTGCAGCAAGACTGCTAGACCAGTGTCCCAAAACAAGTTTTGGGCTAGGGTGTTGAGTGGAAAGTTCAGCTCGGAATGTGTGGTGAGTGAGTGGAAATTCGCCTCAGAATCTATGGTGGAGTGGAAATTTTCCAAGTTGGGTTCTCTGAGAGCAAAATCTCAGAGCCCTTGTTTCAACTAAAGGATAGATGTTTCATTTAATTTTGTGCTAAAAATAAACAAAAACTTCCGGAACCAGAATTGTTTGACCTATTACCATGTGAAAAGTTTGGGCTAACCCGCGCCCCGGTGGGCCTCCGAGCCACCTTCGCCTTGGTAAGTGGTGTTTCAACACCCCCACTCGAACTATGCTCCAATGCAGTATAGCGAAAAACGAGAGGGCTGCTGGATAGCTCATACGAATTCATGAGAAAACTACGTAGCTCACTTTTTGGCTCATGTCGATATTGAGGTCATGACAGGTCAAATAATTTAGGGTAGTGTTTTTAGACTCTAGCCTCTGACAGTTGAGTTGGAATCATTTTTAGGCACTATTTGCTTCCTTTTGTCACGGCGAATCGAATGATGTATAATATGATTATGCTTGGTCAAAATACAAAAATGACCTGACCTCAGGTCATGTCAAGGTCACTTTCCGACCTAGCATAGTCAATATGCAGATCAATCAGCTCGCAACAGCAATCCAAACGTAATAGTATCAAAATAAAATATGTATCATCATTTTCTGCAAAGTTATTGTCACAAGTCTAAAAACTGCTTAAGTAGCCCCAGATGACCTGTCAGAGGCCATAGGTAAAAAATTACATCATGAACCTGGAAAGAGGCCCAGGACACTGCCATTTTGAGAATACGAAGGTATTCTCAGCTGTATCTACACAAATGCAGCCCAATTCCTGTTTTCTCCATGTATTTCCAATGGAGAGGTCATGATCCATACCTGAGCCTAGGTCATCGATATGAAAAATCTCAGAATATATTTTGTGGCACTCGATGGGGCCAAGATGTGTCATAAGATTCAATCCGATAGATTTACCCATTCCTTACTTATGCCACCTTAAACATTTCTGGAGGTGAGGTCACTTGACCTGCGCTGGTGACCTGACCTGAGATGACCCAACCTTAAAATTGTGTGAAAAGTTGTGGAATCGATCAATGATAAGGTTTGTCAAGTACGTGCGGCGCTTTTTGCGCCGCTGTTTTTTCGTGCCACCGCAAAAACCCGAAGTGTATGTTCAAACACCCCCACCGGGAGCGAGGGTGAAGCAGGTAAATCTTTACCAACCAAAACCCCTGATGCAGTCTCAAATTTCTATATGAGGCATTGGTAAGTTGCCACCAAAGACAGCGTTTGGGAGCCTCTCTGAGATCAACTTTTGGGGAGAGAGAACTCTTAGAGCCCCCAAGACTAACATTTGTTGGCTGAAGACCAACTCTTACGGGCTTCTCTAGACCAACTCTTGTGCCCCTCCCCCTTCTCCCACACGACCAACTCTTAAAGGTGCCTGAGACGAAATATTGCAGCCCCTTAACCCCCCACCGGGGTCGGCGCCACCTTCCCCACCGGGCATCGATGCCCTCTAACTCCGAAATATGGGCGTTAGCAAATCTGAAAGTGCAATAGAAAGCTGCGGAATTCAGTAAAAATTACTTTGCATGTTTTAGTGCTCAGGTCAATGGTTTGACCTCCAGAGGTCAAATTAGGTCAAGATCGGCTATTTTCACTCAAATATGCAATGATTAAGCAAACTGGGCATAAGTCTTAGTCATTAGAGCTATTGAGGCCTGGTATACATTTGATAGCAAATTGCCAGTACTTTTTCCGCTATGTGGAACATAAAGACCTCCCGCCAGTGGTTTGACCTCAGAGGTCACCTCGTGACCTAATATGACCTGAGGTCACGAAAGGTCAAAAAGTGACCTTGCTATATATCAAATGAAAGCTAGTGACAAGACAAAACGATGGTGTTTGTTTCACCGCTCTAGTTAATTAGGTCAAAGTTATTGCCAAAATACTGTTTTTGACCTCTGGTGACCTTGATGACCTTGGAAAAGTCAAAGGCAAATATGACCCTGGGATCCGTGAAAGGGTGTCCAAAACGTTGTTCTGAGAGTCTGAGTATTTGCAATCATTTTTGTGGCTTTTATATCATGAAATAACTTTTCCTATGCTTTTCCAAGGGAGAGGTCGCCTCGTGACCTGACCTCAGGGCACGAAATAGAAAAATCCCGGATATACACCTTTAGACCCTGGAGGGGTTTTGAAGTGTAGGAAGTTTCAAATCGATCGACTTTGAAATGTAGCTCTTACAGAGCTCTAAATGTGAAGTAAGGTGACCTTGGTTGACCTCGTCTGGTGACCTGACCTTGGGTGACCCGGGGTAAAAATTTCAGGGATGATGGGAAAATATGCAGTGAGAGGTAGAGCCCTCAACCGCGGTGCTGCGCCTCGTCGTTTTCTGCTATCCCGGAAAAACCTTAGGGGCCATCGATGCCCCGGTGGCGGTTAAACCAACTCTATGCCCCCGTCCCAGATCAGCAGGTGGTGAAAAACAAAGGGATTTTTCATGCAATACCTTGTGCCTAAATTAGTTAACTAAACTTATAAGTTTTTCTGTCCGGGACAACGCCCCTCCTCACCTCATAATCACTACACAACGCGTACCTACACCTATTCTAGAGCCTAGGCTTACACTAAACTAACCCAGGCGATATTACAAACTTTCTAGGTATCATGGCACTAGACTATTCCAGACTCTTGCTACATTTTTTCTTCTCTTTACCTTTCAAATCCCTTGCTCCTCTTCACATATATACTCACCTTCACATGAATATGTTTTCTATCTATCTCTCCAATCAAGGGCATAGAGAAATTGTGTCCAATTGTGAGTTTTTTTACAATGAGCTAGGCGACAGGCTGCAGCAGCGTCACGGGGCTATTATTTTAAATTTTGAAGTATTTCTTCTTACCGGGCGCATTGGCTAGAACATTTTCATTTCAGAAATTCTCTAAATTGATTAGTTTGATTATAAAATTAGTAAATCCCACAAATAAAAACACACAAACAAGAAGACTGACAAATGCTTTATCAAAAAAGAATCTGCAGCCTGGTTTAAAAAAGTTTAAAGATGCCGCTTTTATATACTACATGTAAGACGGTGCTTCGGTATATACACCGTAGATAAAACATACAAAAAATTTACGATATTTGAGGAGTGACTGAATGCATTTTTGTTGCCAAAAAAATCATTTTGTGAAAATATAAACCTTTCAGTTATTTAAATACCGGATCCTTTCAGTTCAAGTCATGTATCAGCGCAATTATCCCTAGGGTGTCGTTGGGTGTTGTGAGTGGATTTGGGTGTCACACGGCGTGGACGCAGCAATGAAGGGTTGATATAGGGAAGAATAATTTTTATTGCAATAAATTGTCAATTTTCAATGGTAAAAATAAAAACATGGGACTTAGCCTCAAAGTTTCAAAATGATTGCTTTTAACGTCAAGAGGACAAAAAATGGTTTTTCACTATTCTCGGTACTAGAAATACAAAATAATGTTTCAAACGAGTCTTTCAACGTGTGCAGCTCTTTTTTGGCAGTATGAAGCTAGTGTCTAATTTGCCACTCGCCGATTTTGTGAGTGTTGCAATTTAGTGTCGGTGTTCACCAATTGAAACTTTCTCCGGGGGCCACTGAGCGTCTTGTCCGTGCCAGAATTTCGATTCTGCGGTTCCATTAGAATCGGTGGAGAGAAGGATTCCAGGTATAATTTGGCAGAAAGACAGAAGTCGCCAAATGTCTGTTAAACAGCCAAAGAAGCTCATAAGAGCCGAGCTAATTTTGCAATTGTTCGGTTCGATTCCTCTCACTTTGGCTGAAAATGCTGGCTGCCACTTTCCAGTGGGCAATGGAACCGGCCCTAGATCAAGTTACCCCATGATTAAGCAAGATAAATCATTGCATGGCTGACATTGATTGTTACTTATTATTATTAACATGTCCGTGAAGTACATGGAATACAGTGCCTGCGGTCTGGGTTTTCCTTTGCTACTGTAGTCTCTCTATCTCTTATCCCTGCCGTTGGTATCTGTATTCTCTGGTGTTCGCGTCGGAGGCAATTTTGAATGAGCTGATAGAGGAAATGGTGTTCCGGGGCGCGGCGACGGCAGGGGGAAATATAGGGAGAAAGGGCAGCACAACATGATTTGCTAGTGATTAGATGAGGTAGCTGGGGAAGGCAAGGGAAATGGTACATTTTCACTGAAATCAAATAGAGGGTGCATCTTTTTCTGTACAGATGCCATCCATCCCTTGGGGCAGCCAGGGGACAGGTTGTTGGAAATATCTTGAATCATTGTATGTGAATAATATGACTTGCCCTTATGAATATTCTGATATTATTTATCTGTGCTATCAACAGGTTGGTTCACTTCTCGGAATCCTTCAGTCTATGTTCAGTATCCATATTTATATATTTCCAATGAGGTTCATATGCAAAATCACCGTAAATGACTGGGATCTGAGCACGTAGTGAGGAAAACAGCTGGTTTCATCAGCCAAGAAACAACTTTATACATTTGGTAACTGGCACCACGATTGAGAAATGAGTGGAAAATTATGCTTGACTGGGTGTCGCTTCGCACCGTGTGTTTCTCATGAAATGACGTGATGAGCTAGTCTCGAAATTGAATTTTGCGGACCATGTAGGCTTTACTGGCAGCAAAGCTAACCAAATGTTGGGTCTCCTTATGCGCTCTCTTTAGACCGGCCAGGTGGCGGGCAGGTTCAAAGTGGGACCTATTTTGACAGCATACTTTGGAAATATTCGTTCAACTCTGGAATATGGGTGTGTCCTCTGGGGCGGAGCTGTGAAATGTCATTTGGATAGATTAGAAAGGGTTCAGAGTAAGTTTCTCATTTGGCTTGCGTTTCAAAATCATACATCTCAGCCCTCTCAATCACTGACATATCATAATTTCCTACAGCTTTTCAAAATTAGCAGCTTGTCCCAGAGGAAACTACAGGACGACATTTGCTTTGTTCATAAAATTGTGTCCGGTAGAGTGGACTCCGCTCTCCTGCTGGGGAGTTTCCCTCTGCATGTGCCCCAGCGGAGAACCAGGGAGGCACCTTACCATTTCTTGTACGTGCCGGTGCCTCGAGTTTAGACGGTAAAAAGAGGCTCGTTTTGCCTGGCGGTACTTGCTTTTAAGGCACACGTCGGTCGCTGCCCCGAGGCGGGTCCTTTTAATTTGTCACATGCTAGTTTTAAGTCTAGTGTAATTAGATACGTTAAAGATCATCCTTTTTCAAATCATCCGTGTGCTTTATAATTTTATTCGTCGAATGAACTGTTTAAGTTGTTTTAAGTCATACTTTTACCGTTTTGAATGTGTTTTACCATATATTTTTAGTCATTGGGTACCTTTACCACCAATAGGAAAGAGCCCATGGTAAATACTCGTCTAGTGTTTTCTTTTATGTCCATTACTTCAGCTGTAATTGGGCCAGATACCTGCTGCTGATCTAAGTGAATAAATGCAAATACAAATGAATAACTTAATGACCAAGAGAGGACGGTAATATTTGCGTCCCACATTTACGAACAAACATGGGTCAGCGCAGATTCTCCTCACGAGGCGCCTCTCTTCACAATGAGCTGCCTGTGGAGATGAGGTGTCGAGCTGTCAAAAGTTACCTAGTTACAGCCCGGGATTGCGGCATGCGCTGAGTGAGCCGTGGTGTGCGGTATGTTTGTTCACGGGAAGGGCGCCGTGATCATTTTAGGGGGCGCCGAGGGTCGATCGGGGGCGGGGCAAGTGCTCCTTCCCCCTGAATCCGCCTATGAACGCATATGATATGAAGAATATAAATATGTACATAACTCACCGACCACCGCCTTGGGAAGAAAATGGAGGCCTAATACGTCCCGCCACTGGAATTTGCGGTGCGAGTGACAGCCATATGGTTGGCAGTGGTATTGAAGAGCGGTTTAATATTGGCTGACCAATACATATGTTGATGCTGGGCTGGAAAAGCGGAAATAGGAGTCTTCTGGGCGGAAATCGATTGCAGGCCGCCGGGTGAGTTGTGAATGTTCCACTAGGATGCGCTCGGAGCATTCTGCATATACATAGAATATACAGCAAACACCGCCTTGTCGAATCCTTGTTGGTTTCGCCAATGTGTTTCTTCAGCATTATATATTCACCGTCCTTTTTCAGTGAGTTATTTCCTTTGAATTCAAATTATGTTTAAATGTTTTGATCGCAATGGGTGTTGCTGGACTGTGAGGGTAAGCACTCTGCCACTCAAAAATCATAATGCGCCGCTGTTTTCAAAAGGTTGATTTGTGAGTCCAAATTTCCCAGGAGCCGCATAGGTAGCCGCCTGCTCCAAAAAGGACAGGGGAGGGAGAGGGTATGAACGGTGAGAATCATCAGTACAGGTCGGGAGGGAAGGGGCTATGAACCGTGGGAGTCATCAGTACAGGTCGGGAGGGAAGGGGCTATGAACCGTGGGAGTCATCAGTTCAGGTCGGGAGGGAAGGGGCTATGAACCGTGGGAGTCATCAGTTCAGGTCGGGAGGGAAGGGGCTATGAACCGTGGGAGTCATCAGTTCAGGCCGGGAGGGAAGGGGCTATGAACCGTGGGAGTCATCAGTTCAGGTCGGGAGGGAAGGGGCTATGAACCGTGGGAGTCATCAGTACAGGTCGGGAGGGAAGGGGCTATGAACCGTGGGAGTCATCAGTACAGGTCGGGAGGGAAGGGGCTATGAACCGTGGGAGTCATCAGTACAGGTCGGGATGGAAGGGGCTATGAACCGTGGGAGTCATCAGTTCAGGTCGGGAGGGAAGGGGCTATGAACCGTGGGAGTCATCAGTACAGGTCGGGATGGAAGGGGCTATGAACCGTGGGAGTCATCAGTTCAGGTCGGGAGGGAAGGGGCTATGAACCGTGGGAGTCATCAGTACAGGTCGGGAGGGAAGGGGCTATGAACCGTGATATTCGTATGTACGGGGCAGGGGAGGGAGGGATATGAAGGGGGGGAGTCACCTGCACGGGGCAGGGGAGGGAGGGATGGGGGTATGAACTGAGAGAATCTTGTCAGACTTGTTGATAACTCAAAACTGTTGGATTCGAATCAACTCTGACTCACAACTAAGTGATTTTTTCCCGAAGAATTGCATTACAAAAGGGTACAACCTTAACCCGCGCCTCGGTGGGTCTCCGAGCCACCTTCGCCCTGGTGGGGGGTGTTTGAACACCTCTCTCGAACTCGGCCCCTATGCGGGATAGCAAAAAAACGGAACGCTGA
This sequence comes from Lepas anatifera, assembly GCA_034440635.1. Taxonomy (NCBI): domain Eukaryota; kingdom Metazoa; phylum Arthropoda; class Thecostraca; family Lepadidae; genus Lepas; species Lepas anatifera. The sequence continues at coordinate 1,810,492 of JAOTON010000386.1, forward strand.
TGGATAGCTCATACAGATTCATGAACAAACTATATCAGTCACTTTTTGGCTCAGGTCAGTATTGAGGTCATGACAGGTCAAAGAATGTGGTATTTTGAGCAGTTTTTTGGGCACTAGCGTCTGGCAGAGTTGAGTTAGAACCATTTTTTAAGCACCATTAGCTTCCTCTCGTCACGGCGAATCGAATGATGTATAATATGACCATACTAGGTCAAAACAAATGACCTGACCTCAGAACATGTCATGGTCACTTTTTAATCTAGCATAGTCAACATGCATATCGATCGACTCGCAATAGCAATCCGAACACAATGATATCAAATTAAAAGCTGTATCATCATTTCCTGCAAAGTTATTGACCTAAGTCTGAAAACTGCTTAAGTAACCCCAGATGACCTCTCATAGATCACAGGTCAAAGATTGCAACACGATCCTGGAAAGAGGCCCAGGATACTACGATTTGCTGAATATGAAGGCATTGTCAGCTTTATCTACACAGATACAGCCCAATGTCTGTTTTTCCCATGTATTTCCAATGGAGAGGTCATGGTCCGTACTTGACCTTAGTTTATCGATATGAAAAATCCCGGAATATATGTTGTAGCACTCCGTGGGCCCATTATGTGGTGTAAGTTTCATTACGATAGATTCACCCATTTCTTACTTATGCCACCTTAAATATTATTGGAGTTGAGGTCATTTGACCTGCACTGGTGAGTTGACTTGAGATGACCCAACCTTAAAATTTTGGGGAAATTTGCCGAATTGATCAAAAATAAGGTGTGCCTAGTACGGCGGCCTTTCGCACCGCCGTCTTTTCGTGCCGCCGGAAAAACCCGAGGAGGGGGGTGTTCAAACGCCCCCACCAGGCGAGGGTTAAGTACCTATGCGCATTTGGTTACGAACCAGTAGGTCTTAATAGCGAAAATTGTAGTGCGTTATAGGAAGAGGGTTGGTACCCGATGAGGGTTGCAGATCTTTCCACCCCAATGTTCTTCAATTCAGCACATTTTTTCGGAGTTATAGCGATCTCGCGTTCCTGAGGTCTTTGAACTCTCATTATTGATGCTACAGTTTAAACCGAGTTTTCTTCACCTGGAGGCGATGACAGTGTTTTTCTTCCCTTCTCATGTAGGTAGGCATGGTTTGTCGTTCCTCACACACTGAGCCTAGTGTGGTGCGACCTCGCTCGCAGCTGGTGCGACCTGTCAGGGACACCAGCTGAGTGCTGATAGTTGAAGTCGGCCGGCCACACACGTAAATGCTTCAGTTCAGCCAAATACTCGATATCATTATGTAGCTTGCTAGTTTTGTTACAATAAACTGCCTGATGAGGGTGCTTGTGCACTGAAAGGCTTAGATCATACAAATTATCTCAGAACCTAGGCAAGCAGACTACAAAAAACAGTGTAAGGATGAAAACTATAAATTAGGACCTAAGTGAGGTGTCTACCATCACATGGTAGCAATATAAAATGCTCCACTATAATTATTAATTTCAAAACAATTACAAACAAATCAAGTCCAAACAACAACAAAAAAGAAGAAAAACTCAAATAGGAATTCCTCTAATTTTCTTCGAACATAGTTTTATTCCATTCTAGCGCAGGTATGTCAAAAATAAAGATGTGGAGTCGGTCTCACTCTTAACTCTTGACATGGAGACTTACTCTGATTCAAACTCGACTCATCTGTTCGAGCACTTGAGTCGACTGTAGCTCAACCCGAATCCAGAAGAATGAAAAACAGATTGATTCGGACAAGATCCACTTCAAAGGGCCTTTCACTTGTCCACGCCAAACTGTAAATAGAGAGTAAAAAGGATCAGAGACTAAAATACATACATGCTTGGAAACGCCTCTGTAACACAAACGGCGGCGACCGACTTCAAAGTGCATCGGTGGCAGAGTCCACATGTTGGCATTCCGTGTGTCGTGGCTGTGCACCTCACTCCCTCGCGGGCCAATCGTTTGTCGGATGTGTGCAGGCAGTCCTGTCGCCACAGCTCGGTTCACAGCGGTAACAGTGTGATACTGAATTATTTGCTCGGTAGTGAGCCAGCCAAGCTGTTTAACAGCGTCCGAAACATAATCATAGCGCCGGCGCCGGGTCACAACACGCGCTGCAATATTATATTTTTTGTACACGATGGATCTGAACTTTTCCGCACGAGCCGTATATAGATCAACAGAAGCGGACAATGGAGAAAACAAGAGCCTCGACGATAGTCTGTAGAGTAGCTCGCGGTATAACGTGTCTGGCGTGACTTGGGTTAACAAAACCCCGGTACACTTCCATGAAACATACACTACATAAAACATCGATGTGTGAATGGTAATTTAGATGTCGATCCATGCTTATTTCCAAGTTATGAACCGCTCTGGAGTCAGATATTGTAGTCCTGCAAGAATGTAAAGAAACTGGGAACATGTCACGCAGCATTGCTGGCGTACCAAGACTACCATCTTTTTTAGTGTTAAGTTTCATGCCGTGTTGACCAAACCACTGTTGCATGGAGCGCAGAGCAGCCTGGATGTGGCTAGCGACCTGCTGGATATTACCTTTCTTGCCGCTGACGAGAACCTGTGTATCGTCAGCGTACTGCACGACTGTGACATCGCTGCCGACACACAAACTCAGGTCATGGGCATACTGCATGTACATCAAATATGATAATGACCCCCTGGGAAACCTCAATGTTATTATCCCGTGCTTTTGATTTCATATCAAGCATCTGAACTTGCTGAGTGTGACCCTCAAGGTACCTGCAGAACCGGTTGGTCTCTATGCCGTAAAGGTTGAGCTTGAACAGATGAGCGAAATACGTAGACCGAGGTAATAGCCTTTTTTTCTTCAAATAATGGGTAGAAAATGCAAGGAGCAAATACATTTATTTCATTTATTGCGCATTGCTTTGTTCCTCGGCGACTGAAGTACTATTCATGAACCATTGTGATGCATGTGGGATTGTAGTCCCACTCAAGAAAACCGGGGCACGTACGCAAAATACAATCACGAACGGTATTTTTAGAACTTGAGAAGTTATCAATTTAACATTGTATATCGCAGGCTGATCAGAAATCTCCAATGCACGAGACCCGAAAAGCCATTAACCATGATTGTTTCTGGGTAGGGCAAGGAGAGAGACTTGACTGACGAGTTGCACGGATCAAGTTTTGATAGAAAAGTTCCTAGATTCAAGCACTCATTCAGTGGCGCCGCTTCCATAAGGCACTTCAGCCACTGCCTAACCTGTCTCCATAGGCTTCATCTTTGGAGAATGAACAGTGGATTCGGAGCCGGAAAGCGGCAGCATATGTGTCAGATTTCCATCACCATACCAAAAACATGAACTTGCACCACTTCGCTCTTTTCTCTCTCTCTCTCTCTCTCTCTCTCTCTCTCTCTCAATTTTTGGAGCTTATCGATGCACCAACTCCCAGGTTCATATGGCATCGCCAACTCCTTCCCTGTTGGGTTTCTCGGGAGTCAGCTTGCTCCTTGTTGAGGGATGCTGCCGGGCCTTATCCCGGGTAGGCTGCGTCGAAGCCAGCTGTGCTGACCTCTCCACTACCCCCCCTCTCTCTCAGTCAGTGGTGTAGTCAAGGTGATCCTTGGGGTCCCCGGACCCCCTTGGGCTAAACTTATATACTGCAAAGCACGAGCATTGGTCTCGGGGTTTCTGAACATTGGTATCGGGAACCCTCCAAACTTGGACTGGAGTCCCTCGAGTTTGGTCTCGGGTGCCCTGATCTTGTACTACGGGACAGTCATCCCCCAAGTTTGGCTCTGGTCTCCCTGGAGCTTTTTCTGGGGACCCTCTCGGTAAAAACGGTAAAGGCGTGTCTAAAACAGTTTTAATCACTTCACTCGATTATCAAATATTTTTTTAACATACATATGTCAAAACGGATGATCTTTCACTTACCTCATGCCACTGGACTTAAAACTAGCATGCGATGAATTAAAATGATCTGTGACGGGGCAGCGACCAACTTGGGCGTTTAAAGCTATGACTGTCCGGCAAAACTACCCGGTTTTAACAGTCTCGACACAAGGCGCTGGCCCATATTGTAAATGATCCAACCCTCCCCTGGTTCTCCCCTGGGACACGTGGAGGAGATAGTCCAGTCCTCCCCTGGTTCTCTACCGGGGCACGTGGAGGAGATAGTCCAGTCCTCCCCTGGTTCTCCACCGGACCACGTGGAGGAGATAGTCCAGCGCTCCCCTGGTTCTCCGCTGGGTCACGTGCAGTGGGGAAACCTCCAAGCTGGGAAGCCGAATCTATTCTGCTAGAAATAACTTGATATACAAAGCAATTGTCGCACTATAGTCTGGTTTGGTCTGCTATGCTTTGCCTATAGTCTGGGAGGTGCCGCTAATTTGGAGAAGCTTCAGGGGGCCATTTTATGACAGTGATTGAGAAGGCCGTATGTATGAGCTTGAAATGCAAGCCGGATAAGAAATGTATTCTGACATTTTTTAATCTATCCAAATGGCATGGAGCTCCGCCCTCGGTGATGCACCCGTTTTCCAGCATTGATCTAACATCTAAAAAAATGTGCAATTTAAATAGGTCCCACTTTAAACCTGCCCAGTACCTGGCCAGTCTGAGGAGAGCGCATAAGCAGACCCAACATTTTGTTTGCGTTCCTGAAGGTAAAGTGTCCATAGTCTGCGAAGTCTAATGTAGAGTTTAGCCAAACAGGAGATCGTGGACTTGCGATATAGCCTAGACGGTGAAGCGCCCTTAAACCACAAAACAAACACAAACAAGATCGTGGACTTGTTCCACGTGCTCCGGGGTGGTGCCCCGAATTTGGTATATGACAAGTGGTTCGAAACGAATGACATTTTGAAGGGTTTAAAATCAGTTTCCATGGCTCTGACCGGGAAGTTAGCCTATTGAGATCTTGTTAAAGCATTTTAAAATCTTCAGGTTAGCCAATGTTGTGATATATCTTTTCATCCTCAGCAAAAAGTTTTTTTAATTTCTTCCGGAGATCTTTGATGAAGATGGTGAAAAGCGAGGAAGACAGCTGACTACCTTGCGGCGTTCCGGGGCGCACTTCGGTCCAATGAGAACATGTTCCATTTAGAATGCCACGCTGCTTTCGGAACAAAGATGATGTAAGTCAAGTCAATGCCTTTCCAGATACGTTACATGACTGTGAACTTCATGAAACGGAGTTGATGGTTTACACTCTGTAGCTCCGCAGAGTAGTCAGTATGGGTCGGATTGCCACGTTTTTATTTTTTAGGTGGGATGATTTTTTTGTAAGGGAACCCAGACATCTATGTTTGGATTCTCTTATGGCTAGAGGAGTGACTTTGGAGTAGTACTTTTTACTTTCGAAAACAAGCGTATTTTATGTAGCCTGGTTACTTACAGGAGGTGGTTCAGACTCTCGTCAATGCTCGTATTTATCTGCAGTGCCGATTAAACATTTTTTTACATTGTCAGACTCTTTACTGAATAAAACTTGATTCGCCCAGCCAAACCTGATTTGATCCCCATTTTTGCATATCCACCCACTTACGTGCGTCGTGGCAGTTATGACATTCCTGAACGGTAATATCGCGTTCACAGGATTGACGATCTTCCATCGAGATTCAGCGTCGACCAGGCCTGAGCAATTGGAGGGAAGATGGGCGCTGGAAAAGGCGTAAATGTATCTGAGATGGTGCACGACCCAAGTTGCCATTTTCATCGGCAGACTTTCCAGATTGTGGGTGATTGGTGTGGGCGTTCGTCGCCGCCGCCCCGTGATCAAATTACGCTTCTTCCCCCAGGAATACCCCTGAAAATGAACCAAGCCCACGCTGTGGACTACTGAATAGCGAGTTATGTTCCCACTGTCATCACTTGGGAGAGATGTATGAAAACCGTTCCCGTTGACAGGGAAATGTTCGCGATGGAGTTGCCGCACGCCTCTGAACTGGCTGACTCGAGCAGCGAGTTTAGTGGCTCCGATGACTCCGACTGCTCCAGTTCCTATTTTGGCGACGTCTTGGGTGAGTAATGTTCGTGCGTGGGCTGATTGAAATGTGGGCGATGGCACCGTTGTACCATTTTGTCCTCGGATCTTACGCCAGATTGACTGACTGATGATTTTCTAGTGAAAATAAAGGCTCGTGCCACCATTGGACCGGTGACACAAGGTGAAGAAACGGGCGCTGCTGTCTCCAGCCGGGGGAGAAGGGGGGGGCGAGTCACTTCTTATTCGAAAGAATGTCCTTACTCCGCTCGGTTCCGACAGAACTTAATAATATGAAGGTAACTGAAGATTAACCTTCAGTTACGTAACTAAGGTTACGTAACTGAAGGTTACGAGGAGCCCAATTCCACACTTTTGGGATCTGGAGGGGATATTTTTGTGCAAGTATGAAGTTAAAGTTTAACTTACTGCGTTTGTGACGTTCCTAGTCACAGTGATCGCTAACCGTCGTTAAATCATAGGGCCGAAACTGCTGAAATCCAGTGGGAACCGACTGCAACCCTCTTCAGAACTTCAAAGCCTGCTGCACGTGTTCGTTGTGATCAGAGATAGTCTATTTTCAGTTATGAAGGGGATTCTCCGCAGCCGTAGCTCTGTATGTCTGACGTTATGCGGCTGACCGCTCTGGATAACGCAGTGCGCCATTCTTGCATACCGTAACATACTCAGCACAAACTTGGCTACGAAGCCTGGATTGCAGTGCGAAATCCTAGGGAGGGAGGGAGGGAGGGAGGGAGGGAGGGAGGGAGGGAGGGAGGGAGGGAGAGAGTGAGTGAGTGAGTGAGTGAGTGAGTGAGTGAGTGAGTGAGTGAGTGAGTGAGTGAGTGAGTGAGTGAGTGAGTGAGTGAGTGAGTGAGTGGTGGTGAGTGAGTGAGTGAGTGAGTGAGTGAGTGAGTGAGTGAGTGAGTGAGTGAGTGAGTGAGGGAGGGAGGGAGGGAGGGAGGGAGGGAGGGAGGGAGGGAGGGAGGGAGAGAGAAGTATATTAATACATACATAAAAATATAACAATTCAATCATTCCGTGGTAGCCAATGGCTAAAAGTAGGAATGTTACAAATCATACATAAAAAGACTACACTGAGAACACCAATGCACATGCATTTCAAGGAAACGTAAGTAAAAAGACATTAAGAACCAAAGGGCCAATCATGACGGCGGTGGCGTGTACGTACATATTTCTTTGTTGAAGAGTTCTATCACCTGGAATTCGGCTGAATTCCCATAACGTTCTGTTTTTGCTAGAACGGGATAAGGGGCTCTCCGTCTCAATGAAGGCCCTGCTGAAGGGCGGGAGGCAGGAGGAAAGTGTATCTAGTTAGAGTATTTTGATGGCATTTGACAGTGAAGGCTTCGAACTATTTAGCTCTGCGGTTTTTGAGAGCTTCCATGTTAGTAACGGTGAGGGCGTTCCAGTAAGTTACGTAATTCCAGCCAAGTATGATACGTAAGGCTCGTTTTTGGACTCGTTCAATAGATTTTAACTCTGAAGAAGTGATTGCATGATTCCAAAGTGGTGATGTATATTCTAAAATTGGTCTATTGAAGGAGACATAAATCCTAACCATTTCTAGAATCGGCGCGTTGAACTTTCTCAAATTTGATAGGATGAATAGTCGCTTGGCAGCTTTTGCGACCATATCTGTAGTATTCACGGAAAATTTCATGTCGTCTGTCAGAGTGAGACCTAAAATTTTGGCACGCGAACACTATTGCAAAGGTTCGTGATTACATTCAAAACGGGGCAGTGGTGATCGAACGCTTGACGTACATAGTTTCATCATTTTTGTTTTTGTGGTGTTAATACCCATTTTGTTGGAGCATGGCCATAGCATCATCTCGTCTATTGAAAACTCAATGAACGGTGTTGGGTCGGAGTTTTTGGGCGGAACCATCACTAGAGACAGATCATCTACATATTTCAAAACCTGGTGTTCATCATTACCTGGTGTTCAGACCAGGTTTTGAAAACCATAAAACCAGACCATATTTCAAAACCAATGCGCCATTCTTGCGCATCGTAACATACTCAGCATAAACTTGGGTGCGAAGCCTGGATTACAGTGCGAAATCCTTGTTTAGCTTCGGGGTCTGCTTTCTTGGATAAAAAATATTTAATTTTCGTCATATTATCACGTAATCGGTAGCCTTTCGTTCTTGGATAGTGTCTGTTTAGTTTTCAACAGAGTTTGAACAGAGTTTGACAGAGTTCAACAGAGGATGTATAGTTTCAACATCTTGCATGGACAAAATACGATCCGAATGAGACCGTCGATCAGGATAACAATGGAGTAATTGACTACTTAAAGTGCTAATTCAACAGTACTTTCCAATAGCCTCTGATAGAGTGGATTGGCAGTCCGATATTGATAACAATTTGGCCATGGAACCTAGGTCATAATATCGCCACGTGCGTTTAATGAGTGAAGTTATAAACCGCGCAAGACTGAATTTTTATTTAGGGTGCATCAGACGCCCCGTGGCGCTGGAGGGTATGGGAGGGGGGCTAGGGGGCTCAAGGCCTCCCCCGAAATGTTAAGGGTGCCTATAGTTGATGCATAACCGGATGCTGTTCCGAGGCAGTGGCGGGGGAGACTCAATCCCCCTAGTCCCCCTCCCCGAAAAGTTGGCCTGGATCCACCACTGCCCTATGGTTTTTTATAAACTTGGTACGCTGGTAGGAAATGCTGTTCTGCGTGGTACGAAAAAATCGAATCCAAAATATTTCGAAAATCGACGATGGACTCGGGGTGCCACGTATCGGCCGAAGTTAGCACTTTTATCCATGTGGGCGAATTTTTAGATCCCCGTATCAATCGGCTTGTTATTATAAAGCTTTACTAAAGCATTACCAACAATTATTTTTGCGGTATCTTTACGAATAAAATTATACGAAAAACTTCTGGTTACATGACGAAAAAAATTGTACCCTCATTGGAATACACACACAACCTTTATTCATCCTCATTTACTTTTCTGATGGAGAAAACAGCAATGTTCATATCCTATTTTAGAAAGGTGGCGGTCCCCCGATAATTTTTTAATTCTCAGTTCTTCCCACTTCGCTACACGCTACTCCGCTGCTTCTTAGGTATAGAAACCGCCAACGCTACTCCACTACCGTTTGTAGAGTTTACAAGAAGCGAGTGCGAACTAAAGCAGCGCAGCGTCCAGCCCTGGCTGTTTCGAACCAGTCACTTGGATGCAACACATTGCACTATGGCAATTTTCGGCGCCGTATGGCCTACGATGTCGGTGCGCTCCTAATCCCCAAACATAATGATGTCTATTTTCGGACTGTTATTAAATGAGCTTGTGTGCTATATAACCCTGAATTGTCCGTACATCCTTAAAATCTCAGAATAATGATTACTGAACAAGTCTTCTTGCTTGTACTTGGGCACATTTGTAGTTTATTAAATGTTGGTTGCTGTGTTGAGTGCTGACCAAATACGTTTGGGTATACGCAATCGCCTTCGTTTGCTGAAGCCACCGGTTGAAAAATAAAGCTTATTGGCAGCGCGGAAAACAGTGACCAATTGCTTTCGGGAGTTGAAGAAGCCGACGAGGTGGCAAAAACATTCTAAAAAATTGTTATGCTTGTTTTTATCTTTGAAGAGCCTTAGCGTGCATCGGATTGGAGTACCTTGTTTCGCAATGGTCATTGCTGGGCAGAAGTATTCGCGCGCTAATACATGCTATCAGAAGTTGATCACAGTCTTCTCATCTTCTTCAAAATATATGATGCGTGGTAAAGTAAAATTGCCTGTGGAAGAGTTTCACCACCTTAATGTACTGTCCAAACACTAAATACCAGACCATTATTATCTTTTGACGCACTAAATTTCTCTCTTACATGAGTAGCTCTATCAAAAATGTCGCAACACCTTATGAACGCACGCACATGAAATTGTTCGGCCAAGAAACAAACATACCACAATTAAACATTCTTCCCGTAAAGCTGAAACGTAACTAATACTGATAATCTGTGAGGAGCCAAATACATTTTTCTCTCGAAAAGCTTTTGTCATACATCTACTTATTTTCATGAATCCTCGCAAGAAATAACCGACATTTTCCCTGCTCAAGTTATGAAGCTGAAGGTGAACCAGGAGGCTCTAGCTGACAATATCGTATGATTCTCCAATTACCTGGCTGGGATTTTTTTAACCGTTTAGTGTTTATATCGTCATCACAAACAGGAATGCAGTGAGAAAGCACGTGACCATAACTTTCCGTTAACCCCTTCTCCAACCAGCACGTTTGTTGTGTCACGTCTACAATCAAAACCTACATACTGGGTGGCTCCCAGTAAATAATCTCTCAACGTCTGCTCTTCTTCTTTGTATATATTTTCCCTTGCCTGTCGCACCTTGTTCTTATCGATTGCATAAACTTTGTCCGATGCAGTAACAAGACCGAGGTCGGTCAGCAGAGCTGTTGCAAGGACAGCGCCAGCTCGATCGCTAATTTGGAACCAATCATACTCCTGGGCAAACGCTGAAAGCTCCATTCCCCGTCGCACCTTGTTCTTATCGATTGCCTCAACTTTGTCCAATGCGGTAACAATACCGAGCTCGCTGATTTCGTGGTCTATCGCTACCGGTGTGTCGGCAGTGTGTTCGCCGTGCATGGGAGCATCCTGGGAGCAGCTGGGCTCACTGATTTTCGTGGTGTCATGAGCTGATCCTCGCAGTCTTATAGTCCCTTTTGGATCTACCCCTCCGATTATCATACGCCTCTTTCCTCTTTGATCCTTTGGGAATTCCCGCTCCTGTGAGGGACTTTTTTTTGCTCGGCATGTAAAACTTGTCTGAGACCTGCACTGGCAGCGACAAACGCCGAAGAACACCTGAAGCTGTTCGTTGTGGATCTCCTTTCTTCTTTGTGCCGGTAGCCTCGTGATCCGCCTGGTATTTTGCAGTGGCGTTAACACCCTCAAAGTAATTGTGCGCACGGACGAACAGGAAAATTTCCTATTTCATTCCAAAGATCACGAACATGCTTTGCGATCTCCTTGGCCACATCCCATCTGCTTGCTTTACTGCCAATGAGTCGGGTGCGCCGAGACTCTTGTCTAAAGAAGTTAACAACCAAGGTCTTGAGCGGCAAGTTTTTGTGGGTTGCCTCATGACAAAATGAGTTGTTTTTGCCTTGCTTCTAGTTGGCATTTTTCTCATTTATTATTTACCTCCAATCAGGGGCGTCACCACTGGGGTGGGGGGCCGGGCCCCCATCCACCTTTGGCCGGAAATACCATTAAAAGTGCTAAATTTAAGAGGACGTAGGGGTTTCAAGAGTTTCGCCACTGTCCCCTCCCCCTTTAACTCCTGCCTCCCCACTGGGAAGTCTGTGGGCGGCGCCATTGCGTCCAGGTAAACGTGCGGATGGAAAGCATTCTCGCCGATTACTTTCAATAGATCTTAGTCCCCTCTTGTCTGACACTTAGTTCAACACCCCAACTAACCGCCTCGGTCTGTGCTAGCACGCTGGTAGCTATGGCACTCGCAACCTCTTGCCGCGAAAAATCGGCCAACGGACCTGTCGAACACAAGGTGGCAAAAGGGATAAATACGGCTGCGGCAGCACAAGGACAAGGAGCGATAATGACACAAGCAAGACGTGTGATGTACGGGGATATGGGTTGATATTAATGTAATAATACTCTTACTAGCTTAGCTAGTCTGTGTCCGTCCGTGTCCGTGTAAAAAGTTTGTCCGAAAATGGGTGTTACTCCCAAAGTGTATAGCATCAGAAATTAATAACATGTAGATCCAAATACCCCTCAAAATTTTCCGTAGATGATATTTCATGGTTTTTACTCATACAACTATAATACCGGAAATTTATATTGCTCTAGCTGCCTCGTAATGCGTCACCTGCCACCATCGGTGTTACGTTTCTACCGCCTGCGCGCGACGCCGTAGTGACTTTGACACCGTTAGACACTCGTCACGGCCTCAAATATCGCCAATGCGCTTACGCTAGCGGTTCACCGATCGAGCTAAAATTTTGCATGTGGTCAGATAAAGGTATGACACAGCATTTGTGACTTTTGTGGAAAGATAAAAAATCTCCCTAAACCTTAATGTACCATACACATGTGACCATGTGTTACACACCTGTGACCATGTGTTACACACCTGTGACCATGTGTCACCCACCTGAGGCCATATGCCAGGCATTTGTGTAACGTAGCTGGGATTTGTACGAACAAAACTTACAATTTTTACGTCGGTGCATTGCCGTTTTGTACTGTATGTACTCTCTAGTTATATTAGATCTCTATGGGGTTCTCCCTCTGAACTGTCTCGCTCTTATTACTATATATATTTTTTATTCAATGGATGTGTGAGATATACGATATTCTATACCGTTGCTGACTTTATGGACAAACATGCTTGGGGATAAGCTGCGTTCTCTGGCTGACATTTCAGACTTCTGCCAGAAAAAAAACAACCAAAAGTCCATAGATTTGACCGGCGGTAAGATCACGGGTAGCCCTCAAAACATGCAGTGATGAAGAACTAGGGAAGGGGTATAAGCCGCTAGTGGTGGGGAATGATCCACTATGGGTGGGGGACAGAGTTGTGCGACCTGCGAGTCGGAGTCGGAGTTTAAAGGAGCCTAAAACATTAGACAGGTGAGCTGAGTTGACTCGGTTCACACCACGTCAATGAGTTGAGTTGAGCTGTGAAGACAGCGAGTCAAATGAGTTGACGAAAAAAGTTGACTTAGCATGTAAATATATTGAATAAATGTTTGAATTTACCTGCCTTTTGCAAACCTCCTTTAACCTCCTTTGAGTACCTTTTCCTCCAGTGTTTCAATTGTTTCAATCAAAGTTTCAATTTGTTTCAATTTACCAGTTTAATTATACGGTTCAATTGCTTATTTTAAAGGCCCATCAGGTCTGAAGAAATCCCTAGGCACAAAAAATACATATACTCGAAAAATTAAACAGGCTCCTATCTCTGGCCCCACAGAGCTATATTCATCTGGCCTTGTCTCAAACATTTTAAGAGGTGGAACGGACTTCTTTTCAACCACCACTCACGGTTAGTAGAGACACTCAGGTATCGTGCCACCACGCCAATAAAAGAACAAGCACAGACAAGTGTGCGCCATTGCTGTCTTTGAAGAACAAATTTAGCCCTGTATAGGCTCAAGCGTAAATAGCTTCAGGGAAAAACATTGTAGAAGCCACGTGATACTTCATAAATTGATTTTAAAATTTCTACACTAAACATGCTATTGTTTCTTTTATGTTAAATGTGCCGTCTGCAGCTGCTTCTTTAATTTTGCCTATTAAAAGCAGATCTTACTGTTAGCACAGAAAAGCTTGAACTTTGATTTGACAAAAACATTAAAATACCATTATTGCGCGAATCAGACTTGCTACTTCTTGCTACTGGTTTTGTATGATCGTCTTCCGTATTTTATTTGGAAAGCCTTACATTGGAAATTTTCTATGAAACCGTGCTCCCATTTTGAAGAGCGATAGGCACGTGCTGTATGGGAGGTTTTCAAGCTTAAAATTGCATTGGGTTTAAAAATATGAATGTATTAAATGCAACCCGTTGATAAAATTTCCATTTCTATTGTCCTTTTCATATATTGATGTGGTATACTATTTCCTAGGCTTTTCTGTAGTTCTTAGAATTTACGATTGCAGGTAGGCACTCTAGCAATTATAGCTTAGATTTTGGTTAAGCTCATGGCATAGGAATGCTTCATTGAGCAAAATCATCCAGCATCCTTCTTTTACAGAAACAAAAAGCAATACCTTAATCATCCCTGAAAATACAGTTAAGATCATGTTTTTTTCGTCTGGACGCTTTTTCATAGTATGGAGGTGCAATTATTTGCCTGTGTTGTTGTAACCTTAACCCTTTTAAGTTCCTATCCATTCCATGTACCTGATTAAACATGCAAGGATCCTTTTAGAAATCATTGCAACAAGGTGTGGCAGCTTTATCTGGCAGTGACAGTCTGGAAGAATTAAAAAGTAAGATATTCATGGCTGATGGCTAATTGTTAATCAATGTTTGAATGTCAATTAATTGATTTTCCATCTATTAATCTTGATTTTCCTGTATGACTCTGTACAGCTTGTATTGCATTGGTTTATTGATTAATTTGTTGTTATTATTTATTTATATTATTTATGATTTATTAATATATTTTGAAACTGAGTCAAAGGTTGAGTTGAGTTGAATCTTGAGTTGTGTCGGAGTTGAGTCGGAAGGACTTCACATTTAGTCGGAGTTGAGTCGGCTCACTAAACTTGTGATGATGAGCTGAGTCAGAGTTGAGTCAACCACTTTCAGCACATGAGTTGAGTTGAGTCGACTCAAGAAAATTCTGAAACGCACAACTCTGATGGGGGATGGGTCACTTGGGGAAGGGGATAGGGCACTTGGGCTAGGGGATGGACCACTAGGGGTGGGGGGATGAGCCACCAGGGGTGGGGGGATAGGCCACTTGGGGCAGGGAATTGGCTATCAGGGGTGGGGATGGGCCACTAGGGTTGGGGTATGGACCTGAACAGATAATGCTGCGATACAAATTGTGGTCGGCTTAGAAGTTATAGCCCTTTTGGTCGGGATCTATTTCGGTCGGATTTAATCTACTTGCACTATTAACGAACTTTTGACTCTTATATGGGTCAGTCATTACTCTCACTGTGTCTCGATCTCAGGGTTCGATGAGCGGGTGCATAAAGGGCGGTTTGTACCCCGGCAGGTTACAGACTCTGTGTACCGGCAGGTGTGGCGCCGGCGGTACCGCAGTACTCGCCCCCGGTGATGGAGGAGTACCGTGAGTTCGTGCAGATCTACACGGTGTGTTCGTCGGCCCGTGCCTGCGACCGCCCGTCGGCCCAGCAGTGCCTTGACCTCTTCCGGCCGCTGCGCTCGCCAGCAGTCCAGACCGGCCCCGGCTCCAGCGGCTCTGGTGTCGGCCAGGAGGAGGAGCTCGGCCTTCAGCAGCAGTCTCCACCCGTGCATGTCGTCAGTAGCGACGACAGCAGTGGTCCGCCGGCGACTGAGGGCTCACCCGTGCATGTCGTCAGTAGCGACGACAGCAGCGGTCCGCCGGCGACTGAGGGCTCACCCGTGCATGTCGCCAGTAGCGACGACAGCAGCGGCCCGCCGGCGACTGAGGGCTCACCTGCGCCAGTGGCACAGCGCCAGACTTCGATGCTGCGCCGGCCTGTTCGTCCCAGCCAGACGGAAAGGCTGGTGGCACGTATACGCACCCGCTGCGGGTGGAAGGGGGAAGCCGCTCCTGAAAGCAAAGAAAACCGGTCGGCTGCGGCAGCACAATTTCACAGTGGTTCAGTAAAACGTCAAGGGCTGTCGCCTGAGAAAAAGTCTCCCAAGCGGGCTTGTGTAGAGCCAAAAGAAGCTATGTGGATGGGGAGTGCGGTCTGTGACCGGCCTGTCAGACGCTCTGGGAGGGAGCGGCGACCGGCGCAGGCGCTGAGGGACGCCACCAACCAGTAACCGGGTGGTATCGACGGACTCCTTCACCCGTGCGTTGTTTCTTCACAATATTTGTACCGCATACTTGATGAGGATGTGTTCTTTGGACATGCAAAGTTTGTTTCAAAGAGGTACAAAGCAGGCCAAGGGCAGTACAGGTGAATGGTGTTGCTTTTGGTTCTGCACTTGTAGGGAGTGTCCCACTTTTTATAAAGGATTTTGAAATGAGATAGCAGTTTTGTACATCGTGTCGAGAAATCACTATTGACATATTTCATTGCACCCGAAGCTCTCTGTGTAAAATTTCCGCACGCTTTAATGTTCAAAGGAGGAGGTTTACTACCTTATTTCAAACCATTAACAAATTCTTTTCCATCTGGCAGCCTATGTGACGTGATAAATGTTAACAAATGGCATGGTCATGCAACCTTATACGTCGCAAGCTGCCAGATTCGTGATAACACGAGATGGTTGGGTCAGCCCAGCGTAGTAAGACAAGAGGCGATGTCTTTGTTTGGAGCGATTGGATGTGGAAAAAACGTGTTCCTGATTTTTAGACCTGTTTTGTCCATCATTTTCCCCGTGTTAGATTTGAGAAAAATGGTCTATTTCCTCTAAATTATATGGCTGGTGGTCTGAAAATACATTTTGCAACTTCTAGACCAGAGTTCTCGTTTGTGATGACACCGGTCGTGCATTTTTGAAGGTTTAAAGGGAATCCAGAGACAGGCTGCTGTTCATCAGCAACCTCTTCCAGAGACGTTGCTCGTCGTTCCCGGAGAAGCGTCTCGGACCACATGCGCGGCACACGGCCTCAGGTGTGTGACACACGGTCACATGTGTAGACGTATACCCCACAGGTGTGTGACACATGGACATGGTACATGCGACACAGGTGTGTGACACACGGTCACATGTGTAGACGTATACGCCACAGTTGTGTGACACATGGACATGGTACATGCGACACAGGTGTGTGACACACGGTCACATGTGTAGACGCATACGCCACAGGTGTGTGACACATGGACAATGGACATGGTACATGCGACACAGGTGTGTGACACACGGTCACATGTGTAGACGCATACGCCACAGGTGTGGCACACATGGGCATGGTACCTGCGACACAGGTGTGTGACACACGGTCACATGTGTAGACGTATACGCCACAGTTGTGTGACACATGGACATGGTACATGCGACACAGGTGTGTGACACACGGTCACATGTGTAGACGCATACGCCACAGGTGTGTGACACATGGACATGGTACCTGCGACACAGGTGTGTGACACATGGACAATGGACATGGTACATGCGACACAGGTGTGACACACGGTCACATGTGTAGACGCATACGCCACAAGTGTGACACATGGTCACATGGACATGGTACATGCGACACAGGTGTTTGGATGGCATATGGTCACATGTGTGTGGTATATGGTCTCAAGTGTGTGACACATGGCCACAGGTGTGTGACACACGGTCACATGTGTAGACGCATACGCCACAGATGTGAGACACGATCACATGTGTAGACGCATATGCCACATGTGTGACACGGTTGCATGTGTAGACGCATATGCCACAGGTGTGACCCATGGTCACATGGACAATATTGTGTAGTGGATGCCACTGCTTTCTGCATTGATAACGATTGAGGTCCAGTGTTCACGGAATAACAGCCACAAAATCTTACCCGGACTGTTAGTTTCTCCCCATACTTTCTTAGCTACTCTCTTGTTATGTAACGGGTAGTCGCTATCAAATGAGAGTTTCCTTAGCTCCCAATGAATAAAAAACTTATAAATGGATATCTACATAATTTTGCACGTGAGTTGCACCTTTTTATCTGATAAAAAATCAAGCCTTTTGGTCTTGCTGGTCACAAAATGTCGCCAAAAAACGTGATGTCTGGGAAATGGAGGCAAAGTTCACGGGCCGAACCCCCAAATGAAGAAATGCGACGTCGTTGCCCGCTTCAACAGGCACCAAGTCCCAACCACAACCATCTACCGTTTGGTAGACGGAATTATAGCAAATGGAGACTTAACCATCGCCCCGGTGGAGGGTGTTTGAACACCCCCTCGGGTTTTTCCGGCCGTGCGAAAAAACGGCGGCGTGAAGCGCCGCCGTACTTGGCACACATTATCCTTGGTCAATTCCGCAACTTTTCCCAAAATTTTAAGGTTGGGTCATCTCAGGTCAGGTCACCAGTGCAGGTCAAGTGACCTCACTTCCAAAAATGTTTCAGGTGGCATAAGTAAGAAATGCGTGAATCCATCGGATTGAAACTTCTACCACATAATGTGCCCATCGCGTGCTACAACATGTAGGTATTCCGGGATTTTTCATATCGATGACCTAAGGTCAAGTACGGGCCATTACCTCTCCATTGGAAATACATGGGAAAAACAGAAATTGGGTTGTATTTGTGCAGATACGGCTGAGAACATCTTCATATTCTATATCTACAAAATCGTAGTATCCTGAGCCCCTTTCCAGGTTCATGTTTCAATTTTTGACCTGTAACTTCTGAAGGGTCATCTGGGGCCATTTAAGCAGTTTTCAGATTTCGGGTAATAACTTGGCATGAAATGATGATACATATTTCATTTCGATATAGTTGCGTTTGGATTGTAATTGCGAGTCGATTGATATGCATATTGACTGTACTAGGTTAAAAAGTGATCTTAACCTAATCTGAGCTCAGGTAATTTTTGGGTTTTGACCTAGTATGGTGGTACCATACATCATTCGAAACTTGTGGTGCAACTATTACCACTAGCATACTATACTTGCCGCACACTTGTTTTGATTAAAGTCCTCCATTAAGGAGAATTTTAGAGGTTTCTAAAATTTCTAGAGATTTTCTCATTTGTAGAGTTCACAAGCCCCAGGCTGCGACTGTATGGGAACTTTTTTGACGAAACCTGCCTCGTTAGTACCCAAAGAAGTTACGTTTCAAATGGTACCATCTGAAATCCACTGGGTGTCCCCTAGAGAGTGCTAAGTGACCTTGAGCGCGGACCGGCACCCCTCCAAAACTGAATTTTGGGACAGTATATGGTCTCTGTTCGTACAGATAGCCCTTTTACGTACTGAAACGACGATTACTGACACCATCTGTTTGAGTGAGATGGTCATAGGTGCAAACAAAACCCTTTTGTCCACACGGGCAACCCTTGTTTGAAGATACCCTATGAATTATTGTTAAAGCAATGGAACACTTACGATGCTTACACGGCCAAACAAATAGAGCTACAGCTACCGTTTTCGGGGAAAGTGCCACAAGCCTGCTACTCAGTGACGGATCTAGGATTTCGTTAAGGGGGGGCCCAGGCTCGGAGGGCGCCGAACCTGGGGGCGCCGAACCTGAGGGGCGCCAATTTCAGTGGCGGATCCAGCCGGTCGGTTTGGGAGGGGCAGACCAAAGTCGAAAAGCAAAAAAAAAAACGTCACGCAGTAAAAAGCTGCGCTACCAATATCACTTGCCGGTAGAATTTTGGGTTTGAGGCGAAAAGCTAAAAAAAACGTCACGGGGTGAAAAAAAACTATGGGCTCGAGATACTTCTCCCTATCCAAGGCTGGCTATACTATGACTGGCTATATTATAAGTGAGAATTATTGATATTTACTCCATGATTCTGATGAAGGGCTGTGCCCGAATATATAATCTTCAGTGTTTTTTTACATTTCCGGATTCGAGGGGACAGGCCAGGGAACATCTTATCAACTTATGTTCTGTTTGAAATTGAGAGTTGAAACACCAAAATCTTGCTCATAAACTAAAAAGGAATAGGGGAAAAAGGAGGTCGATCGCTTTGGTGGGCGAAGACATAGTTTTGTCCAGAACTTTTCCGTTTGGGGAATGCATTTTTGCCCCCTCCCCCTGGCTCCGCCACTGGCCAATTTACCACCTAAAAGGCGGTCAGTGTCAATGAAAAACGGGTTTAAAAAAGGATTTGTTAATGCCTATTTTCATGAAAGCTTCCTCTTAGTGAGGACATGCTCACGTTTACCATCAAGCATATTTCAGGCCAGCTAACGACTGGCACCTTGGTAGAAAATGCTGAAAGCACCCACTGACACTATCTGAAGCACGATGAGCAAATAATACAGTCATCTTCGGTCATGGCGAAAACTGAGGCGTCGTATCCACCACCTCCACTTATCACAGCTGTCCTGGCTAACGGCTCCATACTGAAATACCCGATTGACGCTAACCTGAGCCTCATAGGCCGCAGAACCTCTGCGGGCCTGGGCCCCTGAGTTTTTGGTGACTTCTCTGAGTTTATATCGAGTCCCCTCAGCTAATCTGGGACCGCTTTAGTTAACCAGGCCCTCACACTGAACTTGAAACCTATGTGTCGCCGCTGAAGCCTATTAAGCTTTTTCGGGGCCCTTTATTGATATAGGGCCCTCTCAACAGGTCCTGGGCCCACTGAGCTAAAAGTTGGAGCTCTGAGCTCTGAGCCCCAAGCTGGATTAGTGTCCCTTAAGCTGGTCAGGGTCCCCTGGGTTGGTACCGTTTTCGTTTAACTGATATAGATCCCTTCAGCTTGTTTGGGGCCTGTTGTGCGTATCTGGGCAATAGTTCGTCGAGGCACCCAGCTAGTCTGGCCCTATTAGTTTTATGGGCCTTCTGAGCTTCTGCAGGGTCCCCTCAGAGTGTCTGGGCCCCATGAATTGAAAATTGGACCCCTGGGTCAATTTTGAGTCCCTGAGCTTATTTAGAAACCGTTTAAAGAGGTAGGCACCCCACGCTGGTCTTGAGAATCCTGTGTTGGCGCTGAGGTCAAATGAGCTCGTTGGGGGCCCTTATCTGGGCCCCCTTAACTAGCACGGGCCCCTCAGCTGATTTTGGAGACCCAAAATCCCTCCTACCGGATTCCACCCACGCCAGATTTCCTGACTCCCTGAGGGACCCTGGGGACCATTGGGGATTTTTCCCGCGATCAGCGCTGGGGTCCCTCCCCCGAGACAAAGCTTACAACATGTCTCTGTCTCTATACTCTAGCGTCTGCCAGAGTTGAGCTAGAATCATTTTAGGCACAATTAGCTTCCTCTCGTTACGGCGAATCATTAAATAATGTATAATGTGACTATACTAGGTTAAAACATAAAAATGACCTGACCTAAGGTTAGGTCAAGGCCACCATCTAGCCTAGCATAGTCAATATGCATATCAATCAACTCACAATAACAATAAAAAATGGTATCAAAATACGGGTTTTATCAACATTTCCTGCAAAGCCATTGACCCAAGTCTTAAAACCTGCTCAGGAAGCCCCAGATGAACTCTCAGAGGTAACATGTCTAAACTTGCAATATGAACCGATATAGAGGCCTTGGGTACTATAATTTGGGGAATCCGAAGGTATTTCAAGCGGCGTCTGCAGACATAGTGCAATTGTTCGGCAAATTTCCGTTTTACCCCATGCATTTTCAATGGAGAGGTCATGATTCGTACCTGTCCCTAGGCCATCGATGGAAAAAAATCCCGGAATAAATTTATTAGTACTTTTTGGGCCCATTATATGGTACAAGTTTGAATTCGATAGATTCACCCTTTTCTTACTTACGCCAACTTAAACATTTTTTGGGGTGAGGTCACTTGACCTGCACTGGTGACCTGACCTGAGATGACACAACCTTAAATTTTGAGGGAAAGTTGCGGAAGTGATCAATGATAAGGTTTGACAAGTACTGAGTCGCTTCGCGCCGACGCTTTTTCTTGCCACTGGGAGACCTCGAGGGGGTGTTCAAGCACACCCCAACGGGCCGGAACGGGGCGCGAATACTCTAGAACAGGGCTGAGGCCAAAAGGGAAGGCTCTAAACAATGTCTGAAATTGTGGGGTCAAGGTCCTTCAAGGTCATTGACCTATTACGGCACAACCCAACATATTATGTCTAATTTACGCTATAACTAACGCTGCGCCCAAGCTTACCAATGACTTTTGATCAAGCCTTGATCATCAAGGCCAGTCACCTTTAAAATTGGCCCGTGACCTTGATCTAAACACTGAATAACCTTAACTTTGATGTAATAGCATACGTTATAATAGGTGTCGTAACATTATGCAACGTCATTTAGGGGCTGTCCAGGAGTAACTGTGCTCATCAGGGACACCTATGCTCTCTGGAGGGGCCTTTGCTTCGATGAGGCACCTGTGCCACCCAGGGGCGCCTTCGCTCCCCAATGGACGCGACCTAGCTATCCAGGGGCATCTTTGCTGTTCTGGGGGTGCCTTTAATACGCAGTGCCCAAGGGGAGCTTTTTCTTATCCAGGTTCACCTTGGTATTGAGGGGCGTATTTTTATTCAAGGTAACCTATACTACCAAGTGGCGCCTACCCTATGCAAAGGGCGCTTAGGCTATCTAGGGGGCGGCAATTTGCTATACATAGGGCGCCCTTATGCTCTCCATGGGCACCTCATTCAGAGGGTGCCTCTGATATTCAGGGGCGCTTTTCTATCAGCAGGGTACCTGTGCCATCTTGGGGCTATTCTTATCAAGGGACGCTGCTGTTATTCAGGAATACCTACGCCACTGTCGAGGGTCGCCTTTGCTACCCAGAGGCGCCTTACTTCTTAGGAAGTTTGGCGCCCATGCTTTAAGGAGTGCTTTGGCATCGATTGATTGCTCTATTATTGGGCTTAGGTGCGCGTGAACCTTGAGCTCATGTAGCGCCCATATTGTTGCTAAGGAACGCTTATGCTCTCAAAGGGCGCCTTTGCTATCCAGGGCCTCTGTTTTATTCAAGGCAGTCTGTTCTATCCACGGGCATCTGATATTTCGGGGGCGGTGCCTAGGTTATTCAGGAGGCGGCTTTTTTCTCCACAGGGGCGCACTATTGCTTTCCAGGGGCGCCGTTACTGCCCAGGGGTGTCTTTCTATCCAGGGGTGCATATGCTCTCTAGGTGTATTTTTCAATCACAGACATGATTGAAATACATGCCTCTACGTTATCCTGGGGTGCTTTTTTGTCTCCGGCAAGGCGCTATTTGCCTCTTCCGGGCACCAGTTTATCCAAGGGTACCTATGCTGTCCAGAGAAACTTTGTTATCTAGGGCTGCCTTCGCTGTTAAGGGGCACCCTTGCTACCCAAAGGGAGCATTTTACTTTCCTGGATTGCCTATTTCCATCTAAGGGGCGCATATGCTATCTTGGAGCGCCTTTGCAAACATAGGGCGCACTTTTCTATCCAGGAGCGCCTTTGCACTTGAGCGGGCGCCTCTGCAATCCAGGAGGAGCCCAAAATAGATGGAGAATAACAATTCTGAAATAAGGCGCTCGAACACTGAAATAAAGTGCCTAATTATCAAAAAGAGGCGCTCATCTGCTGAACGGGGAGGACTGCTGGTTGGTGAGGGCAACGTTCTCGGAAGTGAGGCGCACATACTGAAAAAGGCACCCGGTTGCAGCGATGGAGCACTAAGCCTTCAGTTATAGGTTAATGAAATGTGGTTAAAGGCAGTTCATGCTCAAATTGAGCGCTCGAGCCCTGTAACAGAGCGCGCGACTGTCGGACAGGTGTGCCAAACCATAGACAGTAGGGCAGCTGAAGATGGAAAGGGACACCTATGATATCCTGGGGGCGCCTGTACTCTCAGGTGAGGCGCTTGTTTTCTTTCTCAGACGCCTAGTTTATCCATGGCCGCCTATGCTGTCCAGATAATCTATTTCAAGAAGGGTTAACTTTGCTGTCCAGGGGCGCCTTTGCTATCCAAGGGCGCATATGCTATCTGTAGGGCGCTTTATGCAAAGGGCGCCTAGGCTGTCCAAGGGCGCCGCCCTAACCAAAGGCCGCCTTTCACTTTCCCTGAAGTGCCTATTTCTGTGTGAGAGGTGCATATATTATCTAGGAGTGCCCTTGATATACGGAGACGCTATTTTGTCCAGCGGCACCTTTGCTCTTGAGGGGCGCTGCTCCAATCCAGGGTAGCTGAAGATGGATAAGGGACATCTATGTTATACAGGGGGAGCCTGTACATTCCAATGGGGCGCTCATTTTCCTTTTCAGGCACCTATTTTATCTAGGAGGCGCATACGCTATCCAAAGGCGCCTTTACTACCGAAGGGGTGCCTTCCTAGGGGCGCCTTTGCTACCCAGGGGCTCCTTTGCTGTCCACAGCACTTGTGTTATCCAGGGTTGTGTTTGCTGTCCAGGGGTGCCTTTGCTATCCAAGGGTGCATATGACATCCGTAGGGCGCTTTTTCCAGTGGGCGCCTAGGCTATCAAAGGGCGCCTTTTTCTACCCAAGGTGAGCATTTTATTTTCCTAAAGCGCCTATTTCTATCTAAGGGGCGCTTATGCTGACCAGGGCACCTATGTTACAAAGATTTGCCTTCGCTGCCCAGGGGCGCCTTTCCTAGCCAAGGGCGCATATGATATCCGTAGGGCGCTTCATCCAGGGGGCGCCTAGGCTATCCAAATGTAGCTTTTTTATCGAAAGGGTGCCTTCCTAGGGGCGCCTTTGCTACCCAGGGGCGCCTTTGCTGTCCACAGCACTTGTGTTATCCAGGGTTGTTTTTGCTGTCCAGGGGCGCCTTTGCTATCCAAGGGTGCATATGACATCCGTAGGGCGCTTTTTCCAGTGGGCGCCTAGGCTATCAAAGGGCGCCTTTTTCTACCCAAGGTGAGCATTTTATTTTCCTAAAGCGCATATTTCTATCTAAGGGGCGCTCATGCTGTCCAGGGCACCTATGTTACCAAGATTTGCCTTTGCTGCCCAGGGGCGCCTTTCCTAGCCAAGGGCGCATATTGTATTCGTAGGGCACTTCATCCAGGGGGCGCCTGGGCTATCCAAAGGCGGCTTTTCTATCAAGGTTTGCCTTCCTAGGGGCGCCTTTGCTACCCAGGGGCGCCTTTACTGTCCACAGCACTTGTGTTATCCAGGGTTGTCTTTGCTGTCCAGGGGCGCCTTTGCTATCCAAGGGTGCATATGACATCCGTAGGGCGCTTTTTCCAGTGGGCGCCTCGGCTATCAAAGGGCGCCTTTTTCTACCCAAGGTGAGCATTTTATTTTCCTAAAGCGCCTACTTCTATCTAAGGGGCGCTTATGCTGTCCAGGGCACCTATGTTACCAAAATTTCCCTTTGCTGCCCAGGGGCGCCTTTCCTAGCCAAGGGCGCATATGATAACCGTAGGGCGCTTCATCCAGGGGGGCGCCTAAGCTATCCAAAGGCGGCTTTTCAATCAAAGGGGTGCCTTCCTAGGGGCGCCTGTGCTACCCAGGGGCGCCTTAGCTCTCCACAGCACTTGTGTTATACAGGGTTGTCTTTGCTGTCCAGGGGCGCCTTTGCTATCCAAGGGTGCATATGACATCCGTAGGGCACTTTTTCCAGTGGGCGCCTAGGCTATCAAAGGGCGCCTTTTTCTACCCAAGGTGAGCATTTTATTTTCCTAAAGCGCCTATTTCTATCTAAGGGGCGCTTATGCCGTCCAGGGCACCTATGTTACCAAGATTTGCCTTTGCTGCCCAGGGGCGCCTTTCCTAGCCAAGGGCGCATATGATATCCGTAGGGTGCTTCATCCAGGGGGCGCCTAGGCTATCCAAAGGCGACTTTTCTATCGAAGGGGTGCCTTCCTAGGGGCGCCTTTGCTATCCAAGGGTGCATATGACATCCGTAGGGCGCTTTTTCCAGTGGGCGCCTAGGCTATCAAAGGGCGCCTTTTTCTACTCAAGGTGAGCATTTCGTTTTCCTAAAGCGCATATTTCTATCTAAGGGGCGCTTATGCTGTCCTGGGCACCTATGGTACGAAGATTTGCCTTTGCTGCCCAGGGGCGCCTTTCCTAGCCAAGGGCGCATATTGTGTCCGTAGGGCACTTCATCCAGGGTGCGCCTAGGCTATCCAAAGGCGGCTTTTCTATTGAAGGTTTGCCTTCCTAGGGGCGCCTTTGCTACCCAGGGGCGCCTTTTTCTGTCCACAGCACTTGTGTTATCCAGGGTTGTCTTTGCTGTCCAGGGGCGCCTTTGCTATCCAAGGGTGCATATGACATCCGTAGGGCGCTTTTTCCAGTGGGCGCCTAGGCTATCAAAGGGCGCCTTTTTCTACTCAAGGTGAGCATTTCATTTTCCTAAAGCGCATATTTCTATCTAAGGGGTGCTTATGCTGTCCAGGGCACCTATGTTACCAAGATTTGCCTTTGCTGCCCAGGGGCGCCTTTCCTAGCCAAGGGCGCATATGATATCCGTAGGGCGCTTCATCCAGGGGGCGCCTAGGCTATCCAAATGTGGCTTTTTTATCGAAAGGGTGCCTTCCTAGGGGCGCCTTTGCTACCCGGGGGCGCCTTTGCTGTCCACAGCACTTGTGTTATCCAGGGTTGTCTTTGCTGTCCAGGGGCGCCTTTGCTATCCATGGGTGCATATGACATCCGTAGAGCGCTTTTTCCAGTGGGCGCCTAGGCTATCAAAGGGCGCCTTTTTCTACCCAAGGTGAGCATTTTATTTTCCTAAAGCGCCTATTTCTATCTAAGGGGCGCTTATGCTGACCAGGGCACCTATGTTACGAAGATTTGCCTTTGCTGCCCAGGGGCGCCTTTCCTAGCCAAGGGCGCATATGATATCCGTAGGGCGCTTCATCCAGGGGGCGCCTAGGCTATCCAAAGGCGGCTTTTCTACGAAGGGGTGCCTTCCTAGGGGCGCCTTTGCTATCCAAGGGTGCATATGACATCCGTAGGGCGCTTTTTCCAGTGGGCGCCTAGGCTATCAAAGGGCGCCTTTTTCTACTCAAGGTGAGCATTTCATTTTCCTAAAGCGCATATTTCTATCTAAGGGGCGCTTATGCTGTCCTGGGCACCTATGTTACGAAGATTTGCCTTTGCTGCCCAGGGGCGCCTTTCCTAGCCAAGGGCGCATATTGTGTCCGTAGGGCACTTCATCCAGGGTGCGCCTAGGCTATCCAAAGGCGGCTTTTCTATTGAAGGTTTGCCTTCCTAGGGGCGCCTTTGCTACCCAGGGGCGCCTTTTCTGTCCACAGCACTTGTGTTATCCAGGGTTGTCTTTGCTGTCCAGGGGCGCCTTTGCTATCCAAGGGTGCATATGACATCCGTAGGGCGCTTTTTCCAGTGGGCGCCTAGGCTATCAAAGGGCGCCTTTTTCTACTCAAGGTGAGCATTTCATTTTCCTAAAGCGCATATTTCTATCTAAGGGGTGCTTATGCTGTCCAGGGCACCTATGTTACCAAGATTTGCCTTTGCTGCCCAGGGGCGCCTTTCCTAGCCAAGGGCGCATATGATATCCGTAGGGCGCTTCATCCAGGGGGCGCCTAGGCTATCCAAAGGCGGCTTTTCTATCGAAGGGGTGCCTTCCTAGGGGCGCCTTTGCTACCCGGGGGCGCCTTTGCTGTCCACAGCACTTGTGTTATCCAGGGTTGTCTTTGCTGTCCAGGGGCGCCTTTGCTATCCATGGGTGCATATGACATCCGTAGAGCGCTTTTTCCAGTGGGCGCCTAGGCTATCAAAGGGCGCCTTTTTCTACCCAAGGTGAGCATTTTATTTTCCTAAAGCGCCTATTTCTATCTAAGGGGCGCTTATGCTGACCAGGGCACCTATGTTACGAAGATTTGCCTTTGCTGCCCAGGGGCGCCTTTCCTAGCCAAGGGCGCATATGATATCCGTAGGGCGCTTCATCCAGGGGGCGCCTAGGCTACCCAGGGGCGCTTCATCCAGGGGGCGCCTAGGCTGCTCAGGGGTGCATTAGTTCCCCATGGCGCAATTCTGCTATCTAGTGACGCCTTTTCTTTGCCGGGGCGCTTTTGTTAGCTTTCTAAATTTCATCTTAAACATTTTACTGGGGCGTAAAAGACCAGCAAAGGCGTCTAGTGTTCGGGCAGGGGCGCTTTGCCATGGTTTTAAGGACTATGTGTTAATTCAAGTGGAATAAGTGGTATCTACCACCTTGGCGCACGAAATGGGTACAGGGGCGCCGCTCATATCGGGCGCCTTCGGCGCCCGATATGAGCTAAGCTATGCTGAGGCGCTTCGGAGCTAAGGGGGCCCGGGCCCCTGGGCCCCCCTTGGATCCGTCACTGCTGCTACTACACCTCTCTGAATCAGCCAGTCAGTGACAGGGGCACTGCGCATGCGCGGTAGCGCAAACCCTCCAATGGGCCATATATTGGCTACCAGGGGGCCGATTCGGCTGAGAATTGGTATGTAGGGATTATGTTATGAACTGAAGTCAGCAGGGTGAAAGTTTTGCACGTGCTCACGTGACAAAGCCAGTCTCTATCGAGGGTCCTCCGTTCCGGAGATCCCAATTTGCCATTTTCTGTCAAATTGTCATGTGGGGGTTATGTGAACTGAAAACGGGAAGGTGGAAGTTTTTGCACCGCAAACGTCACGAAACCATTCACTATCAAGGGTCTTCCGTTCCGGAGAAGCAAATAGTTGCTCGCGCAATCACCTTCGGTCCCGCGATGCCCCCAAAGGCGTCGCCCCGCGTATCATACATCATTCGATTCGCCGTGACGACAAAAAGCGAATCTTGCTTAAAAAATGATTCTAACTCAACATTGTCAGACGCTAGAGCCCAAAAACTCTACTCAAAATCTTTCTTTGAACTGTCATGACCTCAATATTGACCTGAGCCAAAAAGTGACTGATGTAGTTTCTTCATGAATTTGTATGAGCTATCCACCAGCTTTCGTGCTATTTCGCCATCCCGCATAGGGGCCTAGTTCGAGGGGGTGTTCAAACACCCTCCCCCAGCAGGGCGAAGGTTGCTCGGAGGCCCACTGGGGCGCGGGTTAAGCCACATCTGAACAGGCAGAAAGCCTAAGAAAAAGGGCTCTAAAGAACTATCTAATCAGGACTGTAAAGAGCAAAATTGGTATCTCACTGCGCTTCCTGGGAAGAAAATTAGTTCTCTCAAAAAATTAGGTCTCCAAAACTGACGAGAGGGTGGAGGTACAAAAAGAAACGGAAGGCATCCATGGTAACAGAAAAAACAGTTGCCCCTTGTTCGGATATTAACTTGAAAGCCTTTGAAGAGCTCGTGCGACACCGAATTCGTCATGGATGACAAATCTTATTTCACACTTACAGCGAGCAACATGCTCGGAAGTACGGGATTTTACACAGCGGCAGGCGGCGACGTTCCTTCGCGCATCAAATACCACCCGGGGGCCAAGTTTCCGCAGAACGTTATGGTCAAGACCTCCATTTACCCAAGAGGAGTTTCCAAGTTTGTCTTGATTTTGAGCAAGGAGAGTTTCGGTGGTACCGTGTCCACGAGCGCTGCATCCGCAGAATATTGTTGTCTTTTCTGGAAGAAAAGCAGTGGCGGCGCTTTCATAGAAGCACATTAGGCACTGCCTAGCCACTTTTAAATGTCGAATTAGGTATGTATTTTATATTAAGTAAATATAATTTGAATCGATGTTTAAGTTACAGAGAATATTACTTTTTCGGATCACTGGGCCAAAGAGCCGATGATTTGCATCACTGACAATCTCCGTTCGCAGCTCCTACCGCCAACAAATGTGAGGTGAGGCACTTCGCAACTCAGCTGAACCTGCCCAACCCCATGGCGAATCCAACGTGTGCTTTTTGATTGACATCTCTAATACCTCATTCATTTAGACGCGAGTACTGGCTCGTTAAACTAGCAAATTTGACATGTCATGCGACTCTTTAATCCGGCATCTGTGACACGGGCGCTAGCGATCTCGCTCTCCCAGGTAACCATTAATTTTTGGCTTCTTCCACAATATCCGCCTTCCATCTTCTGAGCGAGTTTGGAATCCGCCTCCTCACAGGGGGTGGATCCAGGGCAAGGGCGATCCGAACCCAAATTGAAATAGAAGGAGAAAATAAGTCCCCTCAGGAAATTAATTTTACAAAATATTAAACTGAGGACTTTTTGTCGTTAAAATCTGTTAAACGTCTTTGCTCCTTCGGGAAGTGCGTCCTCAAAAATGAAAATAACCCCTGCACAAGTTAATTCCTGCTGCCCTACGCTGCAATGGTAAAACGTTTGTTTTTTCCTCCTGGCCTTGAGTTTACCTCCCTCTCCAGCCCACCTGCTGGATCCGCCCCTGTCCCCTATCATGTAAAAATGTTGGGCGACGTCTTTGCCTCTTAGCCAATCGTGCCTAGGCTGCTATAACGTTCAAACACCGCCACTGAAGAAAAGTACCCGGGCCATGATATGGTCTTCTGGCCTGCTCTGGCAAGCGCCCACTATGCGAGGGAGACACTTTCCCTCTTGAGGGAGAAAGGGGTGCCAATTGTACCCTGCGGAGAAAATTCCTCGTACATCACAAATTCGACCCATAGGAGATTGGTCGGGCATGATCAAACAACAGGTGTACCATGGAGCCTGGGGAGCAAAAAAAAAAAAAAAACGAAGAGCAGCTGACCGCAGGAGTAAGGCGCAACAGATGCAGGAATACGTGAAGAGCATCGGCCCGGAGGTGCCGCGACAAATGATGACGCTCTCAGAGCGCGTGCGCCTGGCATCGCGTAGAGGCGTGGAGAATCTTCCATTCATCTAGCTCACGAGGATCGATGACAAATGGTACTACTACAACGAAATTTGTGTGTTACACTGTTGCAATTCGCATGGGCTGGGATCGGAAACAAAAATCATTTTATAGTGACCACCTGGAAATACAACGGAGCTGGAACTTTGGGGAAAACAACACCGACAATATCGCTAATGTTGTGTGTCCTCGTAGGGTGGACAATCTGGTGAAAGTATTGCAAATGACTCGGAAATGCTGCATAGTGTTGCCGGACTACTGGAAACGCACGTGAGAGGATGGAAACACGACGGAGTACAGGAACCACCAACTCGGAAGGCGGAGCCAGCGAGGCCTGAGTCGTCGACAAGAAATCGGCCGGAGAACTTCTGTTTTCCGCTCAACACAGACGGTTGAACCCAACGAAGCACAGCTGCGGAAGAAATTCGGCACTATGTGCGGTGCTGCACCCTTGGCAACCTCACAACCACAAACCCCTGTTCTTGTACAAAAATATATATATATATATATATATATATATATATATATATATATCTAAAAGGTCACCCATGAAATGTATCTTAAAATAAATAATCATTCGGTTAGAAACGCGCAAATACGCACACGTTTACTACATTTATGGGACAATTATTCTACGGAATTGCATTCGATTGTACGGAGCGATGTAGAATTTACTACCGTTTCAAAATGTGCTCCAGATGCGCCCCTCGACGACGAAGGCACAGCTGGACTCGACGCGCAAAATTGTCTATAACACGAGCACAGTCTTCAACTGTGACAGCCTGTATCGGAGCTGTGATGGCGTCCTTTAGCTCAGATATGGTCTAAGACTTATTCTTATACACTGGGGGATTCCGGGATCGACCAAGGCTTGACACCACCATGTCTGGAAAAAAGCTGAAACTTTGTCTCCAGGTTACTTTTGGGCCGTTAATTACATTTTGGGCCGAGGCATTTTCGGGAGGTCACCATGTAGACTCATCTTTGATGCTTTATAACTAAAAAACGCATTGCCTGATTAACAAGTTTTGTATATCATTAAACTCATCTTGAACCATAGATTATTTTGCAAAAAGAAAATTTTCAAATTTTGGATGTATTTCTCAGATGCAATTCTCAGATGTATGACACATGCGCCACACTGTGGGATACATGGGCCTCAGATGTGTGGCACATGCGCCACTCTGTGTGACACATATGCCTCAGATGTATGCCACCAACGCCACAATGTGTGACACACGTGCCTCAGATGTATGACACATGCACCTCAGGTGTATGACACCAACGCCACAATGTGTGACACACGTGCCTCAGATGTATGACACATGCACCTCAGATGTATGGCACATGCGCTGCGGATGTATGACACATGTGCCTCAGATGTATGACACCTGCGCCACAGGCCTATGACACATATGCCTCAGATGCATGACACCTGAGCCACGGCTTATGACACATGTGCCTCATGTATGATGCATGCCTCAGATTATGGCACATTGCCTCAGATTATGACACCTCGCCACAGGCTTATGACTTATGTGCCTCAGATGTATGGCACATGTGCCTCAGATGTATGACACATCTGCCTCAGATGTATGACGCCTGCTCCACAGGCGTATGACATATGTGCTTCGGATGTATGACACATTGCCTCAGACGTATGATGCATGTGCCTCAGATGTATGGCACCTGCACCTCGGATGTATGACACATGTGCCTCGGATGTATAATAAATGTGTCTCGACTATATAGTGCCTTAGATGTATGACACATGTGCCTCGGATGTATGACACATGTGCCTCAGACTTATGATGGCCTCAGATGTATGCCACATCCGCCACGGATGTATGACACATCCGCCACGGATGTATGCCACATCCGCCACGGATGTATGCCACATCCGCCACGGATGTATGACACACGTGCCTCAGGTGTATGACACATGCGCCTCAGGTGTATGGCACATGCGCCTCAGGTCTATGATACATATGCCTCAGATGTATGGCACCTGCGCCACAGGTGTATGGTATTCCGTCTCAGCAGATCGCCGAATTTCTAACGGTGAAAGTTGCTTTGACCGGACATCGTCTTCAGTCCCAGAGCATGGGAGCTTCTGGGTTATCCTGTGGGGTGGGCAGTTGGAACAGGGTGCTCCTGCGTGCCGGTGCACTAGACTGTATAACAACAAGGTTTCCATAGTCTTTATTGGCCCCAAAATAAT
The DNA here is from genome assembly GCA_034440635.1 of Lepas anatifera. Taxonomy (NCBI): domain Eukaryota; kingdom Metazoa; phylum Arthropoda; class Thecostraca; family Lepadidae; genus Lepas; species Lepas anatifera. The sequence goes on from JAOTON010000386.1 coordinate 1,842,696, forward strand.
TTTTATCAGCGCAGTCTTTCACTAAGTTAATCTCTGCAGTTTTCCAAAAAGCCCGCCTGATGTAGGATGACATGTGCCTGAGAAATGCCATCGCCTATACGTTTGTCCATGCGATACTTTTGGTGACGACCCCGGCGGGTGTGGAGGTACCCCGTTGGCCTGCGTTTGCCGCGCACTGCAAGGCAGTAAGGGGCTGTTCACATATCACGTGAGCCAGCATTGGTGGTGTTCGAATCCCATCATCCCCCTTTGTCAGAAATCTTCAGAAATTTCCAGGTCCCCCTTCCCTCAGCAAAAGTCTTATCCACATCAAAAACACTGGTGAAAGTCGCAGGGGTGTGGACATATCTCTCTGTAACCGTAGACCTATTGGTCCCTCCATAGAATTCGGTGAATGTATTACTAGGGTTGTTCAAAAAATATTTTTGTACTTTTCAGACTCGAACCCAGTTTTATCCCATTATATATTCAATTCTGATTTCAATGAACCACATTCCAAGCATCTACGACAGCGGGAAAGATCGCCTCAAAAGGGTTAAAGATTTCATGTTTCAGGCGCGATTGGCTGCCCGGCGTTGCAGTCTCCCGTTGTTAAACTGGAATGAAAGGGGTGCATAACCTACCAGTAAAGACAGCGTGGCATGTGCGTGCGTATAAGAGCGGTATATTGGATTTAACATACAGGCATTTACTTGCCAGATGTATTTGCAGCGCAATACAAGTGCATGTTATTCCACAAAAGACCTGAAATTAAATGGTTCAGCACCCTAGTACTCTAAACCCCGACAGAACAGGAATGCCTTCCGGAGGCGAACCTTTCTCTGACAACATTCGTTGGAGAACGTCGTTGGGGCAGGCGATTCTCCCTATTCTCCTGCGAACTATTTAAGAGCTCTGATACTGCTAGAGGAAGACTCTGCTGCCTATTTTTACCGTTTGGATGACTTACGAAATCTTCCACCAGCTTCACACCACACCACGGTTCTGTGGGACCGTTCACGACAGTAAGTTCTGGAATACCTTGAAACAGGGGAAGCTATACCAGTCGCCAGCTTCTCAACGGAGCCATTTCATGTCAGAATCTTTCAGATTCAGGCGCTCGAATACCAGCCAGCTTTCAGGAATGACAAATTGGCAGAGGCTTGGTACCGAGCCCAGCTCTTCATAGCCTCTGTCGGAAACTTTAGCCTACCCAACTGAAAGGTGGATGGTTTTGCTGTTTAGGCCAGGTACTGTGTCACTGCCTTTTTTCCCTCCAGCATTGTGATTCTTATTTGCGAGGCAGATTATAACTTTCTGGTCACAAATAACAGTTGCGTTTGCACATTGACTTCAGCGCCTCTATACAACACCGGAGTATTTTTATTGAATCACATATCAGGGAATGTGCCTGGATCATCAGGCCCGGCTAGTGCTTTGTTTCTGGAAGACATGTCATGCTTTGTCTCTGTTTTCCTTGAAAAGATAATCACGAATTGCGCAAGCTGGCTTACGTGTGGCTGTCCGGAGAGATTGCCTTCAACAAATGACTGTTTTAAAGACCCGGAGCCCACCAGCGAGCCATACTCATGGAATATAGGACATTTATGGCATGAAGTGCGTGCTACTACGGAGTCAGATTCCGTTCATCATTCCAGAAGATGCTTAAAGACTGTATATTATATTTTTTATTTTAACTACGCATCAACTGCTCAGGTCATATGAAATCAGAGGCGAGAGGGAAAGAATTAGCTTGGGCTAGAGCAGGGCGCCAGATTCTGCCTCTGGGTGGGCTCGAACCCACGACACCCAGCACATACAGAATGCCATTGGCCGAGCCGAGCGCAAGCGCTAACCGACTAAGCCACTCAGACCCATCGCGCGGCTTTCCTTGTAAGTGGTTCTAAACCATGTATTTGGGTTCCTCCGTCGCGGATAGTCAGCTTTAGAGCCTTCTATGAGCCTCAAAGCTATCCATAAAATTCAGTGCAGTGCTTTCATTAAGTTAATATAGAAATCGCCCTGAATGTGCTGAAGTCAATTTGCCATCAGCTGTGGTATCTGTGCACAGAAAGCTATATTCTGTCCCGCTGGTGAGAACCACCGTCTTGGAGGTAAGAAGCCAGTCGCACAATTGGCCAAAACAGCGAACAATCCACATTTGACTAGGGCAAGCTTAAGCTTCCGATAAAGGCTATGAAAAGCGCGGTAAATGCTCGGTACTAGGCCACAGCCAGCTTGTCACTCCTGACAGCTGGCTGGTATTCGATTGCCTGAATCTGAAATATTATTACCAGAAATGGCTCCGTTAAGAAGCTGGTGACTGGTATAGTTTATCCTGTTTCAAGGTATTCCAGAACTTAATGTGGTGAACGATCCCACAGAACGTGGTGTGTAGCTGGGGCAAGATTTTGTGAGCCATCCAAAGGTTTAAAATGTTCAGCAGAGTCTTCTTCTAGTAGTATCAGAGCTCTTAAATAGTTCGCAAGAGAATAGGGAGAAGCACCTGCCCAAACGACGTTCTGCAACGAATGTTACCAGAAAAAGGTTCGCCTCCGGAAGGCATTCCTGTTCTGTCGGGATTTAGGGTACTAGGGTGCTGAACCATTTAATTTCAGGTCTTTTGTGGAATAGCATGCACTTGTATTGCGCCGCAAATACATCTGACAAGTAAATGCCTGCATGTTAAATCCCATCTACCGCTCTTATACGCACGCACATGCCAGGCTGTCTTTACTGGTAGGTTATGTACTCCCTTTCGTTTCAATTTAACAACGGGAGACTGCAACGCCGGGCGGCCAATCGCGCCTGGAACATGAAATATTTAACCGTTTTGAGGCGATCTTTCCCGTTGTCGTAGATGCTTGGAATGTGGCTCATTGAAATCAGACTTGAATATATAATGGAAAAAGTGGGTTTGATTCTGGAAAGTAAAAAATTTTTTTTAATGACCCTAATGTATTACCTAGTGTTGGCATTGCCCGGCAGCAGAAAACTCTGCACAACCAGATGAGGGGGATTTTTTGGAAAACTGCAGAGATGAACTTTGTGAAATACTGCGCTGAAAAAGATTTATTTTAGGGCCAATCAAGACTATGGAAACCTTGTTCATCACCATCATGTACTTACAGACGTGAAAATAGTGGCCTGAACTCTAACATACAAACGCAGCTCATCAGGTTTTTTAAGAACTTCCTTCATGGCATATATTGGACAAAATGTCGGAAAATAATCTCACGTTTAGCCTCTCAGCACGGGAGTTGCTGGGGGAACCCGTCCCGTCGGGTGCTTAGCAAATGGCCCGAAAACTGCAACAAGCAGCGTCACTGTGCCATTTCCGTACCATTTCCAATTTTTAAACTGGTGTCAAAATTTTGGGCCCAGGTCATTTAAGGTCAGGTCACCAGTGCAGGTAAGAGACCTCACTTTCAAAAAGTTTTAGATAGCGTAAGAAAGAATGGGGTTGAATCTACTGACCATCCCGGATTTTCGATACAAGTGACGAGAAAGGTCAGGTACGAAAAATAGCCTCTCGTTGGAAATGCATGGGTAAAATGGTTTAAACTCAATACTTTGGTGGGAATGAAGATACAACGCTTATGTTGTCCCTTTTGGACTTCCTCTCCCCGACGATGCTAATAATATGCGTTTTGACCCAATTTAATACTGACTTGACCTAGGCTAAGATAAAAACCAAAATTTGACCTATCAATGTCGTGCTGTATATAACTTGTCCAGGGTGGGTAAGACTGTCGCTCCATAATCACTGGGATGTAATTACATACACCCCAGTCATTCTTTTATCCCTTTTCCGCACATTGACGGGGGGGCGGATATCCGCCCCCTCGGGTTTTTCGGAGATGTAATAAAACCACTGCGCATACCGCCGCCGTACTTGGTATGCCTTTACACTGGTCATTTTTACAACTTTAGGCGAAATCTTAAGGTTGAGTCATCTCAGGTTAGGTCACCAGTGCAGGTAAAGTGACCTCATCCCAAACAAAGCTTAACCCGCGCCCCACCGGGGTCCGGCGCCACCTTCGCCCCACCGGGGGGCCATCGATGGCCCCCTCTAACTCCGAAAATATGGGCGTTAGCGCAAATCTGCAAAGTGCAATGGAAAGCTCGCGTGAATTCAGTAAGAAATTACTTCGCATGTTTTAGTGCTCAGGTCAATGGTTTGACCTCCAGAGGTCAAATTAGGTCAAGATCGGCTATTTTCACTCAAATATGCAATGATTAAGCAAACTGGGCATAACTCTTATGTCATTAGAGCTATTGAGGCCTGGTAAAGTACATTTGATAGCAAATTGCCAGTACTTTTTCCGCTATGTGGAACGTAAAGACCTCCCGCCAGTGGTTTGACCGCCAGAGGTCACCTCGTGACCTAATATGACCTGAGGTCACGAAAGGTCAAAAAGTGACCTTGCCGTATATCAAATGAAAGCCAGTGACAAGACAAACACGATGGTGTTTGTTTCACCGCTCTAGCTCAATTAGGTCAAAAGTTATTGTCCAAATACTGTTTTTGACCTCTGGTGACCTTGGATGACCTTGGAAAAGTCAAAGGGCAAATATGACCCCTGGGATCCGTGAAAGGGTGTCCAAAAACGTTGTTCTGAGCAGTCTGAGTATTTGCAATCATTTTTGTGGCTTTTATATCATGAAATAGCTTTTCCCCATGCTTTGTCAATGGGAGAGGTCGCCTCGTGACCTGACCTCAGTGCACGAAATCGAAAAATCCCGGATATACACCTTGTAGACCCTGGAGGGGTCATGAAGTGTAGGAAGTTTCAAATCGATCGACTTTGAAATGTAGCTCTTACAGAGCTCTAAAGGTGAAGTGAGGTGACCTTGGTTGACCTCGTCTGGTGACCTGACCTTGGGTGACCCGGGGTAAAAAATTTCAGGGATGATGGGAAAATGATGCAGTGAGAGGTAGAGCCCTCAACCGCGGTGCTGCGCCTCGTCGTTTTTCTGCTATCCCGGAAAAACCTTAGGGGGGGCCATCGATGGCCCCCGGTGGGGCGAGGGTTAAGATAGCATGAGTCAGAACAGGGTGAACAGGTCCGATTGAAACCCTTATCACATAATGGGCCCACCGAGTTCTGCAAAATACATTCCGGTGTTTGTGATATCGATTGCCTAAGGTTAGATATGAGCCATTGAAATACATGGGAAAATGGTTTATGCTGAATAACTTAGCAATGGATGGTGGTAAAACATTTATTTTAACGGCATTAGGTTCGCCTCATCCTTGCTGTTTGAATAATATGCATTTGGCCTAATTTGATTTTAACTTGACCTCAGGTCAGGTAAATCCTATATTTGCCCTGATATGACCTCGGAAGGTCATATTATGGGCTTACTGCGAGGATGCCAATGGTCAAGATCGTTTTGCTCTATCTTTGCTAGGCAGGGGTGGAAAAATCTGCCAACTCGCCAACCAGTGATTGCGACAGACCTTGGCTTCTGAAAATATGCAGTGTATCAGAGAACGTCTACGAAATCGGAACTTCGGCAGCCGCGGAGAAAACCAGATATGATCACTTCAACGTTTTCGAAGTCGCTGGAGGTTTTCAGCAGCAATCGTTCGGCCTGATACGCTGGGCAGTCGACCCAGCATTGGTTGCGGTCGAACTTATAGCGCGGGAGTGGCCCTAGGATCACTACCCTCTTGGCAGCGCCCTTCACTGCGTTAAGGACGTTCCTGAAATCGGTCTCAAGGGAGGCGAGGTCGGGCGTCCATCGACCAGCTGATGTCCTCGGATAGAAGTCGTTCCCCGTCATCCAAATGATTATGGATCCAAGGGCGCAGGCGAAAGCTGAGGATGCTGCACGCCAGTGTTCCATCTCCTTGGTTATGCAGTGAGTGAGCTTTGCCCACGAGTGCCCGCCTCTTGAGCGGTGGACGATGATATCCGGGGGCGTACCTCGAAGCGGTGCTCAAACCAGGCACCCGTGGAATCCCCGATGAAAAGGTGGGCTTCGGCTCCATCCATCTCGGCGCTGGGGATGGCCCTGAGTTCATCGACATCTTCGTCGGAGATGATGAGGACCTCTGGATCTGGAGAAGCCATCGTCAACTGAAACAGATATTGCAGGGGTAAATGAAACAGCACCTAGTTGCGGGTAACCATACTGGACGGATACCCATCGCAGTGACCGAGGTTCTTCAAGCAAAACAAAACTGATCATATTTCACTTCACGCTCTGAACTTTCAATCAAAATATCAGACAGCCCCGGATTGGACGGTTCTGTCCCATCGCAGTGAACAATTGGGCCACCTGAAAAAAACGGAAGGACAGGAACTAACGACAAGACACGGGGACATTGTATCGCACAGTAAGTTTGTCAGTATCATGCATGGCATTGAGAAAAGTGGGTCACAATATCACCAAATCGTGGCGGGGGTCGCCTATTCCGGCGAAGCTTTTGTTTCTGGACATTTTCGATATTTTCGCCCGACCCGTCGTAACGGACCTGATTGTCTTCGGTCGCAGCAGGGGTTAACGCAGCTGGCTCAGCCCCCGAAATGGGCGAGTCATCAGGCCTCAAAACCGAGTCACATTTACTGACTTGCCAAGAGAAGTGTGGAGGCCCTTCGATCTTCCACAACCGATTGAAGTGAACCACCTTGAGAACCCCTTCTCCGATCTTCTGGATTCTGTAAGTGACATCAGACAACCTTTTTACTACTCGATATGGCCCTTCCCATGGCGACATAAATTTTGGGCTTAGTCCTTTTTTACGTTTTGGGTTGTAGAGCCAGACCTGGTCTTCGGGCTGCAAAAGCTTTGTTGATGCCTTGGCGTCTTTTCTCAGTTTCATGGCCTGTGACGACAGCTGGAGATTGGTCCGAACGTGCGAGTGTGTCTCGCTCAACTTCTGTCGTAGATCTCTGACATAGTGTGTGGTGGTCTCGTGGATTTCGTTGTCTCCTGGCGGTCTCTCTATCATCAGATCTATGGGAAGCCTTAGGTCTCTTCCCATCATAAGTTGTGCCGGCGTATACTGTGTCGTTTCATGCTCTGCCGACCGGTATGCCATCAAAAGAAAGGGTAAGTGCTTGTCCCAATCTTCTTGCTTACCCTTACAGCGCTTAGCGAGCTCTTGCCCTAGTGTTCGGTTGAATCGCTCAACCATTCCATCCGACTCTGGGTGCATAGGCGTTGTTCTTGTTTTTTCAATACCGAGGATCTGACAACATTCCCTAAATACACAGCTCTCGAAATTTCGTCCCTGATCCGAGTGGAGACGTAGGGGTACGCCAAAGCGTGAGAAGAACTGCTCCACCAGGACCTGAGCGACTGTGGTCGCCTCTTGATTGGGTATAGCATATGCTTCTGGCCATTTGGTGAAATAGTCCATAGCGACTAGAATGTATCGATTTCCACTACTGGACACTGGGAACGGCCCGACGATGTCTATTGCCACCCGTTCCATTGGTGCGCCGGCATTGTGGATCTGCAAAGGTCCTTGTGGTGCTCTTGGTGGTCCCTTCTTTGCTGCACAGACCTCACATGTTCTGCACCATTCGGTCACATCTCGCCGCATGCCTACCCAATAAAACCGCTCTCGAAGACGGCAAAGAGTCTTCTTGGTTCCAAAGTGTCCACTTGATACAGAACCGTGGCTTTCTGCCATGATTTCCTCACGTTTGCTTCGGGGAACCACTACTAACCACTTTAATCTTTGGCCATTGGGTGATTCCCACGCCCTCTGAAGCAATCTTCCGGACAGACGCAGCATGTCCCATTGTGCCCAGTACCGTTTGGTGACACCGCTTGAGGAAGCAACATCTTCCCACTGCGGTCGTTCACTTCCCTGCTCCATGAAGACTATCAAGGGAGCAAGGTCTGGATCAGTTCTCTGAGCCAAGTCAACCTCCCCCGTGGACCGGCCCCGCTGCCTGTGGTATCAGGAGCGGCAGTATCCACAGGCAGGGACTCGACCAGGGATGTAGTGACTCGACATTGCCCACCAGGAATGCTTTCTTTCCGTTGGCAGTACTTACACCCATCCTGGCACGGCCGGCGACTCAAACCATCCGCGTTGGCGTGTTTCTTGCCAGGCCTATGACATACTTTGAAGTGGTATTGCCCTAGCCTAGCCAACCATCTGGCTAACTGTCCTTCTGGATCTTTCAGGCTTTGTAGCCAACGCAGTGCGGAGTGGTCGGTCCTAATCGTGAATGGGGTGCCATAGAGGTAATGGTGAAAATGTCTGACAGACTCTACGATGGCCAGGAGTTCTCTTCGTGTCGTACAGTAGTTTTTCTCTGGTGAAGTTAGAGAGCGGCTGTAGTATGTTACAACATGCTCAGACCCGTTATGTGATTGAGAAAGTACTGCCCCGACTCCACATCCGCTTGCATCTGTGTCTAGAATAAACTCCTTTGCTGGGTCAGGATACGTCAGTACCGGCGTACTGGTTAAGGCGTCCTTCAGTTGATCGAAGGATTCAGAACAAGACTCATCCCATGAGAAGGACACTTTGTCCTTCGTAAGGGCATGTAAAGGCGCAGCTATCGAGGCGAAATCCTTGACGAACCGCCTGTAATAGGTACACAGGCCCAAGAAGCTACGTAGCTCCTTCTTGGTCGAGGGAACCGGCCAGTCTCTTACTGCTTTTGTTTTCATCGGATCAGTCATGACGCCATCAGCAGAAACAATGTGTCCGAGGTAACAGACTTCCTGCCGGAAGAGATTACACTTCTTGGGATTCAATTTCAAGTTTGCGGCGCGCATGCGCTGGAGCACCTCTCGCAAACGGTTCAGTTCGTCATCGAATGTCTTGCCGAAGACAATGACATCATCTAGATAGACAAGCAGTGTCCTCCAGTGAAGCCCTGAAAGCACAGCTTCCATAAGTCTTTCAAAAGTCGCTGGGGCGTTACACAGGCCGAATGGCATGACTCGCCACTGCCAGAGGCCGCTGCTGCTCGAGAAGGCCGTTTTCATCCTATCCTGCTTGGAGACTGAGATTTGATGATACCCAGCCTTGAGGTCAAGTGTTGAAAACCAGTGTGCTCCAGATAGTGCGTCCAAGGTGTCATCAATCCTTGGTAGGGGGTAAGAATCCTTCACCGTTGAATCATTCAACAGACGATAGTCTACGCAGCAACGTAGTGACCCATCCTTCTTTTTACGAGAACCAAGGGGGACGACCATGGACTGTTCGATCGCTCTATCAGCCCCTGATCACTCATGTCCCTGATCATTGTTTCTGCCTCTTTACGTTTGGAAATCGGGATTCGCCGTGGTGGGAGCTTGATCGGTTGGGCTTGTCCTGTCTCGATGCGATGCTGCACCAAATTTGTTTTGCCTAGGTCATGATCCCCTGACGAAAACGTATCCGCAAAGTCTCCAAGGAGTTTTCTGACCCCTCTGCACTGGTCTTCTGTAAGACCCTGAGAGGACCGCTCCATCAGATCCTCGAGGTGTTCCGGAAGCTGCCCATCTCCCAAACTGCTTTGCATGGTTTGCGATGAGGTCATTACCTCGACTGGCTCACATTGACCCACATACGTACCGGCCTGCAATCTGATCGGTACTTTGGACAGGTTTGCTACCAACACTGGAATGGAAGAGTTGGCTGTGTCCACGATCGTGCGACCGACCACAACGCCTGAGCGCCTCACATGGCCTGATTCCACAAGTCCTGGATTATCGAAACCCCGTCCCTCAGTACTACAGCATAGCAATGTCTCCGATTCAGGTCTCAGCGTCGTCGTCTCGAAAACTCTGACCCTTAGTGTCTTAGACGGGGGCTGGTCCACGTCACCCAAGGTAATTGGTACCGTGATTCCTCTGATTTTCAGTTCTTTAGCAGGAATATCTAATTTACACTCATTGAGCTGTAGATAATCAAGACCAAGGATGCAGGGTTCATCCAACTCATCTGCCACATAGACTTGAAGATTCGTGCTTATGCCATGAACAGTCAGCTCGATCTCTTTCGGACCCCAGAGAGTTGTGCACCGGCCAGTGACATCACAAAGGCCTTCCTCAATCCTTGGTAGGGATGATCCGTCTAGCAGATCACGTCGAAGGAGTGTTCGGTTTGATCCTGTATCCACAATAAGAGGCCATTTCCTCCCGTTTATGGTTCCTTCCACCTTTAGACTTTTAACCTCCTTTGAGCACCGCGAAGTCGCAACATGCCGGGACTTTTCTGGCACATAGACCGACTGTTGTCCCACACCGTCGGTCTCTACTCGTTTCCCGCGCTTGTTCTCTCGCTTGAGGTCGATGATCTCTGCGGACAGAATCGCTTGATGTGGCCAGATCGTCCGCAGAGCCAGCACCCGTCATCCCTTACCGAGTTTCGTGGCTGCACACGAGAACTCTTTTTCGGGAAATTGTTGCCTGACATCAGCATCTCTAAAGACTTGAGCCGTCTCTGTATGTCTTCTAGAACGTTGTATTCAGATCGATTCTGCTCATCCCTGATTGTGTTCTGTGGTGCGGAGTGACGTGCAGCGTACCCAGACGCAACATGCGTGCGTGGAGAAGGAGCACCGGCAGATTTCCGAATGGCTTCGATTTCAATTGCCCCCGCCAAAGCCTCCTGAAGAGTGGCGGGGCGCGACTGCCGAACCATAATCTGTAGGTCCACATCACTCAGTGCCTCCAGAAACTGATCACATGCCAGAGAATCCCTCAGCTCTTGTGAGGCTGGAGGGAAAGCCTGAGAAGCAAGCTTCTCGACATCCCGGGCTAATGCTGGCAGTGGCTCCCCGGCAGCTCGCAGCCTCCTACGGAACTGTGTCCGGAACCACGTATCCTGTCGACCACAGCCAAACCGCTGTTCCAGTGCGTTCAACAGACGAGCATAGTCCCGTTTATCCTCCAATGGAAGATGGGAAAATACCTCCAAAGCAGGTCCTCTCAAACAAGCAACCAGCTCACCCAGACAATCTGCATCGTTCCATGCGTGCATGGACGCAACGGACTCAAACTGTGCCTGGAACGAGAGCCATGGAACAGAGCCGTCATAATCTTGAGGTTTCGCAAAATGCCGCCCCGCCGCAGATGCACCGGAAGCCGAAGCAGTGGAGAGACTTCCTACAGGAAGAGGAGGCTGAGGCACGTTTTGAGAGCCGAGATCAACGTTTGTGCAAGCCAGGGATTTGGAGATGCCTTCCACCTGGTTTGTCAGTGCTGCATGGTTAGCAGCTTGCTCCGTCAGTGCCCTACTCATAGCATCCAATGTTTTAAGGATCTGTTCATCCGAAGCAGAATAGTCTGAAACAGACGCTGCAACAGCTCCCTCCGCGTTGGAAACATGCTTCGAATTCTCCGATAGGGGTAGTTCACCTGGGTCATCCTCCGTTACCCTTACCTTCGAACGAGTTCCAAACATTATGACGTGACCGCAGGTGGGTTTGGAAATAACTTCTGACACCAATGTTATGTTTGCTCCTACTGGCCACGCAGTAGAAGTAGAAGAAATATACCAAGTAGGACCCAAGTAACGTATAATTCCAGTAGAACACAACGTATAAGAGAAATTGGCCACTATATTGGTTTTGGCGTCAATCAGTAATCAGGGATACACACTAACACCGAAAACAGTGAGAAACCACGGTGGGCAGGACTGGCCAATGCAATGCTCGGAGATCCCAGGGCAATGCACAACAGTGTCCCAGGGCACAGCGCTCGGAGAGCCCAAGGCGGCGTGCGTACCCTCCCCCGTCTGGCACTCGGAGATCCCAAGGCAGCCAGCCAGAGAGAGAGAGAAGGGAGGACTTACCCCGAGTAGTCTCAGCCGACTACTGCCCACCCGTGGCTGCGCCCGACCTGAGGTCACCACGCTTGGTGCGCATGTCACGTGACAAAGACAGTGGCACCATCTAGCGCCGATACGGTCATTACAAAAATCACGCCGTTGACAAGAATTGAACACACGTCCGCTGGGGTACCACGCTAACACTCTAATCACTAGACCAGCGCACGCGGTGGGCACAGTTGTTCAATACAGCTGCATAACACTGCTTTCAATGGGGCCATTTTAAGTGTTGGAGATGGGTCACTTGCTCTGGCCTGGTGACCTGACGTGCGATAATAGAAACTTTAAATTTGGAGACAAGCAGCGCAATCAATGAAAAATAAGGTGTGCCAAGGACATGCGGCCGCGCTTCGCGGTGCGGTTCTCTAGGACCATCGGAAAACTCATAAAGGGTGTCCAAACACCACCATTCCTCTCGGACGAGGATTAATACAATTATAATGTTCTCTACTACCCTGACAGCTCAAAACCTACTGGAAATGGGACATACATACATTTTGCTGACATTTAGCTTTCTAAGTTCAAGCATAGTTTTCCCTTCTAATAGCGCATGTTTAAAAAGCCATATCAGAATACCTGAGTGATGTAAAATAACTGAAGATGGGTCCCGTGGCCTGTTCTATGTCCACTTCGTTTTTCTGTCAGAAGGTCATTGTCATCTAGATGCTGGTAAACTCGCCGGAACATGACTTTTTAAAATATTTTTGATAAACTGCATAATATGCTAATGGGCCGATAGCCTGCCACATCGGCGGTACTACCATTATTTTTAAATATTGATTTTACGATTGCTACTTTCCAATCTTTTGGGAATATTCCCCCGGAATTGATTTGTTGAATAGTCGGGAGAGAGGTTCAACTATAATGAGATCGATTGGCTTGGTAAATATTGCTGGAATCCCGTCTATGGCCCGTAGATTTATTTTGGTTTAGGCTGTTAATTACTTTCAGGACTTATCTTTCTGTTATAGTGGTCATGTTAAACTGCGGTGCATCATCCCTCTGAATGTAAGGGAGATCACTATTTTCACTGTTGGCTAGCTCTATTTGGGCAGGAAAGTATTGGTTCAGAAGCTCGGCATTAGCTTTATCGTCTGTCACCAGGTCCCCATTGTTGTTTTGAAGAGGTGGAATCCCCACTGTTTTAGACCTCCCGGACATCTGTTTTAATATTGAGTGGTATTTGTGAGTTGCGTGCTTTTTCTCCACAAGAAGCTGTGCATATTTACACATTCTTTTACTCTTTAGTTGCTTTGTCAGTATGGTCACTTTGTTTCTAGAGCGCCTTCATCTGTCCCAGTCATAATTATTATTTTCGCCTGAACCTTGTTTAACTTGCCTAGCTTTTGCAATTTTGAACATTCTATCCCGTTTCCTGATGAATTAATTCTTTTAATTCATTTGTTATCCAAAACTTATCTTGAGAGGTGGCTGCTACAGTTTTCGTTGGAATGCAGTCTTTGGCGGTCTTGCACGACGTTTATGTAAATAAGGCAGTAGAAGTCTGTGCCATTTTCCAGGATGTCGTTCCAGTTCGTTGTCATTAGTCGATGCGTTAGTTTTTGAGGGTCGAGCTTGGAGTAATCACAGACGTTCTCACGTTGCATGTACATACAGCGGGGGCAGGTGCTTTACCTTTTATTGATACGTAAATTGGATAGCGGTCTAAGTTACAAAATGAGGAGAGCAGTCCACTCTCCGTCACTAGGTTGTTGCCAGATCTGAAAATTAGGTCACGTAGGCTATGGGTGTCAACCCTCCGTTCTGGTTGGGTCTGTGCTCTGCTGGGAGAGGGATAGTGAGTCGGCTCTTTTTAGTGAGTCGGCTCTGGTTTTCAGCTTCCACTCATTTGCCGAGATAGGGGGATGTTTTAGGGAAGTGTTTGCAAAAAGCAATTTTCAGCGTTGAAATCTCCCATTACGATGAGTGTGGTCGGGTTATACTTTTGTGCGTTGCTTAGACTCTCAGCAAAATGGAGTAAAAACTCCTCGAGATGGTCAGATGTAAGATTAGGTGGGATATAGGCACTACCACCTAAGAGGACGGTTTTTGCAACCTAATTTTCGTTCAAATTCATTCTTCCTCTCCTATTTCCAGATCAGGAAGTTGCGTGGATGCCAGAGACGTATGAGAATACATGACCACCCCAGAACGATTCCTATGAAACACCAGATGACTTTGGAAAATTGTTAATTATAAAGCGACTTTGATCAAAAGTGCTATCAAGTTTAGTTTAGGAGAGAGCTAGGACTGTAATGCCATTGGATTATAAAAAAAGTTCCAGCTCAGTCACGCTTCTGGCCGGCGGTGATAGAATTAGTATTGGCATGTGCTAGTTTAAAGTACTTTGTAGCCTCTTGGCGACCAGGATTAGTTTCGATTCTCGCCTTAATAGAATGAAAAGTTATTCTCGATGTATGGATACATTCCTGACAGGCGCGTTAGCTCAGCTTCTGGTCGCACAAAGCAGGTGTCCGCCGGCCGTGATGGAATCGCTGGCGCCACGACGTGCCGGCGAAAAGGTCCGCCAGGGGGCGGCCGGATGCGGGGCGGTGCGAGGCAGCCCCCCCTCCCTCCAACAACAAGTCCAGTTCACCGGATGTGACGACACAGCTTGCAGGATACAACATGGGAAAATTGAATGATTAACCGTCTAAAATTTTCCAAAACAGAAGCCCAGACTCAATTTTTTTAATTTTGTCCAAGTTGTTCCCAGTCCGTCTGCTGGAGTTGGAGTCCCACTAAAGTCATCAAGGGACTTATCACGGAGACCACGACCCCACCACCCAAACGAGCAACTCCCACAATGAAGTGTTAATTTAGAAGCCAAAGTCCCACAAAGCACAGGGACGGCCGCCCCGCTCAGGTCACCCTCACACCAGTCAGTTGCCAGCCGACCTACGTCAGGTAAACTATTGAGCCCCGGAGCGTCCCAGGGGAACCGATCCCAAGCCTGTACATGCACTGCCACTGCATATTTCTGAGCAGCGGGCTGGAACCCAACGCTCTACCAACTGAGCTACCGGGTCGGTTATTTGTTGCGTTCGGGATAAACTTGATTACCGTGCATTCTCACAAATTCGTAGGCAGGCAGTGCCATTAGAAGCAGTTTGACACACAGCTCAAAGGTGAAGAAATTCCTCCACCCCTGTGTGACGTCACTCGGGCGTGAAGGAATTCCTCCTGAGCGTACCTTTAAGTACAGGTATCCTGGTATCCTGGGTGTGAGACACCGACCGCACTGCACAGGTGCACACAACACTGGTAGAGAAGTAGAGAGAAACTTGATACATTGTTAGTGAGAGTTGCGCAATAGTACACTGGTGGCAATGACCTATAGTGCTAGCACGGGAGTACGTGTTTCATGTTTATGTCAGTATGCATCGAAAATCCACTGATAGTTATTTTGTAGAGAAACATATATACTCTGAGAAGCATAAAACGTTCTGCGTGAGTAGTACCGGTAAAGCGATCTCTTGCGGAAAGCGATCTCACTTATCCTACCATACCAAAAGGAAACACGACACGGAGTGGACAAAATACTCACGCCCACACACACACTACCATTAGTAGATTTTGCTGAGATAATGGCCTCGATAATTTGAACACTGTCCGTATGTCGGTTGTATTAGCACCTGTGCTCTCTGCCAATATAAATCTCGTTGCAGGATGCTTGTCTTTTACTAGAAAAAAACACACACATACACATGAGGACACACCGAGAGAACGTAAATAAAATTCGTTGTCCGCAGGGGATCATCAGGAACAAAGCACAAGCACAAAATGCAAAAAATAAAATACATACAAACAGGGGGATATTCCGAGAAACCGTAAATGAGCATTGCCATGGTGTCCACAGGGAACATATAGAACAGGAAGTTCAGGAAGTTCACATATAGTTCAGGAAGATGAGCAGAGCAAACTGATAGTCGGTGAGATAGCATTCGATATCAATAGTGTGAAGTAAATTTATCTGTTGCGGCCTAATGAAGTCATACTGGCCTTACTTGATTCGACCCTGCCGCCCCCCGGCTCGTTACCGCGTCGGCGGCGCCACTGGTGCGCCACATTAGGTGCCGGGCCGCCGTCCGGTGTCGCCCCGGCAGCGGAGCCAGGGGCGGTGCTGGAGTTCGAGCAGAGTGGGCCACGGTGTCTGACACCACCTCCCCGCCTGACCGGTCCCTGAATCTCCTGGTGCTGGAGGGCTCGGAGATTCCACGTCGGCGCCCGAGCCCTCACTGGTTTCCTCCTCACCTGTTGGGGTGCCTGAAGCCGCCACTGATGCAGCTGACCCAGCCGGGACTGACGCACGGGCGGGGACAGGTCCGGCAGACGGGGGTTCTGAGGCCCAACGGGTCCAGCGCCAGACTGGGAGCTGCGGGAGTGGGGCAGTTCGTCGGCTGCGTCAAGAGCAGGGTACTTGCCCACGAGCTTCCGTACATCAGTTGCACATCTTTTTATCTTCGTGGGTCCATCTCGGGCTCCCACCTTGACCTTCATTCTTCCGGAGTCCGTCCAACAGCCGCCAAGTGTTCCCTTCCTTTTCAACTCCCGGGCAGCTTATATTACTGCGCTATTGTATTTTGTGAGATTTTCTGAAATGTACACATGTCTCACCATTCTTCGTGTAAGCACACTGTCGGTGCCCTTGGTGTACATACACAAGGTGTCCTTCCCCGTTGGACGAAAAAATTATGCGACCACTGCCGGTAGGTACGTTTCGTTTTAAAGAAAATATAAAATTGTTGACGACAGTAGTTGCCCCCCATAAACCTCAGGGTGCCAAATTCTTAATTTTAATGTCTATATTCCAATCCAAATCGTTATGAGCACTGGTGCAATCGGAATGGTGCAACCTGTGCAGTGAATGCCAGAGCCATCCGCAGCCCTTTTGGTGGAGTAAGAGCATCTCCCTGTAACACAGTCATTAAGAGTGCGATATTTTGTCAAATGCGGGCCAACTCAACTGTAAACAGTTGGTGAAAATGTGGCTGGTGCTCAGCCGATATCTGCTCAACTTTCACACTGCAAACACACCATCTGGTCGAGGGCAGAGGCGGATCTAGCCGGTAGGTTTGGGATGTGGAAAGCCAAAGCTTAAAAGCAGAAAAGCGTCACGCGGTGAAACATTTTACCATGATTTAACACGCGGATTGACGGGGGGCGGGTACCCGCCCCCTCGGGTTTTTTCGGAGATAGCAGAAAAACGGCGGCGCGTAGCGCTGCCGTACTTGGCATGCCTTTTCCCTCATCATTTTTACAACTTTTGTGAAAATTTTAAGGTTAGGTCATCTCAGGTCAGGTCACCAGTACAGGTCAAGTGACCCGACCTCAAAAAAAGTTTAAGATAGCATAAGTCGGAGCAGGGTGAACTTATCCGATTGAAACTCATATAACATAATGGCCCCACCGAGTTCTCTAAAATATGTTCCGCTGTTTTTGATATCAATGACCTAAGGTCAGGTACGAGGCATGACCTCTCCATTGGAAAATTCATGGCAAAAATGTTTTTTTACGGAATAATTCAGTAACGGATGATGATAGAGCATTTATTTTAGCTGCATTAGACTCGCCTGGGCTTTGCAGTTCTAATGATATGCATTTTATATAATTTGACCCTGACCTGACCTCAGGTCAGGTCAAATCCTTGATTTGACCTAGCAAGGTCAAATTATATATCATTCGATTCGGCTTACTGAGAGGGTTCATACAGTTCAAGTTGTTTTGCTTTATCTTTACTTGTTCAGATGTAATGGCTGAAAAACTGAATTTACATGTTATCCCTATGACGGCATGTTTTGACCTCTCGTGACCTTAAATGTGACCTGACAAAAATGGTTTAAATGTTTTCGATGGAGAAGTGGATGGGCAGCCCAACGCCGTTTACCGTTTTTCGCTACCTACCGTGGTTCTCGAGATCTTAGGGGGCGGGTACCCGCTCCCCCGTCAATGCGAAGGTGGCTCAGACCCCCGTCAATGCGCGTGTTAACTGGATGGTAGGTTTTGGGGGTAGGTAAAACCAAAAGTCGATGAGCAAACAAAAAAAACGTCACGGGGTGAAAAATGTGACCACAAGATTTATAAAAAACGTGTTTTTGCTCTCCAAGGCCCAATGTTTACATTGAAGTTGACTGGTTCTGTTTGAAGTTGAGACTTGAAGCACAAACACCTTGCTTTTAAACTAAAGATGGGTCGGGGCAAAAGGAGGTCGAAAGCTTGGAGGAACATAGTTTTCCCCAATATTTTGCGTTTGGGGGAAATGCCTCTTTCCCCCTGGATCCGCCACTGGTCGATGCCTCTGACTGACCGAGACATTAATGTGGTATGATCCGCGCTCCGAGACATTTACCTAGGTCCCATGCACATTACATAATTAATCACGACGGGCCAGTGTATCCGTGATACAATTACGACACGCATAGTGCTTTCGGCGATGGAAACTGGGTTTCAATCCGATTCTCGTTAATGCGCCTCTGACAAGATCCGACAGGAAATGGCCACCTTATTTTAAATATTTCCCTTGCAGTGCAAAGAGTAAATGAGAGTAGACCAATGCCTTGAGTAGACCGCTGGGGGTAACGCCATATTTGTAAATTTGGGTGAAGGGAGTGAAAGGAAACGTAACTGGTGCGCCAGAATTGTGGAAAAAATTGAGATTGAAGACTTTTGTATCCGTTACGGCTCTATCCTCATCCAAGCTAAAGTGTCATGGAAATCGTGATCCCTGTATCCTGATTATCAGCTCTATCCTGATCGCCTCTCGCTCTTCGAAACTAAGCCACTGATGTGGTTGGATTCACGCGCAGTTTCCGCGGGCGTATCAACTTTACGGCTGTATATAAACCTGGATGAATACTCCGCGCATGGGAGAGCATATCGTCATCTTAGCTCTCTCCTGCTCAGTGCACTGAATTGACCGTTTGAACTCGACCAAGGGATACACCGACGTTATTTTTGTCTGATTGACTGTATGTAATGCAATGGGCCGCATTGACATAATTTTTGGTGCTCCCCTTTCCAAAAAACTATCCAGTAGGTATTCCGTCCTTGCGTGATCACGGTAAGTATTGAATTGATAGTGTGTGGTGTGGAACTTCACACGGTTTACATTCCGTCTCTGTGTGAACACTGTGAGTGTCGAATCGATAGTGTCTGTGGCAGAATCCTCGCACGGTTTATATTCCGTCTCTGTGAGAACACATTAAGTGCCGAATCGATATTGCCTGTCGCAGAACCCTCGCACGGCTTGCATTCCATATCTGTGTGAACACTATTGAATTGATAGTGTCTGGTGTGGAACCTTCACATGGTTTGCTTTCCGTCTCTGTGTGAACACTATTGAATCGATAGTGTCTGGCGTGGAACCTTCACATGGTTTACTTTCCGTCTCTTTGTGAACACTATTGAATCGATAGTGTCTGGCGTGGAACCTTCACATGGTTTACTTTCCGTCTCTGTGTGAACACTATTGAATAGATAGTGTCTGGCGTGGAACCTTCACATGGTTTGCTTTCCGTCTCTGTGTGAACACTATTGAATCGATAGTGTCTGGTGTGGAACCTTCACATGGTTTACTTTCCGTCTCTGTGTGAACACTATTGAATCGATAGTGTCTGGCGTGGAACCTTCACATGGTTTACTTTCCGTCTCTGTGTGAACACTATTGAATCGATAGTGTCTGGCGTGGAACCTTCACATGGTTTGCTTTCCGTCTCTGTGTGAACACTATTGAATCGATAGTGTCTGGTGTGGAACCTTCACATGGTTTACTTTCCGTCTCTGTGTGAACACTATTGAATCGATAGTGTCTGGCGTGGAACCTTCACATGGTTTACTTTCCGTCTCTGTGTGAACACTATTGAATTGATAGTGTCTGGTGTGGAACCTTCACGCGGTTTGCTTTCCGTCTCTGTGTGAACACTATTGAATCGATAGTGTCTGGCGTGGAACCTTCACATGGTTTGCTTTCCGTCTCTGTGTGAACACTATTGAATCGATAGTGTCTGGTGTGGAACCTTCACATGGTTTACTTTCCGTCTCTGTGTGAACACTATTGAATCGATAGTGTCTGGTGTGGAACCTTCACATGGTTTACGTTCCGGTCTCTGTGTGAACACTATTGAATCGATAGTGTCTGGTGTGGAACCTTCACATGGTTTACTGTCCGTCTCTGTGTGAACACTATTGAATTGATGGTGTCTGGTGTGGAACCTTCACATGGTTTATTTTCCGTCTCTGTGTGAGCTCAGTAAGTGTTGAATCGATAGTGTCTGACGCAGGTCCATCATTTGGACGCAGGTCTTAAAATATCAATGCGTGGAGGAGACTGTCTTCATTAAGCTTATTCATTTCATCCATCTGCAACATTGTTTCATGTTCAGCCTTTTTATCCTTACGGTTTTGGTGTGGCTCATTTTTAGCCTTTTCATCCTTACGGCTTTGCTGGTCAGTTGACTGGCATTCGCGTACATGGATATCCTCTTCCAAGACAAGACTTTGGGTCACCAGGTTTGATTGAATAACGTTAGGCTGCCTCAAGAACACCTATCCGCTGATCTCATTGTAGTAATCTGGCACACTGCGGTTCACCAATGCAATAACATTAATAACGGTGGTGCGCTTACGGCCCGGTCTTTAGCCGCGCTAGACTGGGGGGGACGTCTGTATCACATGCCAAGCTTTGGTGGTGTGCATTAGCCCAGTGGGCTTGCTAAGTATGCGAGGACGTGAAAACACGTGAGAAAGAGCTAACACCCGCACTGGAGAGGGGTCTGGCACTAACGCGCACTGGAGGGGGGGTTGGTAGACCCCTTGAGATCTTCGAAACTAAGAGGCTTAGAAAAATGTTGGTTGGGGGTGGGTGGTCTACATCATACTCAATTTTCATTGACCTAGGTCTGTATCTTCAAGGTCAAACGAGGTTATAAATGTTGAATCTTGGCTGTGCTGGGGACCTATTAGAAAATGCCGTAATTGTGCGGAAAAGGTCGGAAATATGTTAAAAGCGAACTAGGGTCATCTAGGGAGGGTCGCAACGAATCTTACGTATCACTTTGGGGTCAAGATCATTCAAGGCCTCTGACCTATGACGCCACAATATGATATATTCCCTATAATGTATGTACACTGTAACTAGCACTACAGCACTATAGCAACCGTTCAGTGGGAAATGAGGATTAACCTTTACACACAACCTTTGGCCTTGACCTTTACTTTGAGTTACCTCTATGACGTCATAACATAATTTACGTCAGACTGGGTAGTGCCATTTGACGGGAAGTTCTGGGGCCAATGACCTGGGAAGTGCTGGTATGACTGACTTGCGATCTTTGACCTTGAGCTTGACCTTCATGTGAGGTGACTTTGACACATCATCGCCTGTGTATGGCGTTATAACGTCACCACTCGGTCTCCAATGTAAGAAAACTGGTCCGACCCCGCAATTGTGGCGATCTCAAAATGTAGATCTGACTGAAAGATTATAAGTCAAAGTATCACTTTTTGCTTATATCATAGACTAATTTGGAAATTATTTTACAAATCGACGTGCCTTTGAACTGTCTCAAATATGGTCGAGCATTGTTCTTCGGTTACGAGCGGTTCTCAGGCCACCTCGGAAAAATAGGTAGGGGCTTCCGAGGGTTCCCTCTAGGATGTCCACTGGCAAATCCAAGGGGGGACTAAAGGTTGCCGTGGCCCCTCCAAAGCCTAAAATATTATCTTTTGGCCACCAAGGAAGTAATTTTCGCTGTTTATTTTTCTAAAAATACTGTTTTCCCGATTTTTTTTCAATTTAGCCCCCCCCTTCAAAACGTTGGTTTGGCCTCCTCCAAAAGCTGCTCTTGGATCCGTCAATGAGGATATCGGTAGGTCTGCAGAACACAAAAATTATATGCTGGCCCTGAGCGAGATAACCCTAACCGACAGCCAACCGGAAGCCACGGTCAAACGCTCATATGAAACAGGACGCACCATTGACTGGGACGTAAAAGTAATCACTTTCGACTCCAGAACAGAACAACGCCAAATTGGATAAGCCATTGAAATCCAAACAACAGCAGAAGAAAAACTAAATAGAAATATAGGAAAATGTGTATTATACAAGGCTGGCTTGACATTCTCAAGCAAAAATGAAGATATTGTTCCCCTGAATGTACTGAATTGGATATGTAGTGAGTGTGTTGTCATATCTTCTTGTTTCTCTTCATAATGGAGCCAAGATGACCCTGAAACCGGTCGTATTTTGAATACAACCGTTGGCTTTGCATAACGTTAAAACTTTTAACCGTTTTTTTAATACATTTTGTCCAAGTTGTTCCTAGTCCGGCTGCTGGAGTTGGAATCTCACTAAAGTCATTAAGGGATTTATCACGGAGACCCCGACCCCACCACCCGAACGAGCAGCTCCCACAATGAAGGATTAATTTAGAAGCCAAAGTTTAGCATCCCACAAAGCACAGGGACGGCTGCCCCGCTCAGGTCACCCTCTCACCAGTCAGTTGCCAGCCGACATACGTCGGGTAAATTATTGAGTACCGGAGCGTCTCAGGGGAACCGATCCCAGGTCTGGGCATGCACTGCCACTGCATGTTTCTGAGCTACCGGGCGACTCAGAATGTATTTAATATAAGCCATAAACCAAAGGGGGACGATTTTTCACTATTTTTCCCTTGCTGCCCCCGCCCCCCCCGCACAAACCGTTTCAGCAGAATCCGTAGAGAAGGGTCAATAAGGGGTTGTTCACGTATGATGTCGGCCACCAAATAGGGAAAGGATCTGGCTTTGTCTTATTTTGTGCCAAGAGGGGCGACGGGTCTGACTTTTTCGGACATCTGACGGGGTGGAGGTCAATCATCGACTGCCATGGAATTGTTTTATTGAGCCAGAACTGTGCAGGCCGAGGGTAGTTGAAGAGCGGGTACTTCGGTGTTTCGCAGTCGCACCCTGTGCCCGCTGCTACCAGCTGCCCGTACCGACTGAGCATTGCAGTCCTGCGGCGTCTCTGCCTGATTTCCCATGTTATCCGCCGTTGCTGTTGAGAGGGAGAGGCCTGGCAATTTCTGACGATTGCTGGCGAAGGGGCAGGTGGCCAGCCATTTTCCGACTATTTCTGACAGAGGGGGGTCCGAACATCCCCAAATTTGGCAGTCGTCATATGTTAACAGCCCCTAAGGGCGTGAACTGGGGAAGCTGAACGAGAAATGAGAAACAAATGAAGCAGCAATGGGGTTGCATTTATATTTAGCGAAACTGCCGCGAGGAAAGGCGACATGGGAGAGGATGCACCTACATTTGATATTTTGACAGCTATACCGGCTGCCCATATATCCCCTTTTCTTTATATTAATTTTAGTCAGTGGCTTCACCATCGAAAGTGGTTGGGGCCGGGCCTCGCCATTTCGGAAAAATGGACGACGGTTCACTTTTAGCAACTAACTCAATTTCCACAAGTGTTATTGTACGAAGACGTTTGCAACAAAGGCGAACTAGATGGGTTGTTGAACTAGAATGGTGTTTTTGCATTGCACTGTTTTTCATAATCCCTTGGCGTTCGAGCCACCTGAGAACTAAAAACAACAAGAAACAGTTTTCTCCTTGGTTGTACCCCCAAACTGCTCTGACATTTCGTCTCCTCCCTCTCCGTCGCGGCTCTGCTGGGCCGGTCGGTCATCGTGCCGCGCAGCAGGCGACCTTCAGGGTACGCCCGCTAGTGGCTTTCATTGGGACGGTGGGTTTATTGCAATGGAGACTGGGCTTATTTCCGTTTGTCAGATGCCTTACTATCCGCGTGACCTGGTGGCACCCCCACTCCCGAATATTGCAGGAGACTTTATTACAGCTAGCTAGGGTGAGGTTTAGCGTGACTGTCCGAACCCACTAAGCAAGCCTCCCTAGCAAAAACCTCACTGCAGTGGAAAGTGACATTTTTGTGACTGACGGAGATGAAGCTTGTATGCCAAATCCCCTGAAAAGAATATCCCGGCATGTCTCAGCAATTACGCTTCTCAGGAGCAAACTGTTCCAACTAAGAACCTTATTCTTATGGATTTGTTCAAATCAGCCAGGATAATCATCTGGCAAACTTAAGCATTAATTGGACTGTAAACATCGATAAGAGAGCCAGCTAAAACAATGCAACTGATGGTCAAGTTAAAAGTTTTGACCAGAGGTGCAACGACTGACCAGCTCGGCTACTGGGGTAGGTGACACATTTGCATTTTCCAAGGTGCATCACTGCGACAAAATAGACATCCTGGCTGAATGGTCTAAACTCAAATTGCGTGTTTCTCGAACGCCTGAATTAAGCGTGCAACGAGTATTTCAATTAAGTGACTCATTTCTTCAATTGCACAGCGTACCATTAGTGAAAGTGGCGGATCCAGGGGGAGGGGGAAATACCTATTTTCCCCCAAACGGAAAAGCTCGGGGCAAATCAATATGTTTGCCTCCCCCAAGGCGGTCGACCTCCTTTTTGCCTCCACTCCTTCTTAGTTTATAAGCAAAATTTTGGTGCATCAACTCTCAACTTCAAACGGAACCAGTTAAGCTGTTCGGTGTAAATATTGGGCCTTGTAAAGGAAAAAAGTATCTTGAGCCCATATTATTCACTCTGTGACTTGTTTTGCTTTTTGCCTTAAATACCCCAAATAACAGCGTAACAGCGACTAAGCAATGTGCGTGGAATTCGGGTGTTATGTAGATACGACAGTGCGGACATAGTCTATAAAGGGTAACAAGTAACACAGAGGAATCTGAACCGCATGGAAATAAAACAGGATTTTAACTACGCTGGATCTTCCTATTGTATGATAATTTTAACTTGTGCATTGACGGGGGGCGGGTACCCGCCCCCTCAGGTTTTTCGGAGACAGCATAAAAACGGCAGCCTGCAGCGTCGCTGTACTTGACATACCTTTTCCCTGATAACTTTTACAACTTAAGTCAAAATTTTGAGGTCAGGTCATCTCAGGTCAGGTCACCAGTACAGGTCAAATGACCTGACCTAAAAACATTTAAGATAACATGAGTCAGAACAGGGTAAACTTATCCAACTAAAAATTATGTCACACAATGGGCCCACAGAGTTATTTAAAATTTGTTCCAATATTTTTTATATCGATAACCGAAAATCAGGTACGAGCCATGACCTCTCCGCTGGAAATACATGGGAAAATGATTTTTATTGAATAACTTAGCAATGAATAGAGATGGAACGTTTATTTTTACTTCATTAGGTTGGTCTTGTCTTTGCAGTTCTATTGATATGCATTTTGACATAATTTGACCTTAACCAGACCTCAGGTCAGGTCAAATGACATATTTGGCCTGGTTTGGCCGATCGAGGTCATATTATATATCATTCGATTTTGCTTGCTGCGAGGATTTAAATGGTCTTAAATTGTTTTGCTCTTTCTTTACTTGTTTAGATGTAATGACCAAAACCTTCATTTACGTGTTATCCCTATGATGGCATGTGTTGACCTCTCGTGACCTTAAAGGTGACCTGAAAAAAATTGTTTAAATATTTTCGAGAGAGAATTGGGTGGGCTACCTAAAACTGCTTACGGTTTTTCGTTATCTAGCGTGGTTCTCGAGATCTTAGGAGGGCGGCGCCCCCGTCAAAGCGATGATGGCCCAGTCAATGCACATATTAATATGGTACATCTGTGCCTATTGGGCCCATAGACATAATGTTAACCCTATTTGCGGGGGCTAATATTGCCCCCTTCAGGTTTTTCGAGAATATCTCCGAAACGGTTTGCGATAGAACTTTGAAACTTCCTGACTTTTCCTAAACTAGACGGCAGGTTTTCTGAATTTTCAAGATTATATATTTACCGGGGGAGCTATGGCTGGGTTTTTGGGGAGGTTCTATCCAAAACAAGTATTATCGTATGCGATGGGTTTTTGTAAAGGAAGCCGTCTCTGCTGATCCTGATACCAGTTATTTGGTTTTATTATATCATTTTTTATATGAGATGGTAGTGCATTCACAATTGTACTATTTGTATTCATCAGGGGCGGTTACAGCAGTTCAAAATGGGGAATGTTATAAGAAGGACTAAACGTTAGTAGTGAGAAGACTGCTTACAGCCGTGTGCGAATACAATTGGGTATATGAAAATTAAATAGTTATAACCAATTCTAATTACCAGAGGCGTGTCCAGTCACCACATTTTCAAATGTATATTCCCAGCCAGTATCACCGCCGCGACTAATATCGTTGTATATTGAAATGTGTTTCCAATACCCACCCCCACGAGAGTCTGATCCGCCTATGTCACCCCTTCCAGAGCTGCCTGGGAGGGTAAAATTATCAGAAATTAAATTTCACTAGTCGAGGGACTAATATACTCATGCATACCATTGCATATTGTTGGTATGTATTTTACCCCACTGTTTTACCTTACTGATCCGCCCCTGATGAGTTTTTACTTTTTCTATTTATTTATGTGTAAGATGCCAAGCAGTATATGACGGCTCTAATCCACGTAACAAAACTTTTAGTTGTTATATTTCCTCTAGTCCTGGTCCTGAACTGCCATTGAATTTCAATTTTTGCGTAACTGAGTATATGAAAATTTTGGGTATTATTTGTAAATCTGAACTAGTTTTGTGAAAATCGTACAACAGAGAAAGGGTTATGGAAAATCTAAAAATACACAAAATTGTATATTTTGCACGACCTTCTCCTAAAAATAAAAATTTTGAATTTTTTTTCAAAATAAGTTTGAGCGAGGAATCTATGCACTTTGAATTTTCAAAATCGGCCGGTTAGATTACGATCTTAGGGGCAATATCCCCTGCGAAGTGGCCTAAGTTAAGTTGCAAAGGAACGCCGGAGAAGATGCAAAAACCTGGATCGAGTCCCTAAACTTGTATCAGAGCGTTCCTTCCTGATTCGAGAGTTTGGCATGACCCCCGCTTTCGACACCCTTGCGTCTAAAACTCAACAATTTTTTACATTGCTATCCCTTTTGTTGATTAGTGGGGTTGAAGGTTAATGGGGGGGGGAATCTTTGACCAGAGTTCCCAATGGAAGCTACGTTCCCAATAATAACTATTTTCCTTATAAGAGATACGCTCCTAATCATGGAAAAATTACCCATAATGATAAACTCTCCCTCAAAAAAAAGGAAATTCCACCCAAAAAATGAAAATCCATGTCAGTGGGGGTAAACTGTGGTCAGTTCTAATAATAGTTATGATCCTAATCACTGGCGGATCCAAGAGGGGACCAAAGGGGCCTTGGCTTCCTGCAAAGCCTAAAATAGTACATTTTGGCCCCACAAAATGAGACAATTTTACCCGTTTTCCTTTTAAACACTATGTTCTCACGAGTTTTGCTCAATTTAGCCTCCAAAACGTTTGTTTGGCCCCCTCTAAAAGTTTCTCCTGGATCCACCAATGATCCTAATCCTGGTAACAATGACCCATGATTGGAAACGCTGTTTTAAAAAATGAAAACATCTTCCAAAAAATGGAAACACATGTGTTAGTAACATGTGTTGCTGGCCGACTATTACCCCCCGGTCATCATACGAAACCTAACATGCGTATTTTGCCCATAGCCATAGATCTTTGACCCCAAAAATGGTTACCAATATCATATTTGAAATATGATTGGTAAAAAAACCTGTTTATGGCTGACTGGTCACATCTACGTTTTTGCTTATCATGTATCAGATATGAGGCGGCCGAGTATTTCTGGGTACACAATCGACAGCTAGGAGCAAAACATATAATCTGTAAGTATGCTGAATCATGACTGTGAGCAATAGTTCGCTAACAATAGAGCAAATACTGCCGAGCCTATTTTGCACAGATTCCATTGCAGAGCGATCGTATCTGCTCCCGACATAATATAGCCATTGGCACGATGATGCACGCTCAGCGCACCACAACAATAGACTTTGAAACATTCCGTTTTGTTCTGGCCCGTGAACTTAGCGGATCTGGAATAAAAAAGCTCCTGAGTAGAATTTTGGGACTCGGATGTGTCATGCCTCCGCCTGAGGCGCATAGAGAACAGTGTTCTTTATGGCTTGGTTCGCATGTTTGGATTCCTGACCATTATACACATGCTAACTTGACTGCACTAATGGTAATATGCTGATGGATACCATCTTACAAGTGTCCACTTGCTCATGATTTACAAGGAGACTGCTTTAGAGCCTTTTTTAAAGCTGTCAACTACCAAAGCAGCTAGAACGCTAAACGGCCGGCACTATTGCAAATCGAGGTATGCATCATCGTTTGGACGGTCAGGCTCATCTAAGCTTATTGTAGCTGGCTGTAACCACTCCAGCAAACCGCTGTTGAAGGTTACCTCTCCTAATCTAAGAACAGAATCAAAACCATTCCCCGCCAGTATTTTGAAGCCTAGAGAACACTGCAGCAAGTACAGCAGTTTTTGATGCTCTGGAATCGCCATCAAATCCAGAAATCCCCACATTCCCTTCCAGTAAATTACCACAGCCAGATTAGAGGCCAATGCTAGGAAGTCCTCCCTAACTTGCTGGACGCGGGAACTATTCTTATCACTTGCAACCCAAGACAGCTTCACTGGTAACAGGATGCATCCTAGTAGACATAACGCTCCGATGAGAAGCGCAAGGGGTGCTGCTTTCCAGCCTAGAGGCATCATTGCGAGGTTTGCCAGACTCCACTGTCCACGCCAGAGAAGAATCACGAGGCTGTTCACTCCCAGTAGCGATACGACAGCGTCGCCAATCGCTGCCAAAGGTCGCTGGTCTGTGTCAGTACCCAGCAGTGTCTGTGGCGACCTCTCCGACACGGGCAGAAGCGACAGCTTCACTTGAGGCACTGGCGGCATGTTGGTTGATGTCGGCAGAGCCCGCATCATCACCAAAGCCACAGCCGCAGACACTGCGCTCACCACGTAGCTCCACACGCGGACTCCGATGGCGGCGTCTAGCAGAAGCCACCCTCCGCGCCAAAACAACACATCAACCACCGCACACACTGCGCTGTACACCAGATTCAAGCACGGTCTGGTGGAGAGCTCTTCAACTACCGCCTTCCTGAGGTACACCAGTGGGTAGCCAACCAGCGCCGCTAGCGCAAATGAAACCACTGCGGAGAGAAGCTGGCGTGCGGGCAGCAGCATCAAGTCCAGCAGACCCCAGATCCCCCGCCACACGGCCACGTGGGCCGGGCCCAGCGCTGTCAGCCACGTCAGTGTTGTCAGCACCGCAGCTGATCCGGGCCGTGATGTCATCGCACTGACGTCTGCTGAACTGCTAATCTCGGTCATGGTGTTACGCTGGTCACTGCACTGACGTCTGCTGAACTGCTAATCTTGGTCATGGTGTCACGCTGGTCACTGCACTGACGTCTGCTGAACTGTTGATCTTGGTCATGGTGTTACGCTGGTCACTGCACTGACGTCTGCTGAACTGCTAATCTCGGTCATGGTGTTTCGCTGGTCACTGCACTGACGTCTGCTGAACTGCTAATCTCGGTCATGGTGTTACGCTGGTCACTGCACTGACGTCTGCTGAACTGCTAATCTCGGTCATGGTGTTACGCTGGTTACTGCACTGACGTCTGCTGAACTGTTGATCTTGGTCATGGTGTTACGCTGGTCACTGCACTGACGTCTGCTGAACTGCTAATCTCGGTCATGGTGTTACGCTGGTCACTGCACTGACGTCTGCTGAACTGCTAATCTCGGTCATGGTGTTACGCTGGTCACTGCACTGACGTCTGCTGAACTGCTGATCTTGAAAGTTATTTTATGTCAGGGCCGCCTTTTTTAGCTGAACGCCACGATTGTCTCAGTATTTATGGTGGTCGCAGATTTTCACTTGATTGCACGCATTGCGTATTTTTGCACGGTCTCCAAACTTAAGAGCTTGAAACTGAGAGCGCCCCGACAGAGACCCCGGTCTGAACAAGAGGTTTGGGTAGCTGCCCCGGCTCGCACGGCAGCTGCTCGTCGGCTGCGCTATGGCGCTGTTTGCTCAGGTGCCAATGCTATCAAACTCATACAGCTGCACTTGTGCACTTGTGAAAGCGAGGCTTTATGGTGGGCGTGACACAGCCACGGGGCTGAATTAAAGGGAATGTGGCACTTTTACAACGTGATTTTAACTGAGATAGCCAAGTTGTAAAGTATGCCAGAAAACCCAGTACTCAATGTATCATTTGTCTTGAAACTAAAAATTTCCGTGGAGAAAGGCTAAAAACCTACCTGAAATATACCCCAAATCTACCCCAGCCAGGCGGCCACAGTCGTCAGCTCTTGGTGTGACTACAGCGCTTACGTCACGGTGAGTAATCAGCCAATTGAAGCCCTTGAAGCCTATTGAATATGGTAGTAGTTGCCAGGTCATGACGTCATCCACTGACAGAGATTTATTTTTCACCCTAGAGGAGCATTTGAAAATCATTGTACATTTTTCATAGAAATCATGGATGTTTTCATGATTTTCGACCAAAAATACCTCTATTAAAACTAAACTGCTGGATTCGACCAAGGTGCCACATTCCCGTTTAAGATACTCCGAGAAACTGTACCTATATTTCCGAAGCTTTGGTTTATGCTTTAATGATTTAGCTTGTGATAAATACTTCGTCATGCTGAAAACTGCTCGCTGAGAACAGGCACCTGCACTATTCACGGGTAACGTATACAATAATTGTGGGGATTTAACGACGCACCAAGTGCAAAGGTTATACGGCGTCGCCAACTCTCACTCTGTTGGGAGAAGTATGGGAGATAAGATCAAATTATTCAGAGGCTCCGCCGGGACCTGAAGCTGGCACCAAGAGTTTGATGTTATCCACTGAGGCACGCACATCTCCCACGGGTAACGCATGTGCGTTATTACCAACCTACGTGCATATTTCATGCAGAAGTCAGAAAAAAACTATATGTTCCCTACGCAGACCAATTGATACCCCGAGATAATACGTTCTCTAGAGGAAAATATGACTGTGTAGTACAGCTCTAGATAATTCCAGCAACGACCCGTACTTTTCCCAGATTTTAAAATGATATTTATGATTACACTGATGATTGAAGCAAATGTGAAAACCTGCATTGAGTGCAGAGCAGAGATAGGAATTTCTGGGCCCAGAGCTGGGCTAGGGCCCCTGAGAGGAATTATGTAAGAGGTTCGTGACTTGTTCGGAGGGCCCCAAGCTGGATTGGTGTCCACTGAAGTGGCATTGAGCGTGTTTAACTAGTATGGATCCAATTAGTTTGGGCACATTATGCTGATCTCGCCCCTCCCCCCATGAGCTTTTTAGAGCCCTTAGCTCGTGTGGCACCCAGGGTTGGTGCTGGGCCCATTTAGCTGGCCTAGGGCCTACTGAAAATATATTTTGCAGAAGGTTTCTGACTTGATCTCGGGATCCCTGACCCAGTGCAGGAACTCTGAGAGACAACATTGTGCGTCTGTATCCACAGTCATGTATCGGAAAGAAATCGTGGTTGTAAATGGTGTGTTTGCAGAAGGCCCGCTCTTTGTTATTCGCTCTGGTGTCAGTACTAGGGACAACGTTATGGGACCCTGTGTGAAAAGTGGTGGGAAGAGAAGGGGGGTAAGGGGGGACAAAACATACTCCGTCCTCTTCCACTCTCAGAAGTGGGGGACGCGTCTCCCCCTCCCCCAGCGGCGTGACCCATGATTCTATACACGAAAAAGTATCAAGAAAGTGGTTTAATGATAGCTATTGGATTTTTCATACACTCAAGGAACGAATTTTCGTGGCATAATTACTGTTTATACAATTTGCTTGTATGGTGCACTTTTTTGTCTCGGAATTTGAGGGGGACAAACCATCGAGTGAGAGAGAGAGAGAGAGAGGGGGGTGAAGTTTAGACAATGAGCCAATTTTACGGAAACAGCATACTAGACCTAGCTATCGCCATACTGTAGCATGCCTCATAATTTTTTGGTTATTTATTTATATCATCAAAATATTCATATGGTAATAATCATTTTGGGCTATAATGATGCGCCAACTGCTGGGAATTCTCAGAAGGGGAATACGCTAGACTTGAGCATTGAAATGTATTTTGATTTCACACGCTAATGTTGCCTACTGCTAACACGTTTTCATTGAGGACTAGATTAAAAAGCGCACGGTACGTTATAATCCCTGTCCTTTCAAAGACCGAGTCAACGACAGAGGTTTCGACCCGTATCTTATTTTGAGCTTCCGGAAAACATCTGATTAAATGCTCGAAGTGTGTTGAAAAGCGCATGTAGGTTTTACCTCCCGAGGAAGTCATGATCGGCTCGTGTAAAATCCTACTATCATGAGGCTTCATGCGGTATTTATAGACTTTTCCCGAATTTAAAAGTCTTCTTTTTCTTACGAAAAACATTCACTCCTGCGGCCCCGACCGGACCGGGACCCCCTGGTTTGAAAAGAGATCTCCATCCCGGCTCAGGGTGCCTGCTTTCTCCCCCTGTGGTTGCTTCCCCCTCGGGGCTTTCTCCGCTTATGCACCAGCTATTCAACTAGGTTAGGGCCCTAGCTCAATTTAGGGGCGCCCAACGGTCGGTGTATATCGATTCTCAGAACATCTCTAGGGGTCCATTCGAGCTCGTGGTCCCCAGCTCAGCTCAGGGGCCCTATAACTGTGCAGGGGGCCCCAGATCAGCCCAGGGGCTGTCCATTTGAGCACAGGGATTTCAAGATTAGCTTACGGTCTAGCTCAGCTCAGGGGCCAGGTCAGCTGTTCAAGGGTCAGAACAGCTCAAAGGGTCCATTGAAGCTCAAAGCCTTCAGCTCAGTGGCTCTTAAAGGGAATGTGGCACCTTGGTCGAATCCTGTAATTTAGTATAATTAGGCGTACTTTTGGCCGAAAATAATGAAACAGCTCATGATTTCTCTGAAAAATGTAGGTACAATAAGTTCAACATTATGCTTTTTAAAATGCTCCTCTAGGGAAAGAAAGAAATATCTGCCCGCGAATGATGTCATGATCAGGCAACCAATACCATACTCGAAACGCTTCAAGGGCTTCGATTGGCTGATGCTCATTGTGACGTCAGCGTATGTCGTCACACCAACAGTCATGAAAGCTTTGGCCTGCTGCTAAGGGTACATGAGGGTACATTGCAGGTAGGTTTTAGCTTTTTCTTCGGAAATCTCGAGTTCCAAGACAAATGATATATTGAGTACCGGGTTTTCCGACTTGCTTTACAACTTGGCTATCTCAGGTAAAATCACGTCATGAAGGTGCCACATTCCCTTTAAGTATTTCAGGGAGTCCCCAGACCACTTCAGGAGCCCCATCTCAGCACAGGGACCCCAGCTACATGAACTCAGATGGTCAGATTAGCTTAGGGATCTGGATCAGCTCAGGGGCCCCAGGTCCAGCCCCCATCCAACAGCGAGAGCAGACTACCGCATGTAACGCCACCCCTCGTAGCATATAACATGCAAAAATTAAATGATTAAATATCCAAATTTTTGCTGAAAGAGGCTCAGAATCTAAAATAAGATGCCCATTCATTCCATTTCGGATAAACTTAATTACCGTGTATTCTCACAAATTCGTAAGCGGGAAGTGCCATTAGTAGCAATTTAACACACGGTTCAATGGTGAAGGAATTCCTCCACGCTCGTGTGAAGTCACTCGGGGTGGAGGAATCCCTCTTGAACGTACCTTTAAGTAAAGTTATCTTGCCCCAGGTCGGCCTATAGAGGGTCTAAGAACAGTTCAGGAGGGCCAATTCAAGCTAATGGGCCCAGCTCAGGGGCCCTATAACTGTGCAGGGGGTCTAGACCAGCCAAACTCGCCCAAAGTTCAGCACAGGGGCCCCAGATTACCTCAGGGGTCAGATTAGCCTTGGGAGAACACCTCAGCTCAGAGGCCCCAATGTCGGCTGATATAGGGTCTTTGACCAGCTCAAGGGCCCATTCAAGTTCACGGCTCTCAGCTCAGCTTAGATACCCTAGAAAGATTTAGAGGTCCCAAACTAGCTTTGGGGCCCTCAGATCAGCTAAAGAGGCCCCAGATTAGCTTATAGGGTATCAGAGGTCAGTTCAGTGACCCCTCGAAATTGACTCATAGTACCTTAATCCAGCTCAGGTGCCCAGGTTAGCTTAAGAAGTTTCCCGGACAAGCTTTCGGGCCCGTTTAGGTTCTGTATGTTCTATTATAGTTTTTCGTTTAGGTTTCTTATTTTCTGTTACAGTTCTTTATATTTTTATCCGTTGCAGGGGCCCGCCACAGAAAAGTGGGGGACTAGTGGTCCTCCTGCCCCCCCCCCGTTTCCTACGCCTATGCGCTATGGTCACAATCTATTATTTCTCTGCACTTCGCCCCTCTTTCCATTCATGGGGCAAAGTGGACGGATTCCTTTTGCCCCGGTTCACCGTGCCCCATGCAACACAGTCTAAAAGAATGGGAGACCAGTCATCACAAGAGTGACAAATCGAGGCGAGGTTTTTCTAAACAATCAAGGGATCCGTACTGATTTCCAGCAGTTCAACAAAATAAAATCTGTGCTGCTCGGATGGGGTTTTGAAGACCACAAAGTGAAGCGCAAAAGTCAGCTAACAGCCTAAAAAGCCCACCTTTCTCCAACGCGCTGGAAGCGAAATGAAGAGACAGCTGACGGAGATGCGCGGGATGCGTTGCTAAGTAACGCTCAGAAGCACACACTTACGGCAGATCGCAGCACTTTGCAGAGTTATTCAGCTTTCTCCGCTTTGCCCCACTGTCCGCTTTGCCATGGTCTTCCCTATATCTATTTATGTTTAATGGCATTTGGAACAAACTACGGACGTTAATAAGTGACAGTAGAGTTGTGGCATGACGAGCCTATTTGCAATTACTTTAAAACTATACCGGTAAAGGGACTGAAAAAAATTGTGTATTATAAATACATAAGCCAAATGATATATTGGGACCGAACAAGCGGACTATAAATTCAAACGCCTTTTTGAATAGTTGTGCTACAGCACTGATATTCCAGGAAAGTATTTGGCGTTCGGAAAAAAACTCATGGTCCTTCAAATTACTGATCTTGTTTTTTCCAGCTCGAGTCAATATATTTTTATTTATTTTAACACTCATCATAGCACATCGCGATCACCGATGGCAGCCGGATCACACTGAGGCGGAAGTGTACGCTCTCCTGGTGACTATAATTAACGATGTTGAGCAATGCGCCCAGTCGAGCAAGCCAGTTGGATCTGTCCAAGCTTCTGGGGAGACTGGTCACGTGACACCGGTGCCAGCACGAGATGAGTTCTATTCGGGGCTGCCTCCACCCACCCACCCACGGCCCTCATCAGATAAATCTCGAGTGCTGGGTGATATTGCTCCCCCTTCCACTTCAAGAACTAGCCGGACTACTAAGTGGTGGCGAAGAGGAGTGGATGCAGACCCTAATTGAGGGGGTGGGGGCCAATCCTCCAACTGGGAGGGAGCGGACCGATGATTTCATAGCCCGACAGACCTAGTGTAAGCTAAATATCCAAGCACATCATCGTTCTGGGTGGGGATCATTGGTTTGATGGAAGCATTGGTTTGATTGCATCGCTGATCTAGTGTAAACTTTTTTCAGTGTAACGAAAAAAACCCGACCCGACCCGAGCGAGCAACTCCCGCAATGAAGGGTTAACCTGCGCCCTGCTGGGCCTCCTGAGCCACCTTCGCCCTGCTGGGGGGAGGGGTGTTTGAAACCCCCTCGAACTCGCCCCCTATGCGGGATAGCGAAAAAACTCGAACGATGGTGGATAGCTCATACAAATTCATGACGAAACTATAGGAAAATTTTTGGATCAGGTCAATATTGAGGTCATGGCAGGTCAAAGAAGTTGGCATTGTGAGCTCTAGAAGGAAAGAAGCTTTTGGGTTCTAGCATCTGACAGAGTTGAGTTAGAATCATTTTGTAAGCACCATTCGCTTCCTCTCGTCATGGCGAATCGAATGATGTATAATGTGACCATACTAGATCAAAACACAAAAATGGCCTGACCTCAGGTCAGGTCAAGGTCACCTGTTGATCTCAAATAGTCAATATGCATATCAATCGACTTGCAACAGCAATCCTAACGCAATGGTATGAAAATAAAAGCTATATCATCATTGCATGCAGAGTTATTGACCCAAGTCTGAAAACTGCTTAAGTAGCTCCAGATGACCTCTCAGAGGTCTCAGGCCAGCAATTGCAACATGAGCCTGGAAAGGGACCGATCCACTACTTCAATTTGGATAATATAAAGGCATTATCATTTGTATCTACGCAAATACAGCCCAATATCTGTTTTCCATGTATTTCCAATGGAGAGGTCATGGTCCGTACTTGGCCTTAGGTCATCGATATGAAAAATCTCGGAACATATTTTGTAGAACTCGGTGGGTGGGAATATTATGTGTTGCATGTTTCAATCCGATAGATTCACCTATTTCTTACTTATGCCACCTTAAATTTTTTTTGGAAGTGAGGTCACTTGACCTGTACTGGTGATCTGACCTGAGATGACCCAAACTTAAAACCAGAGCTGCAAAAAATCTCAAATCTGTCGGGCACTTTCGAAAAAACCTCCAAATCTGTCGGGTGGTTAGGATAGGACTATTAAAATTGTCTAAAACCCATTCAATTGGTAAAATGTTCCTACTCATTTTCCACATTCTTAATAGAAAATACTAAAATTAGCATAAAAAACTTCTAGTTTGGCACCAATGGATATCATTATCCTTATTTTTGTGCTCTGATCCTTATATGTGTGATATCCTTATTTTTCGTGCTCTGAAGCCGCCTATGGCAAATCTAGGTGGAATGACACAAGTCTATTAATTTTCAAAACTCTAGAACTGAGACTGTTCTTCGGGTTTTCAATTATCAGACGCGCTCAGGAAATTAAGGTTATCGGCAGAAACCTATAACAAACTGAATACCGAACCACCAATTCTCATTTTCTGGAGTCACCATTGGTAAAGAAAATTTATTATTGGATGTAATTTGAGATTTGTGGACGTACAGCATACAAATAGTGTGCGTCAAAGTCAGCTCGACTGGGTCTTGAATGAGACTCAGTCTTGAATTCAGATGATTTAGGTCACAGGTGGAAATATACAATAACATGAGAAGCAGCCCCCTTTTTCAGTCCTCTGCAGCCGCTATTGACGAAAAATGCTGCATTAGAATGAGAATAAGTGATATTTTGTTATTATGTTACATAGTCCAGCCCAGAATACTTAAAAATATAGTTTGCAATGGAAGAAAGCTGACCTGGTTCCCATACCATGCGGTTACTTATGCCAGCTTCTGCAGATTTTCATGATTTCAGTTTTTTGGAGGTGGGAGGGGGTAATTTGGAAGGAACCCCCAAAATTTATATATGGATTTTGCTCTGATGGCCAGACGAACAAGATTGGAGGGGTACTTTTTTATATTCGAAGAAGTGTTTTTTTAAGGATCATGGCTACTTGTAGTTGAATGCAAACATGTAATATTAGCTTTCCATGACTTTTAAATGCATGTTTACATGAACAATGCTAAATTTTGAAGCTGTTGGCTATTTCAAAGTTTTTCACGCATTGCAGTGCTCATTTCCATGAGGGTAGGTGGTTTAGGATCTGAAGTTAATGAGGCTAATAAATAACCTTAAGTCAGTTAGATATTAAACATCAAATAAATATCATGTTTCCAAGGAAGTTAAGAGTAAAAGGAATGAGTAAAGGTTGCACTAGGCTGTGTTTTTGTTATATCTTTGTCCCCTTGACATAGATCATAGGCATATTTAGGTAAGTGAATAAAATGAAATAGGAGAAATAGTTTGGTACTTAAAACTCAAATTAAAGTGGAAAGGTGAAGAGTTTTGTTTCTTTGGCATCTACAAATCCACTGATGAAGGTATGCAACCTTTGTGGTTAATTCTGGATAAACAGGCATTGGATTTAAAAGAAGACGGGAGGGAAAATCAAATGTTTTAGTCTAATTTGACCAGTTTGCTGGTAAAAATCATTTTTTCCTTATTAATATCATTTAAAATTATTGATCAACAGTGAGCATAACGTACTGTGTGGAAATAAATGTAAGCTGCCGAAATTACAACGAACACCACATGACTTACTTGTTTGTTTTCTACCCACACTGTTCTGATCTGCCCGCTGTTTGATCCATGCTTCAAAACGACCTCCTTGGCCAAAACCACTGTTCCTGAACTTGCAGGGCAGCCCAGAATGCTTGATTCGCTGATGCTCCTTAAAAAAACGTTTCTCGCCAAAATACCCACATCCCTCAAATCCACATTTAAGCTTGACACGGGACGGTGGAAGGGGCTTCAGCTTAATCGGAGCCATTTATCAGCCCTTCAACTATGGACGATGAAATCCAGGCTCAACCAGTTTACTCAAGATGTATACCAAAGTAATGCAAGAGAAAAATAATCAAAAACACAACCTTGCAACGTTTTGCCTCCACCACACCACGGGATTCTAGGGCCTTGGCCTCCGCCATATCCACAAGGCAACACACCAAACCGCAGGGCTGCTTTTCTTCAAACCAAACATACCTTTTACACCGGCTTTGCCGCAAGGGCGCTGTTCAAACAGCGCCCTTACGGCAGCGTTGAGCGTACTTCCAAACGAAGGAAACTAAGGAAAAAAACTGTTTTGCCTGTCGCCTTTACCTTTACGGCGGCCTGTCGGGCCAAGCTGTCGCGTGCTATGGAATACAAATCGGGCCCGACAGGCCAGTGAAGGAATTTTTCCAGCAGAGGATTTTCTGGGTGACGTTTAACCCTCGCCCCACCGGGGGGGCCATCGATGGCCCCCTAAGGTTTTTCCGGGATAGCAGAAAAACGACGAGGCGCAGCACCGCGGTTGAGGGCTCTACCTCTCACTGCATCATTTTCCCATCATCCCTGAAAATTTTTATCCCAGGTCATCCAAGGTCAGGTCACCAGACGAGGTCAACCAAGGTCACCTCACTCCACCTTTAGAGGTCTGTAAGAGCTACATTTCAAGGTTGATCGATTTGAAACTTCCTACACTTCATGAACTCTCCAGGGTCTATAAGGTGTATATCCGGGATTTTTCGATTTCGTGCCCTGAGGTCAGGTCACGAGGCGACCTCTCCCATTGGAAAAGCATGGGGAAAAGCTAATTCATGATATAAAAGCCACAAAAATGATTGCAAATACTCAGACTGCTCAGAACAACGTTTTTGGACACCCTTTCACGGATCCCAGGGGTTATATTTGCCCTTTGACTTTTCCAAGGTCATCCAAGGTCACCAGGGGTCAAAAACAGTATTTTGACAATAACTTTTGACCTAATTGGGCTAGAGCGGTGAAACAAACACCATCGTGTTTGTCTTGTCACTGGCTTTCATTTGATATACGGCAAGGTCACTTTTTGACCTTTCGTGACCTCAGGTCATATTAGGTCACGAGGTGACCTCTGGCGGTCAAACCACTGGCGGAGGTCTTTACGTTCCACATAGCGGAAAAATTACTGGCAATTTGCTATCAAATGTACTTTACCAGGCCTCAATAGCTCTAATGACATAAGAGTTATGCCCAGTTTGCTTAATCATTGCATATTTGAGTGAAAATAGCCGATCTTGACCTAATTTGACCTCTGGAGGTCAAACCATTGACCTGAGCACTAAAACATGCGAAGTAATTTCTTACTGAATTCACGCGAGCTTTCTATTGCACTTTGCAGATTTGCGCTAACGCCCATATTTTCGGAGTTAGAGGGGGGCCATCGATGGCCCCCCGGTGGGGCGAAGGTGGCACCGGACCCCCGGTGGGGCGCGGGTTAAAAGGCCCTCTGTGCATAAGGCCCTCTATTCAAAGGTCCCTCGATTCATAAGTCCCTCGATTTTCCATCGGTTCTTGCCGCACACTGGCTTGATATGGGAGAGGTGCAAATTCATGAAAAACTTGTTGAGTGAAAGAGGTGACAATTCTAATATTGAGTTTTTTAGAACAAAAAATATTTTCTGTTTCCTTTCAATATTTTTTTCTCACAGATTGTAAGATCTGTCGCAGGACCATACCGTGCCCTAAAATCTGTCGGGCACTTTATGACCCGAGAGCCCGACTTTTTGCAGCTCTGCTTAAAATGTTGAGAAAAGTTGCGAAATGAATCATGAATAAGGTGTGCCAAGTACGGCGGTGCTTTGCGCCGCCGTTTTTTCGTGACGCCGAAAAAAATCCGAGAGGGGGTGTTCAAACACCCCCCATCGGAGCGAGGGTTAATTTAAAACCTAAAGTTTAATGTCCCTCAAAGCACAGGGACGGCCACCCCGATCAGGTCATCCTCTCATCAGTCAGTTAAAAGTCGATCTACGACGGGAAAATATTGAGCGCCGAAGCGTGTCAGAGGAATCGATCCCATGCCTGTCACTGCATCTTCCTGAGCAACGGACCGGAGCCCAACGCCCCACCAGCTGAGCTACCGGGGCGGCATGGGGCAAATCGCATACAGGCAAGAAACCAAGACACGGATATGCATAGGTTGACGTGACACATGTCAGATCAATAATGACTGACAGCTGGTGATTATCTGACCGCCTTCCTAAAGCCAGCCAATAATGTGGCGTTTACGGCGGCAGGTGGCAACTCATTTCAAACCTTTGTCCCTTGGTAAGCGAAATACCGTTATATGTGCTTCAAACTAGGTTATAATAGACTATAACTAGAGAATGATAGGCTAAGAATTAGAATTACGTGCAACCTAGGTTAGAATAGGCAGTAGG
The DNA here is from genome assembly GCA_034440635.1 of Lepas anatifera. NCBI lineage: Eukaryota > Metazoa > Arthropoda > Thecostraca > Lepadidae > Lepas > Lepas anatifera. The sequence continues at coordinate 1,883,181 of JAOTON010000386.1, forward strand.
TAAAAACATAGGCGGATCAGGGGGCAAGGGGGCACGTGCCCCCGATCGACCCTCGGCGCCCCCTGAAAGGTCGATGGCGCCCCCTGAAATGTCGCTTCCCACCCCCCAGGATACAAAAGTCGGCGCCCACCGATACGATTTGGCGCCCACCTGATAGGTTTTGCCGGTCATAAGTGGCGCCCTCTGGTCCGGATGGCGCCCCCTGGAAGGTGCCCCTCCGATCGGCAATCCTGGATCCGCCTATGGGTAAAAAAACGTTAAACTAACTAGCTAACCTGAACTACGACTATTCAACTAAACAAACTCACAAATTTCACTAACAATCTATCTGTTCTCTTACACTTCTCTCTTCTCCTATGCGGCGGCTGCCCAGCCGAAGAGGGGCGCTCCAGGCTCACCTCCTGGTTGCAGGGTAAAGAACCCGCGACACCCTGTCCAGGTGCTCAGCAACAGTTTCTAAATAAACGAAAATTACTGCTTAAATGGAGGAACTCGGGTAACGTAACCAAAACGATCACTCGGTAACATGCAAAAAAATTATAAACTCCGAATTCCTTAACCGTGGCTGTCGGGCAGTCTTCTTCACGCACTCTGTGAATTTCCAACTGTAATTGGCTCGGCCTTCCTGCCTTAGCCACATCCATTCCCTCGCCAGTGTTGCAACACTTCGCGACCCATTAAAGTAATCCTCTCTCCCCTAAAAATTTCCCCACACACTTAAGAGGCGGGCAAATGTGTACTGCAGAGAACGCCTTATAAAAAGTCCTTCATAACAGTAATATAACTGATGTGGTAAGACGAAACGCCTGCTACTGGAGCTCACCTCTTGACGAGCCGCACGTTTCGCGGGTGGGCACTGCGCTGGCGCACATATTCTTAATCTCTTTGGGAGACCCATCAGCCCTCAGGGTTTTAAATGTTGTAACAGCGTCTCTCTCAGCTACTAGTGACTGGGTCTTCGGTCATCCTAGGGAGTTCAAGATAGAAGTGATACTGCTACTAAGTACTGCTAAGTGAGACTGATGCTGGTCACAGTTTTATTGAGCCAGAGATGGCTTAAGGCAGCAAAGCTAAGAACTTCGGATTCTGTGTAGTAACTCATAGGCTGCTACACCCCAAAAATATATAGAAATTGTACATAGTATATGAGGAAAGACGTACGCCTGAATAAGTATTTCCAGAGCCTTCTTTTAAAGTAATGCTTGGATACTGAAATGGAGATGAGGATGCCGTTACACTTTTGACACATGGGAAAACTGCGCCTACCTGTGCTTTTAGATCACTTTGGCAGGGGCCAAAATATAGTTCTCCCCGCTCTTTTTCGGAGGTCATGGCCGGATTGGCCCTTGTATCTGCCAATGCATGTAAACAAATGTATATATATATATATATATATATATATATATAAAGATTATGTCCCTAAGCACAATACCTAGCAGATGATATTTTGTACCGGTACCGCAAAAGGTACGTAATTAGGCTTCAGAGGAGGCAAATTCAGGAAGTCGAGAAATTTTGACATCAATGAAGTCAATTTGGGAAAAGACGATTCATTTCAAAGATCCGATTGACCATTAGGTCGTCAGAGCCGCATGACGAAATCCATGGAGCGAAGCGGGTTGAGATTTCTCAAGAGGCTCTATTCTGCCGCCTGGCGGTTCTGGCAGTTGATGCCAGGCCTCTGCAATTGTGTAGGGTGAGAGCCCTTTTACACTAGAAGCTCAGGCTAAGGCCCCCGAATCTAAATTGAAAATAGTTTTTGAGAAATTTTGGAATAAAGGTTTTTAATTTTGTATTTTTCTCATTTTTATTTCTTAAGCGAGGAACATGAAATTTGCAGTTTTTTTGAGCCACCTAAGAAAAAAATTCGAACTGTTCTTACAATATTTATTGCGCCAAAATTCAGTATTTGTAATGCAAGCAAAAAGCTATTTACGTTTGACGGCCCACTTATAAGCTCGAAATGTCAGAAAGCACGCCTCACTTAGTTTAAAGACAGCCACCTGGAGGCACCTAGTTTAATTTTCTTGTGCTTAAGCATAGTTTCTAGTGTAAAACGTAAAATTCTGACCTAGTTTTTGTCATTCTGCTGGATTTTCTGCCGGAGTACTGCATTTTTGCTCATTTCATTTAAATCTTAATATCTCGCGATCTAATGCGCCGATTTGACTTTTCATTTTAAAAAATGAAAGAACATTGCTTCCGCCTGATAATATTTGGAGATGGATATCGTGATATTGAAATTTATTGTTTTATATGTATATATATATATATATATATATATATAATTCTAGTAGGAAACCTTTTATTTATAGCTTCTTGGTTCCGAGCACATGTCATTCACAAGTTCAGAATTGACATGGCTGAATAGGAAAGTTAATTGCAGTCATTTCATTCATTTACACTACCCACTTATCTCCAACGGCTTTCGAGTAATTCGTCCGAAAGGGTATTTCAAGGAGCTAAATTTCTCGGAACATGCTTACTTCTCACCATGGTTTCAAGTCCTTAGAATGAATGGAAGTGGATGAAATTTGGCATGAAGCTAACTTAGGATCCTGGGTCGTATCGCCGATACAAGTGATTATAGGCCAATATAATGCTTTGTTCGTCTTCTAGAAGTAGCTTTATACCATGCTTTTTCTGTACTAACACAGCACCCGGCGCCACGATCACGGCATCGTTTTGATTGAGTGATACCGGCCAGTGACCTCTTGACGGGTCACTGGTGTAGGGCTAGTGGGAGTCGGTGCAGTGATGCGCAGTGGTATAGTAGTTAGAGGACCTGTCTCGTGATCGGGGGGTGCCCAGTTCGAATTTGGGGTTGACTGTGGGCTATTTATTACTTATTTTAAAGAAAAGAATGATAACACTGACCTACGGGCTTATGAAAAGACACATTATGAATGAAATATGGTTTGCTTTCGGCACATTGTCATGCAGCTCTCCTGCGCCGGTGGGGCGTTAGCCCAAGTCGCAGACCGGGGTATTTTTGTGGTGAAGAGGCCCAATGATTGTCTAAATTAATAGCATGGAGCACTAAGGTCTGGTCCAAGGGTAACATTCCCAGTCTCATAGTTTGTACATATTGTTTGTGGAGTGTTGTGGGAATGACCTAGGACCCTAAAAGATGATACAGATGACAGTAAAAGCGCTAAAAGACTGGCAGCCTAAAACGCCAAAGTCCAGAAACTAAAACGTCTCAACCCTAAAAAGCCCAAAAAGGCTACGTCAAGGTAAAGATAAGAAGAAAAAAGCGTGGGGTGAGGTAAATACAACGTTTCGGTCTTGGACCGTCGTCAGGCGAGGGGTGAAAGATGGAGGTGGCTAGAGGCCTGAGGTAACCTTTTTCCAAATACCGAGTGACTGGAGGCCTAAGGTAAACTTTTGGTCGAAACAAAAGTGTCGGCAGTCCCAATACCCTCTTGCCGAAGGTGAAATGGAACAATGTGTATGGTGTGTTATGTCTGAGCATGCGTCTGAAAGTGTCCCCGTATGTCGAATTTACCGCAAGAGTGGCCAGGAAGATGTTTGCGTGTTGAGAGTAGGTCTGTAGCGCCGAATGAGGAATGATTCTGCGATTTTTCTGTTTGGGCCATCACTGGCGTATTTTAGAATTTTGATGCTCAAGTTGTCTGCTGTCAGCTCATCATTCGGATGCATGGTTAATCTGTGTTGGCCGAAAGGTGTTTCCTGCCTCTTATTTCTAGCATCACCTAAGTGTTCGTTGAATCTTAGTCTAACGGCCCTCTGGCTCTCACCGATATAAAATGACCTGCCTGGTTCGCAAAGCTTACAATCTATCCTATAAATTACATTTTTGGCATGACATTTCCCATGGATACCTGCATGACAGGCGTGGCAGAAACGGCCTCCCCCAGGGCACTGCACTGGTTCCAGCGCGGATCTGACCAAAAGATCCTTCAGGGATGTGCCGCTTCTCCACGCCACCCGCATGGGAAGGCCAGAATTTCGAACGATCCGCTTGACCCGGTCACCGAGAGCGTCGTCAACGAAAGGTAAAACAAGAGGCGCATCATTACCCCGATTTTGTGGTCTGGGGCGTGGATTTAGAGCTTCGACCTGCAGCTTTTTAAGGAGATGGTTCGGGTACACATTTTTGAGAAGAGGTCGAAAATCTTTTTGAGGCTCCTCTTACGAGGGCTTCCGGGTGAGGATCTACGAAGTGCCCGAAGAAACTGAGATCGGATGACAGATTTTTGAGCGAGCAAGGTTGAGCCGAGTCAAAAGGGAGGATGATTGGAGCTGCCATCGGTTTGAAGAAAAGTTCAGTTGTGTATGCCCCGGACGTGGAAACCGTGATGAGCGTATCCAAAAAGGGATGGAACCAGACGTGCCGGTGTGCTCGATGGTGAGTTTTATGCTGGTATGAAACGAATTGATAAAATCGAAGTAAGAGTTTAGAGAGTCCTCGCCATGCGTCCAAATCCCCAATACATCATCGATATATCGCATGTAGGCGACTGGCTGATCATGTGGGCTAGGCAAAATCAAAGATTCCAGCCAGTTCATGAAGATGATGGCCAGTGGGGGAGCTACTCTGCTTCCCATTGCGATGCCTTGCGTCTGCCTATAGAAGTTATCACCAAACCTGAGGTAGTTGTTGGTGAGACCATTTTGTTGTTGACCATTGTCTCACCAACAACTACCTCAGGTTTGGTGATAACTTCTATAGGCAGACGCAAGGCATCGCAATGGGAAGCAGAGTAGCTCCCCACTGGCCATCATCTTCATGAACTGGCTGGAATCTTTGATTTTGGCTAGCCCACATGATCAGCCAGTCGCCTACATGCGATATATCGATGATGTATTGGGGATTTGGACGCATGGCGAGGACTCTCTAAACTCTTACTTCGATTTTATCAATTCGTTTCATACCAGCATAAAACTCACCATCGAGCACACCGGCACGTCTGGTTCCATCCCTTTTTGGATACGCTCATCACGGTTTCCACGTCCGGGGCATACACAACTGAACTTTTCTTCAAACCGATGGCAGCTCCAATCATCCTCCCTTTGACTCGGCTCAACCTTGCTCGCTCAAAAAATCTGTCATCCGATCTCAGTTTCTTCGGACACTTCGTAGATCCTCACCCGGAAGCCCTCGTAAGAGGAGCCTCAAAAAGATTTTCGACCTCTTCTCAAAAAATGTGTACCCGAACCATCTCCTTAAAAAGCTGCAGGTCGAAGCTCTAAATCCACGCCCCAGACCACAAAATCGGGGTAATGATGCGCCTCTTGTTTTACCTTTCGTTGACGACGCTCTCGGTGACCGGGTCAAGCGGATCGTTCGAAATTCTGGCCTTCCCATGCGGGTGGCGTGGAGAAGCGGCACATCCCTGAAGGATCTTTTGGTCAGATCCGCGCTGGAACCAGTGCAGTGCCCTGGGGGAGGCCGTTTCTGCCACGCCTGTCATGCAGGTATCCATGGGAAATGTCATGCCAAAAATGTAATTTATAGGATAGATTGTAAGCTTTGCGAACCAGGCAGGTCATTTTATATCGGTGAGAGCCAGAGGGCCGTTAGACTAAGATTCAACGAACACTTAGGTGATGCTAGAAATAAGAGGCAGGAAACACCTTTCGGCCAACACAGATTAACCATGCATCCGAATGATGAGCTGACAGCAGACAACTTGAGCATCAAAATTCTAAAATACGCCAGTGATGGCCCAAACAGAAAAATCGCAGAATCATTCCTCATTCGGCGCTACAGACCTACTCTCAACACGCAAACATCTTCCTGGCCACTCTTGCGGTAAATTCGACATACGGGGACACTTTCAGACGCATGCTCAGACATAACACACCATACACATTGTTCCATTTCACCTTCGGCAAGAGGGTATTGGGACTGCCGACACTTTTGTTTCGACCAAAAGTTTACCTTAGGCCTCCAGTCACTCGGTATTTGGAAAAAGGTTACCTCAGGCCTCTAGCCACCTCCATCTTTCACCCTCGCCTGACGACGGTCCAAGACCGAAACGTTGTATTTACCTCACCCCACGCTTTTTTCTTCTTATCTTTACCTTGACGTAGCCTTTTTGGGCTTTTTAGGGTTGAGACGTTTTAGTTTCTGGACTTTGGCGTTTTAGGCTGCCAGTCTTTTAGCGCTTTTACTGTCATCTGTATCATCTTTTTAGGGTCCTAGGTCATTCCCACAACACTCTGCGGTTTATGGCACCCTATCTTCAGCAGGCCTTCCGAGAACTTATTGTTTGTGGGGCAGATCGAGGAAGGTCCCAGAAGATGATTATGCGCTGGGGTGCTGAGTGCCAAATTTATATAGGCAAATATAGTCAGCGAATGAAAAATTCAATAGTTACAGGTTTGTGGGAGTCAACCGAAACACTTCTTTTAAGCTTTATTAAAACCCTGATTTAAATTTACGAATAAATTTATCGACAGATTTCCTTACTGCTATACGTCTGATGACTTCATATACACCATGATTGTTGAATTGAGCCATAAGCTCCACTTGAAAATGAATATTTTTTTGTAAGAAAACCCACAAATCAGTGTAAATTTTAGCTTGCTCGGGTGTCGCTCTCCACTTAGCACCCTGTGACTTGGAACGCTGAAATCAAGCCAATTTCCTCAATGGGAGAGTGCTAGGTCGATGCATAAGCCAAAATTGCTTCCCGTGTTTTCCTCTTCCAGAAGGAACGATAGCTTATGATGGGCGCAAGCTAGTTGAACAAAAATAATTTTTCGGAAAGCTATAACTGTGTTGCGTTTCTGCGTCAAAATAAATATTTTGACTCATCCCTTAGTCACGGGAGGGAGCGCGACTAAATCATCAAATAAAGTAATTCGCCGATTTTCCTAACATAACTTATATTGGGATACCAGCTATCCTTTCAGTTAAGTGTAAAAACCAGAGCCGGTTTTAGGGGACACGTAATAGCTTCAACTGGTGAACAATAAGTTAACATAGGCAGGGGCGCTCATGTATCTCAATCACAGGAGGTGCACGTCGTCATGCCAGGAGAAAGGGTAAATTGATTAAGGGTATTATTCTGATGAAACACTCTTCACTTGGAGAGTACATGAAAGAGGGTATGAAGTGAGGATTCACACACCAGAGGCATATAATTCATTGATTGGATGGTAGAAACGAAAAAGGTACATGCAAATTAAAGGGATTGTGACACCTTCAAAACGAGATTTTAACTGAGAAAGTCAAGTTGTAAAGCAAGTCGGAAAACCCGGTACGCAATATATCATTTGTCGTGGAACTCGAGATTTCCGTAGAAAAAAGCTAAAACCTACTTGCAATTTACCCCTCATGTACCCTTAGCAGCTGGCCACATTTGTCATGGCTCTAGGTGTGACGACATCTGCTGACGTCACGATGAGCATACGCCAATCGAAGCCCTTGAAGCGTTTCCAGTATGGTAGTGGTTGCCAGATCATGACATCATTCATAGGCAGATTTGTATTTTTTTTAGAAGAATTATAAAAAAAAAAAAATATTATTATTTTATTTTTTTAAAAAAATTTTTTTTTAAAATTACACTAAATTCAAGGATTCGACCAAGGTGCCACATTCCCTTCAAGACATAACATCTTGCAGCTGCAGGATTCATGCCAGATAATAAATGCATAGGAAATAGTGTTTGACACGCGATCGAGAAATAGGTGGTCAATTATCGCTATTTCGCACCAAAAATTTTGTCTATTCGCTATTGGAGAATGTCTACTTAAGTTCGAATTGTAAATCTGTGACCGATGACCGCGATGTAAGTTTTTTTCGAATCAGTGAGAGGAGACAGGAGTCTGAGAAGGAAGCTGTCTGAAAACCATTCCTCGAACTCGGCTTCAGTGGAAGATAGCTGAAAAGGAACGAATCTTGCTCGATAGTGTACGAAAAATGATGACTTAACTATTTAGTCACTTTTTAACTTAGATTAATCATGAGAGGTTAAAAAGTTTTAACGGGTTTAATATGTAAATTCTGCTTTTTTACCTTTCTTTCGTATAAGCTCATGCCAGATACATTTTTGCAGATACCATTAGAATCCTCTTGCCACAGAAATTTAAATAGTGTAGGGGAAAGTGGTGGTCACGGACACCGTAACGGTAGTGTGAGTTTTCGATGACTTAATGAGCTTTTTTCGTTCCTATTTTTGCTGTAGAGATACCTCAGACATTTATCTACCACTGTGCAAGCAGCTATGTGTCTGTCATTATCCTATTAAAGTTTGCGTAACATTTAGAAAAAAGTAGTAAAAGTCCATTTCGCCCCACTTAGTGGGATAACATGGTCACCCCATGGGGAAAGATGGATAAGATGAACAAAGTGATCGAACCAGGCCTTGAATATTTCCATCTGCATTCAACCACTAGGCGACTGTCGTCCGTCACAGGAAAGAGGGTATTTTCTTACTTTTTCCGTCAAAGGGTCAAAGGGCTCATGCCTTTTCTGTTTTTTTATGACGGAGGATTAAAGTATCAATGGCTGTCGTGCAACTGTGCATAGGTTGATCCAGGATCGCCGATCAGGGGCGGGGCACCCTTTGGGGGGCACCATCCGGGCCAGGGGCGGGCGCGCACCCAGAGGGGAGATGCGGGCCCGGCCGCCCCAAACCCTTTGGCTCCAAAGTGCCGGCCCCATCCATGTGAGGCGCCGAAGGCGCCCTTCGAGGGGAAGGATGAGCCTTCACCTGACTTTTAGAAGGAGTGCCACGCTGACTGCCGTCCCTGCACCCAACATGCCGCCCCTCTACACTGACTGCTGCCCCTGCACCCAACACACCGCTCCCTAAAACAATTTACTATAGGTCTGTAGAACAAACAATTCACCGCTTTCACCCCCCCGCCCCCCAGGATGCGAAAATTGGCCGCCCTTTGGGTGAACAAGTGCGCCCCTAAGGCAAAATGCCACCCCCTGCACCGGCCTGCTGCCCCCTCTCGTCAGCCACCCCTCCCCAATAAAAATCCTGGGTGCGCGCCTGCCAGGGGTGCCACTTTTGGAACGCAAAACCGATCAGGCGCGCGCCAAATCCTCTTGCCGGGCTAAGAGCGCCCCTCCCCGCTCCTGAGGGGAGGGGTTGGAAGCGACATTTTAGGGGGGCCATCAATCTCCCAGGGGGGCACCGTGACCATTTCAGGGGGCGCTCCGGGTCGAGGGTTACACTTGACCCTGGATGACCCCCAAATTTAATTATATGTTCTCCAGCATTTCGGGCCCTATGTCTCCACCCCTCCCCCAAACCATCAGCCAAATCCGCCTCCGCTCAGGTGTATCGCTGGACCCCAAAACCCTTGATAAATGTATATATTTAAGCTTATATTCTATAAAATTAAATATGCTGTTGTGCGGGGTAACATGGACACCATGTCCATCTTGCCCCACACGTGGTGTCCGTCTTACCCCACTTTGCTCTTCCTAAACAAACTTGAACATGAATCGGACGCCATTGTGATTACACAGTCAGTGCCTGCGGTGAACAAAATGTAACATCTTGAAGAGCCATATTACGTAATACTAACAAAGTATCACTAGAAACATCCATGCAATGGCCTTACGACTTTGATTGTGAAAATAACACATGAGTTGCAGTTTTTAATTTTTGGAAAATTGTATAAAATCTAGAGAGCTCGCCGGACACAACGTTGCTCTGCGACCGACGTGCGCAATAAAAGGAAGCGTATTACACGCTTTTGCCGGTCGTGGCGCTGTCAGCTCATCCCAAACAGGGGGTGTCCATCTTACCCACGGTGTCCATGACCCCCCACCTTCCCCTATAATATAGCCTTTCAAAGTAAATAATTTAAGTTGACCTGATGATAAGTCGGGTCAAGGTGTCATTAGTTTTGATGTGTTGTTCTGGCGCACATGAAACGACTCCGACAGGCTCAATGAATCTAAACTCAAACCTTCATGATTATGAAGCTCTTGACCTAAAAATAAAAGCCTGCCTGTGCCTCGAATGACCCCTCAGAGGTCACAGGTCCACATTTTCACATTTACAAGAAATTTCATAAAAAAGAGTAGGTACGAGTATTTCGGAGGCGGGTCAGATGACAAAAAAAACAGCTAGCTGGCTAATCCGACCCAATGCCTGAGTGCGAAAACAGTTGTTTAAAGAGAATTTGGCACCTTTATAACGTGATTTTAACTGAGATAGCCAAGTTGTATGGCATGCCAGAAAGCCAGGTACATACATAATGTATCATTTGTCTTGAAACTCAAAATTTCCGTGGAGAAAAACTAAAAACACACCTGAAATGTACCCCACATGTACCCCAGCCAGGCGGCCACAGTTGTCAGCTGTTGGTGTGACGACAGCGCTGACGTCACGGTGAGTAATCCGCAAATTGAAGCCCTTGAAGCTAATTGAATATGGTAGTAGTGGCCAGAGCGTGACGTCATCCACAGGCAGAGGTTTATTTTTCACCTTAGAGAAGCAATTTAAAAATAAAAATATTGAGCTCATTTCAAGATTTTCGGTTACGAATGCCCCTAATCACACTGAATTCCTGGTATCGACCAAGATGCCACATTTAAGTCATAATTTTGGATTGCGGAATGAAAATTCCGGAATTAAAGGGGAACATCGGCGATCCTAATTGCGAAGTGGCTTGAAATTCAATATAAACTCCCGCGATCGATTTTGGGAAATGCACGACTACGGACTCGTGGGCTTAAGTTTCGCAGTGACCAGCACTGATAAAAGGTATATGTACATACATTCATCATATAAATTAGCATACATTCAAAGCCATAGGAGGGGCATGTGTTCACTCTGCCCCCTGTGTAAGCCTCTGAAAATAGGCACGCACCATCCTGTCCAGATTTTATTCTAACAAAATATCGCCCAAGCTTAAGAAAATTGTTATAGGAATAGAAAACCGGTAATTAAATAGGCGTAGGTGTTATCACGCGCATTGATGGGCATCTGAATCATCTTTGCCTTGGCAGGGGGGAGGGTCGAGTATGCGGCTCCTAAGATCTCGAAAACCATGGTAGTTGGGGAGACCGGTAAACGGCGTTAGGTAGCCCGACCTAAGCTCGGGGAGAGAGAGAGGGGGAGGGGTCGAGACCATGCTCGAGGGACCCCAGTCTACGTTTGGAGGGCTCCCGATAAAAACGTTGGGGTCGATGTTCAGGGATCCCTTGAGACCGATGCTCGAGGGGACCCCTCTAGACGAAGCTCGATGGTCTCCTGAGACCAGGCTTGAAGCTCCTGAGACCAATGCTCGTACTTTGCTCATGATTCCCTGAATGCTAATGCTCGTGCCCACCCCTCCCCCTCCGAGAGCAATATTCGGGGAGGGGGACGAGATCAATGCTCGGGTGCCCCGAAACCAGTCATCCAGAGGCCCTCAATACCGATGCTCGGGGTGTTCCCTGAGACAAAGCTGCTCGGGAGCTCCTGAAACACAGCTCAGGGGATCCCCTGAAACTAAGCTCAGTGGCTCCCTAGGATCACTGCTCGTCTTTTGCTCCGGACTCCCTCGATACCGATGCTGAGGGGCCCCGCCGAGATCAATACTCGTCCTTCCCCCGAGATTAATGCTCGGGTACTCCCTGAGACCAATACTCCGGAGAACCTAGATACCAATGTTTGGAGGCCCCTGAGATGAAGCTTGGGGGACCCCCTGAAGCCAAGCTCGTTTCCCCCTCCCGAAAGCAATCCTCGTATTTTGTAGTGTATGAGGTCAGGCCAAGGGGGATCGGCGAAACCCAAAACCCCCTTGGCTACGCCACTGATGAGATATAATGGAAAATGAAGGCATTTAAGTCATATCACCTGACGTAGAAAATATATACCTATCAAAATTATTTACCCCTTTCGAATTCCTTCAGCGAGCTGCGTCGAGTGATAAGTAGTATGACTGCAACGTCAAATTGTAGCTTTGACCTGACCTAAGGTCAGGTCAAAATTAAATTGGATCAACACGCATATTATTTACATCGCAGGGATGGGGAAGCCCGATAAGGTCAAAATGAACGCCATATCTTCCTTCCCACCTAAGTTATTGAGCCTAAATTATTTCACCCATGCATTTCCAACAGACAGGTCATGACTCGTACCTGTCCTTAGAACACCTAAATAAAAAATCCCGAAAGTCACAGAACAGGGTTAACCAATAAAATAGGTTAACTCTGTTCTTACTTATGCTATCTTAATTTTTCTTTGAAGTGAGGTTACTGGACGTTTCAGTCTAGGCCTCCATTCTTACGGCTGGAGGTAAATGGCACAAAAGCAAAGTTTTAACAGTCTTAATGGGCCCTAGCATTCCATTTATTTTACCAGCACAGTGTTTCAATAAGTAAATGGATGCAATTTTCCGAGAAGGCCCGCCCTCGTAGTGCTGTTTAACGGACTGTGCTCGGCTTTCTGCTGCCGGGCGGTGCAAGTACTAGGTAAGACAGCGGACCAATAGGTCTACGGCTTCACATATGATGAGAATGGGACAGTCGGAAATGGACACCATCGTACTCTTTTATCCTATATTCCTTGCAATTATCTGATACGGGAGCGATGTAAAAATACTCCAGTCAACCTCAAATTTATTTACTTTAAATCCTATGGTTATGTATGTAAAAGTGTAGCTGCAGAGTTGAAATGCCTGTACCATTCACTGTCCTTTGGGGGGTGGCAAAATATATGATGCCCCCTTCTTGCGCTTGGGGGCATGACCGGAATACCTCTCCCCCTGCGTCCAAAGCCATATCACAATTTTTTCCAAATATATTTCCACTTTAACATGCATTTTATTTCTCTCCACAGCCACACCACAGCAGCCCCTCGCTAGCAGAAAACAAACAGGTCGCGTTCGACATGCCCTCCCTGTTCAATACATTGTACGCTGAGGTTGACCCGGTCGGCCGCTGATGGTGCCAAATGCCCCATCAGTACTCATCACCAACGCCGTCCCGCGGTACAAGAATTCGAGTCATAGATGACGCCCCCACAACCGACTCGACACCAACGCCATTTGTGGGGCATGTGCCATCAAACCGTGTAAAAAGGCAGTCACCTCATGCCTAGCATCGTTTGTTTATGCAATAAGGTCTCAGCTCGTTTTTTTTTGCTCGCCTAGATCCGACTCGTATTGCTGCTCTTGCGACTTTTGATCACCAGCGGTGTAAAACCTTGACGAACCTTTGAATATTCTATCATATTCATGACCTTTGTAAGTTTTCAGGTCTGGGGATTGACCTGGAGAGCGGTATGCTTCCTTTATGTTTCCGCGAATGTTTATTGCGCTTTGTTAGTCGGCAAGATAAGAATGACAACACTTGTTTTCCACGATCCAGCTGATACTCCTGTGAATGTAGACGCAACGTGCGGAAATTGGACTGTTATCAAGCGTGTTTTTCGGCATTGTTGAAATTGCATGCAATTTCAGCCTTATTAACCGACACCGAGCTATCTAAATCGAAATCGGAATTCCCTTAAGGCATTTATCGTCTTGTTCGATCGACATTCCTATCGAAATGTAAAGTATTACTGCAAAGCTCGAGAGCCTTGTCAGTTTTAACCGCATATTAAATCGATTCAGGTCCAAATATCTCTATCCACTCTTTGATGTTATGTTTACATCGGGTCAATGCCTGCCAGACTTGAAATTGTGCTTCACTTGTATTATAGTTGTGGGAACGCCTAGAACATTGGTGGACAAAAATGCATTCTGAAGTCATTTCTTTCCGGTCAACGCAATAGTGCCTTGGCAGCGGGTATGACCATCCTGGCCCCAGCCCCCTGTTCCTACGCCTATGATTCTTATTCTTTTCCGCATTTTTTCGATGCGTTTTGTTCTTAGTCATAATGTCAAGTTCTGAGATATATTAACATCCGCAATCCACTCCAGAAGCTTTGAAACATAGCCTTTTGGAAACCTCACCGGTCGTCATTCATATTAATTTCAAAATGTCGGTTAGAAATGGTGCTAAAATTAAGCACCATTATAAACACAAAATGTGCTAATAACCAGCTATCACCGCATCCCTTAAGCTCTTTGAAATTACAGCGAGAATCAATTGCATACGTCCCGCTCTGATTAAGTCTCAAACTTCAAAGTGCGAGGGAGGGTAGCTGATGGACTTCAATGGCCTGAAAATTGCACAATCATGCCTCAGGGCTGTAACTTTGCTGGATGAACTTACAATTGGCTGGCTAGCACAAAGGCCGCCAGCATTATGTATGCATGACAGCCGATATCATGAAGGGAGGAGGGCTTTAAATGCTTGTTCTCTACCCAACTCCAGCGTGGTGGAGTCCGTCCCGGTTTGAGAACTGGTTCCAAGACGGAGGCAGGCTGTGGTAGTTGGTGCGTGCACCGAGCAGTCACTGTAACAGGCGTTTATCAAGACCATTGTCCACTTCTGCCAGACCGGCTGCGTTGTTCTGAATGCAGTGCAATTATCCATTGTTCCAGTGTTCAAGGGTCACTGTCACATTGATTCAAGACAAAAATTGCCTCTTCCGACCGGGGACGGTTCTCGAGAAAGCGTTCGTGACCTTTTCCGAAACGTCTTTCAAATGAAAGGGTAATGGTGGTACGATGTGACAGAGTAATGGTTTAATTACTTCATCGGCTATTATGCCACTCACCAGTTTGATAGCTCTTGTGAAATGTCACATGCTACGGGCGTTTGGTTGGGTTGCTTCGTGTTGTATTTATGAACGTTTGTGCTTTGTCACACGCTCAGTAACGGCGAGTGGAAATAACACACACTATGAAATAGTATGATTTTACCTGCAATGTGACTTTATCTTCCGTCTGATTACCTTTGGTATAAAAAACAGAGACGTTCCCAGCTGAGAAAATTCAGATCAAGCCATTTCCGGACCGGCAACGACCTTCCTAGGAAAAATCCGAGCCAACCCATGGCAAGGACAAGGTATAAACGGACTCCAATGCAAACAAGAGCTGCGCATAACCCGACAACAGTCCAAATGAGGACACCGTATAACCCTAATCCAATTCAAACAAGGACAGCGTATAGCCCGACTCCAATGCAAACTCCAATGCAGCGTATAACCCAACAATAGTCCAAATAAGGACACCATATTACCCGACTCCAATTCAAACAAGGATAGCGTATAACCCTACTCCAATCAAACAAGGGCAGGATATAACCCGAGTCCAATCCAAATAAGGACACCGCACAAACCAGACTCCAAACCCAAATAAGGACAGCGTATAACCCGACAACAGTCCAAATAAGGACACCGTATAACCCGACTCCAATTCAAACAAGGACAGCGTATAACCCGACTCCAATGCAAACAAGGGCAACGTATAACCCGACAACAGTCCAAATAAGGACACCGTATAACCCGACTCCAATTCAAACAAGGATAGCGTATAACCCGACTCCAATTCAAACAAGGGCAGGGTATAACCCGACTCCAATCAAAATAAGGACACCGTATAACCAGACTCGAATCCAAATAAGGATAGCGTATAACCCGACAACAGTCCAAATAAGGACACCGTATAACCCGACTCCAATTCAAACAAGGACAGCGTATATATTGTGTCAAAATTCAGATAAGTATTCAGTTCAACATTTTGTCAGTTCAGATCTCAAGTCCGCGCGTATATAAAAAGTCTGTAGTGATCTCCCTTTTTTCTTAGGACGTTTTTTTGTATTGTGCGTGTGGATCATTGTATCCTGTATAGCTGTCATTTCTTTTTCTTTGATACGACATGAGCTGTAATTAGGGGCAACCTGTAACTGCTCCATGACACAAAACAAGGACACCGTATAACCCGACTCCAATCCAAACAAGGACAGCATATAACCGGACTCCAACCCAAACAAGGACAGTGTTTAAACCGACTCCAATCCAAGTCCATCTGCGTACTGCAAGTCCATCTGCGCACTCACCCGGGGATGAGGTGGCTTAGTGGATTGCACCCTTGTCTTCTAAGCCACCGGTCCCGGGTTCAAGTCCCGGCGGAGTCTCTGAATAAGTCGATCTGATCCCCAAAATCCCTTCCAACAGGGTGAGAGTTGGCGATGCCGTATGACCCTGGCAATTGGTGCGTCGTTAAACCCCAACAATTATTATTATTCATCTGCGCACTGCAATATTATCTAGTTAAACCACACGTGAAGTATTAAATTTACAACCTGCTATATCCAGAAAGCCGATTCGTCAGTGTCAAGCTATATCAAGATCATAAACTGAAAAATAAAAGCGAACTTAGATATTTAATTAGAGGCCATACCGGAGGTAAAAAACGATAACAAGTCCGTGAAAAAGACAAGATTTTGCACACCTTACAGTGACAAGCTGAGGGTCTATTTGTCAATATGTTATTTAAGATTTAAAAAGACCCAGAGGGTCTGGAAAATCCCTTTGGGTCTGGGACATTCCTCTGGGATGGGGCATATCCCAGAAGGTCTGGCTTAATCCCCTTTTGGTGACAAAGCCAGATCTTCTTGACTTCCATGTTTGGTTCGGAATTCTGTTGACGACACTTACACCTTTTTTACCTCTGGGCAACACTTTCCAGCTAAGTTGTATCCTTCAATTAGTAATTTCACGCTCGACTCTTAGCAAATGCAACGTCATGTTGATAGTTTCAACGCAATGCCTTCATAAGCACAAATCTTCCGGGCGCGATTAGCAGTGCGATGTTGATGTTGCCAACAGCCGGATGGCATTGAACGTGCAAATAAAGGGAACGCACACCTTTCTAGAGATCATCTTTGGGTAGACAAGTATGCTATAGGTTTGTAAAAAAAATCTGACTGTAGTTCCGTCAGAAGGCATTTATTCCAAGAGCACAGTGCTACAATTCAATAGTTGGATGTGTTAAAACAAAAGGAAATTGTTCTGCCCTGTCGTGGCGTCCGCCGATCCCTTTACTATGCGGGTGGACTGTATCGGTGATTGTGTCGGGTCGACGGGCGTGACATTGACCGGCAGCCAGTTAAGCCGAAAGCAGGCCAAGACAGCGGATGTGGTGGCGAATTACTGTGCTGTGCGGCGCAGGAGGGGGCGGTATGTCCAACCATAAGGAAAGGAAACACTACCACGAAGTCTTTGGTGGTTGGACACTGTCTTCCACTGATGCAACTGTCGGCCACTCTGCCCAGAGTAGCCGTCAGAGCTCAGTGTTCAGACGGGGAAGCTGCTGCAGCTGAAGCCAATGTTGGCCACTCTGCCCAGAGTAGCCGTCAAGGCTCAGCTGAGCCGGGAGCTTGCTGCGCACTGGCAGCCTCGGGATTGTCCCAGCTGAGAAAATGCCAGTGACTCTGCCCAGAGCCCTGTCAAACCCCAGTTGAGACGCGGGAGTCGCTACAACTGAGCAAATGCCGGCCACTCTGCCCAGAGTAGCCGTCAAAGCTCAGCTGAGCCGGGAGCTTGCTGCGCACTGGCAGCCTCGGGATTGTTCCAACTGAGAAAATGCCAGTGACTCTGCCCAGAGCCCTGTCAAACCCCAGTTGAGACGCGGGAGTCGCTACAACTGAGCAAATGCCGGCCACTCTGCCCAGAGTAGCCGTCAAAGCTCAGCTGAGCCGGGAGCTTGCTGCGTACTGGCAGCCTCGGGATTGTTCCAACTGAGAAAATGCCAGTGACTCTGCCCAGAGCCCTGTCAAACCCCAGTTGAGACGCGGGAGTCGCTACAACTGAGCAAATGCCGGCCACTCTGCCCAGAGTAGCCGTCAAAGCTCAGCTGAGCCGGGAGCTTGCTGCGCACTAGCAGCCTCGGGAGTTTTCTCGGCTGATCCGGAAGCTGGCGGCGCTGCCCAGCGCCGCAGCCACAGCTCAGCTGAGACGGGACACAGCACCGCTTAAGCGATGGCTGGCTAAACCAAAAGGACAAGGTTGACCTCCCCAACCGCGGCGCGGCACCAACGACACAACTGGAAACCTAGCCGCCCGCTGGGTAATCCCTGACCAAAAGGCGCCGCTTTCACCCGACCTGACCGCCGACTTAGCAGACAGAATTGGTATGTGCAGGTGTGAGGCAGGCTGATGGATGTCTAACTGGAGGCACTGGCTCTGTTCTTCTCGAAGGTCTCCGTGTTCCGACCGTTACTGCACTGTATAATCACTCGCACGGTGGTCTGAATGTATTTGCCTCTGGGTGCGCGAGCTGTGCCTGCCCGCTGGTCGTCTCCAGAAAATGCGTGCACACGCCGAGCGAACGAGAGAGAGAACCAGCGGGCACCACAGCTCAGGGCAGACTGATGCTGCCGGGGGCATGCCTCGCAGAGGACATCTCCTTGCCCTCCGGCAACATCTACCGAGACACAATAGCCTTCCGGCGCGTCACCGGCCGGTCGGCCACACATACATCACGCTGACACACACACGCAGTTTCAGCGCTGGCGGGCCACAGACCAGCTATTCCAACAAAGAACAGCATTCCAAAGTCGATTGCTAATGTCGAAGGGTTGGATGCCCCCACCCAGGCCACAAATACAGGTGCTCGCTCCGCTGCCGCCGCCGTCACATCCGTCACCCAGCTCTGACGGCACTCTGTCTGCCGCCCATTGTTGCTGGAGTTCCGGCCAGGTCCTAACCACATTCCTCGCGGCCCCATGGCTGTACTGCGGTAGCCACGGGGAGCCGAGGCAATCATGTGGCAGGGCGATGCCGTTACCTGGCTGGGCCGACGCAGCGGGGGGGGGCGACGGCGACGCCTCACTTCCCAGAAGAGGGTGGTTCTCACGGGCCCCTTCAAATTCGGCCTGCACACCACGGCAGGGGCGACAAATCTTAACCGGTGCCGCCGCCAGCGTGGGTGGCCCGGCTGCCATGGTGGCAGCGACTCCGACTGCTCAGAGCCTGAGGACCCCGGTAGAGCGCGCACCCCCTCCTCCGCAACAATGCGGCTATCGCGCACGCCGACCAGCACCAGCAGCCACTGGAATGGTGACCGGCCGGACACGGCGGCGGAGACGAGCTGATAGGGGCCACAATGATTGCATGCATGCTATTTGTCGGTGACATGCCCTTTACATTTTCTCAAATTAATAATTTTGTTTTGCTTCTTTCATGCACTTTGAAGGGAATGTGGCACCTTGGTCGAACCCTGGAATTTAGTGTAATTAGGGGAGCTTTAAGCCTAAAATCATGGAAGCGTCGATGATTTCTCTGAAAAAATGTACAATAAGCTCAATATTTTAATTTTAAAATGCTCCTCTAGGGAAATAAATAAATATCTGCCTGTGGATGATGTCATGATCGACAACCATACGCGTCGGAAAGGGGGCCAGGGGGCCTCCCCCACTTTCTGGCCAAAATTTCCTGATCTCAGTCAACATGAGAGAAAGCCGGACATTCTTTTATCCAGCCGCTGCGGAAGGCAACGAGGAGCCCAAATTCGAACGTTTGTGGTCCTGATGTTGAAGTTTTTAGTCGCATCAGGTTGAAGTTTGGCTGCCCCCCACTTTTCTGCTTATGCTGACAACCACTACCATATTCAATACGATTAAAGGGCTTCGATTGGCTGATACAGTGACGTTGGCATATGTCGTCACACCAACAGCCATGACAACAGTGGCCTGCTGCTAAGGGTACACGTAGGGTGCATTTCAAGCAGTTTTTAGCTTTTCTCTACGGAAATGTTGACTTTCAAGACAAATGATATACACAGTGCCGGGTTTTCCGGCATGCTTTACGATCTGGCTATCTCAGTTAAAATCACTTTATAAAGATGTCACATTCACTTTAATGTTCGTATTACTACTGACATGGAATTAGCAGACGTAGTCTCCACACCACCATTAAAATCTCGTAAAAAGGTTGAAGAACATGAGCAGGCGAGGAAACCAGCTCACACCTGTCGCCAACCAAATGTCGAACACCGAAAGCTGTCCACTCACGATGTGAATAATGGTACATCAATTCTAAAACAGCTAGGCAATCATATCCATAAAATTGTAATGGGGCTTAGTGAAGATCGGACTTTGCGTAATACTCCCACCGTTGCAGAGGCTGTCAAGGACACTGCAAAGCAGCACTGAAGAAAAACAAAAAATAAAAAAATAGTGCTGGGCAGCGCCGCCGTACTTGCTTTTCTTGTTACCTGGTCTTCTTCATCAAATTCTGAGGACATTTTACGTCTGGGCCATATCAAGTTAAGTCACCAGTCCAGGTCAAGCGACCTGGACTGGACTGCTAAACAAGTATTTCGAGGTCCAGCAGTAAGAGTTGACTTAATCATTCGATTTAAGATTCACTCGACATAATAAGGTCCAATAAAATCAATTTGTGGTAACTGGGTTTTCGCTATCCAAAGTGTGGGGTCAGGTCCTGATCATTACCTCTCCACTGAAAAACACTGAGATATTAAAACCGGACCAGATCACCTGTACTTTTAGGAGAGCTGTTTTCGGTACTCGCGGTACAATGCTTCGGGCCAATTTCTGTTTGCAGTATCACAATTTAAACATATCTCAGCACATACTCTTGCAATATAAATTTGCAAAAGCACATTTTGAACAAAAATACATGGACAGGAAACTTCCAGAATTTCGACGGACAATGCACCGATCCCTACTCAAGAATTTCTCTGCCGGCTTAGAAGAGCATGTACGCTGATGCCTCCTTCACTTTCGCAGCGGGCACTTCCTTGACAGAGGCATCGTTCATTTATTACCAAGGTGCCGCCTGTTGATTCAAGCAGAAGGCAGTGTAGTGGTTGGTCTGGGCGCTGCCATGGTGTTCTATCACGGCATACAGTTCATGCCCAGGGGCGCCGGAGATCGGCTGGGACCCGAGAGCTACCGGGCTGGGGTCGAGGTCGCTGAGAGGGAAACATGAATGAGTGGGTGTTGTGTGCAGCGTGGTGCCGCTGTAGGCAAACCACTTGCTGTGCATAATCATCTCGGTTGGCAGTCGACCTTTTTGGCGTGTCAGACTTTTGAGTCTATCGGGCTTCTACTGACGGTTTGAGCATGTCCAGTCTGGAATGATATCCCCCTGTATGTTGTGCTGGAGGCGAGGGTAGAGGCTGGTCGGTGAAGATGGCCCTTGACTTGAGGCCAGCGGGAAAGACAGAAGAATAAAGTTCTCAAACTTGGGAGATTTATTGCTGCAAGCAGTGCAAAGCCGAACAGACATGTTAACTGTAGAAAAGCCTAGGTGTGATTTGGTAGTTATGTTCACAGAACAGATTCCAGGCACGACATGCGGCCGCATGATCCATAAAGTATTATGGGCGCCGAAAGCGGGGGGACGGGGGACGCGTCCCCCCTGTTGGCCAACCAGGGGGGTGACGTCCCCCCAAACATTTTGGGGTCAATCGTCATTAATGCTGTCAGGTACCGAATATGCTCAAATTCGCCTCCCCCGGTCAGCACTAGCCCGGGTCCGTCCCCCCTGCGAAAATTCTGTGGTGGCGCCCCTGTCAAGGGTTGTTACTGGTCTTACCACGGGAGGGGCAGCATTCAGGACCTCATGCAGATTGCGTGGAAGTGTTTGCAACATATGAATACCCATCGGTTGATATCATCGTCTTCTAAAGTGGACGGAACAAGTGTGAGGGCCGGGGTGTTATCTGAATGTGATCCATCGACGAATATGCTGAGAGAGCTGTGCTGTTAGCCATTGTTGCGTGGCGTCGCATTGGAGATATGCCGTATTGTTTTGTTGTCACCTCTCTTGGAAGTTCATTGGTTCTCGCGTTCTCTTCCCCGAGGATCGGTGGGCCCTGGCAGTCGATGGCACTGATGCGGCGTTCCTCCGTATAATTGTTATCGACCGCCGTTGTCGTAGCCAGGGCGACTCGCGCTTGTCGCCCGATATGTTTGTCAAGCGCACTGCAAGGCTTTCAACGAAGGTCTTCATGGCCAGGCCACAGACTCTGCCAGTCTGAAACGCAACAGGTTCGAATTGGAACCGCCCCACGATATCCGCATATTCCTCCCTCCGTACTCTGCCCTTCGCGTTGGGGTTCCGCCATCTGCCGCTGCCTCTCCGGTGTTTGTTAAGCGTAGGTGTTTATACGCATCTGGCCTCCAACACCAGGCTCTTACCATGCGAAAACGGGTGTATGACCATTCTGCTCTCTCATGTGACATGGACATGAATTTGAACAAACCTAAACTTGGAAATTGAATTTGAAAAGCCAAGAAAAATTCAAATTGAAATAGACTTTGCTAATTTAGCTCGATAGCGTCGCAGGTAATTGAGAAAGAGCGTTGCTTCTGACATCGTGTTTGGCGTGCCCTTGTGGTTAGAATTATGTATGTACATTATGACGTGTGATGACACCAGTGTCATCACACGTCATAATCCCATCACACGTCAATGCAAAAGTAATATTAAACATACTTTCTTTATAATTATTTGGTAATGAGTATAAGTAATGAGTGATCTGACGGCCATCATTGCAGGTGAATGAATGTGTTTGTACAGGATAACGTCAGTGTCAGTGTTGAAGTCATCTCAGTGTATTCCCTTATTCTTCAATGGTTATTCAAGGCACCAGGAGTGTGGAATTACATCTATTTGTGGATGCCCGACCACCTCCAATGAACCTTGGAAACAGAAGTAAAAGTAATCAAACATCCTTCGAATATTAAATAAATGTATAAAATGCCCCCTTTTTCATTTCAAATACTTCTTCTTGGTTCACTTTAGCTCAACCGACCTGTGAAAGGGCTAAACACATGATACATTTTGCTATTTATTTTCACGTAGTGGCTCTCGATATTGCTTCAAATTTTCCCACTCCTAATCATTAAAAGAACACCAATCAAAAGCCTTTCGAAGTGGCGTTTGAACTGGGATCCGTGTCAGCTATGAAATGATCACCTTGTAAAAATATCATGAGGCAGCCTGTTCAAGTGACCAAGTCGAATTAGTTACGATTTCAGGACATTTTTTTGCATATATGATGCATATATGAGCAGATTCAAATTACTTTTTGGGAATGAAAGCCTTTCAGACACGTTTGTTTACATTGCATGAATCCTCTCAAACGTATGCTGTGCTGCACTGGGTCACCTTATATCGATACTATTTTTCCATCTCCGGGAACGATGTAATTGTGTGAGTTAGTGGTGCTCATAGTATAAGTTATACTTGTTTCAATTATTGATAAAGTCGCGACATCTTTTTAAATTTTCGTTCAAGGCTAAAAGGCCCATTATTAACCCGCGCCCCACCGGGGGTCCGGCGCCACCTTCGCCCCACCGGGGGGCCATCGATGGCCCCCTCTAACTCCGAAAATATGGGCGTTAGCGCAAATATGCAAAGTGCAATAGAAAGCTCGCGTGAATTCAGTAAGAAATTACTTCGCATGTTTTAGTGCTCAGGTCAATGGTTTGACCTCCAGAGGTCAAATTAGGTCAAGATCGGCTATTTTCACTCAAATATGCAATGATTAAGCAAACTGGGCATAACTCTTATGTCATTAGAGCTATTGAGGCCTGGTAAAGTACATTTGATAGAAAATTGCCAGTACTTTTTCCGCTATGTGGAACGTAAAGACCTCCCGCCAGTGGTTTGACCGCCAGAGGTCACCTCGTGACCTAATATGACCTGAGGTCACGAAAGGTCAAAAAGTGACCTTGCCGTATATCAAATGAAAGCCAGTGACCAGACAAACACGATGGTGTTTGTTTCACCGCTCTAGCTCAATTAGGTCAAAAGTTATTGTCAAAATACTGTTTTTGACCTCTGGTGACCTTGAATGACATTGGAAAAGTCAAAGGGCAAATATGACCCCTGGGATCCGTGAAAGGGTGTCCAAAAACGTTGTTCTGAGCAGTCTGAGTATTTGCAATCATTTTTGTGGCTTTTATATCATGAAATAGCTTTTCCCCATGCTTTTCCAATGGGAGAGGTCGCCTGGTGACCTGACCTCAGGGCACGAAATCGAAAAATCCCGGATATACACCTTGTAGACCCTGGAGGGGTCATGAAGTGTAGGAAGTTTCAAATCGATCGACTTTGAAATGTAGCTCTTACAGAGCTCTAAAGGTGAAGTGAGGTGACCTTGGTTGACCTCGTCTGGTGACCTGACCTTGGGTGACCCGGGGTAAAAAATTTCAGGGATGATGGGAAAATGATGCAGTGAGAGGTAGAGCCCTCAACCGCGGTGCTGCGCCTCGTCGTTTTTCTGCTATCCCGGAAAAACCTTAGGGGGGCCATCGATGGCCCCCCGGTGGGGCGAGGGTTAATAAGTTCATTTGCTTTCGTCTCCCTCGAAACAATTGATCCTTTTCTATCACATTTAATGGCTGCTATTTTTATTTTTATAAATATTTTCCAAGATGTTGCCAGTTCAGTTTTAGGAGTAGGTGTCTCACTAGAGTCATCAAGGGAATTTTACGGATACCCCGACCCCACCACCCAAACGAGCAACTCCCACGATGAAGTGTTAATCAAGGAACCACCAAAGTTGAATGTCCCACAAGGCATAACGACGACCGTCTACCTCAGGTCACCCCCTCACCAGTCAGTTGCCAGCTGGCCTTCAGTATTAACGGTACCTACCACCTCCCAGTTGCCTTAATTATTTTTCCAGAAGTTGCAAAATGTTGTGTGAGAGGTAGATGGAGTGCGGTGGCGCTGCGCGAAGGTGTTTTTTTATTACCTGTAGAGACCTGAGGAGGCCGGTTGCCCACCCCCTCGTGTGGGTGCGTGTTAATTGTCATACATTCTGACACTTGCACGATGAAAATTCCGTAAAGACATGCCATATGATTGCCAGCAACCGATTACAAAGGCAATCGCAATGTTTGCGGTGTTAAACATAAGGCTGTACTACCGCAGTGGTCAAAAACCGTCTACATACCTACCTTAGGTGCTAAATATTTGAAATTTATTGCAAGAACGCATTTTTTATTTTTTCTATCGAAATATATTTTATGAAGACAAATTTTTGAGGTGTCTAAAAGGGCAATTTCAACTGCGAAAAGGTCAAGCTAGGCCAGAAAAGAAAAGTTCAAACAAATTCAAAGTCAAAATTTTTCAAATTTTGAAATTTTCTTTTTAAAAATAAAGTTTAGTTCAAGACGAGTTCAATGATATACAAAACGTGTTAATCAGGCTATGCGTTGTTGAATTATGCAGCATCAGAGATGAGTCTACAAGGTGACCTCTCGAAAATGCCTCGGGCTATAACTCGTTCACCATTGGTCGGAGGGGGCTAAGATTCTCACAGGCGTGTTTCTGGCCCAAAACTACCCCGGAGACAAAGTTTCAGATTTTTCCTGGACATGGTGGTGTCAAATTGAAATACTTTTGGTCGTTTTGTCCTGGAATGCCCCACTGACATAATTTCAGATCAGGTCAATTTTAGGACTTGGCCTGACAAACTAATAAGATGCATCATTCGATCGGGCTTGACAAGCTGATTCCAGTGATGCTTATATATTTTCTACAGCTCAACGCCGTCAATCATCGGGACGCAAAACGTAAGTTTCCATTGTATACCTGTGAGAACAAGTTTTGGCCTCTAGTAACCGGAAAAGTGATCTGACCAAAATATTCCATGATATGTGAGGTAGATATCAAGACGGGGTAGCTACCTAACCCCCAGTACTAGGAAGGTGGTGTGGGTTCCCGCACTGGTACGTCTTAACCCGAGCCTCACCGGGTCCGGCACCACCTTCGCCCCACCGGGAGGGGCCATCGATGGCCCCCCCTCTAACTCCGAAAATATGGGGGTTAGCGCAAATCTGCAAGATGCATTAGAAAGCTCGCGTGAATTCAGTAAGAAATTACTTCGTATGTTTAAGCGCTCAGGTCAATGGTTTGACCTCCAGAGGTCAAGTTGGGTTAAGATCGGCTATTTTCACTCAAATATACAATGCTTAAGCAAACTGAGGATAACTCTTATACCATTAGAGATATTGAGATCTGGTATAGTACATTTGATAGGAACATGGCAGACCTTTTCCGCTATGTGAAACGCAAAGACCTCCCACCAGTGGTTTGACCTCCAGAGGTCACCTCGTGACCTAATATGGCCTGAGGTCACGAAAGGTCAGAAAGTGACCTTGCCGTATATCAAATGAAAGCCAGTGGTAAGACAAACACGATGGTGTTTGTTTCATTGCTCTAGCTCAATTAGGTCAAAAGTTATTGTCAAAATACTGCTTTTGACCCCTGGTGAGCTTGGATGACCTTGGAGAGGTCAAAGGGCAAATATGGCCCCTGGAATCCGTGAAAGGGTGTCTAAGAACGCTTTTCTGATAAAGCCGAGCATTTTTAATCGTTTTCGTGACTTTTAGATCATAAGACAGCTTTTCCCCATACTTTGTCAATGGGAGAGGTCACCTCGTGACATGACATCAGGTTACGAAATCTAAAAATCCTGGATATACACCTTGTAGACCCTGGGGGAGTCATGAAGTGTAGGAAGTTTCAAATCGATCGACTTCGAAATGTAGCTCTTATAGAGCTCAAAAGTTGAAGTGAGGTGACCTTGGTTGACCTCGCCTGGTGACCTGACCTTGGGTGACCCGGGGTAAAAGATTTCAGGGATGGTGGGAAAATGATGGGGTGAGAGGTAGAGCCCTCAACCGCGGTGCTGCGCCTCGTCGTTTTTCTGCTATCCCGGAAAAACCTTAGGGGGGCATAGATGGCCCGGTGGGGCGAGGGTTAATATCTCATGTTGGTTTTCTGATGTGCAAAAATGACATTGTCCTGTCAAGTGCAGTGGATAAAATGTGGAAAAATTCCCGGGATTTTTTTAACCGCCTCTAAGTGAGAGAAAATATTGCATGTGAATCCACAGTCTAAATTGTCATATTTTCCTATCCACCTCATTCTTTCAGCTGTAAGGTCCGCGCGGGCACGTTTCGCGACGCTCTCTACCCCAGAACAATCACCGGCGTAACGTTTTAATTTATTTCACCTGGTATCTTTATCGCATGAAATGGATTAATTCTTGCAGCGTTTGGCTAGAGTGGGGTCATGAGCGCTGTTCGGATACCTGCCCCCAGGAGGGTGGGTGGGATGCGGGCCGGTGGTGGGCGACGGGGGCGGAGGTGACGGCTACAGCAGCGCTGCAGTCTCCGCACACCAGTGACGACGCCGACACCGGCCGGACAGCACCAGCGTCGGCTCCGACGGGCAGCAGCAGCCCCAGCTTTCCGCCAGCCCCGCTGCTCCGGGAGGTGAACGCTGCACTGGAAGAAAGCTGCTCGGACAGGGAGGAAGCTGGGAGCGGAACACCGTAGAACGGGTAAGCACACAGTGTGGTGTGAGAGGGATGATGACTCACGTGCCATCCCGCTAGCTATTGAGGTCAATGTCCTCCTTCGTCCTCATGCAGTTGACTGCAGCGGACGCTGGGGCTCAGAAATAAAAAAATATTTGGTGCAATAAATTATCACACCCAAGTCTTGCGCAGATTTCAATGAATTATTTTTTGAGGTTCGAGTTGCTAAATCCGTTAGGTCTGGTCCAAGTCCAAATGGTCGATGGATGTCTTGTGATATGATTCTAGGATGTGTTCATCGAAAGGCCAAACTGACCTCTTGACCACTATTTCTTCGGAAAATTTGGCAGTTCTGTGATCTGCTGTGGCCTCAATGGCGATCTAAGTTCAAAATAACTGGCATTACTCTCATTCACCCTACCGTTGGGTTTTCAAATCAAAACTTCTAGGTAGTTGTAGCACTACAAGACAGATAAATGACTGAGGATACGTTATCATCAGATCTTAAACCACATGTGTTTTGAAAAAGATACATTTTATTCTAGAAACGTGTGGTGCGATTTTCCGCCCTCCAAAAATCTACTCATTTGAAAAAAACGGTTTATTTTTAAGCCCATTGTCTCTATTAGCACCATTGCCTAAGTTTTGATGTCCACTAAGGAGTTTAACTACGACAAAAACTGGGAGAACAATGAGACTGGCACGCTCTGACCCGGGAGTGACGTCCCAACTTGTTAACTTGACCTGCTTTGAACTTTTTAGATACATGGGTTATCAAATTGAGCATATGGCAGGTGTTGTAAGTACCTCGCTTCTAATCTGAATTAGCCCGAAACTGTTCTAAAAAATTAAGCTGGTCCGATTGAACCTTTGGTGCTGTGCCGGACTTAATACGTAATTAGCATGGTTGATATTGAATGTTCCTAAAATATGCATAAAACGATAGAGAAATTAAGTGGTAATTGCTTAATTGATTAAAGGCCAAGTTTCCTGCCAAACCACCATCGATAACGTCATGACCACAATCTTAAGAACATGGGGACATTACCCATTGCTTCTTATCTGGTAGAATATACCGATTTTTGTCACCAGTTGACAATATGTTTAGAATTCAAGGTTTCGCTACACTATGACCAAGAATCTGTGATTTTACCTCTTGTATTATGCAGATTCTGATGAATATAAAATATAGGGCTGTGCCTGAAATATAGGGGATAAAATATATGGCTATAAAATGTATAGCGATGTGCCTGAATATAAGATTCGAGTGGATTAACTCCATTTTGCATCCAGGATTCAAGGAGACAGGCCATTAAACATTTTTCAGCCTA
Organism: Lepas anatifera; assembly: GCA_034440635.1. Classification (NCBI taxonomy): domain Eukaryota; kingdom Metazoa; phylum Arthropoda; class Thecostraca; family Lepadidae; genus Lepas; species Lepas anatifera. Next base: position 1,911,638 of record JAOTON010000386.1, read on the forward strand.
TAAGCATGCTCCTCGGCTCAGCACTGCGAAACCTATCAACGTTTAATTTTTGGTACAGCTTGCCAGCACATGGGCATATGTAAACTTGTCTTTTCACGTCTTCAACACAGTAACTTTGAACTCGACCAAAGGGTAATGTTTAACCGCATTCGTTTTAAAACTGAAAATGGAAATAGAAGACTTCGATGACAAGTCACACTTTCAGATCGTTAGCACCATACCAATCTATTTTAAGAAGCAAATTAATGTTGTTTCGGCATGTTTACAGGAAGACGGGAACGAGCTTCTAAACACGAAAAAATGATTTATCCCTTGATTGCTTGCAATTTAGATACGTACCATCATTTGAAATCAAATAATCAAAACGTTTTGTTACACTGCATTCTTTTGTTAATGACACGCAGAAAAGCAGTTGACGAGTGCACAGCTAGGTGCCGATTTTCGTTAGCATTTACCCACCTGTCTATAACCTGAGCTGCATTCCACTGCTCGTCACACTTTCTTCAAGCATGCAGGGTGGTATCGATTTAAGGGTGCAAATAAAACGGAAACCTAAAATAAACAGATTTCCCATTGAAGCAAAATCGCTCAACTAAGAATGAAGAAAGGCTGGAAGTAAACATGACTCTATTCTCCGGCTTGTCTGACATTTGCATTTGTTGGCTGAAATTGATTATTAAAACATTTTTCCATGCTAAAATACGACAAATGACGGCGGCTGATTTTGTTATTTGCATTTTATTTTACATAATGTGGATAATTTGGGCCAGGAACTTTCTTTCACGGAAGTTAATGCAAACAGCATCTCAATTTCATGGATAAAATTCATTGATCTTTTCATTCAGGTGCAACTCTCTGCCGAGTCTGGTGTTACAGAGCGGACCCCCAGCGCCCCGAGGTCTCTCTCCACGTATGAATACATTTTTACCGATAAACAACAGGGTGAGACCGTTACACTAATACAAAGCTTATAATTCAAAGGGATACAACATACCTTGACGGAGCCTTCACCACGTTATAGCCTGATCATTTCAATGACTGACTGAATATATTAGGGATTGGTGGGATGTTAGCAAGCCCGTGGTATGTACAGAAACGGCGACACGTCAAATTATTCCATTGTTATCGCATATTGCGCCATAACTTGGTTCTGGCTCATCCGAATAAACCCAAACAGGCTATGCAGGGAGCATAAATGCTGTGAGTTAAGAGTTGAATTCAAATTTCTTCACATGTCAAAACGCTCGCGCAAAAGTGCACCGGAAAGCGGTGAACAGATTTCTCCCCCCACGCTGTAATTCAGAAAATAGTAATCCAATTAAGCTAAAACTTGGTATGTGTGTTTTCACGACTTACTTTAATTGATTTGACACATTAGCTCCAGGGCCACACGTCATGTGTGCATGTGCACCCCTGCAGCACTGAAAGTGTGAGATTTGCGTGAAAGTTTAACGAGGTGAGACGATATCCCAGCGGATGCTGTGCTGTGCATTTCTCATTGAAATGTTTTCATGAAGTGTTGGTTTTACGGTGGATTACGTCGGCACGCACCTTCAGCATTAACAGAGGTAGCTTCTTTAGAGTCAGGTTACGATAGGTAAACAAGTTTGTTTTTCGCCCCCTGCTCCCATACTGTGTCGCTGCGGCACAACGCATTAACAACAGAGTGCAGCGTCAAAATGTTGGTTCCATTTTTTCGGGATACGAAACAACAAAAATAACTAACGAAATCTTTTTGCACTCAAAACAAGGTATGTGTATTTTTGAAGCCGTTGATGCGCGCCCAGGGGCATCAATGAGTCAAATCTTAATTCATATTCCATCTGCACGGTAAAAAATGAGAGCAACGCTCTGGGGGCGTGTGCCAGCTCTGAGGACCGTCTCAATAAAGAACTCTCCATGTGTGAATTCTGCACCTTTTCGGTTATAAATAGAAAAACAAAGGATGAGAATATGTTTTCATGAAGTGTTAGAAGTCGAAACAGAAGAAGTAGAATAGAAGTGGAAATACAATGGAAATAGAATGGAAATGGAAATAGTAGAAGTGGAAATAGAAGCGATCGAATTCTTACGGGTGTTGAAAACCTTTTTGAATAGTACCTAGTCTTTACGGCCAAAAACCTAAAGGGAATGTGGCACCTTGGTCGAATCCTGGAATTTAGTGTTATTAGGCGTACTTTTAGTCAAAAATAATGAAACCACTACGATTTCTCTGAAAATGTACAATAAGCTCAATATTTGGTTTCTAAAAATACTCTTCTAGAAAAGAAATAAATATCACCCACTGGATGATGTCACGATCTGGCAACCACTACCATACTTGAAACGCTTCAAGGGCTTCGATTGGCTGATGCTCATCGTGACGTGCATATATCGTCACACCAGTAGCTCACAACAATGGCCGCCGGCGACGGGGGCTGAGGGGGCTGGTGTCCGGTGGTTTTAGTTTTTCTACGGAAATATCGGTTCCAGCGGCCATTTTAACATGTTAACTGGGGGCCATTTGCCCCCTCAGTTGGCCGAAATGCCCCCAGTGACCGGAAATTGGCCCTCCAGTGAAATAGACAGATATGGCTTAAACTTCAAAATGCAATCTCACCTAACGAAAATAAGACAGAACACCACCCGATAATAATAACTGAGGTTTATTGCTGGTGCCAAACTGGCATCCACAAAATTGTGTTTACCATTTTATTCGTGGCTATCTCCTCCATCGTGCGAAACGAAAAAGGCGCTTGTTCGGGAAATCCCGGCAAAGCAGCCTTAGCATCACTAGTTACAACGCTGGAGATGACGCTGGCCTACACCAATCAACATCATGTTCTATCCGACCGGAATCCCACCCCAGCCAGTATTGTGGATTGTATGATGCTCTCTTTACACGGGTCGTGTGAGCTCGTTCGTGGATTAGACGGGGCAGGTGTATTAAGCGCGTAAGACTGGTTGCTGGTGTGGCGGTGTGAGTGGCGGTGTTTTTATCAGAGCCGCATGACGAAATCCTTGGTTTATTATTGTGGTGGTAGCATCACAAACGTCGGGGACCAGCCAAACTTCATACATAAATTGACTTCAACTTCACCAACTTCATTATAAAAGTTGGGGGCCGCCAAACTCCAACCTGATGCTGGCACACCTTCACGTTAGTACCAAAACTGTTCGATTTGGGGTCCTCGTTGCCTTCGCGCGGCTGGTTATCAATTCCCGGTTTTTCCCATTTTGACTGAGATCAGAAATTGCTGGTCAAGAAGTGGGCGAGGGGTGGGGGGGGCAGCCTCCTGGTCCCCTTTTCCGACGCTTGTTGTGCACGTGAATTTATAGTGAGATCACTGCATTAATTTTTATGAAAGTCGATAAGTTGTTAGCTGGCCTTTCTCATAGATTCCTTGATGTAAAAATTGGGAAAGTTAATATATTTGCGCCCTTCGTTAGAATCACTAAACTATCTCCCGGGAAACCCTACCACAAGGAAGGTTGCCGACGCCATATGACCCTGACAGTTGGTGCGTCGATAAGCCTAACATTTTTGCTGGTTTTGTCCTACATTCCTAGATGATTTTGACAGCACAGCCACACACCATAGAAGGTATGTATATAAAAACTTATCTCGATTTGCCTATAAACCACTTGTGTTCGATACCTTGGAGTTTCTTATCTTGCCACACTCATAAAGAAAATAAGAAAATCCCTTTTTTGGAATACATTGCGCGTGTGGGCAACCAGGCTGGTATTTCGTGGCAATAACTCGAATTGGACTTTTTGTTGTGTTTCGCCCGTTTTTGGTTGCCTTTTTGGAATCTGGCCTTTTGCCTTTTTTAGTGCTGGCTCCTAAACTATTTCTGGCTTGTCCCTTGTATAAATATGGCTTATTTGGACCTCTTCCGCCCTGGAATACGATATTCTGACACCGAAAAGCAGCAGAGCAGCAGCAAAACTGGTATGGTGTTGGGAGGGAGGGACAGAACTTTGTTAAAAACACGATCCCAAAATGATGGCCTCCGAAACCGGACGCAAGGATTCGATACTATAGGCACCTTTTGGGTGAAAGTTGATGGCAAGTGCGCCCTCTGAGACTCCGCTCTCCCCATTTCAAATCCTAGATCCGCCACTGTTCAGGAAAAAATGCATAGTTTGAAAAGAGAAATTAAATGTTGCGGGCGTAGTGCTTAATGATTAATGATGGTGGTGGTCTATGATACTACAATGATCTGGTTATGAGGATAAAATCATTTGATGCTCACACGGGATTGGAAGAGCACCCCTGGCTTAGTATTAATGGGTGTGTGCTAATAATTATTGGCCTAGTCATATAAATTTTACAATCGTTTTAACAGTGTACAGTCGTTTTTTGTGGTATAACTACCGTTAGGGGTTGTTTTGTCAATCTGGCTTTTGTGGTATTTTTTGGCTATTTTAGTGAAATGAAATTTTGCCCCCTTGGCTCTTTTTTAACTCGGTTGGACCTTTTGCGAAAAATTGGCGCCCTGGGTGTCTATAATCTGGAATAACATGGAGACACAAATTGGAAACATTTTATTAACACCGCATCTAGGTTTATAAACCCCTCAAATGGGGACTTGTCCCTTGAGACTTACGGCCACGATGCCCTCCACTGATTTTCTTAAAAATGCCCTGGTTCCGACATTTGTCCGTTTGCCGCCTTACAACGGCTTCTCGAAACCGTTGGGGGCCCTTTAACAACGTAAGGGGTACTTTGGGACAACCAAAAATGGTCATTTTAAAGTTTTTTCCTCAATTTGAAGGCACTGTATTGAATTCCCGTAGGATAGGATATTCGTATTCTCCTTAGGAAATACGATATTCAAAATGTTCAAAGCATAAGCTACAGACACGTAACTTTGTTTTCCCTGTGGACAAGCCATTTTCAATTCAGTACGCTATGCGTGGATTTCATTTCCATTTTATCATTTCACACCAGCGAAACCGCTCTAGCATCGCCCACGCTTTGCGGATTTTGAAAATGTGACATTCTAAGGGGTCCGCTAGATGAAACATTCGTTCATCGCGTCTTTAACTTCAATGTTGGATATTAGGTGCTGGCTCGGCATCCGGCTCCCGGGACGTTTTACTGGTTTAATTCCTTAATATCCAGGTTTTTTCGCAGAAAAAAATCTGGTCATGGATTTGTAGTCATTATGCGAATAATAAGAAGATTCGGTTTAGTGTTATGGACTATATTGCTTTGTTTAGGCTGGAGAGGGATCAATTTATATATACTATAGTTATGGGCACTGCGGCTGTCAGGTTAGTACCATTATTCAGAGACATGAAATACGCCACGACTGTACCTTAAAAGCAGAGTATTTCGGGTTGCGGGAAAGTATCGCTATGATGAACGAGCCATTAGTGCCATCTGCACGCCCATGACCTTGACAGGGGAGTACGTGGCTCAGTGAATGGAGTGTTTTCCCTGAGGTGAAGGTCCCGGGTTCAGGTCCCGGCGGGTCCTATGAGCAAGCGTGATTTGACCTGCGAAGTCCCTTCCAACAGAGCGTGTTAGCAGCACCGTATGAGCTTAGCAATTAGTGCAGCGAAACCCCATCAGCATCGATATTGAAAGGGTGATCAATAGGCACTGCATCCGAACCAAACTAGCAGAGCTCTCAGAATGCCCTCAGAACTACATTGGGCTCCTTTGTGGCTATACCTTCCAGCGAGCATATCCAATCCCCATTCCAACACTGTATTTCGTGTGAGTCCTGTAAGATACTTATGGATTGTTGGTGAGGAATGCTGTGAAGTATACTGCAGCCGATGGATACCTGATATTTTTAATATTTTTTGTCTTTGACCTGCATGTTAGCTTGTGGGTCCAAGGGTTGTATTCTGATCTCTCGCGTAGGTACTATTTTGTGCAGACAAACAGGTTACGTACATCAATTCGGTATACGTAATTTACACCGATTCGGTGTACGGTTTCCGTGCCCATGTTTTATGATTCCTGACATGAGCCTTTATTGGGGTATGACGCTGTTGTTCATATAGCAGCAATAAGCAAATAAACAAGCATTATGACCTTCTGCGCGTGGCTACGCTCGGCGACCAGTATAGGCGTTTTTTTACATTTACATTCTCTAACCACGATTATTATACGTCTCGTAATACCCGACTTAGGTCACCACGTGCTGGGAGTGCTGCTGGAGAGAGAATATGCCATGCATATGAGATTATTAGGTTATTATTATAGTTTTATCATGATAAGATTATGCTGTTGCGTACAATTTCTTATCTCCGGAACTGTGTAGTGCCCTCAGCCTTGCCGCCTTCAAGTGTTGTTAGGAGGGCCGTGAGAGCCAGTGTGACATTTTTACTTGTGATGTATGAGTGATTCTTTTACCTTATACTTGCATTCCTTTATTGACGATCGGACGTGAAAATTCTCGCAATGCTGGGGCGTACCTGAATAAATCGAACCTGAATCTGAGAGATAAATGAAGCGAGGAGAGAGAGAGAGAGAGAGAGAGAGAGAGGGACGATAATAATTTTTGGACGATTTTTTCTCTCAGTTTCCGTGTCACGCGCTGCTTCCCCCGTTGATGTCTTGTGAGACTCTAATGTGAGTTTATAGATCCGCCACGTACTCATATCGCCGGTTCATTGCTGGGCGATAAAAATCACGCGTGAATTAGCTATTAAAGCGATTTATACATAAAGCGGGTTGTGAATTCACTAAGGTCATCAACAATAAGGATACCATGCATTAAGCTGGGCTGAAGCCAGTGACGGATCCGGGACAACATTTCGGCAGGGGGGGGCTAGAGGCTCCAGCTTCCTCCACCATTGCCGCGGAACAGATACCGGCTATGCATTAATATAGGAACTCTGACATTTCGGGGGAGGGCTTGAGCCCTCTAGCCCCCCTTGCATCCGCCACTGGCTGAAGCCCTGCGCAGGTGGGCAGGTTCTGTGTACCGTGTGAGCCGGTGGAATAGGCTTCTTAAATGAGCAGAAAAGTTTGATAGATATTTTTCGTTAAAGGGCATGTGGCACCTTCATAACATGATTTTAACTGAGATAGCCAAGTTGAAAAGCAAGCCGGAAAACCCGGTACTCAATATATCATTTGTCTTGAAACTCGAGTTTTCCGTAGAAAAAACTAAAACCTATCTGCAATGTACCCTTCATGTACCCTTAGCAGCAGGCCACAGTTATCATGGCTGTTGGTTTGACGACATATGCTGACGTCACGGTGAGTACCAGCCAATCGAAGCCCTTGAAGCGTTTCGAGTATGTTAGTGGTTGCCAGATAATAACATCATCCACAGGTAAATATTTCTTTCTTTCCTTAGAGGAGTATTTTAAAAATCAAAATATTGAGCTTATTGCACATTTTTTTCAGGGAAATCATGAGTGGTGTCATTATTTTCGGCTAAAAGTACGCCTAATTACACTAAATTCCAGGATTTGACCAAGGTGCCACATTCCCTTTAACACACGCACTGGAGGGGGCCTCAGAAGCCCCCTACCTATTTTCCGGGCTGTTCGGAGAACTGCTCGTAGCCGAAAAACAATACTCGGTCACATTTAAAAAAATTAATGTCGCGTCAATTGGTGAAGAAAGCTTGAAAATCGGTCGAAACGTTTTTGGCTTATAGGCTTTCAAAGTCAGACCTGCATTTGGAGACTGTTCCATCGTTCTTTTGTTGTCTTGTGGTAGAAAAATGATGTTGCCTAAATCGGTTTAGTCTTTTTACCCGCTTAGGTATTCAACATTCCGTTTCCTACCAAAGGATTATTAATGTGTTGAAGCTACCATGAATCGTTAAATATGAAGGTGATATAATGTAGCATAATGTAACATAATGTACATAATGTAACATAATGTAACATAATGTACAAAAATGCCTACCTTTCGATTGAAAGGTCTATGCCCTGTATGTTTTCCTGTTCCCGCAGCAATATGATGTAAAACTTCCCACGCACAGTTAGTCTTCGACAACGCTGCACCTATGGCCACGCCAAGGCTTCCAGGATTTATCTTTGTTTTGTAACAGGGTCAAACTTTTGCCATTTTTTTCTTTATAACGAGGTGCGAAGCACAGAGCACATCACATATGCATGCAGACATCACAATAGTCACAAACAGGGTGTTTTCTTGCTTGGTTTCGACGATGGTAGCAAACCATGATGCACCTTGTTCGAATGCGTTCGAAAGTAAAGTACTCGCAGCGGGAGTTGTGCTTAAAGTCTTATCACAGAACAGCAGGGCTTGAGACCAAATGTCGCTAATTACATAAATAATCCCACCGCTAACGAATCTAACCTGAGGATAGCTTCCCTGAACTGTAACGGACTTTGCTACCAGTCTTCAATAGCGTCCCAAAACGTCGGGAACTCTTCACGTGGCTTAAGCAGCTCGAATTTGATGTTATCTTTATGCAAGAAACACATTCGTTGGCGACTGATGAAAAAAATGGTTAGCAGAATGGGGCGGTATGGGCTTTTCGCCCATGGAGATAATCTTTCCAGGGGAGTGGAAATTTTGATCCGGCCAAACAGGGGCGTCAAAATAGAAAACCTTCACGTTGATGGGGATGGTAGATTAATTACGATTGAGCTTCACTTTGATGGAAGGCCGATTACAGTTGGTGACTAGTACGGGCCGAATAGTGATAATACACGGGACATCGAGGAATTATGTCGTAAAATCGGTGACACCTGGTGAAAACCCGACCGTATTACTTGAGGCGTGACTTCAATTTCTCATTGAATATAGCGAAGGATCGACAGAGCAAACGAAACGAATTGTTAACAATGATAAATGTAAAGAAACTTTGATCCGTTTTATGCATGAAAAGTATCTGTTAATGTATGGAGGGAACTAAATCCCTTGGCCAAGGAATAAACTTACATCAAATCCAACCCTCCATCGAAATCTCGTATAAAATTTTTCGTGGTAAGCCATGATTTATGATATTCAAGAAAAGGACCCGTTGCAGAGATCAGAGATGGTTATATGTCGGACCACAAAATGATTACACTCTCTTTGAATTTTCTGACAATAGAAGTCGGAAAACTGGAAGTTCAATACCTCGCTTTTAAAAGATGAAAATTTTGTCACCATGGTGCGAAAAAAATCCCGCAGATTATACAGGAAAACGGGAGTGACGAGTCCTGCACGCTTTTTTGAACCCTTCTTTGTGTATTAAGAGGCGAAATAATAAAATTTAGTTCCAATAAAAAGCAGGAGGTCGAATCTACCCTGCAAAGAATAGAGGCTGAGATATCAGTTCTACAACAAGACGTTAATCCGAACGTAACCACCTTGGAAAATCGGATCAAACGAAGGCATGCCATCATAAAATATCTAACCAGCATAGGCATGTTCAAAGCAAAGGTACGATGGCGTTACCAGGCCGAAACCGGAACAAAATATTTTCATGATTACCCGAAACGACACAAAGTCAAACCTATCTGTCACTGTCTTTTCACTGGGAAAGTTGACGGTGAATGCCGAGAAATGACGAACGTTACCGATGGTATGTTAAAGGAGGGCAAACACTTCTTTGAGAAACTGTACGAGGAGCATACTGTTACGGAAGTAACAGAATTGTTCACGAACGATCTTGGACAGTTATCGCAAACCGAAAGGCAGTATTGTGATGAGGACATGAATACAGATGAAATTTCTGCAACGGTGTTTTCAATGCGAAACAGTATTTCTCCAGGTCCCTCCGGATTTACCGGGGAATTTTATAAGTTCCTTTGGCCCGAGTTAAAAGACATGATCCAATGGGTGTCTACTGACATCTTTCAAGGAGGAGCGATACCTGAGAACATCAAAAGACGTGTTACGGTTCTTAGTCCCAAGAAAGGCAAGAACTCCCGGAAAATAGAAAATATGCGACCTATTAGCCTTTTAAATATCTTTTATAAGATAATAAAAAGTAATGATTTAATATATGCTAGCAAAGGGCCTCGGCCGACACCTGATGAAAAAGAAAAGAAGAGAGGGAAGGTCACACGCAGTGATGCATAAATATTTTATCTAGCTCCGCTGAGTAAAAATCTGGAGGCGGAAACGTACACTGCTCTGTTGCAAGCCTATGGAACTTCTTTGACCTATGCTGGCCTCAATATCGACCTGACATACAAATTCTTCCCATAATTTATATTTGTCTCGTCAAGAGAAATTCTACTTAGCTATCCTGGGAGATGAGAAACGGAGGGGGCGAAATACGCCCCCAGCGGGGAGCATCATGCCAGTGACCCAGCGGGGCGCGCGTTAACTGAGCTAGCCATGTGATAGGGCTTGACGAGAAACCGCTTGATCCTTATTTCATTTGACCCAGAAATTACCGTTTGTGAAGAAAACAAGGTAAAAATTCACCCCCTCCGAGCCCGTCCTCCACGGATGTGGCATCGTGTTTGTCGTGCGTCAGGAAAGAAACGTCATGGTCAAGTTCTGATGCGCGTACTGCGTGAACCTCTTCAAAACCCACGTTCTAAACATGGCTTTGGTACCGTTGATTACAAATGCGTATAACTTGCTTTATTGACTAGTTTGAAACGTGAAATATATTTCAATGGATATAAAAGTAGCAGAATTTGATAAGTGAACTTTTTGTTCCTAGTAGTAACCGCTTTTAATTAAAGACGTTTCATTTGTATTCGTATTCATTTTTGACGCAATTGAAACAGGTTCAATATGGCACAGGGGGTTGTCAGTTAACATGCGCATTGACGGGAGTCTGAGACACCTTCACTTTGACGGAGGGAGGCGGGTACCCGCCTCCCCCTAAGATCTCGAGAACCACGGTAGGTAGCGAAAAACGGTAAACGGCGTTGGTTAGCCCATCCACTTCTTCATCGAAAATATTTGAACCATTTTTTCAGGTCACATTTTAGGTCACGAGAGGTCAAAACATGCCGTAATAGGGATAACATGTAAATGAAGGTTTTCGCCCATTACATCTGAGCAGGTAAAGATGGAGCAAAACGACTTGAACTGTATGGATCCTCGCAGCAAGCTGAATCGAATGATATATGATTTGACCTTGCTAGGTCAAATCAAGGATTTGACCTAGCAAGGTCAAATCCTTGACCAATTCACTTTGCATTTGAGACCGAGCGATGACTTCATCATAACGCCATAAAACCGGGATGATATGTCAAGGTCACCTCGCATGAAGGTTAAGGTCAAGGTCAAAGGTCACAGGCCGTGGTCATATCAGCACTTTCAAGGACATTGGCCCCAGTGCTTTTGGTCAAATGTCGTTACCCGGCCTGACGTACGACATCATAGTAAAGGTACCTCAATGTAAAGGTCGAGGTCAAAGGTAAAGGTCAAAGGTCATTGTTAAAGGTCGATCCTCATTACCCGCCAAACAACTGCTATAGTGCTTGTCATAGTGTATATTATAAATAGTATGCCATATTGTGACCTAACAGGTCAATGACCTTGAATGACCTTGACCCCAAAACTGTATGAAAGGTTCTTTGTGACCTTCCCTCTATGACCCTGGTCTGCCTTTAGCTCTTTCCCGTCTCTTTTTGCATAATCACGGCATTTTCCAATTGGTCCCCAGCAGAGCCAATATTTGCTTCTATGACCTCGTTTGACCTAGAAAATATTGGCCTAGGTCAATAAAAATTGTCTACGCCTCTTAATTGCCAAGATATTTGAAGGGCCTACCTGACCCTCTCCCTCTCCAGTGAGCGTTAGTGCCATACCCCTCTCCAGTGTGGGTGTTAAGGCCCCCGACAAAGAGAGAGCCCACTTGCTGGAAATAACCCAAATAAATGAATGTAAAACAATATAAAATACACGAGGTTAGCGGCGAGGAGAAGAGGCGAAAAAATACACGAGGAAAATAGGCGAGGTTAGCTTGAATCTTCAAATTTAAAGGCAATAGAATTGGCTGTTGAGAATTTTGTTCGGGCCTCATACAACATCCACATCATTTCTCAAGATGCAAGTATGCTCCTGTTTTTAATTATCTTTCGTACATGATATGTTCTTTGGCCTATCTTATTGGTATTTGCCTTAACTAAGGAGTGACGAAAATAGCTTCGGGAGTTTTTCTCAACACACATTTCATTCCTTTTGTATTTTTCCGTTCGTGTTCGTTTGATTGGGGTGATTAAGCCTCCTCACCAGGGTGATATTTTTCATATTGCACATACATATGTCTTCTTGGTTTTAGCCACTTTGTACATGTGTCAATGTTACTTCGAGGTCAATAATCCTTGAATCGTTCTTGCTACAACATAGACTGGGCTGACGTAGGCTATGTAAGGCCTTCAACATACGGATATGTGCCTTATGGGACACATATCTTGACATATTTATAATGCTCCTCGCTGCAGCGCTACCTAACTTAACAACTTAATTCATTTTATGTCTTCTGGATGATAGTGCAAAACAATAGTGACACGATAGTGTGCATTGAAGCTATCTGCCAAGGCTCATATTCATAACAATTCATAAACTGTCCGTAACAGTTTATAATTGATACAATGTGCAACTCAGAGGCACTAAGTTGAACCAGTGAGCCGTCCATGACGATTGCAATGCTCTGGCTTTGAACAATCCTGTCCATGCTCCCATAGTATTATTCTCTAATCCACAGGTGTGACTCGGTAAGAAGGATTTGATGCATTTAATATTTAAACATACACTGTCTCTACCATAGCCAGCTGTTCCCTTCACACATCATATGCGAGGAGGCGAGGTTAGCACTCCGACTTAGTGCACCTTATCCTCGATCGATTCTGCAACTTTTCCGAAAATTTTAAGGTCTGGTCATCTCAGGTCAGGTCAACAGTGCAGTTCAAGTGACCTCAGTTCCAAAATTTTGTTAAGATAGCTAAGTAAGAAAATGGTTAATCCATTCAATTGGAACTCGTATCACATGATGAGCCCACCGAGCGCTACAAAAAGGGCTCCGGTATTTTTATTTCGGTGGCTTAGGGTCAGATACAGATCATGACCTCAAAATTGAAAATGCATAGGGAAAACAGAAATTGGGCTGTATTTGTTTAGATACAGCTGAGAATACCTTCATGTTCTCCACTGCAATTTTTGACCTGTGACCTCTGAGAGGTCATCTGGCTTAAGCAAGTTTTTAGGCTTCAATCACTAACTCTGCAGGAAATGACGACAAAGCTTTTATTTTGGTACCATTACGTTTGGATTGTTATTGCAAGTCGATTGATATGCATGTTGACTATAGTAGATTAGATAGAGACTTTGCCTGATCTGAGGTCAGGTCATTTTTATGTTTTGACTTAGTATAGTCATATCATCCATCATTGGATTTGCTGTAACGAAAGGTTGCGAATGGTGCCTAAAAATTGATTCTAACGAATATCTTCCAGACCCTAGAGCCCAGAGACTCTTCTCTAGCATATCACCTTATTTGACCTGTCAGGACATTAATATTGATCTGAGCCAAAAAGTAACTGATATCCTTTCTTTATGAATTTGTATGAGCTATCCACCAACTATCACGTTTTCTCGCTATCCCGTATAGGTGCCGAGTTCAATGGGGGGATTTTCAAACACCCCCCTACCATGGTGAAGGCGGCTCGGAGGCCAACCGGGGCGAGTATTAATTTTGCAGCTTTACTGGGGTTTAGGTCATCTTCGGTCAGGTCACAAGGCAAGGCCAACTGACCTCAGCTAAAAGATATTCAAACAGTCAGTAGTCAGAGAAGGTTTCCGTGATTGAGTGAGAAGGTTCAATGCACCCAGGCGTTGGTGGGTACGAAATAAGTCCAGACCCTGCCGCATGTAGGTAATCCTCAGACATAAGGACTGCTTCTGCCACTCTTGGCTTGCTCTGGTTACACCTGGGGTCTTATCCGGTCACTGCTGCAGGGTTCGGCTGGATGGATAAGTGCATGACGCATACAACAAATTGCGTCTCAAACCCTGCTTGCGTTTGGCGGAACTTTTTATCCAAACATTTTATTTGATTCTTAGCTTGAAAATTTTTGAATTTTATTTGATTCTTAGCTTGAAAATAGCCTTAGTCGATACAGTTGTTCATGATAAATCCCTTTTTTGATGGTTGCAAAAGTAAATGACTTTTACAGTGAATGGACCACTTTAGCCGTGTTTACACAGGCGGAAGTACGTTTAGTCACCATACACGGCGCCAGGATGGACTTTTTGGAGGGTCGAAATGGAAGATTGGGCTACAGCACGAATAGCTGTTGCTTTCTTCTGGGCTCAAATTCCATTTTTTAGAACACCAGATCGAGTGTCGTCTTTCAACCCCACGCATCACCGTGCTGGAGGCGCGCTTCCTCTGTATGCCAAGTTCACCGAGGGCGCGTCCAGCAGCAAGCAAGGGGTCCAATAACAGGCAGGGTTTAACATGTTTGGCTTTAAGGACAGCACGGGATTTGGTGTTCTAAAAAGACGGAGGTTGAGTTTGAAAGAAAACAACAGATATCCGTGCTGCACTATCTCCCAGCTTACTCGCAAAGGTCAGCCCTAGCAACCAGCACGTTGGTCGACTTTTGCTGAGCTTGGGAATTGGTCAGTGCCATTGCGTTCAAACAGGATTGTTGTCGGCATTCCAGAAAATATTTTTTTTTTACAAAAAACACAAGTTTGAAAATCAGGCTACCACAGTTTTTTCACCCTTCAATCACCGATAACAAAAATACAGTTTTTTTACAATTTGATTTGCTATCAAAACAGAATGTGGTTGACTCGGAGTTGACCTAAGCATCGCGTGGAACTATGGGGCGGGCTGCCAGGGTGCTGCTAACAGCATGTCAACGTGGCGACAGCAATTCCATTGTTAACATACATGACGTGACATGTGTGACAGTCCCGCGGACGAATTTAGATCATTCACATTGTTACAACCAAGATTACTTTACTTATAAGGTTGATCCACGAATAAAATTTGTCGCCAACGTGACGTCACATGATTTGGCACCAATATGGTAGCAGTAGCTGATGCATAAGCGGCGCGTTTAGTTCAACAAACAAAAACAACAAACAAAACTGAACTGACGGGGGTTTGGACACTCGCACCTGGGGAGGGATTGATTGTTATTAATGTATATTATTTTTTCATGCCGGGACGAGCTAGGACGTGGACAGTCTGCAAAATAAGGGTGCCTGCCGTTTTCGTTTAACGTAAAGTGTTTGTTTAGACCGATTGAAGTTGCGTGAATTTTTTACAAACCAAACGGTCCCTGATGCAGCGAGAACGTTTAAAATGAATATCTAAAATGCAATAATAAATATATCCCGACCAACACATGCTAATATTTGTATATTTCGTCGAGCGCATTATTAGTTTTCAACACCAGTTGGACCCTATAACTCGGGCTGCTTTGCTGCTTTTATTACTTTGGCTTTGCCGCATTGTTGTTGTGGATAGGTGATATGGTACCAATATGGTATCAGGTATCAAAATTATTTTTGCCATGGGAGAGGAAGGTGCCACCTTCTTCCACCGGGGCCATCGATAGCCCACCTCTAAATCCGAAAATATGGGGGTTAGCGCATATCTGCAAAGTGCATTGAAGCTCGCGTCAATTCAGTAAGATATTACTTCGTATGTTTAAGCGCACAAGTCATGGTTTGACCTCCAGAGGTCAGTTAGGTCACGATAGGCTATTTTCACTCAAATATTCAATGCTTAGCAAAGTGGGCATAACTATTATGCCATTATAGCTATTGAGATCTGGTTAAGTAGGTTTGATAGGAAAATGCTAGGACGTTTTCCACTATGTGGAACGTAATGACCTCCCACCAGTGGTTTGACTTTCAAAGGTCCCTCGAGACCTAATATGACCCCGAGGTCGAAAGGTCGAAAGTGACTTTGCCCTATATCAAATGAAAGCCAGTGACGAGTTATATACGATGATATTTAATTCAGGGCTCTAGCTTTATTGGGTCAAAGTTATTGTCAAAATGCTGTTTTGACCTCTGCTGACCTTGGATGACCTCGGGAGGTCAAGGAAAATATGGCCCTGGGATCCGTGAAGGGTGTTAAAATGTTTCTCTGAGCAAGCCGAGCATTTGATCGCTTTTATGACTTTTAGATCCTGAAGCTTTTCCCCATGCTTTTTCAATGGGAGAAGTCCTCATGACTTGACCTCAGTTCGAAATCTAAAATCCCTGATAAACGTCTTGTAGATCCTGGAGGGTTCTGAAGTGTAGGAGTTTCAAATCAATCGACTTAGAATGTGCTCTTATAGAGCTCGAGTTGAAGTGAGGTGACCTTGGTTGACCTCGCCTGGTGACCTGACCTTGGGTGACCCGGGTAAACAATTTTTATAATGGTGGGAAATGATGGGGTGGAGGTAGAGCCTTCGACCGCGGTGCTGCACCTGTCGTTTTTTGCTTTCCCGAAAAACCTTGGGGGCTCGATGGCTTCCGGTGGGGTGAGGGTTAGCGGGTTTGGAACCGACTTTGAATGCCCCTATTTAAAAAACTGACGATATCGCCTTCAAATGATTAATTTGAAGCAAACTTGATGTAGAATTGTGGGAAGAACAATGTATCTTTCGACTTACTGTACTTGTGGAGCCGGCTGAATTGTGAATTTTAACATGGGACCTATTGTGAAGAAAGCTTTGTCGCCAGCGTGACGTCCGTAAGGCGGCTCCTTTCGTGGTTGGGGCTGGTTACAACCAGAAGGAGAGGTATTCTTTTATGGTTTGAATGAGGCCATTAAGCGCAAGCGTCATTTGGCCGGAAACACTGATGTGATTGGCTTGAAAAGGACGATATGACGTGGAACTATGAACTTACCTTTGAACCCTTTAACATTTGAACTTATATTGACTTCTATGTGAAGTGACCTTGGCATATCATCCCGATCATATTGGCTTTATAACACCACTTCTCAGTCTACATACATAGTAGACAAGCTGGTCCGACTGTGTGATGGTTGTGATCTGAATAAAAGGTCGGTATTTGGAAGCACGACAGTCAAAATATTACCCACTGATTTATTTTTCCTCCAGTCACGCGGTCATCAATTTTCGCAAATGTAGCTAAGTAGTGTTTTTTTCGGCGTCGGCCAGTTCTCCGGTCACCTTGGAAAAATAGGTGAGGTACACTTTAGAAACCGATTTACTACGCGTGGTAACGAACGGCAAACGATGCCCTCCTTCTTCCCTCCATAGGTCCAGCTACATGTGTATGGATGGATATACATTTTTACCGCATAATCATTATATTGAGAACAAATAAAGGATTGGAAATCAGAACGCTAGTCCGAAAAGTCAACAGTTGCGCTTTGAACTGACAATGCTAGGTGTTCTTAGACACTGACACCACCATCACCAACAAATTAATCGCAAACAACTGGACTTTCTAGGACTAGTAAGAAATATAACACTATATTTGATTTAAGAAACGATTTCAAGGAATCATTTCTTTATTTAGTGAGTTTGACTTCGGCTTTCGTATTATTATTTTTCCGCACACCCGTTACTGTGTTCACACTTTGCCAGTGAATAGTAAGACATTTTTATACTGTCGAATTTAAAATCCAAATGTACACTGATGGCTTCCTTGGGGATATCAGCTTTTTGCTGATGCACCGTTCTAAAGGATTTTATGCATAACTATTTTATGTAAGATGAATATTCTACAAAACTTCCTAACTTTTCGACAGGCTTACTGTTTTCTTTTCACACATATTTGTGAAAATTTTGCAATTTGGCAGTTCCAAGTTCCAAGGCATTTTTTTTCAAAGTCAATCTAAGCGGCTTTTCCCTTTCTGCTGCCATTTGGTTTCATCTCACTTTATTTTGGAGCCGCGAGTGAGAGAGTTATGTTTTGTGAGATTATTTGCATTAAAAATTGTGTTTTTAGGCATATTTTGACATATATTTCTATAATTTGGATGTTCTCTCTCACCAAAACCAATTTAGCCATGAAAGTAAAATCTACAGACGATTTCCAACAAAATGAAGGTAAAAAGTTGTTCCAACTTGAAAACTTTGTCATCTGCATTTTTTACCAGAGGTTCTGTCAATTGCGAACGGAGTTTGAGACGCTGTCGTACGCTAACACCAGCTGTGTCGCACGCCAACACCAGCTGTGTCGTACGCTAACACTAACTGTGTCGCACGCTAACGCCAGCTGTGTCGTACGCTAACACTATCTGTGTCGTACGCTAACACTAACTGTGTCGTACGCTAACACTAGCTGCACCGACCACAAATGTTTTTATATCTGGACCCCCACAGATTTATCAAATCTTTTTTCTGTTTAGATATGTATTTTCCTTGAATTAGATGTAATTGATGTTCACGTTCTTATCAAAGGAATCACTCCTTGAATAAACGGTCCAAATCAGCGACGGATTCAAAAGGGTGAAGAGGGTGGCTGCTCTACCCCAGGTCCATGCAGGCGCCTCCCAGCACGTCGGTCGCCTATGTGGCCCCATGGCTTTCTATTTGCACATGCAACCACCTGTAAAAAGAGAAATGGATCATACAGGTGCGTAAAGTTTGCTGTAGAAGTTGTGCCAGGCAGAGGTGGCCTGTTTTCCAGCGTTTTTTTATAGTTAGCTGCCCGCCGATAGCCAACGGCCGACCATTGTTGGAACATGTCGCTGCCCATCTCCAGACAGCGGGGCCCTTCTGATGAACTCGGATGTGACACTTCCGTGCAAGACCTTTGAAAACCCACACTCCCTAAACATGCCAAAAAGATAGCATCGGGTGGACAGCCCTCGTAGTGGCCAAAGCTGTCCCCCACCCAAACGGTATGCTGCCACCCCTCCCGGAGGCACCGTCCTCCCTCCCTCTCTAGATTTCCCGGTCTCTAGTGGTTCAGTCGGCGCTATGGCTACCTGGCTTATCGAGGTGGCAAGTTAGAAACGATATTAGAAAGAAATGGTGATAGATATCCCGAGCATAGGGGCTGATGTAGCTTCTTCTTTAGTGGTAGAGGCAGGGGCCGTTGCCACTGGGGGCCTGAGGGGTTGGGCCCCCACTCTTGGAAAGTGGGAACCCGCATCCCGCTTTTGGCTAAAAATACCATTGAAAATTCCGAATTCAAACGTACGCAGGGGTTTTCAAGGGTTTCACCACTCCCCCATTTTGGCTCGGGCCCCCGTTGGAAAATCCGTGGTGACGGCCTTGGGTAGAGGTAACTAGCTGTCTGTCACGTCACTAGTTCTCACTAGTTACTATTGCTTATGTTTCATTCCCGGCTCGAAAAAGGTCATGATTTGGAGCATTTCTTTTTGCAAAAGTGCTTAACTTGTTGCAGTTGTTTTTCCCCTGGAGTTGACAGAGAGCTGTCCTAACCAGCTACAGACCACTGCAGGCTTGCCTAGTGGTCTTGCTGGGGCTGGGCAGCCAACAACAGAAACAAAATAACAGCAGTGACCCAGGTAAATCTTATTCTACAGTAGTCCTTAGCTACTTTGTCAAGATATTGGTCTTGTATTATATGTATCGAGGTCCGCATTAACTTCTGTGTATGCGTTTTGTGCTGGTGTAATGTCCCAATGTGCAATTGTAAAATGTGCATATTTTGTGTCGTGCGGAAGTGGTAAAGCAAATAATCCCTCGATTGGATATTATATTTTTCTGTAGCAGGATGCATTTTGCGCAAAAGCATAAAAACATCAAAGAAATAACAGGGAGTGGTGTGATCCAGAGTGCTTTCTAACCTTTGTACATATTCTCCTTTTATTATGTGCCCATGTTTGTAAAGTGAACGGGAACACGGGAAAGGTAAGGACACTCCTGTCTACCTGTTCAGGGGTAGAGGTATTAAAAAAGGTCATCTCCTAGTCTCGTGCACGGGAATAACGGGGACAGTTTCTTTTCCCGGTGACCCTGGAGCTGAGACGGTGGTGAAAACGCGACACAGACTTCTGGCCATGGGGTTTCAAAATCAGCCCCTAACAGAGGCTTTGTCTGATAATTTGTACAATCAATGCTTTTACACTGCAAGTCTCCCAAGAGCTCATGCCTCAAAGGTCTGTTTCGCCTGCTCTGCCTTAGAAAGCTTGTGCAGGACTACATTGGACATGAGCACCGCAGACCCGGTGGCTCTCCTACTTAGTAACCATAGACCCGGTGGCTCTCATACTTTGTAAGCATAGGCCCATTGGCTCCCCCACTTAGCAATCATGCATAGTGGTTAAAGGCCTATTGTTAGCGTTCCCTAAGATTCAACGGAATTTTCTGAAAAAAGTTGCGTTTTTCTTTTTAATGTTTTCGGATCAAATTATCTATCATGTCATCTATCATCGGAACCCCTGGGTCCAACAAAGTGCTTCTTAGTCTGCAGTGTTTTGTTTCCTGTTCGATGGTTTCCAAATAATTGAATATTGGTGAAATGAGTTCCCTCGCCCGCTTTGTGCCTCCTGTGACGCTGCAGCTCAACGGACAGGTTCAATCTGGGTGAGGGATTTGAGGAAAGTATGTGATCTCAAATCTGGGGAGAGAGGGAGCTTCAATCTGACACCTCTGGTAGTTGTGGGCATGCAGATAGCTCTGGTAGTGTGGGGGAAAGGTGGTGCATTATCACTGCCCCATATGCTTACCTTGCTTTTGGCCGCATTTACTTACAACGTGGAAAATGATGCACATGAGAAGACGAATATGAGCTCTTCTCATTTGTATGATACTTATTACACGTCTGGTTTCAACGCATAAGACTGTCGTTATGGAAGGGCAGCCCATTGGACTTCCTGATGTTCATCGCCAACCTTTAAACCCATGTTAAGTACTAAGAGCACTGCCTTCCAATGTCCAAACCCCCGCCTACCTTGTCGTGTAGCGTCAAATCCGCCTCCCCAGCCTCTTGCGAGATCGTCCCTGGGGAGAAGTTATCAATGCTCCCGGGTATCCTATCATTAATAACTAAAATCGCATTACCGTCTCAGCAGCCTCATGCCTGAGCGGAGTCATTCTCAGCGATTTGTATTGAGCCTTAGATTGAGTGCAGAGCGTGATCCGAGCGGAAGGTCGGATGGATGCCACGGACTGCTGCCAGCGCTGGGTTCAGAGCACCGCATCACTCTTGCCCCCAGGCGCCATAATGGCTCTGAAAGGTGCCACTTGAAACTGTCCTGTAGCTCAGGCCTGGTTTTATCCGAAGTCCCAGTTGGCTTTTGACCTTAACATTCACGCCGACCGAGGTCCGAGCCGCCTTCGCCCTGAGGGGTACCCCCGTCCTAAGATCTGGAAACCCATGCTAGGTTGCAAAAAACAGTAAGCGGCTTCGGATAGCCTGACGTAATCTCAAAATGGATGACATATACAGTTTTGCGGGATCAAATCTGAGGTCACCAGAGGCCAAAATACGTTCCCTTGAAGTACAATGGAAATATAGGTTTCCAGACTTAGCGTTCGACCAAGGGGCTCACGTGCAACCTGTTTTAGCTAGTCAACAGCATGGGTTTGTGCCACCCGCGGGGACACCAGAAAGAGAGCTGCTCTCACACCTTCTCGTCGTATGTTTCATTCATGATTTGCCTAGCGTTCTAAAACCGAATGGCTTTAAGCCGAATGGTTCACTGATGATGTTAAGCTATACAGAAGAGTCGATAGCATGCATGGCGCAAGGGGGCTACAAGCTGAATTAAATAAACTATGCGCGTGGACATGTGTGTGGGGATTTACGCATAATCCTCGCCCCACGGCGCGGCCATCGATGGCCTTCCTGAGGGTTTTTCAGAATTGCTGAAGAGCGTCGAGACAATGCACCGCGGTTGAGGGATCTTCCTCTCACCCAATCATTCTCCTACCATCCCTGGAATTCTTACCCCGGGCCACACCAGGCCAGTTCACCAGGCAAGGTCAAACAAGGTCACCTCACTTCAATTTTCGGGTTCCACCATAGCTACATTTCTCAGCCGATTGATTTGAAACTTTCTACACTTGATGACCCTGCCAGGGTCTACAAAATGTATATCCGGGACGTTTCTATTTGGGGACCTGAGGTCAGTTCACGAGGTGACCTCTCCTATAGAGAGAGCGTGGAGGAAATCTGGCTTATGATCTGAAAGTCACAAAATGCTTGCAAATGCTTAGACTTCTCAGAAAAGCATTCTTGTTCACCCTTTCGCGCATTCCAGGGGTGATATTTGCCCTTTGGCGTATCTGAGGCCAAAAAAGTATTTGGACTAAAATTGTTGATCTGATCAAGCTAGAGCGCTTAATTAACCATCGCCGTGTATGTCTCGTCACTGGCTTTTTTTAGAGATAGCAATATCACTTAATGACCTTCCGTGATCTCAGGTCATGTTAGGACAAGATGTGCTCTCTGGAGGTCAAACCACCGGCGGAAGGTCATTATGTCTCATATAGCAGAAAAAGTCATGGAATTTTCCAACAAAACTCACTTTACCAGACCTCAATAGCTCTAATGACATGAGAGCTATGTCCAGGTTTCGTAAGCATCGCATATTTTAGTGAAAATAGCATATTGTGACAAAATTTGACCTGTGAAGGTCAAGTCATTGACCTGAGCGCTGAAGCATGTGAAGTAAACCGATGCTGAATTTACATGAGTTTTTCAACGCACTTCGCAGATTTACGCCAACTCACATATTTTCTGGGTTAGAGGGGGGGGTCTATCGATGGCTCCTGGTAGGGCGAAGGTGGCGCCGGACCCCGGTGGGGCGCGGACTAAGCCATCTAAGTGTGAAGTGTTGCGTTTGACTTTGTGCAGTAGTCCGTAGATAGTGTTTACTGCATCAAAAGTATCTGGACTGGAAAAACTGTCTGTGATGTGTGACCTGGGCACTAAACTAACGCAAAGCTAACATTAAGTTTCCACTTTGAGAAATTGTCTCAAAAGAAAATGAAACATAGGACTACTGATAAGATCTCTTCGAACTGGAGAACTTGTAAGATCCCTTTAAGACGTTAGTCCTAACACTTTTGTGGGAATTTACTATGCGAATGCTCGTGTGATCATAGTATGGTTGTGTGGTTTGGGGATTTTGGGAGGAGCTGATATATATATATATATATATATATATATATATATATATATATATATATATATATATATATATATATATTGTGTTCCACTGAACAGGCTCTGACCAGCAGATGCGTTGAAGGAGGAAACTGCGGGGGCGCAGTAGTGGAGTGGTCAGTGCTGCTGGCTACCACGCAGCCGACCTGTGTTCGAGGCCCGGCGGCTTCCCTGAACAAGGAGCAAGCTGGCTCCGGAGAAACCCCTCCAACAGGGAAAGAGTTGGCGACGCCATATGACCCTGGCAGTTGGTGCGTCGATAAGCCCCAAAAAATTATTAAGGAGAAAAGTCCGTCGGCACTGGTAGGCTTCGGGGAGATATTGAGGACACCATACCTGAAAATTTGACATTTGAGATATATATGCCATTTGCAACATCCTGTGATATTTTTTGTCTCGGAAGCCATATTTCAGCACAGGATTCAAATATCACACAAAATAAAATTCTGAGTAGGTGCTATGGTTAACTATTCACGAGGTCTGTGGAACACAATAAAACTAACACAATAGAATGAAACTTGATATAATTTCGCCAATTATTTTTTTTTGGAAAACTGGCCAATAACTTATGTCATATATACATGCCCATGAGAACAAATGGGTTAAGCACCGGTGACTGGTTCACTCTTTTTCTAGAGTAGACAGTTGGCTTCTGTCGGGATGATTTATTCAAATCTTTTCTTCACCGATACCTCAAGAACAAACCCTATCTATCTATCGTACAAGTTTGCGGCCACGTATGGGAAATTAGCCCTCAGGCACATGCGAAGCAGCGCCCAGTCGATGACCGAACACCAGGGCTTAATATTTCAAAAGGAAATTATGGCTCTGCTATTTTTCCTGCTGGTTAGAAAGCCGCTGTTGGCCCATCATCAATAGTAGCCGGTCGAAACGGCACTGAAAATGCCTCGTGTCACTCTGCAACATGCTGTAAAATAGGTATTTGAATCTGGGAGAAATGCGCACAGAGCGATATCAATTGTTTTGAATAACCTGTGCGAATATTACAGAATACAGTGGCGGATCTAGTCGATCGGTTTGGGAGGGACAAACCAAAGTCGAAAAACAGAAAAAGCTCACGCAGAGAAAAGCTGCGCTTCAATATCACTCGCTGGTAGAATTTTGGGTATTTGAGGCGAAAAGCAAAAAAATAAATAACAAGGTAAAAAATATGGGCTCAAATACTTTTTTTCCTATCCAAGGCCCAATATTTACACTGAACTTAACTGGTTCTGTTTGGAGTTGGGAATTGAAGCACCAAAATCTTGCTTATAAACTAAAAGGGAGTCGGGGAAAAAGGAGGACAATCGCTTTGGGGGCAAAACATAGTTTTGCCCCCAGCTTGTCCGTTTGGGGGAAAATGCCTTTTGCCCCCCCCCTAGATCTGCCACTGACAATAAATGTTGGGAGCATAGAAACACGTTTCCTTAGGTTTCAAAATAAGTCTAAAACTTGCCGATCTACCTACGCCGTCGGCGACCCTATTATCTTTTGGCTGGTGACCCAGCAACCGTCTCAAACTCTGATTCAATCTGTTTTCCCATGATTTTAGCTTCTACCATCCGCTCCTGCTTGTAAATATGCTTACCCTCTCCACTGTCTCCACCCGTCATCGTAATACATACAGTGCCCATCAAAATCTATTGGATGAGGTCTGCCAGTTCCTTTGGCCAAGAATGAGCAGAATCTACTTTGACAAAGACCCAAGTTAGCCTTCGTTTCCCGGCTTGTTTGGAGTTTCTGAAGGACAGCTTGGCTACAACGGGGCATCTTTGGCTGATTACATCTGGTATCATCACCGCTCTTAGTTGCTGCTAGTCTATGCTAGTTATGTTTCTTCTTATTACAATTTTTGGTTTCAATTTTATGAAAAAACGACTGAAATCACCCGGTACTTTAGATGATGCCATTTCCCTGTACCGTATTTATGTACTATTTTTAAGTTCAAACTAGAATGTACTAGAATCTGTCACGAGTCAGTACCAAGTCGGTGATTTTCATTTTTTCAATAGGCGACCAATGGGCGACCAAGTCGGCCGAAACCGCCGACTTGCGTGGTCGCCTGGTCGCCGGTGGTCGCCCTGGTACATTTTCGGTGTCTGCGGCCTTCAGAACGAGCGCGGCGCGGGCTGCCGCTAATATTTTTGTATTCTTGTTGAAAGCAGTGGGCGCCGTTTTTGACGATTGGTGTTGAATTTGTTAAATCCAAGGGGTTAAATCAAGATGTGCGTTTATCATAGACGGCCCGTGCAATCTAGGTGGGTTTTGGAGTCTACTTGCAATGATGTTTCCTTGTTTTGCTTTACCGCGAAAATCTCAGAAGAAAAAAAACTTGAATACCAGTGGTGCATGTTTTAACTCTTTCCAACCACAATCACGCTAAAATTTCATCGTAAACATTGTTCTATAGTCACACATTCCCAAGGGCGTGGATTTCCTAAACAATTTTTGGGGTGCCTAATTATGAGACTATCCATAACAAGTATGCTGTTTTTGATACCACCATGTTCTTGCGTTATAGCTGGACATATAACTGGGTGACCGAGTAGGCCTGTTATTTAAAATTTTAAAGTCCCTGAAATGATTAATGGGCAAATTTTAAGGATACTCTTAGTAAGCACAGAAAATAACTTGAGCTTTCATTTGGGATGCCACAGCAGTGACAGGTCCAAGGGATCCCTGAACTCGAGTTCAGGACCCCTTAAGTTTGAAAGGATTAAGGGCGGCCTGAGGAAAAGGGTACCCCCAAAACTGATTAAACCAGGTCTGCGAGGCAGAAAATACCTTGCTACTGCCCCCACCACTAGAATACAAATGATGGGGCTACAGATGGAGCTTTGAAGTTAAGAAGTTGTGAAAAATGGCATTAAAGGTGCTGAAAACAGGTTTTGTTGTGCTAGGTTGGCTTGCATCATGTTCTGTATGGCCATATGTCCTGGTCTGTATATATTATTATCTCAAGTGGCAATATAAATCAAATATTTAAAAACTTTTTTATTGTTTCACTAGGCATCAATTAATTGATTTTGTATATGACTAGTGCTTTATTTACACAGATGCACCAAGACATGTGAATGATCATAATAAACATGTTGAGCTTCAATCAGGGGCGTAGGAACGGTTTGAAAAGTGGGGGGCCAACCTTAGAGGGGGCCCACCTCAAGGGGGCCCCAGTCCATGGGGACCCATAATTATAAAAAAATTAGTTAGCTCGTTTGGTGTCAATAAGGCACGCATGCACACTAGGGTGCCAACGTATGGAAAATTGAGGAATTAAATTTTGCCCTATGATTTTGATTTGTACCTATTATGATCTAATAAATCATAGTAAAACGCAAAAAACATTTTTTGGGTTTTTTTACCTAGACCCTGTTCAAATACGAAATACATTTTTAAGCTCTTTTGGAGGATTTCAATCATGTTTTACCACGAGTGCGTTTCTTATCCCTCGCCCCACCGGGGGCCATCGATGGCCCCCCTAAGGTTTTTCCGGGATAGCAGAAAAACGACGAGGCGCAGCACCGCGGTTGAGGGCTCTACCTCTCACTGCATCATTTTCCCATCATCCCTGAAATTTTTTACCCCGGGTCACCCAAGGTCAGGTCACAAGACGAGGTCAACCAAGGTCACCTCACTTCACCTTTAGAGCTCTGTAAGAGCTACATTTCAAAGTCGATCGATTTGAAACTTCCTACACTTCATGACCCCTCCAGGGTCTACAAGGTGTATATCCGGGATTTTTCGATTTCGTGCCCTGAGGTCAGGTCACGAGGCGACCTCTCCCATTGACAAAGCATGGGGAAAAGCTATTTCATGATATAAAAGCCACAAAAATGATTGCAAATACTCAGACTGCTCAGAAAAACGTTTTTGGACACCCTTTCACGAATCCCAGGGGTCATATTTGCCCTTTGACTTTTCCAAGGTCATCCAAGGTCACCAGAGGTCAAAAACAGTATTTTGACAATAACTTTTGACCTAATTGGGCTAGAGCGGTGAAACAAACACCATCGTGTTTGTCTTGTCACTGGCTTTCATTTGATATACGGCAAGGTCACTTTTTGACCTTTCGTGACCTCAGGTCATATTAGGTCACGAGGTGACCTCTGGCGGTCAAACCACTGGCGGGAGGTCTTTACGTTCCACATAGCGGAAAAAGTACTGGCAATTTGCTATCAAATGTACTTTACCAGGCTTCAATAGCTCTAATGACATAAGAGTTATGCCCAGTTTGCTTAATCATTGCATATTTGAGTGAAAATAGCCGATCTTGACCTAATTTGACCTCTGGAGGTCAAACCATTGACCTGAGCACTAAAACATGCGAAGTAGTTTCTTACTGAATTCACGCGAGCTTTCTATTGCACTTTGCAGATTTGCGCTAACGCCCATATTTTCGGAGTTAGAGGGGGGCCATCGATGGCCCCCGGTGGGGCGAAGGTGGCGCCGGACCCCCCGGTGGGGCGCGGGTTATATTTACAGATGTTTAGGCCCTTTTATCACATTTACAAAATTAAAAACTGTTTAGAAAACTACAGACAATGCTTTGATACCAAACAGCCTCACTTCGCTATGCCTAATCAACATTTTGCTTATTTAATGACAAAAATGGGTACATTTATTTAGGCTGTTACGGATCCCTTCTTTCCATCATTAGAGATTGATTTAGGTAAAGGCTGATCACAATAAATACGTCTAGCTATATTTCGATGCCTAAAATGCAGAGCTCCAGCATGACTGCAAGTGCAATGTAGGTACTTGATGGCCAGCTTTGTGATGCTGTGGAGGTGTGGGCGTGGTGATATAGTGGTTAGCAACCTTGCTTTCCCCGCGACCAACCCGGGTTTAAGGCACGGCAGATTCCTTGTGCAAGGAGCAATTTGACTCCCCAAGAAACCCCCTCCCAACAGGGAAAGAGTTGGCGACGCCATACAACCCTGGCATCGAAGGACGTCACGCCTTTCAATGGTTTAGGGACGACTGTTGCTCGGCATTTGATGCGGGGTCCGTATCCGATTCATGCTTTGTGTTGGGATTGATATGGGATGGAGTTTGATTGGGTCCAGTTCTCGGGACTCATTTGGAAACACTCGGGTAGTAGGTGCCGTGGTTTTTCACGAAGCGCTCCTCCTCCAGGGGCTTGCAGGCAGCGTACTTGCTGATATTTGCATATACGTTGCGGGGGCCTACCTCAAAAGGGGGCAGTATCCCCCTGACCCCCGGTTCCTATGCCTATGCCGCCCAGGGGCCGCCAAATTATCTCGGAGGACCCCAAGGTCCAGACCATGGCTCAGGAACCCAGATCAGTCAGCTCAAGGGCCCAGTCCAGTGCATTAGCCTCGGGACCAGCTTATCAAGGGACCGTACATAAGCACAGAACCCCTAGAAGCTCATCACAGTGGAGCTCCAGATTCGCACAGGGTGCCAGATTAGCTTAGGGGCCCGGTTCAGCTCGGGGGTCCCCATGTCGACTTATGTAGGGTTTCAAAACAGCTCAAGGGGCTTGTTCAAGCTCACGGATCCCAGCTTAGCTCAATGACGCTAGAACAGTTCAGGGGCCCCAGACCAGCTCAGGGCTCTTGGTCAGCACAGGCCAGCTCAGCTCAGGGGCCCAGATCGGCTGATATAGGGTCCCCTCTCATACCAGCTCAGGGGCTCCATTCAAGCTCACGGCCCCCAGCTTAGCCCAGGGACTTTAGAAGAGTTCAGGGCCCCCATACCAGATCAGGGGCCCCAGTTAAGCACAGGGGTACCCAGATTAGCTCAGGGCCCCAGCTAGGCTTAGGGTGTCCCAGGGTGTCTGATATAGAGTCTCAGAACACAGTGGCGTAGTCAGGATTCGGACAAGGAGGGGTCCGACTACCGTCGGGGGCCCCAGACCGGGGGTCCTCTTAGTAACCGGGGCCCATCTCCTATATCTTTTGTATAGTATTTTAACATTCACACGAAGGAAATTTTGTTGTGCCTTTTTAAGCATTTCTTCTTATTTTGTTTATAGCTTGATTTTTTCGATCCGACCAAATGTTGGTAAACTAAGGTTACCAAATATTAAGGATGGCCCATACCTTATATGGTAGCGTGGCTATAATAACAGCTTTGTGCCATATTTCGGGAAGTTCAATGTTGATGCGCGCATGATGTTACACCCGAGTCTACCTCAATTCACTCTGGTAATCAGACATGAAGTTATTGAAGGTCAGTCGTTTTGAGTACGTAGAAATTATCTTCTACGGGAAATGATTAGCAATTATTTCCCGGTGTCGAATCCATGAACTCTTCAATCAGGAAATTTCAAAAGAAACGGGAAAAAACTAAAAAAATACAAAGGACATGTAGTGTGTCCCGAACGTTACATAACCTCAATTCCGTCGATAGATCCTGTTGAGATCCAGTTACTTTCTTACCCTTGCTATCTTGTAAACGAGCAAATTACCAAGACAAAAGGCGCCTGAGATATCTATCGCCTTGGATCTCTCTGTCATTATTATTTTCAACCTTTCATACCTATTTTTCCTTTGAGGATTATGCTCATCGATTTCTGTCATTACCCTTGTTTGTCTAGTTTCCTACGAAAATATTTGAAGTTTGTTTATTTCAGAATATTTAAGAATGCAGTTATTGGTGTTAAGCTAATAGATTAAAATTGACTGAAGTGCCAAATTCCCTGTTCGATTTGCTCTTATGGTAAAATTAGTTTATTTTTTGCCTTTCCTTCGATAATGGTGCCTGATGGACATGTTTCAATTTGTCTTTTTGTACGCAATAGGGGTAGATACATTTTTTCCGAGGCATATGATTTGGAAAATTTTTATTCGAGCTCTGGGGCCACCTAAGACCAACACTTGGCGGCACTCACAAAGCTAATTTTCGGCCGCTCTCCTGATTATATCTCAGGGGGTCTCTGAGACCGATTCACGGCGCCTTTTGATCAAAACTGGGGGCCCCTGAGAATCTCTCGGGGCTCCTGCGATTAGTTAATCGGCAGCACCTCTGAGACTAATTATTCTCCCCCCCCAGATTTACTCTGGAGGTGGGGGCTGAGAATGACTATCGTGGCCATCCAGATTAGCTCTTGGGGTCCTCTAAGGCTGTCTTTGGGGTGGGAGAGGGGGACTGGGGATGACTTCCAACAGCCCTCTGAGACTTACTCTAGGGCGCCCCTGAGACAAACACCCCGGGGGGGGTGGAATCACCTCTGAGACTGAGTCTTTGGCGTTCCTGAGACTGACTCTCGGAGGTCCCCCTGAAATAGACTTTTGCGAGGCCCTGAGAACTACTCTCTGGGGCCCCTGAGACTAGCTCGGCCCCCTCCACCTCCCCTGAGACAGACTCCCGGGGCCCCTGATACCGAATTTTGGGGCCCCTGAGACCAACCCTCTGGGGCCCCCGAAATCTGCTTTCGGGGGGCCTTGAGACTGACTCTCAGGGCGGGGGCCTTGAGACCGACTCGGGACGCCCTGAGAACAAATCTTCAGGGGCCCCTGAGACTGACTCTGGGGGCCCCGTAATCAGAGAATTCTTTGCAGTGGTTCAGATTGGCCCAAGGGGGTCTGCGGACGCCTAGGGCCCCATTGGCTACACCACTGCATCCACACTTTCGGGGGCCCTCCAAAATCACCATTTGGAGGCCCCTAAAATAATTTCTCCCCCAGACCAATACTCCGGAGCCCCTTGATACTAATGCCCGGGGGCTTCTAAGACCAAGCTCGGGGTCTCACTTAGATCAGGCTCAGGGGCACCCTTAGACCCATGATCGCGCTTTTCTCGGGAGTAACTTGACACCGATGTTCCGGGGCCCTCAAGATCAATATTTCGAGCCCCCCCGAGACTAATGCTCGGTACTCTGGAGTCCCTCAATGCCGATACTCGGGGGTCCTGAACCCAGGCTTGGGGGCCCCTGAGACCAAACTCTGCATCCATGAGATTAATGCTCGTGCCTCACTCATGAGTCCCTCGATATCAATAGTCGGGTGCACCCCGAGGGGGCCCTGAACCACTGAGACCAAGCTCGGGGGCCCTGAGACCAAGCTTGAGGGGACCCTGAGACCAAGCTCGGATGCTCCCTGGGACCAAGCTCGAGGGCCCCCTGACACCAAGCTCGGGGGTTCCCTGAGACCAAGCTCGAGACCCCGTGAGACCAAGATCGAAAGGCCCATGAGACCAAACATCGAAAGGTCCATGAGACCAAGCTCGGTTGTCCCCTGAGACCAAGTTCGGGGGCCCCTGAGACCAAGCTCAGGGGCCTCGAGATCAATGTTCGGTATTCCAGAGCCCTCGATACCGATGATCGGGGGCCCCCTGAGACCAAGCTCGGAAAGCCCGTGAGACCAAGCTCGGGGGCCCCTGAGACCAAGCTCAGGGGCCCCGAGATCAATGTTCGGTATTCCAGAGCCCTCGATACCGATGACCGGTGGTCCCCTGAGACCAAGCTCGGGAGCCCCTGAGACCAAGATCAGGGGTCCCCGAGACCAATGCTGGTGTTTTCCAGTGCATACGGTCAGCCTTATGCATTAGATACCCTCGGATGCCCCCCTGAGACCAAGCTCGAGGGCCCCTGACACTAAGCTCGGGGAGAGGGGGCCTGAGACCAATCTTGGGGGCACCCCTGAGACCAAGCTCGGGGCCCCTGAGACCAAAATCGAAAGGCCCGTGAGACCAAGATCGAAAGGACCGTGAGACCGAGCTCAGGGGAGGGGCCTTGAGACCAAGCTCGGGGGCCCTGAGGCCAAGCTCGGGACCCCCTGAGACTGAACCTAAGGGTCCCCTAAGATCAATATTCGGTATTCTGGAGCCCTCGATACCGATTATCGGGGGCCTCCTGAGACCAAGCTCGAGAGGGCCCCCGAGACCAAGCTCAGGGGGCCCCGAGATCAATGGTCGTGTTTTCAGTGCATAAGGTCAGCCCAAGGGGGTCCGCGGACCCCAGGGACCCCTCCCCTGGCTACGCCACTGTCAGAACATCTCAAGAGGCCCATTCAAGCTCAGTGGTCAGTGGCTGTAAAGCCTTATAGGGGGTCCCAGATCATCTCAGGGGCTCTCAGTTCAACACAGAGGCCAATATTAGCTTTGATGACCAGATAAGTTTAAGGGCCCGGATCATCCAGGGGCCCCTTGTCGGCATATATGGGGTTTCAGAACAGTTCAGGGTTTCCATTAAAGCTTGCAACCCAATTTCAAGGCAGGGGCCCTATTACTGTTCAGGGCCCTCAGATGAGTTTAGGGTCTTCTGTGCATCACAGGGGATCCAGACTAGCACAAGGGACAATATTAACTTTATGGTCCCAGCTCAGCTCAGGGGCCCCCAGGTCGGTGGATATAGGGCCTGGCCAACTCACAGGGCCCTGTTCAAGGTCACGGCTCCTAGCTCAGTTTAGGCATCCTAGAACAGTTCATGCTGCCCAAACCACCTCAGGGGCGCTCAGTTCAGTTCAAGGGGCCCAGATTAGCTCGTATGGCATCAGAGAGCAGTTCAGGGGCCCCCAGAAGCTCAGGGGACCTTAAAATTGACTCATAGGACCTCAACTTAGTTTAGGGGTACAGGTAAGTTTAACGGAGTTCCGGGGCAAGCTATCGGGCCAGTTAGAGTTTCTTGCTTGACATTACAGTTCTTGATATTCTTATCTCCGTTGCGGGGGCCCATCACTGAAAAGTGGGGGGGCCAGTGGCCCCCTGGCCCCCCGGTTCCTACGCCTATGGCTTCAATATTTGAAGCAGGGTATAAAGTATGATTTCCTGTTTCTGCTTCAAAGATAAATGCTCTCTAAAATTTTAAGAACAGAAATAAGTCAGGTAGAAAGACCAAAAGTTTGTTTCATGGCCCAAAATATTGTTCTGGAAAATGGTCTCAAGCATTCTCATAATTGGGAATGGGTGTTCCCATCTATGGGTCAAGCATTCCCATTTATGGCACTGCTACTATTTTTAAGTCACTCCAACCACAGTTTTCTCCC
Organism: Lepas anatifera; assembly: GCA_034440635.1. Classification (NCBI taxonomy): domain Eukaryota; kingdom Metazoa; phylum Arthropoda; class Thecostraca; family Lepadidae; genus Lepas; species Lepas anatifera. The sequence goes on from JAOTON010000386.1 coordinate 1,944,542, forward strand.
ACTGATTGATGATGATAGCCACCCTTTTGGGTGAAGTGTGCCCTTTTGGTTGACAGCATGCAATCTCAGAGGGCTGCCCCTTACTAAAATCCTAGATCCATCACTGTGCATTGGTACCCCATAAGGGATATAAATGTGCATTCCTGCACAGCACAAAGATGTGATAAACCATTTCCAATTTGCCAGAAGATTCCACTGCAAGGACAATGGTCCAATCCAAGTCTTCCAAACATAGAATAAGCTGTGTCTTTTGCTCAGATGGATGCACACTGGGTGGTCAGGGTGTGTGTATGTTTTTTAACTGACTGATTATATGCATCCAAGTTTCTGATAATACCTTGTATTTTTTGTCACAAGAAAGTTGACTCGTTTTGTTTTCTCTAGTATGGATGAAATATGGAAGCACTGCCACAGAGGTACAGCAGAAATATCACAGAGAGATTGTGTTCACCACAAAAGAACAGGTTGCTGAAATGCAAACTGTTCTTCTCAGTACCCAATCCTGGTCCAAATGGGTCATCAGCAACTGTTCTGGAAACTTTTTCAGTCCTGATTATTAATGCTAAAATGCATCAATTAAGAGCTTTGGAAATAGTTATCATGGGAATGATGTCATGCAAAGAAAATAAGGTTATTCCCAAGAGACAGCATTGCTATTGCTTTGAGTAAACCTATGTTCAACAATGGAGCGAAAATTGGGCCTCATCTTAGCAATGGTTGATATTTTCCACTGGACTTCTGAGGAAATGTTGCGAATGAATAATGTTTGAATTATTTATTTGAAATGTTACAGGAATTTATCTGATTTGTGGCGCCCCAAGGTGAAGAATCACAAGTATTTCACGACGCATGTATGTACATGAAAAAAGTTTTTTCTAGTTAAATGAAACATCGGAACTGTTTCTGAGGCTCTTTTAACACGCGCACTGGAGGGGGCCTCGGAGGCCCCCCACCTGTTTTTCCAAGATGGCCGGAGAACCGCTTGCAGCGGAAAAACGAAACTTGGCCATACTTAACAGAATTTAATAGCGCGTCGATTGGTGAAAACTTTTTGAAAATCGGCCGAAAATTTTTTGACTTATAGGCTTTCAAAGTCAGACCTGCATTTTGAGATCGCCGTAAACGCGCGGTCGGACCAGTTAGCTTGCATTGAAGACCGAGTGGTGACGTCATAACGTCATATAAGCGGGACTATATGTCAAGGTCACTTCACATGAAAGTCACGGTCAAGGTCAAAGGTCACAGGTCAAGGTCATATCTGCACTTTCAAGGTCACTGACCACTGTGCGTCCGGCCAAATGACGTTACCCCGTCTGACATATATTATGCTATGGCGTCATCGGTAGGGTACCCCAATACAAATGTCAAGGTCAAAGGTCAAGGTCAAAGGTCATTGGGAAAGGTCAATCCTCATTTCCCGCCAAACAGTGGCTACAGTGTTAGTCAAAGTGTAAATAATAAGTAGTATACCATATGGTGACCTCAAAAGTCAATGACCTTGAATGACCTTGACCCAAAAGTTGTGTGGAAGCCTCTTTGAGACCTCTTCTCTATGAACCTTGTCCGCCTTTAGCTTATTCCCGCCATTTTCCTGCATAATCACAGCATTTATCCATCGATACCAGCATGGCCAATATTTGACCTTTACGACCTCGTTTGACCTTGAAGATATTGACCTAGGTCAATGAAAATTGGTCATCATGTAGATCACCATAGTCCCCACCCACCTACCAAGTGGCGTTTTTCTAACCCTCTTAGTTTCCGAGATCTTAGGGGGGCCTACCAGGCCCCCCCTCCAGTGCGCGTTAGTGCCAGACCCCCCTCCAGTGCGGGTGTTAAGGTGCTGCAAACCCTTTTATTTGTCTCTAAGATAAGGCCTAACAATTTTTCACATGGATGGACACAAAATAAAACCATTATTGATGAGAGAACAACAATGGTGCATCAATCATGGTTGTATCTTGCTTGGTATAGAAGTGATGGGCGAAAATGTTAATGCCCAGGGGCGCTGCCACGGAATTTTTACAGGGGAACGGACCCGGGCTGGTGCTGACCGGGGCAGGGGAATTGTGGGCATATTTGGTACCTGACAGCATTCATGACAATGAACCGAAAATTTTGGGGAGACGTCCCCCGTGGTTGGCCAACAGGGGGATGCGTAGGTACCCCGTCCCACCGCTTTCGGCGCCCATTTAATTGCTCATGTGTACGGGCGGCGTATCATCTTTGACCTCGATTGACCTCCAAACAGACTTAGCCTAAGCTTAGTGGGCACTATCGATACGTATTCATGACTGCGTAGTGCGTATAAATGACTGATCACTATCCAACATTGGCTTTTAGGTCCGACATATCACGCCCAAAGCGAGCGTTCTTCCTATTATAACTTGAAGTTACGTGATAACATCCCCAATATTCAGTGTCCTGTTGCGCCCTAGCCTTTGACCCGATATGAAAATGGATGTTGCCTTAGTGAAAGAGCTGGTCGAGCTCTGTCGAATAGCGTTGAGAAAATGGTTCCGGCTATTTTGCGTACGGAGATAAGCAAGGTTTTATAGAGCACTGCATTTGATACATTTTGACGTATATGAATTTTTCCCCTCTGGTGACCACAGAACACAGTCTTTAGACCACCTTACGCAAAAATTCCGGGAGTAACACCGATTGCATTTCTGACGACCTTTCGATCGCTTTTTCCGCTTCTATCTTTCTTTGTTCCCGAGATCGAGGGTGTCATTTTAACCCCCTCCCATGAGGGGGGGTTCATAGTTAATTCATGCTGGTCACCGGGGCTAGGGTTAAGGGCCAGCGTGTATAATTTTGTTGCTTTCAGATCATAACTTTGACTTTAATACTGAATTATAATCTCATGAAATCACTTAGGTAATGACTTGATTCTGGCTTAGGTCATCGATATCGAGAAACCCGATTATATCTATATTTTATCGGAACCTTCCCCCTTGCACTCGCCAGTGCTTCCCCATAGCCATATTTATACCACTTTTAAGACCGATCTTGTAATACATGTAGCATTAGGTTCGGCGACCATCGAAGAAGATTGGATTTTAGTCGGCGACCACAAGCTCACATTTTAGACCCCTGCCAAAAATGTCTATTTTGTGTACAATAACGTTATTATTTTCGGCAAGTCGTGTTTTACTAGTGTGACCCACCGTAGGCCTCAAAACGGCGGTGAAACGCAGCATTCTGCTGACGTCTAACACTCTCAGGCACTCGTGGAAGTCATGAATTATGACTGTCCGACATGCCGACTAATTTCGAGTTGGTTTATCATACATGGATCTGTATTGCAGTCCTGTTGTCCACGAGCCGCTCCGCCCCCAGTCGTGTGCAGTGTAGCGAGTAAAAGAGGAGGCCGACAAATTGCAGGCCTGAGATCGCCCCCAGCGGAATACAAGACGTCACTTATTGGCGTCTTGTTCTGACGTGCATTGGATGTGATGGACGGAATATCAATTATGCGCACATTAAACATGAGAACCTATGCCGAAACTGAAGTCTCTACAATAACTTTAAACTTCTTTCATCGGTATAGCTTTTGGCGTTATCTTTTTGAGATTTTTTGGTGCACCTCTGCTGTTCCAGCATCCTCGCCCCTCCCAGGGCTGAGAGCATATATCATAATGGCTGCACTGCTTCAACCTGGGTGTTCCGCATCCCACTTCTCATTCAAAACCTCCCCCATTACCTACCGCATACTCTAATAGTGTTTTGACCCACATTTCCATAGCGATTATATTGGACAGGCCCCAGGCTGTGACTGATAATCCGGGAATGAGTTTTTACTTGTACAATAAGAAATTAGTTATAATCAGTAGAAAATACAATAGGGGACTAGGGACTAGGTGGCTCAAGGTTCTCCGTGAAATGTTGGAGTGCCTATGGCTAATGCGTAGCCGGTGGCTGTTCCGAGGCAATGGTCGGGGATTCTCGAGCTCCTTAGCCCCCTCCCCGAGCTTGAAGTATTGGATCCGCTACTGGCAATCTTACACATTCTTTGAGCTGCCATGATATGAATATTGGTGTAGAAAAGAAATGGTAGTGCTACCATTTGGCTACCATACCATGGAAGGTTTTGCTCAATCACTTGCATTATCCCTACCGTTAACACGCGCAGTGGAGGGGTCCTAAAGTGCCCCCATCTATTTTCCGAGGTGGCCGGAGAACCGTTCATCGCCGGAAAACGCTACTCGGCCACATTTGACAGAATTTATGAGCGCGTGGATTGGTGACACATTTTTAAAATCAACCAATAGATAATTGAAATATAGGTTTTCAAAGTCAGGCCTATATTTTGAGACCATCGCAATCGAACATTCGCACCAGTTCGCCTGAAATGTAGACCAAGTGGTAACGTCATACCGTCATATAATCAGGTTATATGTCAAGGTCAGCCCTCATGAAAGTCAAGATCAAGGTCAAAGGTTACAGCTGAATTTCATTGACCACAGTATTTCGGTCAGATGGCATTGTTTAGTATGAAGTATGTTATGCTATAATCTCATAGTTAAGGCTACCCAAGGTCAATTTCAAGGTCACATGTCGAGGTCGAAGGTCTTTTTCAAGGTCAATCCCTCATTTCTGGCCCAAAGGCTGCTATAGTGCCAGTTATATTGTACATTATTGGGAATAAATAATATTGCTACATCATAGGTGATTGACCTTGAATGACCTTGACCTATAGATTAAAAAAACATTTTGTGGGGCCTCCTTATATGACATTAGTCCAGTTTTAGTGTATTATTGACTTTTAAGGATAATCACGGCATTTTCGAATAGGTCTCCAGCAAGGCCCAAATTTGACCTTTCCGATACCTCGTTTGACCTTCGATATATTGATCTAGGTCCATGAAACTTTGCCGAAACTTTGTCATAAGGAAGATCAATATCGCCTCTACACAACCCCAACGAGTGTTTACCAATCCTCTTGATTTCCGAGATATCAGGGGGGCACTTTAAGACCCTTCCCCTGCGCGTTGACGCCAGACCCCTCTAGTGCGCGTGGTAAAGCGAAAGTGACACCTTCATGATGGGATTTGAACAAGATAGCAATATGAAAGAGTGTGCCGAGAAACCACTGGATCGAAATTTCATTTTTCCCAGAATTTAACGTTTGCGGGAAAAAGGTACAATTTCACCGCCTACCGATTCTCTCCTCTCCCGGTGGTCACGCAGTATGAGTTGAACTTGCGAACGTGACGAATATTCAGGCCCGCTGCGCGACAAAAATAGTTATTCCCTGGACCACTTAAAAACCCAAGTGCAAAAGGTGTCTTCGGTACAGGTGACCGTAGATGCGTATAGATTTCTTCAAGGCTACCTCGTGAAGTGTGTTTTAATACTGCAGCATTAAAACATACCACGTCTCCGTTGTATCTGCCACTGTTCGGGGGGCACTCTAGGACCACATTGTGTTACCACCACACCCCTCTTCACTGCGCGTGTTAATATTAAGCAGGTATTAGTGGGAACCATACATCATCCTTAGGGTTTTAGGGCGCGTCGACAGCGACGGCCATTTTGCGCCCGTAGTGGGAACCATAGCAATACAGTTACCTTGCATTATATCAGGCTGTGATTGCACGATAGAAAGTGTTTGAGGTTAAAGACACTTCGGTGACTGCACGGACCAAAGCAGACTTTATCCAGCACTCAGAGCATTGAACCGGGGATGCCTACTTGGCTAAGCAAGCGGGTGTCCAGAAGAGGGTGCCTCATTTTGTACCGAGTTTTGAAAATTGTAGGTGGGTGTGTCTAATCCCGTGCATTTAGACCTGCTGAGTTCAATGACATCAAAATTATCAGGAACTGATTGTCTCCAGATGCCAGTAAAACAGTGGTGTTTCCATGAGGATTTTTGGAAGCTTCAGACATTCCTCGTTTCACTTAACACGCGCCCCGCTGGGGTCCCTGGCATGACGCGCCCCGCTGGGGGAGCGTATTTCGCCCCCTCCCCCTCCATATCTCATTTTCCAGGAAAGTAAAAGAAAAATGTCGGATGGCGTTCGAAAGCTCTTGACAAGACGAAGAGAAATGATGCGGATTATTTTTATGTCAGGTCAATATTGAGGCCAGCATAAGTCAAAGAAGGTTCCATAGGCTTACAGCAGGGCAGTGTAGGTTTCCCCTCTAGATTTTTACTTAGCGGAGCTAGAACAAATATTTATACATAATTGAATTTGCCTCATCGTGGCAAATGGAATGATATATGATATGGCTTTGCTAGGTCAAATTTTGAAAATGACCTGACCTCGAGCTAGGTCAGGGTCACAGGGTGACCTGGCATGGTCATGCTGCATATCAATCGACTCCCCATGGCAATATAAGCACAATGAAAACCAAATAAGAGCTTTATCTCAATTCAGTGAGAAGTTATTGGCAAACAATTACTGTATGCTCCTGTGACCTGACATGCCCTTTGAGAGGTCAGATGGTCAAAAACTCAACTTTTGGTCAGGTGGTAAGAATATACGGTGTGAGCATTTTCAGCTTTATCTATCCAGTATTTACTGAAAACGAGACCTTTCAATTTTCCACCGTAGACTTAACACGCGCATTGACGGGGGTCTGAGCCACCTTCGCCCTGACGGGGGGCGGTTACCCGCCCCCCCTAAGATCTCGAGAACTGCGCTAGGTAGCGAAAAATGGTAAACGGCGTTGGATAGCCCATCCACTTCTCCATCAAAAATATTTAAACCATTTTTTGTCAAGTCACATTTAAGGTCACTAGACGTTGAAACATGCCGTCATAGGCATAACATGTAAATTAAGTTTTTCGGCCATTACATCTGAACAAGTAAAGATAGAGCAAAACGATTTAAACTTTATAAATCCTCGCAGCAAGTCGAATCGAATGATATATAATATGACCTTGTTAGGTCAAATTAAGGATTTGACCTGACCTGAGGTCAGGTCAAGCTGAAATTAGGTAAAATGCATATCATTAGAACTGCAATGACAATAAAAATCTAATGCAGTTAATATAAATGCTCTATCTCTGTTCTTTACTGGGTTATTCAGTTAAAACCATTTTTCCCATGTATTTCCAATGGAATAATGATTGTTGGGGTTTAAAGACGCACCAACTGCCAGCGTCATACGGCGTCGCCAACTCTCACCCTGTTGGAAGGGATTTTGGGGATCAGATCGATTTATTTAGAAGCTCCTCCGGGACTTGAACCCGGGACCGGTGGCTTAGAAGACAAGGGTGCTGCTATCCACTAAGCCACCTCATCCCCGTATTTCCAATGGAGAGGTCGTGGCTCTTACCTGACCTTAGGTCATCGATATCAAAAATCCAGAACATATTTTAGAGAACTCGGTGGGGCCATTGTGTGATATGAGTTTGAATCAGATAAGTTCACCCTGTTCCGACTTATGCTATCTTAAACTGTTTTTGAGGCTAGGTCACTTGACCTGTACTGGTGACCTGACCTGAGATGACCTAATCTTAAAGTTTTGACCAAAGTTGTAAAAATGATGAGGGAAAAGGTATGCTGTAATTGGGGGCAACCTGTTGCTCATGACACAAATAAAATGCCAAGTACGGCGGCGCTACGCGCCGCCGTTTTTATGCTGTTTTTGAAAAATCCGAGGGGGCCGGTATCCGCCCCCTGTCAATGCGCGTGTTAAAATGGGGTGACCATAAAATTGAACCCACCTTAGGTCAAAAATACCAAAATTCCGAGATAGCAGATTTGTAGACCCTAATGACTTTGTCATATTGTGAAAATTTGAAACTAATCGGTTGACAGATGTTCCTTAGGCGCCGCTTCAAACTCGTGATTTTAGGTTTTGAGGTCGGGTCGCTTGACCTTGGATATCTCCTTGACCTGACATAAACTGACCTTAAAAATTTAGTCAGATGCGTAAAATTGATCAGGACTAAGGTACTGTAAGTTTTGTTGCTCTCCGTTTCTTCGTTTTTGTGTTATCTGTGCAAAACCAGGAGGGGGGGCGAATTTCGCCCCCTCAGTGGGGCTCGTGTTAAGGGCGCAAACGATGTTGCAGAACAAGGTGTGAAGCTATTGCAGGACTATGCGGGGCTCGTAAAAGACGAGAAGCTGCTGCAGGGTGTTCTGCAGGTTTTTGAATAACATAGGGACAAGAGGCAGGGCTTTGGAGAGTGTTACCTTATGAAAATGTAAAATAGATGTAGATAGGACCTGTGATTCTAAGGCCTTTCAAATTCCGACACCTTAAGCAGCTGGAACACCAACCATGAGAAACGGCCGGATGACAGCGGTTCGTGGCATCGGGCCACTGGTCCTCCATGTGGGTGGCCTCTGAACACGTAAACCCGTCTACTTTATTAGCCCAGAATTATCGTTCAATATTTCGTGTTAGCACCCGTGCGTAAATCTAGTCGTAAAATCTGTGCGTGCGGTCCCGTCGGATCGGGACGGACCCGGCGTAACATGTATGCAGGCCTGATTTCTGTCCCACGGTGTGGTTTACCTCAGACTACGATTTGTTCAGGAATGTTGTGTTGACTAGGTTAAATGAATAGCCGTGCATGGTACCAAAAGGATAACGTTTAGTTCGAATATCGAGATCGTGAAACAGGAAAACGATATTGACCTTTTAAGATGTTTTTGTGTCAAGTACGGTCAAAAGATTAATCCTCGCCGGAAATCGTACTTTCTGACCCATTTCGAACAATTTCCTGACTCCTCATCTGACCATGCGCTAAAAAGGTATCAACCTGGTATCAAATAATAGCTCTGGTGACAAAAAGAGACGGTGCTTTTTATTTTGTTATTCTAAACCGAATATTTACAAAGATAGAGACTTTTTTTTTTTTTTTGTACTGTTAACCGTTCCATATAATTCTGCAGGAAGAAGTAGTTGCTCCTAAGCGTGTGATAGTCTTTTTGAATTTTTGTGCTAAAAAAATGTATCATAGCTGAGGATAACTTAAAGTCGAAAGCTCCGATTATTATTGTATCTTTTCTTTCAGTGTTAATTTGGGTCTAAAATAAATAAAAAACAATTTGGTACATAATGGCCATTTTAAACACCACTTTTAAGCTAATAATTTTTAGGGTTTAACGACGCACCAACTGCCAAGGTCATACGGCGTTGCCAACTCTCACCCCGTTGGGAGGGATTTGGGGGATCAGATCAGCTTATTCAGAGGCTCCGCACGGACTTGAACTCAGGACCGGTGGCTTAACACGGATCCTATCCACGAAGCCACCCATCCCCTCTTCCACTAAACCACGCACCCCCGGTTATAAGGGTATGAAAACAAAATGTCCACAATAGCATCCACTGCGCATACTTATACTGGGTCTGTCACCAGAACATCACATTTTGTGAAAGAGTTAAAAAATGCATACTGCGATTACGGCCATTACCTTGCAGGATGTCAGAAGTGAGCTGGGTCATCAGTGCTACAGGCAGGGTGCTGGGTCATCAGTGCTACAGCGAGGGTGCTGGGTCATTAGTGCTACAGCGAGGGTGCTGGGTCATAAGTGCTACAGGGAGGGTGCTGGGTCATCAGTGCTACAGGGAGGGTGCTGGGTCATCAGTGCTACAGGGAGGGTGCTGGGTCATCAGTGCTACAGGGAGGGTTGCTGGGTCATCAGTGCTACAGGGAGGGTGCTGGGTCATCAGTGCTACAGGGGGGGGTACTGGGTCCTCAGTGCTACAGCGAGGGTGCTGGGTCATCAGTGACGGTATACCGAGGGCAGCAGGCGAATGCATCACATATATGTCGTCCCGGGACATTTGCTGCCCAAATGGTGGCTCCATACAGTCGCTGCGTTAGATTGACTGCTAGACTTTATCAACAGAGAAGATCGGAATGACTCTCAGGGTCTTTTAAATTGACTACGAAATCAAGAGCATTCGTAATTTCCACACTAAATGTCATCTGCATCAAATCTCAATTCTAAGCAGCTATCTGCCTACGTTTCTTCTTTGTCAGTAAGGCTTCCGTTCGTTATCGTGATGTTTGGCTTTCATTGTGTTTTTCCAAAAGTCTGTTAATGAGAATGCCGTAAATGCCCCCCCCTATTTATCGCAATGTGTTTGAGGAACTCTGGGAAAATTCTGGTTATATCTGGATCTTTTGAAGACGTAATCAAAGGTGAACTCTAAACATGTCTGGTGCGTAATTTCACTGGGAAGTGGTGTAAAAAACAATCGATAGAGCATTATTACCACGACAGTGCCGACCAGAAAGCCTGCTGGCACCGGTACGTACCAAGCACGTCGGGGGTGGCCACCCGCCTCCTTTCTAAGGCTTTTCACAAACATAAAAGAAAAACGGTGGCGCCTGGCGCAGCCATGCAGACTGCCTTATCAGTATCTTTCCATCCAGGTGATATTTCATATGACATCAGTTAAATGTTTAACTTATTCGGAGCTTCGAAAGGCCTTGCGGCTATCTTCGTCGGTTAATGGCTCGCATGATAAAATTTGTAAATAAGGCAACATATTTTAATCGTTCGGGTACTTTTTGAGGACTTTCAATGAGAACAGCCTAAGTTAATCGCACTTCGCTGTTTCTACATTTTTGTTTGCGTACTGTTTTCAAAGCATCATTACCATATTTTTCACGGATCCTCAGATCTATGGAGTGAATGATCATGTTCCAGTCTTTTAACTCCATATATAAGACCATCTTTCTCTCCCTCGGATACGGAGTTGTCTAGTATAAGACGTTTGGGCGACCTGTGACTAATCAACCATCATAATTATCATCACCCGGGCGCCTTAAATCGCCAACGATTATTAGGCATGAGACTTTAAGAATTTCCTATCCTGGACCCATCAGCACCATAACATGGATGGATTCTTTTTAAGCAGTTCGTACCGGGCGTACCTGTTACTGGACCATTTTTAAAAGTTCCCAGATTTTAGGTTCTTTTATATCAGGTCAGATTACCAGGCCAGGTTAAGTGATGTCACTACAAACACAGTTTTCTAAAGTAGAAACCAAATTATAAGCTTGGAATGTTTATCTAAAATTCATATAACGTAATAATGTATCCGAGCACAACAATTTTGGTAACGGATTTCTTTCATCAGGACTTGCTGTCATTTATGGGTCATGAGCTCTCCAAGGAAAAACTCTCTGCTTATAGGGGCTGGTGCGTGGATTTTTTTAATGATTACAGGTACCCAGTTTTGGAGAAGAAATATCAATAACTACCGTATTAATGGGAATATTATAAGTTAAGCTGTATTAAAGCCTTCCTACAGGTCAGTTGAACTGCATTTCTAAATAAAAATCTTTAAAAGAAAAACACGAGAATGTAAATGATATTTCAACACTACTTTGACGCTTCCTTGGGAGTGCATGAGCGCCCCTCAAGAGATACCTATGAATTCACACTCACGCATAGAGGACATGGTTTTTGTTTAATAGCTTGGCGAACAATGGTGATAGAGCTTTTGTTTTGACGTCATCATATTGATTTTATATTTGGACTTTGAATGAAATGCATTATGACCGATTTTGACCTTGACCAGGTTAGTTCAATTCTATAATTTGATCTGTAAGGGTCATATAGCACATAATTAAATTGATCTTGACTATATTCCAATGGTGATATATATATATATATATATATATATATATATATATATATCTACAACATCAACGAGTAGATATTGTGTATCGTTATAATGGAGTTTGAACTGAGATAGTCATGTGACAGAGCATGCCGAGAAACTGCTTGATCGATATTTCATTTGTCCTAGGACACACTGATCACGGAGAGAAAAGGTAAAGTTCAGCCCCTACCGACCCCGTCCTCCCCGGATGTGTTTACGTGCCAGCCCCCTCCAACAGCAAGCGCATATCACCGGATGTGACGTCACACCTCGTAGCATATAACATGGGAAAATAAAAAGACTAAATATAGATTTTTTTGCAAAAGGAGGCCCAGAATCGAAGATTAAATCCGTATCTATTGTATTTGGGATAAACTTGATTACAGTGTATTCTCACAAATTCGTAAGCAGGCAGTGCCATTAGCAGCAGTTTAACGCACGGCCCAACGAAGAAGGAATTCCTCCACGCCCAAGTGACGTCACTTGGGCGTGGAGGAATCCCTCTTGAACGTACCTTTAGGTAAAGGTATCTTGTTTACGTGCTATGTGACGATCTTACAAAGTGACGTCATGCTCAGGCCCCGCCGTGCGTGCTGCACGGACAAATTTTTCTTCCACTTACATTTTTATAACCCACGTGATAAACATGACTGGTCCTGCCGACGTAAAATAGGTTTACTGGGTGTCCTAACCAAACGGTCGCCGACGGTCGCCAACCGTCGGCGACCGTCGGCGTCAGTTGCAGAGCGGTAATTTTGGAGGTTTGGCCGACAGAGGAAATGTTCAGCTTTGGTATCAATCTAGTATCTCAAACTGCGACGGATGTTGTTTACCAACAACCAAAACTTAGCTGGCATCAAGAACTATTAAAAGAACGATTTAGGAGTAAAAGTTAATCATGTCCAGCTTCCATAGATTTTATCAATTCCAATTTGAATAATTATTCTAAAACATGTATTACATTTAACCCTCGCCCACCGGGGGCCATCGATGGCCCCCTAAGGTTTTTCCGGGATAGCAGAAAAACAACGAGGCGCAGCACCGCGGTTGAGGGCTCTACCTCTCACTGCATCATTTTCCCATCATCCCTGAAATTTTTAGCCGGGTCACCCAAGGTCGGTCACCAGACGAGGTCAACCAAGGTCACCTCACTTCACCTTTAGAGCTCTGTAAGAGTTACATTTCAAGTCGATCGATTTGAAACTTCCTACACTTCATGACCCCTCCAGGTCTACAAGGTGTATATCCGGGATTTTTCGATTTCGTGCCCTGAGGTCAGGTCACGAGGCGACCTCTCCCATTGGAAAGCATGGGGAAAAGCTATTTCATGATATAAAAGCCACAAAAATGATTGCAAATACTCAGACTGCTCAGAACAACGTTTTTGGACACCCTTTCACGGATCCCAGGGGTCATATTTGCCCTTTGACTTTTCCAAGGTCATCCAGTCACCGAGGTCAAAACAGTATTTTGACAATAACTTTTGACCTAATTGAGCTAGGCAGGTAACAAACACCATCGTGTTTGTCTTGTCACTGGCTTTCATTTGATATACGGCAGGTCACTTTTTGACCTTTCGTGACCTCAGGTCATATTAGGTCACAGGTGACCTCTGGCGGTCAAACCACTGGCGGGAGGTCTTTACATTCCACAAAGCGGAAAAGTACTGGCAATTTGCTATCAAATGTACTTTACCAGGCCTCAATAGCTCTAATGACATAAGAGTTATGCCCAGTTTGTTAATCATTGCATATTTGAGTGAAAATAGCCGATCTTGACCTAATTTGACCTCTGGAGGTCAAACCATTGACCTGAGCACTAAAACATGCGAAGTAATTTCTTACTGAATTCACGCGAGCTTTCTATTGCACTTTGCGATTTGCGCTAACGCAAATATTTTCGGATTAGAGGGGGCCATCGATGGCCCCCGGTGGGGCGAAGGTGGGCCGACCCCGGTGGTTAATGACTAAAAACAAGAACAAATAACACGGATGTCGGCTTCTGACGCAGAACGTCGGCGTCAAAAGTTGGACATTGTTCAACTTTTGCTGCGACGCGTTACAACGCCGTGCGACGCGTAGCGTCAGTGCGTTTTGTGTCCTGACCGAGAATCCCGGTCGTTGCGGCAGATGGACGGCGTGCAACGCCTTGTAACGCGTTGCGTCTTGGTTAGGGCACCGGGTTAGATATATAAAGAGAAATAAAAGAAGTTTATAAACGCCACCTTACTTCCTAATGATATCCCATTCTAGCTCAAAATGCTTCATTTGTATTCGTATTCATTTTTGGCGCAATTCAAACAGGAACGCTCTGACACAAAGTATTACCAGCTCCTACGCCGATTTTATGTCAGACTAATTTGGAGGCTTTGTATTGCCAACGGAGGAAAATTAGATGCATCAAAATATTAGGCTATTAGGCATTTTTCCAGAAATAAGACCAAACCCATTTTTTCAACATAGTTTAACCCTAAAACCACCACAATCTTGGATTGCACCAAGGTGGCACATTTCCTTTGAACCACTTGCGTCACGCACCTGGCACTTTTGCGACATGTCAGTGTATTTTGGAGGATGGGAACCGTCCAGCTTTGTCCTGCTGGTGTTCAATTTTTTTGCATGGCACGTGCGGTGATTCCTCATCGACTTAGCATGGGGAAAGTCTATTTTAACGCTGATAATTGTGACATGAGGGTAAAAATAATGACTACACCATGACATCCTGGCAGAGCCTTCCTAAACTGGGTACCGCAAGTTGCTTCGTCAGTTGGCTATGCAGTGGACGCCCAATCAGGTGCTCACGTGACGTGGGCGGTCAAGGGGCACTTCCTCTTGAGCGTGGGTAAGGGTCCAAAACACGGCTGGAGATCCCTTCTCGATCCAGGGAGGGGGTCCGTGGTGGGTTAACGCTGGCACGGCAGTACAAGCCCTATACAAAGCCTATGGGAGACCCAAAGAACGGTGGGCCCTGACCCCCAGCCCCTCCCCCCGGGATTTCCATCCATGGTCCAAAATAATTTTTTAACATTTCTCCTAAAGTAGACGTTGTAGTGATATTGAACCGGCATACCTTGAAGTAGCTCATAAATCCACGTGATTCTGGATTTTTTTGGAGAAGTTCTTCTTCTGAGGAAACATCTTAATACACCAAAATCCGGAATCCGGCAAATTAACCTACCGAAAATGGTGCATGTATCTCAGAAACTTATGAAGTGCCTCAGCGATTATCTGTGAGCCAAAGTTGGCCTATGCACCCTCTACGAAGAAGAGAAGATCCCCAATGTATTTACCATCGCTACAAAGAAGAGCATCAATGTTGTGTTCCTGGCCGTTTTGTGGAGTTTGTTTGGGGGGACTTACTTTTTTAATATGGTGGGCTTTTTGAGCCGCGTACCTCGGGTATGTCGCACGGGCTGGCCACGAGGCTGCTATAGACAGGGCATTGCCAATTTTCGGGATTCACGATTTTTCAACCACACCTCTAGAACAAACGGTTATAAGGTGACGGCATAAACACTGCGCCGTGTCCAACACTTGAACACAACTTTTTTGTATTCATACACTGCCACTAAAGATGGCATTATGGAAATTCAGGCGAAAAGATTGGACAGAATTTTAACTGTTCTTGCAAACACAAGCATAATGCCGTGTTTGCATTGGTTTTGTTCGGCCGAATACTATACGTGCGAAAAGACCAGAAAACATATCTGATTATGTACTTTTATTTTCTCCTTATGTGCATTGGCTTTAAATGTATGGATACCATAATGATGTCATTACAAATTTATACGTTTTAGCCTGAAAAAATTGTTTTAACATCTAAGTCAATAAAGCAATAGAGTCTTACAATAAATTAAGTCAATTAAGTAAATTCAACAATTAAATCTTACGCTAAATTAAAATCAATGCGTTTTCATGGGGTGCTTCGATTTCAAGATACGGAAGGAAACCTGCTTTCGAGCTCTTTGAAACGCTAGGCAATTTTAAGGTTAGACTACACTTAAATTCCAATCTATTCGAGCCTCGATGAAGCTAATCTATTCCGCGACACGCCCCCTTGAGTGGGCTATAGGCCCAGTTAAGGGGCAAAGCCCCCGCTCCTACAACCTGGCCGTGCGTAGCGTAGCCTAATTCTGGTTTGATGTATCTCTGCTTTTTCTGGTATGTCGTAAAACTGAAATTTTCGTCTCCACCTTAGCTGGAACACTCATTGATCTCTAGTGTTTAAAATGTTTTTTGGGAGCGATTAATGTGGACTATCTAACGTAGTTTTCTGCTTTTTTGCTACATAGCATGGTCTTTAAAACCATAAGAGGGAAGGGCGAGGGGGTTTCAAGTCTTTCCTATCGACCAAAGAAGGTGACCCAGAGCCCAGACCTACGCGGGCTTAGGTAAGATGTCATGTTTTTGTATAGCTGTTTTGTATGTGGATACATAATAATATTCAACACAGCTTAGCAAACACATTTTAGCAATCTCTCAGAAATCCAATTTAACAACTTCGAGGTTTTGTGTTGTCACCTGAATTTTTCTGATTTCTAAAAATAGAATATCCGTAGACAGTACTACTTAGCAATGGCCGTGGTAGTTTCCTTTGTGGAAAGTTTCGGCGTCTGACGCCTTGGCCGCCGTGCGGCGCTCTGATTTGGAGTCCTCGTTAAGGTCTGCAGCCGGGTGCTTTGGCTCCAATTGCCCATGCCTTTTGTACCTGCCTGAATTGCCTCTGCCTAGAGCCATCTGGGTGCTTTGTCATGCCCGGGTCATTACCGGTATTTTGCTCTCGCTGAGGCCCTAAACTTCTCAACTCTTTATACGCTGCGTATTTTGCTAATTGGAAAGCCATGCCCTATGGTATGCGTGCCAAAGTTGTTCCAAGTCTTCAATCTTCGGCTCGCTAAGCACCTGAATGCAAAATACATCAGCATTAGAAAAGTGTTGGCGCTCACGGTAGCATTTTTCGGTCAGTTGCTATCAAGGCGCTCAGTGGAGAGGGCGTAACTTCATCAGGCAGTTGAAGGGGGTCCCTAATGCCACCCTTCTCGATATTTTTAGACCCTATAGGATTAGAAATCACCCTTTTGGGGATTTGTGGGAGCTATGGTCATGTCCGTTAAAGTCACTTTTCATCGAACTAAATCAATATTTTCTACATCAAATGATGTCATTAAGGTCAAATTTTTGCAATGATGATGACCTATTGGGAAATAATTTGACAATGCAGGAAACGTCAGGAATACACTAAACGCCGACTTAGTTTATACAGGGAAGATCCCAAATACAAGGACGTCGGACATTTTTAGGTCAAAGCCATTGAAGGTCAAGGTCATTGACCTATGACGTAACAATCTTAAATGTTTCCATAATGTACACTTAAGAAGCTGTTGGGTGGAAAATGAGGGTTAACCTTGACTCATGACTTTTAACACGCGCATTGACGGGGGACGGGTAACCGCCCCTCTGTTTTTTCGGAGACAGCATAAAAACGGCGGCGCGTAGTTTAAAAAAACCGTACTTGGCATACATTTTTTCCCATCACTTTTACAACTTTTTTCAAAATTTTAAGGGTAGGTCATCTCAGGTCAGGTCACCAGTACAGGTTAAGTGACCTGACCTCAAACAAAGTTTAAGATACCATAAGTCGGAACAGGATGAACTTATCAAATTCAAACTCATATCGCATAATGGGGCCACCGATTTCTTTAAAATGTGTTCCGACATTTTGTGTATCAATGACCTAAGGTCAGGTACGAGCCATGACCTCTCCATTGGAAATACATGAGAAAATTTATTTAACTGAACTTCTTAGTAACGGATGGTGATAGAGCGTTTATTTTAACTCCATTAGATTTTCCTTGTCCTTGCGGTCCTAATGATGTGCTAATTTGACCTTGAACTGACCTCAGGTCAGGTCAAATCCTTGCTTTGACCTAGCAAGGTCATATTATATATCATTCGATTCGGCTTGCTGCAAAGATTAATATAGTTCTAATAATTTTGCTCTATCTTTATTTGTTCAGATGTAATGACCAAAACCCTTCATTTACATGTTATCCCTATGACGGCATGTTTTGACCTCTAGTGACCTGAAATTAGACCTGACAAAAAAATGGTTTAACTATGTTCGATGGAGAAGTGGATGGGCTGCTCAACGCTGTTTACCGTTTTTTGCTACCTAGCGTGGTTCTCGAGATCTTAGGGGGGAGTACCCGCCCCTACCCTGTTAAAGCGAAGGTGGCTCAGACCCCCGTCAATGCGCGTGTTAAATTGACCGTTGACTTCGAAATTGAGCTACGTTAACCATGACGTAATAGCACAATATACGCTCTGGTAAGTCAATTCTGACGTGGATAATGAAAAGCTTAAGATATAAGGAATCCAAATATACTCTGAATGTATTCAGAGTATACTCTGAATAGCATCTCGATTATAAGGCGTTATGACGTCACTACTCGGGCGGCAATGCAGACACACTCCCGCGACCGTGCAATTGTGGCGATCGTAACATATATGACTGACTTGTTTGAATGCCTATAGGTAAAAACATATTGACTGATTTTTAACATGCGCCCCGCTGGGGGGGCTAAATTCGCCTCCCCGCCTGGTTTTCCCCAGATAACACAGATAACACAGAAACGAAGAGATGCAGAACAATTAAAATTACAGTACCTTATTCCTCATTGATTTCACACAAATTCAAGGTCAAGCAACCCAACCTCAAAACGAAAAAATCATGAGTTTAAAGCGGTGCCTAAGGAACATCTGCCAACCGATCAGTCTCAAACTTTCACAATATAGTGAGGTTGCTAGGGCCTACAACTCTGCTATCTCGGAACTTTCATATTGTTGACCTAAGACGGGGTCAATTTATTTGGCGCCGGTGGCGGGTGTAAGAGTCTGAAATCGTTGCTACACCTATATTAGAGCGTTCTCTGCGCGGTAAGGACAGACACTACCGGAGCACCGGCCCAACACCACCTCCCCGCTGCCGAGGGGCGCCCGCGGGCACGACCGGCAGGGGCGGACTCAACACGGGCGTTCATAAACCATCACAGCGTGAGAAAGTCAACTTTTTCACAGGTCCCAACGGCATTGCGCTAAACCGATCTTTTTCTGGAATTCCCAAAAATTTGAAGGCGGTCTAATTGACCCCTTTCCCTTCCCCTTAGGACGAGAGTTAAGATTAGGGTGGAATTAAGAGCAGCTTAGCATCAACTCAAAGTATATTATCCATTATCGTGATGGAGTTAATCCGAAGTGACTTCCGCCTGAGCAGGGGTTGTCCACCTGAAACCCTCACGGCATTGGGTGCTATGAATTGAATAGAAAAACATAAATCCATCGAGGTAAAACGTTAGTATTTGATCTATATCATATCAGATTTACATGAACTAGGGCCAGAATTCTCAATATCAGACACGAAAAAAACAGCAGAATGCACACATAAAGAGACGTTCCAGAGTAAATGGGAGCAGATGAGCCCATCATTAAAGCTCACTCACGGATGTAGTGCAAAATACAAAATTATGAAGATTCAGGGGTTTAAGCGTTAAGCTCTACTAGTCTCGTCATGTTTGAATTATAAATCTGTTTGTGTGAGTCTACCTTACATGAATAATACACAGGAAGTCTCCTCGTGAGCGAAAATTTGTGGAAATGCTGATCTTTTTGCGGTGCATTTACTGAGATAGAATGTCATAACTGTAGCGCAGAACGTAGCGTTAAAGTGTAGAATAACGTAATGTGGAAGAACTTGGATAGAATAACGGACAATGTGTTGCGCGTGTTCATTTTTAACACGCCCATTGGATGAGGGCTAAAAATCCTTACTGATTTGTTACCACGAAAACCGACAAATCGTTCCCGCAGAAAATCTCTAGGCGGCCACGTGTGACAGAATCAATGAGTGTGACGATTGGTAAACAAAAATGGTAAAATTCCGCCTATAGACCTTCAAAGTCAGGCCTACATTTTGAAATCGCTGCAATTGCATGGTCGCATGTTCATCTGCATTGAAGACCGAGTAGTGACGTCATAAATATAAGAGCATCTGAAATCCCTACTTTTAGGTGGAAAGAAAACTCATCTCTCGGAGCTCTAATGCTGCAGAAAAGGACTCCAAAATGTTTTACCTCCCAAAATACAACTTCTGATCTTAACGGGAATGTGGCACCTTGGTCCAATCCTGGAATTTTGTGTAATTAGGCGTACTTCTAGCCGAAAATAATGAAACCCCTCATGATTTCTCTGAAAAATTTACAACAGGCTCAATGTTTTGATTTTTAAAATACTCCTCTAGGAAAATAAATAAATATCTGCCTGCGGATGATGTCATGATCTGGCAACCACTACCATATTTGAAATGCTTCAAGGGCTTCGATTGGCTGATGCTCATCGTGACGTCAGCACATGTCGTCACACCAACAGCCATAACAACGGTGATCTGCTGCTAAGGGTACATGAGGGGTACATTGCAGGTAGGTTTTAGCTTTTTTCTTCGGAAATTTCGAGTTTTAAGACAAATGATATATTGAGTACCGGGTATTCCGACTTGCTTTACAACTTGGCTGTCCCAGATATAATCACGTTATGAAGGTGCAACATTCCCTTTTAGGCGCGGCACCAAATCGCTTCATGGGGAGTATCATTACTTGGATCCGGAGAGGGGGTAGAAAGTGACCAGGTGAGGATCTGGGGGAGTGAAAAACAGGAGGCATTTCAATATGAAATCACATTTCCTCCATCTTACGGATTTTATAAAAAAAACATATTTTTCTCAACTCTGGGCCCTGTTTTCTCCTCCAAACATGTATGTGCATGTAAAGAGGCCCAGTTTGTATTCGACACTGAAAGTGTCACTCCAGGCCTGTGCCGAGGACGTTTCAGGGCGCGCTGCGGTTTGATAGGAGAACGTGATTATCTACTCCCCTTTACTTACAAAATAGGCTCGTGTTAAAGGAGGCATGGCCCCTCCTCACATAGGCCGATCCAGGGAGACACGAGGAACGTACCCTTCCCCCTGATGGAACCTCGGCGCACCATGAAATGTCTTTGGCTTCCCCTGAAATGTCCCATGAAATGTCGCTTTCCAGCCCCCCCTTCCCTACATGATACAAGCACCGGCGCGGCGTCTGCGCGAGCGGATTCAGCATCAACTCGATAGGTTGCGGGGCAGAAACGTCAAGCCCAGTTGCTCCAAATGGCGGCCGTGCTAAACTACCTCTATCGGAAATCTTGGATGGACCTAGGCGCTGTTTTTCTGATGATTATATGACGGGTCCGTTTTCGACTGGTGAAGTAACAAGTTTGGTCCTCCGTCAGCTCCTCCGCCTGGAAACGACCCCGATCCTTCGGAGTCTGTTTTTTTCTCTTTCATCTCGGAAATTCGTATTTTCCTTATCCTGACCCCCTCATCCCCGTCATTTCCCAGTCATTAGTCCGCTTAATCATGTCGGTAGTTGGAAGAGCGAGGATTCTTCCCCGCCCCGCGTGGCCAAAAGTGACCTGCAAAGTATTCATACATTTGGTCTAGAATGGCTTTGGCCTAATGAAGTCCTAGATGAGCCACTGGAGTATACCGACCTTGAATGGCACATTCCAGTGACGAATCTAGGATTTATTTGGAGGAGGAGCTAGGGTCTCAAGCATCCCCACCATTAATTCGAACAACCTC
Organism: Lepas anatifera; assembly: GCA_034440635.1. Classification (NCBI taxonomy): domain Eukaryota; kingdom Metazoa; phylum Arthropoda; class Thecostraca; family Lepadidae; genus Lepas; species Lepas anatifera. The sequence goes on from JAOTON010000386.1 coordinate 1,965,797, forward strand.
CAGCTATGCAGTACTTTTTGGCAATTTGGAATTCGGGGGAGGGGTAAGCAAGAAGAGCCCTTTAGCCACCGTTGTATCCGTCACTGACATATTCAGAATGACAATTTTAAAATAGAACACATAAGTGAGACATTATCCACTGTATTCTATCGTAATAAAAGGTTCAGTCAAAAAGTAAGTTCCGGAGAGTCATTGCTTTTAACATACGGGGTAAGTTCACGTGTTTTTTTATTAAATTTGTAGGCTGACATTTTATTTCTCGATATATATTTTCTTTTTTCACTTACAGGCCTTTTAGTTTGGTCACTATTGCGGTTGTGTCAAGTGGATTTTTTAGGGTCTAGCCCAAAATGGCTGAAGCCACCAGAGTCAAGCGACGCTCCATCATAAAAATTGACGCTGCAGGGCAAATCAACCCAGAGAGTTCATCTAGAGATGGGGAAGGTGTTCGGGAATCAGGTTTTCTCGGATAGTACAGTACGCAGGTGGGTGAGAGATTTAAAGCAGGGTCGGAACACGGTGACAGACAAGGCACGTGCTGGAATGCCCACCACGGCATGCAACACTGACAGTGTCACGCTTACGGAAAATCTGGTAAAACCAGATAGACGTAGAGCCATCGACGATATCGCTGAAACACTGGGAATTAGTCATGGAATGGTATCGAACATCATTTTTGATAAGCTGAAGATGTCCATAGATTGTTCCAGATGGGCCCCGTGATGTCTCACGGACGGCCAGAAAACTTTCCGACAAACCATCACTAAAAATTGTCTGAATAGACGCCTACAAGTAGGCGAGAGCTTCCTTCCTGTGGAAGAAAGTAACGAAGGATGGGGGTCGGTTTCCTCTCTTTGACCCAGAGACCAAAAGTCAATCACTCCAGTGGAAGTGTGCCGGCTCTCCGCCCCTCAAAAAGCTGCGCGTGCGCTACTATTACAGCAGTCCATGGTAGACATGCTATCGAATAAAGCTTTGCAAAGACCATAGGAGGACTGGTTCGCCGCTGTGAGCGCTTTGTGGAAAAGTGGGGAGGCTATTTTGAAGAATGAGTTGTTAATAGCTTTGATAGCACAATAAATGCTTGCGTAGCAAAATTCCGGAACTTACTTTTTGACTACACTGGTCCATCCCTTACATGACATACCATAATTGCTACCATATTACCATCACGCTACAAAATGCCCGTGCTTCCCCAGCGTATTTTAGACCAACTCCTGGAAATACCGCATCCTGGTTGCACGGGCGGTGATTCCCTTCCAGCTTAAGGCGCGGTCATAATGCTGGTGGACTAAGCTCTCGTTACCAGGACAGGACCATTAAGCAACTCTGAATCATACTAACAGCGAACCTACGTGTTCTGGGGCGGGGGCATGACTATCTATACCGACCCGCCCAAAAACGCCAGAGGTGATGATCATCATGGATGACGATTGAACCGCAGGTACTTATTGTAATTCTGTTGGAGTAGAATGTGAGCCTCGACTTATGTTTATTTTAAACGTGGGAATCTGGCGCCTTTATTATGGTATGTGTTGGCTCCTGGATGTGTTAGCCATTACGGTCTGTGATGGTTTTAGGGTATCTGATAGGACATACCGGAAAACCCCCAGGTTAAATTGGTTTATCTGACCCAAAAGTCACCATTTTCGGCGAAGCTGCGTGTATTTAGAGCGAGCATTGCCCCCCCCGAGCCATTTTCCCTGCTCTGAAATCTACACATTCGACACCTAACCTATAGGGATCTATGTGGAGCTTAGGGCCGTGCACAAACTACGTAACGTATATTTTGATTCCCATCATATAACGCTTTGTGGGATCCATGTGTAACGTTTAACCCGCCCCCGGGGTCCGGCGCCATTCCCCCACCGGGGGCCTCGATGGCCCCTCTACTCGAAATATGGGCGTTGGCAATCTGAGTGCATAAGCTCGCGTGAATTCGTGAATTACTTGCTGTTTTGTGCTCGGTCATGGTTTGCCTCCGGGTCAATTGGTAGTCGGTTTTTACTCAATGTGATGATTAAGCAAACTGGGCATAACTCTTATGTCATTAGGCTATTGAGGCCTGGTAAGTAATTTCTAGAATTGCCGTCTTTTCGCTATGTGGACGTAAAGACCTCCCGCCGTGGTTTGACCGCAGGGTCCCTCGTGACCTAATATGACCTGAGGTCACGAAGGTAAAAGTAATGTGCCGTATATAATGAGCCAGTGACAAGACAACACGATGGTGTTTGTTTCTCTGCTATTAGGTAAAGTTATTGTCAATACTGTTTGTGCCTCTGGTGCCTTGGTGACCTTGGAAGTAAGGGCAATGTGACCCCTGGGATCCGTGAAGGGTGTCAAAACGTGTTTGGGTCTGGTTTTGATTTTTGTGGCTTTATATTGAATAGTTTTCCCATGTTTTATGGGGGGTCGCCTCGTGACCTGACCTCGGGCACGAATCGAAAATCCCGGATTCTTGTGCCCTGGGGGGTTGGGTGGGTTTCAATTGATGCTTTGAAATGTGTTTCGGTTAAGGTGAGTGGGTGACTTGGTTGCCTCGTCTGGTGCCTGACTTGGGTGCCCGGGGTAAAATTTCGGGATGATGGGAAATGATGGTGGGGTGGCCCTCACCGCGGTGTGGTGGTTTTTGCTATCCCAAAAATTGGGTTGGCGGTTAATAACACTGTGGCTGAGTCTTCCAACCCTCATTGCGTTACGTAATTCCCAGCAAACAATTTTGGTGGCTAAGAGTGGGCTGCTGGTGAGTGGAGGGGGGGATATCCCGCGTCTATCCGTCTACAGCACCACGTGCGTCTAAAACCGTTCTAGGGGTGGGCGGGCTGAGATCCGGCCCCTAGGAACTGGCCGGATCAAGCTTCGTGATCGGGGATTTTATCAACTGGCAGAACCGATGGTGATTGGAAGTGCGAAATTGGTTGGTAGGTAGACAATTTACAACAGTACTGCACTGGTTCATGTCTATAAGTTATGTTTTCATCTTAAAGGGAATGTGGCACCTTCATAACGTGATTTTAAATGAGATAGCCAAGTTGTAAAGCAAGTCGGAAAACCCGGTACTCCATATATCATTTGTCTTGGAACTCAAGATTTTGAGCATCAGCCAACCGAAGCCCTTGAAGCGTTTCAAGTATGGTAGTGGTTGCCAGATCATGACATCATCCACAGGCAGATATTTTTTCTTTTTCTAGATGAGTATTTTTAAAAACAAAATATTGAGCTTATTGAACATTTTTCAGAGAAATCATGAGTGTTTTCATTATTTTTGGCTAAAAGTACGCCTAATTCCACTAAATTCCAGGATTTGACCAAGGTGCCGCATTCCCTTTAACGACCTTAGCACGTGCATTGGCGGAGGTCTGAGCCACGTTCACTTTGACGGGGAAACCACCCATAATATCTTGATAACTACGCCAGATAACGAAAAACAGTAAACGGCGTTAGATAGCCCATTCAAATTTCTAATAAAGCTATTGAACTTTTTTGTTGGGTCACATTTGAGGTCACTAGAGTTCAAGGCATGCCACCATAGGGATAACATGTAACTGAAGGTTTGCAGTCATTACAACAACTAGAGATAAAGCAAAATAATATGGATCATTGGAATCCTCGCAGCAAGCTGAATTGATTAATAGGTCAAATCAGGTTACACTCCAGGATTTGACCTGGCTTTATGTCAGGTCAAGGTCAAATTAGGCAAAAATGCGTAATATTAAAACTGAAAGGGCAAGGCAAACCAAATGCCGCTAAAATAAACGCTCTACCACCATCCATTATTATGTTATTCAGTCTAAACCATTTTTCCAATGTAAATCCAACGGGGAGGTCATGGCTCGTACCTGACCTTAGGTCATTGTTATTTAATAAGTCCCTTAGAAGGAAAAATTTGTGCGCTCAAGATGTAGTGTACTTATGGAACGTGGTATTTCCATAATAGTGAGGTTTGAAAGAAGCTAAATTGAAACTAGAGTTTCTGCTATGTGACCATGTGAACACGTGACCATGCTCTAAGTGACAGATCGCACAGTTCAAATCTAATGAATATGATTTTGATCCCCTGAATCCATTTAACTTTGATAAGCGTCATATCAAGCCTCCGCAGGTCCACACTTCCGATACTTGTCTTTGGTACGGCTCCGTAAGAAAACAAATCGGTGAACTTTCTTCTTTTTCTTTTTTATTCTTTATTTGCTGAGCTATCTTAAAGACGTTGTTAAAACAGGTACTGGTTGAAAAAACGCCACTCGGTGCGACCATTGACCCAGATTCAACCTCTGAGTCAGCAGCAAACGTAAGAACACACTCTGAAGACAAGCTTGACCCTCAGCGTGCGCCTCCTCAGGTCATGAGCAGTCACCGGATCTGGCTGGTGTTGGGCATGGCTCTGGTGCGGTGTCGGACGTCGGAGACGGTGCCGCTCCACCCTGCTGGCCCTCTGGCCGGCCGGCAGCCGGCCCTCACCTTCACCAACCAGCGCATCACTCACTTCCCTGCCCAGGCCGCTCCGGGGGCGGCGATGCTGCGTGACAGGCGGGCCGGCACCATGGCCCGCTACACCCGCGACAGGGAGGACATGGCCAAGACGCTGAGCTTCCTCAGGAAGCTGGATGACATCTACTCACAGATCTCCCGGCCCAGGTCAGTACTGCTGGCTAGACGTGCATCCGTCATTATATACATCCTCAAAAACGGACCAAGAATACGGTAAAAGGCAAAGAACAAAATGTTGCTGCATGGACATTCATTACTTTAGTGCATATATTCATTACTTTCGTATGTATCTTTAGGTAAATAAGTGCACGGTAAAATTCAAGTAAAAGTAAATAAGCGCACAAAGGAAAAATAAGCGGATTGAGGAAACATCTGTTTGATGCAGCATTCGGTACGGACCACCAGTACTCGGTACACACCGTCAACACTGAGTATACACCAACAGCACTCGGTACACACCGTCAACACTCAGTATACACCACCAGTGCTCGGTACATACCGTCAACACTGAGTACACACCAAACAGCACTCGGTACACACCGTCAACACTGAGTACACACCAAACAGCACTCGGTACACACCGTCAACACTGAGTACACACCAAACAGCACTCGGTACACACCGTCAACACTGAGTATACACCACCGGTGCTCGGTACACACCGTCAACACTGAGGACACACCACCAGTGCTCGGTACACACCACCAGCACTCGGTACACACCTTCAACACTGAGTATACACCAACAGCACTTGGTACACACCGTACCTGGTACACACCACCAGTGCTCGGTACACACCACCAGTGCTCGGTACACACCTTCAGTACTCGGTACACACCACCAGTGCTCGGTACACACCACCAGTGCTCGGTACGCACCACCAGTACTCGGTACACACCGTCAACACTGAGGATACACCAACAGTGCTTGGTACACACCACCAGTGCTCGGTACACACCGTCAACACTGAGTATACACCACCAGTGCTCGGTACACACCCTCAACACTGAGTACACACCACCAGTGCTCGGTACACACCACCAGTGCTCGGTACACACTTTCAGTACTCGGTACACACCACCAGTGCTCGGTACACACCACCAGTACTCGGTACACGCCACTAGCACTCGGTACACACCTTCAGTACTCGGTACACACCAGGACAGAGCCAGTGGGGGGAGGGGGGGCGATGTTGCTTCAATGCACTACCTGGGTCACTGCAAGAAGACCCCACAGGTCAGAGGGGATACCCTCTGGTGATATTACTACTGCGCCCTGTCACAGCAGCTTAGATATACGCTGAGATAAATATTAACGCTACTTTTGTTCGGGAATCCCATGTAAAGGGAGGACGTCACAGATTGGATATTGAACGGATGCCCGGTGCAGTCAGATTCGCGGACCGGATGAGACTGAATAGAACACCAGATATCTGACTGGGCTGACCGTCGGATATTTGACTGGTACTGACCATCAAATATCTGACGGGACTGACCAAAAAAAATCGCTAGTGTTGGATCTGAATTCAGACTCTATTTGCTTGTTGATTTAGTCGTATTTTTCGAACTTGTATCAGAATTTGGTTGATAATAATGGTATGTTTTTGACCTGTATTGGCTTGCCTTGGTCCATAAAATTTCGAAAATTGACAAAATGGAAGTTTGGTTTTCTTTGGCAAGACATCCTCCCCAGTAAAGGTGTACCTCAGACCATTCCTCTGGTGGGAAACTCAGGGGCGGATTCAGAGGGGGCGCGGGCTCCCCCTCCTCGCTGGTAAGGCGCCCCCTCGGCACTAAGGCACCCCCGGGGGCCGCCTCCATTTGCTCCACGTTTGCATGCCTAACGGAAATACTGGCGCCCCGTGGTAATGCTTCTGCATGCAAATACCACATCTTGACAACCAGCCCTGTATCACTGGCGCCCCCATGGTGCATCATTGGTGCCATTGTTTCACTCCACTGACGCCCCAAAGCCTCATCGTGGGTTCTTCTAACTCTTGACATCCCGCTATCTACTACCGGCGCCCCACTCTTCACTAAGGGCGCCCCCATCTTCTAAAGATCCACTCTATACCACTGGCGCCTCCGTGGTGCTGCATTGATGTCTCGTTTTTCCTCCAACGGCGCTCCCACGCGTCACTGTAGGCGCCCCATCTGTTGAAACCTCGCATGTACCACCGGCGCCCCCATTGGGCATCATTAGTATCTTCTGTGCACTCCACCGGCGCCCCCACGCTTCACCGTGGTCGCCTCTGCTTTTTAGAACCGCTCTATACCACTCCCCCGTTTTTTTCCAAAGGGCCCCCCAGGTCTATACCCTCGTTTTATATCAGTGGAGCCCCCACTGTCTCTCCCCCGCTACGTACTACTGGATCCCCACTCCCCACTACGGGTGCCCCACTTTCTAACAATCCGCTCTATACCACTGGTGCCCCCATGGTGCATCATTGGTGCCTTTTTTCACTCCACCGACGCCCCCAAGCCTCATCGTGGGCTCTTCAACCTCTTGAGATCCCGCTATGGACTACCGGCGCCCCACTCTTCACTACGGGCGCCCCCATCTTCTAAAATCCGCTCTATACCACTGGCGCCCCCATGGTGCATCATTGGTGTCCTTGTTTCACTCCGCCGACGCCCCAAAGCCTCATCGTGGGCTCTTTCACCTCTTGACATCCCGCTGTGTACTACCGGCGCCCCACTCTTCACTACGAGCGCCCCCATCTTCTAAAAATCCGCTCTATACCACTGGTGCCTCCATGGTACAGCATTGATGTTTCGTTTTTGCTCCAACGGCGCCCCCACACGTCACCGTGGGTGCCCCATCTGTTAAAACCCCGCATGTGCAACCGGCCCGCCCCCCCAATTGGGCATCATTGGTGTTTTCTGTGCACTCCACTGGCGCCCCCGCGCTCCACCGAGGTCGACTCTGCTTTTTAGAGCCGCTCTTTACCATTGGCGCCCCCGTGGTATATCATTGGTGCCTTTTTGCTCAAATGGCGCCCCATGCCTCACTAAGGGGTCTTCACCTTTTACCAGCCCGTTTTATATCAGTGGAGCCCCCACTGTCTCTCCCCGCTACGTACTACTGGATCCCCATTCCCCACTACGGGCACCCCCACCTTCTAAAAATTCGCTCCATACCACTGATTCCTCCATGGTGCATCATTGGTGCCTTCGTTTCACTCCAACAGCGCCCCCAAGCCTCATCATGGGCTCTCCCACTTCTTGGCAACCCGCTATAAACAATTGGTGCCCCAATCCTCACTACGGGCGCCACCACCTTCGGGAAATCCGCTCGATACTACTGGCGCCTACATGGTGCAGCATTGATGTCTTGTTTTTGCTCCAACGGCTCGCCCACGCGTCACTTTGGGCGCCCCCTGCTTTTTGGACCCGCTCTTTACCTCTGGTTCCCCCATGGTGCATAATTGGTGGGCTGTTTTTAATCTCAAACGGCGCCCCCATGCCCCACTGAGGGGTCTTCACCTTTCAACAGGCTCTCCTATACCAATGGAGTCCCACTTTTATGATGCATTATTTTTGTCTGCTTTTAGCTTTATGGGCGCCCTCCCCCCCACCCCCCGCCTCTTTCCACCATCTTTTGACACATCGGTCTGTATCACTGGCGACCCCATAATGAATGCTTGGTGCCTTTGCTTTGCTCCACCGGCGCCTTCATCTCCCGCCGTTGGCTCATCGGGAGCGCCCCCACATTTCGACAAACCACTCTGTCTGGCGGCCCTCCATGGTACACATTAGCGCTTTTCTTTCGCTCCATTGGTGCCCCCAGACCTCACTATAGGCACCTGCACATTTCTGCTGATTGATTGATGCATCATTGGTATCTTACTTTTCAGGGGCGTCGCCACGGGGTGGGGGCAAAGGGGCCAGACTCCCCCCCACTTTTTGGCCAAAAATTTCCTGATCTCAGTCAAAATTGGAGAAACCCGGACATTCTTATAACCAGCCGCTGCAGAAGGCAACGAGGAGCCCAAATTCGAACAGTATTTGGTCCTAACGTGGAAAATTTTTTGTCAGCGTCAGTTTGAAGTTTGGCTGCCACCCCCCCCCACTTTTGGCCGGTGGTGACGCCCGTAAAAACTGGCTATTTTTGCAACAAAATGCATACGGTATGCTGCTTTAATATTACCAAATATACCTTCCAAGAAAAGTTCCCGCCGATGATGCATTTCGCAGCGAATTGTACATTTGTCCCAACAGAGCAAGGTGGCACGGTATCTGGCATTGACTTTTACGGGTTTCTTTCAAAATTGCAGACACTTTGATAACAATAAAGATAGTTGTTTCAAATAATTGTATTTTGAGCACTTTGGTGGCTAAACAAATGTCCAACATTATGTTTTTCGTTGCATATTTCGTAAGCTGCCGGGAAAAACATTTTTTGTAAAACACATGGTTACAGAAAAACTGCGCCACATACGGATTTGTCGAATAAATATTTGGAACTTTCACATAACGTTATACTACAATCAAGAAAAAGCGGGGTAGATGGTGAGCTGATTTTGCATATTAGCTGAAGTGACGTGTAATGTAGTCTGTAAGCTTTCCAACACAGTGCATGGGAAACAGACTTCTGGCGGATGATTTTGTCCTAAACTTTTTCGGAAGGCTCAGTTCGAGGGATGATGGCCAAATTCTGGGCCATGACTTCTGCCACGGAAATGCCTGGTGAACGAGAGAAGTGAGTTGATTGGGTGATGCAACTATAGTAGGGGGTCAGAAACGTAGCAAAGAGGTGGGGCGGCTAGCACAGTCGCGTGAGAGGCACCCGAAGGAAACAGATCGCGCAAAGGGCAGCCGGGCTACGGCAGTCTATGACCAGCCGTAAACCTCGGGGACCAGCATGACTTGCTGTTACAAGCGTGACCCTCTGTGGCAAGCGACGCCCTATACGGACCGTCAGGGTCCCCAAGGGGCAGAAGAACACTCTTTAATGAGGTGGGTCACCTGTTTTCAACAGGGCCCTCTGTGACAAACATGACCAGCACATCATTCCGTGGTCGGCAGGGCCCAATGCAGCCAGAAGAGCCTACTCTGATAAGTGGGGCCCTCTATGGCCAGCAGATTCTTTGGGACCAGGGGTGTCCTCGTTGTTAATAGGGCAATCTAAGACCAATAGGGATCTCTGTAACTAACAGAGCTTTTGGTCGCAGTCATGGCCATGTCTTGCCAGCATGCTTTTTTTGTCGGACAGGGCGATACCCTCTGTGACCATAAGAGCACTCTGTATCGTAAAGAGATATTTGGAACTGAACGCACAATCTGTAAAAAGGGTACTCCGGGACTAACAGGTATTTCCGTGACCAGTAACGCCTGCCATATTCCTGTGGAAGGCCATGAGGTGACCTGAGGTTAATTGGGAAGTTGCTGGCCCCCTGCATTCAGGGGGGAACCATCCATGACAGTCTTTGGCTGCTGTGAGTGGGACTGGTGGGACCCTTAAATCCATTAGGATTTAATTTGCCAGTTAGCGAACCCCTGGAGAAAACCGGAAAGTGTTCAAGTGTACACTGTGTACGACTTCGAGTTCACTTTGGTCAGTGGAGGTTCCTAGACTTAGAAAGGTTTGAAATAACTGGGTTCTTAAAGTAAGCCAAGGTCCATGAACTTAAGTCGATAACTTAAATCATTCATGGCTGGCTAGCTCAGATTGAAGGGAGCTGGGATCACTGCTCTGACCTAGTGGTGTATTAGGCCCTTATGGCTAGGTAAGGCCCTGTGTGCTAAACATCATCATATAAGCGAAATCAGCTAATCATCATCATATAAGCAAAATCAGTAGTCCATGTAACCATCATGGGGCTTCCCAAAGTGTATCGGGACTTGATCTGACATGTCCTGTAGAAACCTAATCCCCAATGGCAAACATAGGCCCATTGAACGAGACGGGCCTATTCTAAATATTCGTTGGTCTTCTAAAAACTGTTTAAGGCTCCTGAAGATAATTTTGTTCACTGATTGGGGAGAAAATAGTCCCCGTGCAGTCTCCCCGGGTCCCAGAGTGTGTTTACGATCCGTGGTTTCCGGTGGGAGTGGCGAACCTGACAGGCTTGTTGATTATATTGCATCGATAAAATAAACGCTAAAGAAATACATTCATTTTTACCACTCCTGAGATGTATTTTAGATACATTCAAAGCTATGATCTTTCCTCATATTGTTTCAGAAAATATGAAGCTCTTATTACCTCTTTGACCCTCGCTTCGGTGGGGGACTGTTTGAACACCACCCCCTCCAGTTTTTCGGGCGGTAAGAACAAACGGCGGCGCGAAGCACCGCCGTACTCGACACACCTTATTCCTGATGGATTGCGCAACTTCACCCAAAATTTTAAGCTTGGATCATCTTAGGTCAGGTCATCAGTGCAGGTCAAGTGACCTCACCTCAAAAATGTTTAAGGTGGCATAAGTAGGAAATGAGTGAATCTATCGGATTGAAACTTATAATACACACACACACACACACACACACACACACACACACACACACACACACACACACACACACACACACACACACACACACACACACACACACACACACACACACACACACACACACACACACACACACACACACACACACACACACACACACACACACACACACACACACACACACACACACACACCCCCCCACACACACCACACACACCACACACACACACACCCCTATATATATATATATATATATATATATATATATATATATATATATATATATATATACAATAATGGGCCTACCGAGCTCTCCAAAAAGTTTCAGGATTTTTCATATCAATGACCTAAGGCCAAATACGGACTATGACCTCTCCATTGGAAATACAGAGGAAAACAGAAAATGGGCTGTATTTGTGTAGATAAAGGTGATAAAGATTTATATTCTCCAAATTGAAATACCCTAGGCCCCTTTTTAGGTTCATGTTGCAATTTTTGACCTGTGAACTCTGAGAGGTCATCTGGAGCTACTTAAGCAGTTGTCAGATTTAGGTCAATAACTGCTTGAAATGATGATACAGCTTTTGTGTTTAAGCCATTGCGTTTAGATTGCTACTGCGAGTCGATTGATAGGCATATGGACTAAACCAGGTTAAAAAGTGACCTTGACCTGACCTGAGGTCAGGTCATTTGTGTTTTGACCTGGTATGGTCATATTATACATAATTCTATTTGCAGTGACCAGAGAAAGGGAATAGTGCCTACAAAATTATTCTAACTCAACGATGTCAGACGCTAGAGCCCAAAAACTTGGCTCAAAATGCCAACTTCTTTGACCTGTCATGACTTCAATGTTGACCCGAGCCAAAAAGTGACTAATATAGTTTCTTCAAGAATTTGTATGAGCTATCATCCACCAGGCTTCGCGTTTTTTAGCTATCCTGCATAAGGGCTGAGTTCGAGGGGCGAACGTGGCTCGAAGGCCCACCGGGGCGCGGATTAACTGATACAGTTCGCATAAAACAATACATTAAAGGGAGATACGCGAACAAATTTATTGGCCTAATCAAAAGGTCACAAAAAGTTGCTTCAGAAGTCCTCTTCTCATTTTTGCGAATTCGGCCTCCAAATGCCTTAAAATTGCTCTCAAAGTCAACATTTCCAGACAACTTTACCGGTACACCTCATATCGGTGTATATGACGTACACACGGCCAAGGCTATCAATTTCTCTAAAAATTAGGTCATATCTATCCTAAACATTGATGTAGAACTTTGGACTGCTACAGAAAAAATACTTTAGAAAAACAACATTCCAAAACTATTTTGAAACAGAAATATAGGGCTTAAAAATCACAATTAACCAATCAGAAGCCTAGGAATTCTTAAACCGGGGTCACGTGACCTATCTGACGAAAATTTTTTTCATCCTGAGGCTGAAGCAGAAAATGATTCAAGACCCGAGATACGAAACCGCTGAAGACTTGCGTAATTATGTTTTTCCGTTTCTAGGGCAAACTAATTCATTTTGTAGTTTCGAAAAGCTTTTTAAAATTAATTCAAATACAAATACAGGAGAACACCCATTTTTATTACAAAAAGCATTGCTTTTCAACTTTAAATAGTTTTCGAAAAGTAAGTGATGGTTGAAGGCTTTAGCATTGTATCGGAACTGGTAATCTATATCGATAATAAGTGAGTGGCCTCCAAAAATTTTGCCGAAGGTACAAAAATAATTGATAGTTTCGTTATCAGGATTTTTCAAATAGCAAGAAACCACAATAATAATTTTTTCGCGTATCTCCCTTTAAGTGGGTAAAGAACGTAAAAATGGGCGCCCCCAGTCGGGCTAGAAATGGCGCCCTCTGGCCATACAAGTGGCGCCCCCAGCTCTGCGCCCCCCTAGCGAAAATTCCTGGATCCGCCCCTGGGGAAACTGTATTCTACGGCGAATCCTCCGCAATCACGGCTTCTGTGTTGCGGTACAGTCTGTTTGCAGTGAGTGTGTGGCGGAACAGCAGAACTTGCGCGCTGTGTTGCGGTACAGTCTGTTTGCAGTGAGTGTGTGGCGGAACAGCAGAACTTGCGCGCTGTATTGCGGTACAGTCTGTTTGCAGTGAGTGTGTGGCGGAACAGCAGAACTTGCGCGCTGTATTGCGGTTCAGTCTGTTGGCAGGACAGTGTGGCGGAACAGCCTACCATACGCTGCTGTATTGCGGCACAGTCTAGTCGCCATGGCGGTTGGGACTGCCTAATCACGGTTGCTGTATTGCGGTACAGTCTGTGTTTACACGAGCTGCAGTATTGGCCACCCTGCAATAGGATAGCTGGCTAACATGCACCGTGCCAGGGTCCACTCCTTTTTGGGCGGGGAGGGAGGACAAACTGTAAATGTTAATCTACACTGCTTGTTTTGGTGTTTTTTCGTTTTTGTTCCCTTTTTTACTTCTATTCACGCGCACTGTAGCCTCCAGCTCCAGCTCCGGGTCTCCAGTTTTGCAGGCTATTTTTCCAAGATGGCCGGAGAACCACTCTTAGCCGAACAATAATACTCGGTCACATTTGAGAACGGTTGAGGCTTTCCTGCACCAATCGACGTGTCGTTAACGGCACATCGATCGGTGAAGGAATTTGGAAAACTGATCTAAATTTGTTCGACTTATAAACTTTCAAAATCAGACCTAAATTTTGGGATGGCCGAAATCGCGCGGTCGGATCAGTTCGCTTGCATTGGAGACCGAATGGTGACGTCACAACGCCATATAACCGGGATGATATGTAAAGATCATCTTACATGAAGGTTACAGGTCAAAGTCATAACAGCTCTTTCAAGGTCATAGACCCCAGTGTTTTCGGTCAAATAGTGTTACCCTGTCTGACGTATAGTATCCTATGACGTCATAGGTAAGGTAACTAAATGTAAAGGTAAGGGTTAAAGGTCATGGGTAAAGGTCAATCCTCACTTGCCCTCAAAAAGTTGCTATAGTGTACATTATAGGTAGTATACCATATTGTGACCTCATAGATCTATGACCTTGAATGGCATTGACCACAGAACTGTAGGAACGATTCTTTGTAACCTTCCCTCTATGACCCTGGTTCGTTTTTAGCTTATTTCCGTCCTTTTCTCGCACAACCATTTACTTTTACAACAGGTCCCCTGCAGGACCAGGATTTGACGTTTCATACCTTGTTTGACCTTGAAGATATTGACCTAGCTTAATGGAATTGGTTATGATGTAGATCAACATAGCTCCCACCCACCCTCTAACCGGCATTTTTCTACGCAACTTAGTTTCCGAGATCTTAGGGGGCTTACCAGGTCCCTTTCCAGTGCGCGTTAGTGCCAGACCTCTCCCCAGTGCGGGTGTTAAAAAGTTTTTTCTTTTCTTAACTTTTTCACTTCTTCGTTTTGTGTGCTCTTTTTTTCTTTGTTAACTTTTTCATCTCGCCTCTTTCTGGGCCTGTTCGGCAAGTGTTAGTGAAAAATTAATATTTGTTTTGAGGAATGAGCTATAACAGAACAAGCAGCGTGGCGTCGAGATAAGGCCATCCCTGGACCATGGGTGGATTTAAGAGGACTGCAGCTGGGACAACTACCTCATTTCCATCTCATATTCCCCTGAAAAAACCTCGTGCTCCACCGAACTCGGCTCCCCCGAGAATGGATTTTATGGATTTGTACCGCCCTTAGGGTTTGTAGCCCTGTTATGGTTTTCCTGCTTTTATATGCTACCACAATAGGTTTTCCTTTTTATGTGTTAAGCTTGAACCTATTTGGACATTTTTATTCAAGTTCTTTAGCATCTTTACTTTTCTGGTGTATATGTTTAATCGTTTATCTCTTGTATTTTGCCTTTTATTGAGGTCATCCCGTTGGCAATAATGCAGCTAAATAAATAAATGGGCGGATCCTGGATTTCCAATAATGTCGGGGGAGGGGGCTTACCTGGTCAGGGGTGCCATTTGGACCAATGTGCGTCACTTTTAGACAACACAACTTTTCAAAGGCGCCAATATGATAACCAGGGTGGCGATACTCGCATCCGGATGAGGTGTGAGAAGCAAACTTTCAGGGGGCGCCATCGACCTATCATGGCCGGGGGTGCCATCAACCTTTCAGGGGATGCAGTGACCATCGCCGGAGGGCCAAGTGTGGATGGAGGGCAAGTGCTCCCTACACCCCCCACCCCTATGGATCCACCGATGTCACCCAGGATGCAGAAGTCCAGGCACCTGTGATGTGTTCTCATCCCCAACATCATCAACGTACATATATAGATGCCATCTGAGAACAATGTGTGCCCATTTTACCTTACTTTTAGATAGCTCCCGTACATATACTCGCCAGATGCCACTCTTAGGTCGTCCTGGTATACAAAATCAAAATTAAAACGATTTCAACACATAACCAAACCACCCTACACCCTGGCTCAACACTCCACACTCCCAAAACCACTCCAGTAATGATAAAAACAGTTGCCCCGCAACGGGAAACCATGATAAAAAACTAAAAAACGAAATGCCAGAGGTCAAGAACATGTCAGGTTGGCTACCCACATCCCTTGATGCAACCAACATGGTTACCTGAAGCGAAATTAACTTTTGGATGAACTGAGGCTTTAAATGGCTCCCAGAATAACTGTCTTAGTGAGTGAAAAATATTCTCAAAAGTGGAATATGAAAGTAATTAAATTTACAGTGATTTGGAGACTAATGAATTACATATAGCATACTCTTAGTACGAAACAGCAAAAGGTTAAGTATATGTGCAGTGATTACAAGTTCTGTGTGCTGTAATACAAGCATGCATCCATTAGCTGAGCATATTAATCAGTCAAAAATGTTATCAAGTACCTAATTCAAAAATACATGAAAATAATATGTGCCGTCAGAGTCTAGTACCCTTACTGCAACTGCTTGCTATGATCAATCATTGCTTAGATCATCATTGCTAAGATAGCAGACAACCACCATTTGACTGTAGCAGTCACCATGCTGAGACTTAAGCTACTTGAAGGATACATTCAATTAACACTTTGTTAAAAGAATACATATAATTTAAATATCTCCAATGCATGCAACCAAATATAGGTACTCAGCCAGAGGACAAGTACCTCCTAATACCACAACCATCATCCAGCAAATTCTAGAAATATTGAAGCAGATCAATAAGCAGCACCACATTCACCTGCTGAATGGAAACTTTTGTGGAATCATTACAATTTTGTTAAGTTTGATTTGATAAAATTGACACCAAAACTGCAGGTAGGCACCAAAGAAACCTACCTGCAGTTTACCTGACTTCATGGGCCCAAACAGCATCTAATTTTCTAGGTGCAAAGCCAAAACTTGCAACCTCATCTCCACAGGTCTACAGTTTTGATATCTCGCATGCACATGATTAAAATGTGTGCTCTTATTGACACCCTCAAATCACACTACTCTCCTGGGCTTTTGAGATCTGGCAGAGGTCACTTTGCCCTGCGTTTCTCTGGCTGCGGCATAATATATAAGAGTTGGTAGTGGGTTTACCACTGGCAACAAAACCTCCTATTTTGATTTAGGTCAAAATCTACAGCCTCATAGTAAGATACCCAAACAGCAGCTTCAACAACACGTATATCTGACTGCTTTCTTCTCGCTACTCCCGCGCCAGAAACGCAAAACTTTGTGGTTACCCAAGTGGCTACCTGGTGGTCCCTAATCGTAATTTTCGTTGGCGGCCTGGCTACCAGACCATCTCTAATTCCGCAAAACGAGTCCTCAAGTACAACGTAAGCACTGGATTTACTATCCTATGCAGAGTAATTTCACTATAAATCCTGATATAAATTTTAAATTTTTCTCTTTTTATTCAAAATAAATGGCCAATTCATATAAAATAATGAATATTACCGTTTTCATGTCATCGCAATTTAGAGTACTTTTCTCATGGCTTTATATGGGTCATTTTCGTTGCCGATGTGGCTACCTACCCATCTCTAACTTAGCTGTGGAATAACGCGAGTGAGTAAGGATAAATTATTTGTCACTAATTTGCATCGTCTGTCACTAAAGTTATAATGTTACCTAAAATCAGTCAAGGTAGCATTGCATATTATGGATAGTTCTTTTACGTGGCGGTAAGATCGTGGAAATACTTGTTTTGTGCTGGTAAGTGCAATTCTTGATCTCTGTCAAATCTCCGTGATTGGCTACCTAAGTTCTGGTCCTTGAACCTCATTTGGCTACCCACGAGCGTGGGCGAGTTGGCGAGATTCTTGACCTCTGCGAAATGCAGTTGAAATGCTCAAACTTAATCGTAATTTGTTTGTTTTACTCGCTTTCTTACTTTCAAATACGTTTTTTTTTACGTTTTTATGGACTAATGCTGCTAATTAATTTTTATGAACTCTTAAACCAATGTGGCTCGGTCGCCAGAGTAACCACTTTACTAGGGTTGAAATTTTGGCCGCAGTCCAGCCAATTTTCGGCCAGGCGGATATTTCGGCGCCCTCGGTCGCATGTCGTATGTCTGCCAAGTGTTCCCTCAGACGGACGCTTTTTGGTCGGCCTGTTTTTCTCACGTAAGGAGCCACACACTGGCGTGAAGTCTCACAAACAACCCCTTTTTTATCGCATTTCTTTGATAGGATCTCTAGCTCTAACTAATATACTGCGGAGCGTTGGCCGCGATTTGTGGACCAGCCTTATGCCATGGGGATCAAGAACCCAACCTATTCTTTCACTGACTCCCCTCACGTAGGGGACACCGATATATGTTGGGCTCCTTTCTTGTCCTCCAGTTTCTGAAGATGTCGTTGCTGTTGTACCTGCTGATGTTTCCTTTGGCTTTAGGGCACGTTGGATATATCCTCCGGCGTAACCATTTTCTTTGAAAACTTCTCAGAAGAAGTCAAGTTTTTCTGCTTTTGAAGCATCGTCATCGCAGATGGTGCTATCCCGACGAGACAGGCACTTGAAGGCACTCCGTTTTATGGAATTCGCGTGATGTGGGTCTGCTTTTAGGTATATACAGATTCAGGGGCGTAGCCAAGGGGGCCGGCAGGGACAGCCGCCCCCCTGAGGGTCCGAAGGGCCTCCTGAGGACACGGGCCGCGCGACGCGCGGCTCGCCCGCACTCTGCTTTGTTGCCAAATTTGAAATTTCATACCAGACAGGGCCCTCTTAAGCCCTTTTCAGCACTCTATTCTGTAACAAGCAGGGCCCTTTTTATCTATCAGAGCCCTTTTTCGCTGTCGCTGGGGCTCTTTCGGGGCGCCGCCCCCTTCCTGAGAGAAATCCTGGCTACACACCTGTACAGATTGGACGCAGTCTGTCTGAGGAAAACTTTCGTTTTCAAACGACCCTGATTTTTTATACTTCCTCATCCAAGAAAACAAGCTTCCTATCTTCCTCCGCCTCTTTGGTGAAATCTATGTTGGGGCTCGCTATGTTGATGTATTGATGAAATTCTTCCAGTTTTTTTTTTCGAAGCCGTGTTGCCAAATTATGAAATAATTATCGATGTACCGCCTCCAGTAGTTAGGTTTCAGTGGGGCTGAGGAGAAAAGACGCTCTTATAAAGCCTCCATATATCTTATGGAGCTTATCACTTATAAGCTCGTTTGTCAATGCAACAGAAATGCTAAGTCCCATGGGTGCAGCTTCTAACTGAAGCAATAATTCCCCTACACTGAAAATAAGAGTAGTTGGTAATTCCTTCATGAGAGTTCTAAGGAGTCCACGGATAGTTCGCACCGCTCGCGTAGGGTGTCGTCTTCTTCTGTAGGAGACAGTTCAACGTCATGGATCTGTTCAGTAAAGGTAGCGGCGTTTCTAACGGTAAATTTCGATTCTCCCAGCGCATGAAAAATTGCTTTGGTAAGGAAGGCTTTATACTTAACTTTATACACCGGTGAGTCGATCCTGCACGATAGGGCGGAATGGAACGTCCGTCTTGTGAGTTTTTGGAAGACCATAGAGTTTGGGAGGCACTGAATGCAGGGGCATTATTGACTGCGACAGGTCGGCTGACATTGCACCTCTCTACTTCAGACTCTTGACTGCCCGCATCCCGTTGTGTTTTTTGGTTGTGGAGTCTTTTGCGATATTTTCATACGCCCGGTCATCCAGAAGCTCATTAAGTTTTTCAATTGCTCAGAAGATAGAATGACTACTGTGTTCCCTTTGTCGGCTGGGAGAATCATCTATTCATTCATTCATTGAGCAAAATATTATACGTTCTAGTGCTTTTCTTTGCTGACGATGGATTATTAATGGCACAATCAGTGGAATAAGCCAGAAATTGACTCCCTTGAAAGGCAGTGTAACACCTTGGTGAAATCCCAGAATTTAGTATTTTTAGCCGAAAATCATGAAAATTTCCATGATTTTTTTTTGAAAATTTACAATAGGCTCAATATTTTCATATTTAAAATGTTCCTCTATGGTAAGAAATAAGCCTCTGTCTGTGCATAACGTCATGATCTTGCAACCACTACCATATCCAATAGGCTTCAATAGATGACTTCTCACCATGACGTCAGCATGACACCACGCCAACAGCTGACAGCTGTGACCGTCTCCTTGGGTACATTTTGGGTGTATTTCAGGTAGACTTTTAGCTTTTCTCTACATAAATGTTGAGTTCCAGCACAAGTCATATGTTGAGTAGGGGAGACCGGGGCAAAGCAGACACCTTAAGTGTTTTTCTAACATGGCAAGCTCAATAGCGGGCCGAAAATGTAGAGCTATACCTACACCCTGACATAGCCTGATTAATTTTGTCTCTAAAGTAAGAGTATCAACTTTAAAAAATCATTTAGAAAAACATGACAGTAAAATTTATACGCTAATTTTGTTTGTCCGCTTTGCCCCAACTCAGGGGCATAATGGGTTTTAGGAAGGGGCAAAACGGACAGTACGACCTGCTGTCATCGGACTTTTGGCAGCCCATAAAATATATACATCCATATCCCTGCCAGCCCGGGTAATATGGCGAAAAAAACATCATATTTTCGTTAAAGTGTCAACATCTATCAATTCAGTGCATATTTAGCCTGCTTTCATTTTGACACAAGACTGCCGCCACCCCAACCTGGACCCACTCCAGCTTTGTTTTCTCGCTGTTTCTTTGACCTCGCAATAATAATAAACTACTTAGCACACTATCCTAAATGATTGGGGTAAACCGGACCACCATACTATTTTACTTTGCACCATTCGTCCATTTTCCCCTTCTGTCTTGCCCGACAGCTACTCCGATTGAAGTTTTTACGTGTCGGAAAAAATAGCAGGCTTTGAGATTCGAAATTACCCTTGTCCTAAGCTTACACTGCCACTTATTCAGACATATCACCATCAGAATTAAACTCAGTTTGTCACTCGAAAAAACGAAGATTTAAAACTTGTAAATATCATAATCCTAGCAGGAAATCCTTTCCAGCCAGCCCGGGTCGAAATGATGCCGCTAACTGATGATATTGTGCTATACAGCTATATTCTGACGTCCTTGGTCTAAAACAGTAGTTCAACTTCTAAAATATAAATGGAAACACCACTAACATACCGAAATAGCTAAAATCCGTTTAGCCCCAAAGTCCGTTTTGCCCTGGTCTCCCCTACCGGATTTTCAGGCATGCTTTTCAACTTCTATCTCAGTTATCTATCTCAGTTAAAAGTACGTAATAAAGGTGCCACATTCCCTTTAACTATGATGTAATGACATAATATACGTCTTACTGGGTAACGCCATTTGACCGGAACTATTGAGGTCAATAACTTTGAGAATGATTTTGGGTCATTCCACATAAAATAGTCCAAAAGTACAGTCATAGTCTCCGATTGGGACAAAATTTAGTGGAAGTATAGTACCTATAGAAGGATTAATAGGGGAAAGTGGGGGTCACGGACACCGTGGGTAAGACGTACACCCCCTGTTTGGGACGAACTGACAGTCTATCCTTATCCTTACCGTCTCCTTCCATAGTTTGCATCACTTCATGTCCATTACGACGGTGCTTGAAAAGCCACCTCATGTGTGGAAGTGTCCGCAGCTGATAAATAAAAATAAGTGCCACAACCGGAAAAAGCGTGTAATACGCTTCCTTTTAGCGCGCGTCGGTCGCAGAGCAGCGTTGGGTCCGGTAAGCCCTCTAGGTTTTATACAATTTTCATAAAAGTAAAAACTGCAACTCATGTGTTGTTTCACAATCGAATTCGTAAGGTCATTGCATGGATGTTCCTATAGATACTTTATTGGTATTACGTAATATGGCTCTTCAAGATGCTACATTTTGTTCACCGCAGTCACTGACTGTGTAATCGCAATGACGTCCGATTCATATCCAAGTTTGTTTGGGAAGAAAAAAGTGGGATAAGACGGACACCACGTGTGGGGAAAGATAAACATGATGTCCATGTTACCCCGCACAAGAGTATGTTTAATTCTACATAAGATAAGCTTAAATAAAAAAGGCTGATAGTTTTTTACACAGGGCCCGAAATGCTGGAGAACATATTATTAAATTTGGGGGTCATCCAGGGGCAGGTGTACCCCTCGACCCTCGGCACCCCTGAAATGGTCACAGTGCCCCCTGAGAGATTGATGGGCCTCCTAAAGTGTCGCTTCCAACCACTCCCATCAGGAGTGGGGAGGGGCGCTCTTAGCCCTGCGAGAGGATTTGGCACCCACCTGATAGGTTTTGCGTTCCAAAAGTGATACCCCCTGGAAGGCACGCACCCACAGTTTTTATTTTGGGGGGCTGACAAAAGGGGCAGCAGGCTGGTGGAAGGGTCGGTGTTTTGCCTCAGGGGGCGCACTTGTTCACCCAAAGGGCGGTCAATTGTTGCATCCTGGGGGGTGGGGGGGGTGGTAAGAGCAGTGAATTATTTGCTCCACAGACCTAGTGGAATTTTTTAGGGGGCGGTGTGTTAGGTGCAGGGGCAGCAAAGTCAGTGTAGGGGGGGGGGTGGGCGGCATGTTGGGTGCAGGAGCGGAAGTCAGTGTAGCACTGTCTCTAAAAGTCAGGTGAAGGCTCATCCTTCCTCTCGATGGGCACCTTCGGCGCTCAACATGGATGTTGAGTTTACTGTCTGCACATTGGAGTTAAAGCGTTTGGGGGCCCGGGCCCGCTGCCTCCCCCCTGGGTGCGCGCCCGCTCCCTGATCCGGATGGCACCCACCGGCAAAGCGCCCTGCCCCCCCCGATTGGCGGTCCTGGATCAACGTATGCACAGTTCCACGGAGGCCCTTGATACTTTAATATTCTGTCATTAAAAAATTCAGAAAAGGCATGACCCCTTTGACCCGTTGACGGAAAAAGTAAGAAAATGCCCCCTTCACCACGCCAGACGGCAGTCGCCTCGTGGGTGGATGCAGATGGAAATCTTCAAGGCCTGGTTCGATCACTTTGTTCATGTTACCCATCTTTCTCCATGGGGTGACCATGTTACCCCATTAGGTGAGGCGAAATTGACTTTTGCTACTTTTTTCTAAACCTTACACAAATTTTCATATGATAATTACAGAAACATAACTGCTTGCACAGTGGTAGATAAATGTCAGAAGTATCTCTGAAATAGGAACGAAACAAGCTCATTAATCTATCGAAAACTCACACCATCATTACGGTGTCCGTGACTGTCCACTTTCCCTTACCCACCAAAGTTTAGTCGGCTGTGACCTCTGACGTCAGAGATAGAGGTCATCTTAGGTTAAACAATGATGCTAACATTGCTATCTTAAACCTTATATTCTAGTCCCAATCAAGACAAAACAGTGGAGTTGGTACCAAAATATAGAAAATACCAGGCTTATGTCAATTTGTGACCTTGACCTCTAAATTACTTTTGGCCTCTGAAGGTTAAACTCTAAAAAATTAATTTTGACAAATTTGTGCATGAAGCGATTTTTCCAAAGAAGGATGAAAAATAGCAATACATATTTATTTAGACACCCAATAAAAATCTCGGTGGGTACTTCAATAGTTTATGGCCAAGCATTATATTTTTTCTCCAGTCGTCGTTGAAGGAAAATGCCCTGAGGCTATAAATGGTCATTTTCTTTCTGTGTGACTTGTGTTGATCGGATTTAGATGAAGATTTGTGTGTGGTGTGTTGGATAGGTGTTCTCCTACTGTCCACTTGGTATGACCGGCCATGTAAGGTCAAAGGTCATCGATATATTTTCACGCAGATGAGCAGCTATTTTAGAAATTTTGTATCCTGGCTGCCACCGGTTCATGAAGTGCAGCCAATCTATTTTTCCGGAGATGGCAGATAGGTACACCATGAAGAGGTAAGGTCTTTTTAAACTTTGATTGTCAAAGGCCAAGGCAAAGATCTCGCCGCTTGAAGGTGCAACAATGGATTCAGCAGGGTAGTTGAATCCTGCCAGCCGTCACATCTGCCAATCAGTGCTGTTCTTTTTTCCCGCTGATATGGATTGTGCCCCCCCCTACAACCAATCGGCTGGGTCTGCTCCTGCCCCCCCCCACTTGAACATGCTTCCAACGTCCCTGGACCTACACTAAACACTGGAATCTGCAGTAAAGTCTACGAATATTTTAATCCCCTGGTGAGTGTTAGCAGTGTAAATACTTACACGGAACGCTCTTCATCAAGCTAAGGTTAGCTAGTCAACATTTACCGACTGGTTAGGCGATAAAAAAACATGGGATAGATTTCGGAAACAAAAGGTGCGAGTTTCTAGATACACACACACTGGGCCATATTGAAAGTCATCCAGCGGACTGTTTCCTAAAGAACTGGTACAGCCATTGCTCACCTATATAACTAGACATAATTGTTCGAGTAATATTACAGACTGCAGTGAATCCAAGTGGGTCATGTTTTTTTTACTAAGAAGCATGAAAGTAAAACTGATAGTTTTGGTTACGAAACCGACAGAACAGGTTTTAGTTGATCATGTCTTCGTCAGTTCCTTTACTACGTTCGCTGGTAAACGTATGTATACGCTGTTGGTAGATCAAGGCCTGCAACCAGGCGCCGAGTAATTGAGTCTTCCGCGTTGGTCCTGAAATCAGTCACGATACTCTCAATAGTGAAGATAAATAACCATTTCTGACGCATAGGCACGTCGTGTATCTTGGCTAGAACGTACTGTCTGAACAGCGCAGTCGACATTGTCGCACGCACTTCAGGGAAGACCGCACCGACTCGAGATACCTTTATTGAAAGGTACGTTCGAGAGGATTCCTGCATGCCTGAATGACGTCACACACTCACTTGTCCAAGACTGTATCAAGGGTGTATCAATACTATGGGTATATCCAGAACATTTTGAAAAGAGAACCATGTTCAAAAACAGAACAATATCTTTCTAAATTTCTTATATCAAAGAATTATTTGTGTTTTCTATCCTTTGCAACGAGCATCACAAAATTTGGAATATCTTCGATACTACCGGCGGTGGCAAAAATCCATTTACGCCCACGCGATCGATAGACAGACCAAAAATCCATTCACGCCCACGCGATCGATAGACAGACAGATAGACCTGTATTTTCATAATGAGACGCTACAAAAATAAAATATTGTTTCCGATTGGCTCAAAAGTACTAACGCTTATGTGCGGCGCCTCTTGCACGGCTGGTTCCCGAAATACCGCACCACCACAGAGGGAATCACCCAGTGCCGCCGCTCAGGGAACAAATGATTGGGTGCGCCGCCCACTCAGCGCCATCTCCGCCCGGCGCAGGCGCAGCTATTCAAATCGTTTTGTGTTACGGATGTGACGTCACACCATGAACCGGCCCTTCTTGCTCTTGGGGAGGGAAGGGGGCTGACTCAGATTCTCTCGCGACATTGGTACCAAACCATGAGACAACAAGCTCACACTTGGCGAGCGAGTGCAGGTGTGGCTCGGCTCTATGCGGGTCATCTGTATTCCTTCCGCAGACGGTGCCCGCTGCCCGTTTTCAGTGCGTTTGTACAGCGTCTGTACCATGGGCAGGTGAAACCTGGCACAGTATAGGGGCGCGGCTCTTATTAATGCGCAACAAGAGGGGACTTCTACACCGAGGAAAACAGTATATGCAGGGGTGATAAAATCCCAGCAATGACATGAAAACAATCAGTTGCTTATATGGTGGGTCGCTTTTTTACTTAAAACAGGGAAAATATCCGTCCTCGAAGACTTTGTTCCCGGCTACATTTACGTCGAACGGAAATCATCGATGTTTGGGGTCGCTAGATGTTATAGTGCTGGTACTTTCCACTTGTGAATTATAATAAGAAGCGCAGAGATTTTATTGATATTGAAGAGACATGGGAAAAAAACTTGCGAACCTCGTCTTAAAAATGTTTGCCTTTCCAATAAAAGGAATGGAACGATGGCGGTTGAACAATTTCAGCTCAAAATGTTTCACGAGATCCTACCACTCAACTGCTTCTGTGGTAATCGTAATAAGTATGCAGTAGTCACCATAACTGTGGATTAGTTCCCATTGCTCTGCGATAGTCTCCATAACTCTGGACAGTCACCATAGCTGTGTGATAATCGCCATAACTCGTGGTCCCCATTGCTCTGAGATAGTCGCTATAACTCTGCGGTAGTTCCCATTGCTCTGAGATAGTCGCCATAACTCGCCTTGGGCTGCATATTACTGCAAGTTGCATATTACAGCCAAGCTATTTTGTGATGGGAGGACTTCAAGCCTGACCTTTCCAAGGTGGTGTCACCCTCGAGTAGAGCTTGTGCCTCCCGACCTTCGTACTAAGCTTCGCAGCTCTTTTTCCCCGACAAATGAAACAGCTCAAAGGTAAGAAATAACACCACGAGCGGCCAAAGCCCACACATGGGTTGGCACGCCGTATGGCACATCACTTCTCGATCAATCCTCTCCCCTCGGTGAGTGATGTTCATGAATAATCCCTAATGCCTGCCCCTGTTCTATAAAACTTGAAGTTTCAGGTACTTTGTAGTGTAAAAGAAGCTGTTCTTCTAGCGCTAACGAAGATTTATCTTGTCTCATGTAGTAATATCTCACATGGACCAATGAGGGATCTCGAAGGCGCCTCAGGAGTAGACCTGAAGAGAGGCCGTAACGCCTTGGAAGATTACATCCACCTGCTCTCTTTGGATCGTTTGTACTCTCACCGCAGCCGACCTAGGTGCGTTACCCTCCTCCTCTGTAATGGTGGACGCACGTGCGAGGATAGTGCCGCTGCTGGACTGCTGTTTCGCTGCCGAGAGACTTTGGAGGATGGTGCCGCTGCTGAACTGCTGTTTCTCTGCCGAGAGACTTTGAAGGATGATACCGCTGCTGAACTGCTGTTTCGCTGCCGAGAGACTTTGAAGGATGATACCGCTGCTGAACTGCTGTTTCGCTGCCGAGAGACTTTAGAGGATGGTGCCGCTGCTGAACTGCTGTTTCACTGCCGAGAGGCCTTGGAGGATGGAGGCTTGGATCACTAATTGCCCGTGTCTGCTGATGTTTGGACCAGCTGGATCCTGCGGCGCTTGTGGCGGTTGTGATGGTCATGAGTGTTTGGGTGCATCATCTCCAATTGTGTCAGTGTTAAGGTCTTTTCCGGATGCTGAGTGCTAAAGCATGATGGTTGGTGCAGTACGGCCCAATGGCTGAGTGGTGGTGTTTTCGCCATGGATATCTGATGGTCACTAATGTTGCCTTCTTGGTCATTGTTTTGTCCCCAACGGATCCCCATATTTTCCCCATTCAATTTCTTAAATTCGTTCCTGCAATGGCATGCTAGGTGTATGCAATACCTTTTTTGCGTTGTGATCGGTAAAGAATTATGGCCATGCCAATTTTGCAGCTGCATTGACGCCATTCGTCAAATGGTTTTATCTGCCGGTAGCAGCGAAACGCCGCATGATTGTAGTGCCTCGATGCACGGGTGCAGTGTTGTAATCGGTTGCCGGCGTTTGCCGGCCGCCGATCAAAGCCAATTTGTCTGCACGCAGAGGCGTACACAATGTTATTAAAAAGGAGGGACATGTCAAATCTGATGTTCCGTTAGCTCTGTCAATACCTCTCCACCGTGTTTTGTTCGCAAGTCTAGAACTCATAAGTGAAAGGTGCAGTGCCTCCGGTGTTTTCTCGGAGTGGACTGGGTGGTGAGTTTGGCGCGAAACAAGCCAGAGTGACATCATAAACTCCACAGGGCGGAGACCTACTTGCCGGTCCTATCAACCACGAATTGATTGGTTTACTAGGGAAGGGAAACTGTTCGCTCTTTATTTGTTTCGTTTGGTGGAAGTGAATGCTGTTCCTTTATGGAGTCTGGAAGATATGTCAGTCGCTTAAATTTAAATGAATACTGCTGGTTTCATGCCGGGTGTCCAAAAAATCTGTCGGGATTCGTGTGATACAAAAATCGCACAAGTTTCTCGGAAATGATTTAATAGGCAAATTTTTAATGGGCAGATCTTCTGAAACTCCTGTTGTTTTATCTTCCAAAAAATATCAATTTTCTGGAAAATAAGCTCCTCCTTAGGGGAATGTTTTATCTAGAACGGATTCCGGGGGCAGGGTGTGCAGTAGGGGTGTCCAGATTCGGATGATGTCAAAAAGTCGTAGAAAGCTGCGTCTTTTCCATGGTTTCAATTATTCTCAGTTTGTTTATGCACAAAAAAGTCAGGTTTAAACAACATTTACGGGTCGCAAATTTGGTTCAAAATCGGAAGTTTGGTAATTTTTCGCCAAAATTGGTACATTCGTGCACATAACTAGACCGTCATGGATAATATCAATATAAATCCATGTTTATCGAATAGAATAACTTATTAACTTTCGTTTGAGACTAGTTTGTATATTAATATCACTTTTTGTTGACTTTTTATAGGCGTCAATTAATACAGTTATTGGCTGTCTCTGAGCGCCACTATAGTCCATGAATGTCTCTCCGCTTGAATGTATTTTCCCGTTCTGGGCCTGATAAGCACATACCCCGGCAACAGCATCCACGCTCCACCATATTATGGCTACTGGATGGTATTATCATCTTCCTTCCCCAACGGTAGTTTGGAAAATCCTATTCCTCTTCTTCTCTACCATATATTTTTTTGCCACTCGCGGATCCAGTACTGGTGTTTGATGGGGCCACCTGAGTGGAAGCGGGGCGGGAGGGGGAGTTGAAGCCCGTCATGTCTTCCTAAATGGAAGGCATGACGGATACAGATTTCGGTGTGCTGAGGCAATGAGCATGATAATAATCTGACAAGATGTTTACTGGCCTGCCTCTTCGAATCTTGGATGCGGTCGGGATCTAAAACCCTAGGATTAAATATTTGGGTATAGATAAATATCAGAATCAGCACGTAAAACCAAAAATTATTGGTCATAGTATAGCGAGCCCTCGAATTGTCGTGGTCTTAGCAAGATCTCGCATTGTTTTTGAAGGAGCGTTTTTGCACACAGGCATGATTTCCCCGTTTATTTTTCCTTCATAGATCAGTTCGAAAATAAAATGTTTCTTGGAAAGGCCTAGCTCGAAATTTCTCATGCAGGGTGAATGAGCTGAATTAGGAAAACTCAAATTTTCCCCCTTTTCTTCAAATCTGGTAACGTCACCTGAAGGTATACTAAATACATCTTGTATTTGTATTTGTATTTATTCAGTATATATGAGCAACAGGATTATCCCACTTACAGCTCAAGTCAATGGATAAAACAATACGTCAATATTTACAAGAGATGATGAACTGATAGTCACATATACAGTTACAACCGCAGAAATATTAAATTCAAATAAACATGTAAATATTAAATGTAAATGGGGTACAGCCTGCAACATAACACTGGTATATACCTTAGAACAATTCTGATGAAAAATAATCTTACATT
This sequence comes from Lepas anatifera, assembly GCA_034440635.1. Lineage (NCBI taxonomy): Eukaryota > Metazoa > Arthropoda > Thecostraca > Lepadidae > Lepas > Lepas anatifera. Next base: position 1,994,559 of record JAOTON010000386.1, read on the forward strand.
GATCATTCTAAAAATTTCGGAGCTATAAAAGCTTAAATGTTGCGTTTTACTTGCAATTTGAAAGTTCCTCCTTGCAATTTGAAAGTTCCCGCACGTCATACGTCAAAACCGTTGGACTGGTGAAGTTAAAAAATTTACAGAACGAATCAACCCCAGAGACTGATCTGAAGTTTTATGAAGGGGATGAGGTGGCTTAGTGGATAGCACCCTTGTCTTCTAAACCACCGGTCCCGGGTTCAAGTCCCGGCGGAGCCTCTGAATAAGTCGATCTGATCCCCAAAATCCCTTCCAACAGGGTGAGAGTTGGCGGTGCCGTATGACCCTGGCAGTTGGTGCGTCGTTAAACCCCAACAATTATTATTATATGAAGTTTTATGAGCATCGGAGGTGCAGGCTGTTACTACCTGGTCGATTTTTCGTGATACGAAATGATATGCATGTGGTATGCGTGACATGTAAATTTTCTTTAAAACAGCACAATGCAAAGAATAATCCTGGGATAGAAAAAACGCAATACCGTATACTTTGTTGCAACTAAAGAAAATTTTATACTTTTTTCATTGAAACTAGAAATAGATGAATAGCTTCTAAACTTGGCAGATGTTCCTGCGTATTTGAAGTTGTTCTATCCCTGGCTTGCTAAGGGGAAACAGATTTGTATGTCATATATTATGAGGATTAAATGTTGGCTCTATTTTTCAGGTTCGGCAAGCGCACGCCTGCTTCTCAGAGCGCACCGCTTTCGTCGTACTCACAGGTACGTGGTATAGGTACTGCAGTCTGGGTGGATGGTGGTGAAGGGCGCTTCCTGGTAGCCTGCGCCGCTTCCCGATCAGTCACTGGTGCTGTATTCTGCTTGGTATTCTGTGGTATTCTGGTGGTATTCTGGGTGGATGGTAATGAAGGGAGCTGTAGCCTGCGCCGCTCCTGATCAGTATTGGTGCCTATTCTTGTATTCTGTGGTTCTTTTTCTGGTGGTATTCTGGGTGGTATTCTGGGTGGATGGTAATGAAGGGAAGCTGTAGCCTGCGCCGCTCCCGATCAGTCTCGGCTCAGATGTGGGGACCGGTTCTGATCGATCAGGACGTCTTGGGCGTAATCGGGTCCAGTCACATCCTGTCTCCAATTTACCAGTCCATCAGAACTGGGCGTGGCCGGGGCGGGTCCGGGCGAATGGTGCTCACCTGGCTGCTTCTGTGTTGGAGCCGATGACCCGGCTGGTTCTGTGTCGGAGCCGATGACCCGGCTGCTTCTGTGTCGGAGACAATCGCCTGTGTGACCTAGCCTCCAGTGGCGGCAAAGCCGACTTCTGACCGGAAGCAGTCATTACCGTGGGCTCAGTCCTTGCTGGGGATTCACGTCCCGACTGGTCTTAGTCTGTGTCCCGGCTAACTAAAGAAGCCGAAAAGACGCCAAGTCTTTGGGGCGGACAATACATGTATAACGTAACAGCCAATACAGGAACTGCAAACCCAGACACCCCAACGACACCACATCGCTTAACATCTACTACAAATCACCAAAAACATCATCTCTCATCATGAAAAACAACCCAACACAAGACCAGACACCAATCAAACAAACCAATGTCATCTACTACTATAAATGCAACATAGGAGACTGTGCGCTCCAGATAAGTAGTGGATACATTGGGAAAACAACCACCACACTCAGCAGACGACTAACCATGCATTTACAATGAGGAGGGCCACTAACACACACTGATAAATTTCACGACGAACCACTCACACGAAGAACACTAGTAAACAACACGACCACCCTCGCAAAAGAACATAACCCACGCAGACTTGGAGTTTTAGAAACCATTCTGATCAGACAAAAACAACCATCAATAAACCTTCAGACACACGCACGAGGTATACTCACATTATATGAAGGTAACAGATTGAGAGTGTGATTCGTGATATGTGTTGGTTCATGATTCGTGAAATACCTATTGTGTTAGTTGATAGTTCGTATCTTATTTAAAACTAATATTTGCGATCTGTTACAACTGAAAGTGCCGTGTGGAAAACATGTTAACATTTTGAGGGAATAATTTTCAAACTTGAAATAGATCATAACATGATTCATTCTCCACCTTTTCACCAAACCATCGACTACATTTAAATGCCTGAGGATAAAAGTGTGTAACTTTTGAAACGTCGCGCTATATATGTGTATATATATATATATATATATATAAACGAAATGGAACCATGAAATACCTTATTTCTACCTTACTTATGTCTTTCGGATCGGTCCTTAACCATTTTAATCCGGAGGAAAGGAAACAAGCAAGAAGCATCGGAAAACTCTCAAGAAAGCTCATTAACACAAAAGCTGCTGTGACTTTTAACAATATATGTTTAGAAAATAACTTGCTTCCTAAGAATTCAAATATATATATATATATATATATATATATATATATATATATATATATATATATATTAACACTTAAACCAACACAGCAGGCAGATGAACGAGTTTCGACAAAAATTGTCTTCTTCAGCATCTATGGTAGGAGGGATAAAGAACCCGTCATCAAGACATGCAGCAGTTCATCGTTTGGATTTTTGTGCAAAATTATCGTGCGACAGAACTATAAAGGCACCGTTTTTGAGGATATTCCAATAACGCTTCTTGAATTATTCTATAATGTATACAAGCAAACTTTGAGACATTCTAGACTTATCACTGTTCTAAATAATGTTCTTTTTTATTTTTCATCATTATTGTTCTTGTTATTATTTATAAACTTATATAAACTATTACTATTTCTCTCTCTTTCCTTAACCAACTCCTAATACAGCCGCAGATTTTGCCCATTTTATGAAGCCTGGTCTAAGGTTAAAAGCATATATATATATATATATATATATATATATATATATATATATATATATATATATATATATATATATATATATATATATATATATATATATATGTATTGCTTGTGATGTTGAATGCCAAAGCATCTTTGAAGTTTTATGGTTTTTATCGGCTTATTCTTATTAATGTTTTACTTATGTCTTATTTATGGTTCCGTATCGTTGGGCAAATTGTGTATGAGGCTCCCTAGACCAACCATATTTCACACTTCTGTTACAGTTAAATGGCTTCGACACGTCCTTCGTCATCATCAGAGCACTTATAAACAATGTACTGACACAGTGAAAATAATGATATGCATATAAAAACACTTCCTAAGTAATCATTATGTATGAAAAAATGGATATATATAGTATATATATATATATATGTATATATATATATATATAAGTATGTATATATAACACTCGTTGATTTGATCAGGTAACATTATAGCCAAGTTACAGTAGATCTCTATGAACTAAGCTATTTAGTAGTTCATGCTGTTGAATACTTGTCGTAGTGTCTCCAGCTGAGCAAAGTGGAGTGCTTCACTTCTATGCAACTCTTTTACACGAATAGAACGATTCAACACTGATTAATACGGCTGAACAAATTCTGCGTCGGCAGCTGCCAGGTAAACACCCCCCCCTCATTTTAATGTCAGAATCAGAAGTCGCTGTCCAATAGTTCAGTTAAGCGCCAAGAGTTGCTCTGTTCAGTGATGAAGGGTGGGGTGAGGAGTGCTTCGAAAATCCACAACTTTCGATGATGACGCTGACGTTGATCTGCACAAGCCTCCATGATGACTTTGCTCTCCTGCAGGTCTTGCTTCGTCAGTTTAATTCCATGTTGCTGAGTTCTATGTTCGTGTGGGCTTCCGGTGTTTTTGTACATTGTACAATGCATTTATATACCTATCTAAGGGATCAAACTTGGAGATTTAACCGGCAAACCGATTGGTCATTTAAATCATGAAACCAAATTAGTATTCCCAAATCTATTCAAATGCATAAATACGGCCACGGTACATCCCCTTACTCCACCTGAAGACATCAGCACGTGCACCCGCACTCCAGATTGTGCTTCAAAGCGGGAAGAGCCACCGCCATTCAGCACCCTGCTCAGGTCACCGCTAGATGGCTTCACGGCGGCTTAACATCATAGGCGAATCCAGGGGGAATAGGGAGCGACCCTCGGTACCCTCAAAAAAGGTTGATGCTGATTAAACTTGTCTACTGTGTTGAAAACACCACTATTTTGAATGATAGTCTCGAGTATTAGATATCTATAGCAGATTGGCAGCTGAGGGCAATACTGTGAAAACAGATTCAGTCAATCTCGATATCCACCGTACTATGGAGAAATACCATAATGTAACGTGTGCTTTCCCCTATTTCTTTCGTCTTGAGATCTCAGGGGTCTCCCACACATAAAAGTAATTTACCCAAATAAAATGTATATACATGAAGCCTATTTTTACTGAACAACCCGTCGCATCGAGCGCTAGCGTTCGGGGATAAACAGGGTAGAGAAGTAATTATTGATAATATTGTATCTGTAGCCAAAAAGCGTACTCATCAGCTAATTTGAGCAATAAAAAACAGCTGCTAGCTAAAATAAATTAACAGTTTTCGTAATGCTGCTGGTATAGATTTTCCGCGGAATTTAACACTTTGAATCTGCCAAGTTCGGTATATCAGATGCCAGGAGAAGATCCAAATAACCCCTTATCAATAATGATTATATCTCTGGCTGCAGTACTGCAAAATCTGTCAACGTTCAATCTGAACATATATTTATCGTTACGAGGACCTCTCGTGGATTTGGGTCACCTCGCTTCTGACATTAAAAGTTGTAACACAGTCATAAAGACAAGTGGTAAAAGCATGCCCTGTCAATTAATTTTGAAGTTACATTTCTTTTAGATGTGCCATCCTTTGCATATTGATTGAGAAATTCACGCATAAGGCTCTCTGTGATGATACCTTGTGCGTTTTTGTAGTATGTACTATGTTTCTTTCTCGCGTTGGTTGTTTCGACCAGTGATTGACTGTGGGATGAAGTTGGCATCTTTTGTGCACAACTATTTTCCCTGCCGTGTTTCAGGAGCTGAATCGAGACTACTGGAGTCAACACCAGACCCGCGAGCCTCAGGCCCAGCTCGGCGACTTCGGAGGGAGTCAGACGCGTGAGAGGGCGCTGGCGGGTCGGCTCTTCTCAGGCTGGCGGCCTGAATCCCGCCCCAGCGATGACGTCACCGCTCTCTGAAACTACCCACAATGCAGCAGCGTGCTATCGAAGCACCGGCGACTGCGGCGCGCATTCGTCACTCAAATTCCACTCTTCGTTATGTGGGCCTAAACGTCACCATCGGATGATACGGTAATGCCAAAGAATAAACATTTCAAAGAGGTCCGATAGTACCCTGAGAGTGTGCCTCGTCGGTTCAGGTACGACCAAATAGATCCGTGAACACCATGCATTTTCATCCCTGACTTTCTGCTTGTACTTTGTTGGAGGGGTAAGGGTGTGTTGCGGCTATGACGCGCAGTTATAATCGGTTACATTTAGTGCCGCTGTGTATACCCTACCTGGTGCAGCCTTCGCTGGTGCGTCAAGCAGAGTGTGCACGAAATACGCGGTAGGATGTTTTGAGGCGGGCGACAGGGTGCTGCTATTTTGCATGATCTTCATTTTGTACTTAAAAAAACTGCCGGTTAACTTCTATGAGTCTCCTTTTCTTCCTAACTTTGTTTGACCCTTTTGCAGTCAGTTGTTGCATAACCTGACGAGAAAGATTGTTTTATCCCGTTTTCGGACGTGATCTCTAATGATATGTAATCTGAATGGTGAGGAATATGACGAATATATGATTTTCTGGAGGATTTGTACCTGTTTAATGTCGATCTAAATAACAAGATACGAGAATATATGCTACTTCGGATCGGCGGTCGGTGAATCGGACATGTTGATACATAATTGGGCTTATCGGACATAGAAACTGACTCATACATAGTTTGGCATATCGGACATACTTCGGCGACGGCCTGACTACGCGAACTGGCCAATTTTTCGGACAGTACATGAATAACATGTAACATGTAATAACATAGCAATAACATTCCTATAGGAATAACATGTAAATGGAGGTTTTTATCACGACCTCTGAATTGGTATATATAGAGTAAGACAATCCACGGTTGGAATCTCCGTAGTAAACCGAATCGAATAATATATCATATGACCTTGCTAGGTCAAATCTAGGATTTAACCTGACCTGAGGTCAAGTCAAGATGCACTTATGTCACGATGAATATCATAAGAACAGCAAGGATCAGACGAGTCGAATGCCGTTAAAATAAACTCTGTACCGCCATCCATTACTAAGTTATTCAGTTTAAACCATTTGACCCATGCATAAATCATATTGAACATGCAATATGATACTGAAAATGGGCCGAGGATGCTATGGTTTGGAGAATGTGAAGGCATTCTAAGCTGTATCTACAAAAATAGGACCATTTTCGTCCAACTCCCATTTCCGCCATGCATTTCCAATGGATAGAGCATGGCTCGTACCTCACGTTAGGTCATCGGCATAAAAAATACCGGATTGTATGGTGTAGTGCTTGGCTGGCCATTATGTGATATGAATTCCAGTTGGATATATTCACCCTGCTTTTACTTATGCTATCTCTAACTTTTTGGAGGTGGTCACTTGAGCTGCATTGGTAACCTGACCTGAGATGACCCAACCTTAAAATTTTGACTTAGCTTTAAAAATGACCATAGAAAAGGTATACCAAGTACGGCGCCGCATAGCACCGCCGTTGTTATCATATCTCAGGAAAACACGAAGGGTACACACCCCAATCAATGTGCGCGTTAATACTGCTGTTTTGACTAGTTTTGTCAAAAAGATGCTCGATAGCTAAAATGCATAAGAAGTAATTCACTGGATCACCTTGCCTGCAGGATCTCTGTTGCTTTATTTCTTTAGATGATTGTCTGGTGCATGTAGGGGTCTAAACACTTGCCGATCTACCTACGCCGTCGGCGACCCTATCATCTTTTGGTTGGCGACCCAGCAACCGTCTCAAACTCTGATTCCATCTGTTTTCCTATGATTTTAGCTTCCACCATCCGCTCCTGCTTCTAAATATGCTTACCCTCTCCACTGTCTCCACCCGTCATCGTAATACATACAGAGCCCATCAAAATCTATTGGATGAAGTCTGCCAGTTCCTTTGGCCAAGAATGGGCAGAATCTACTTCGACAAAGAGCCAAGTTAGCCTTCGTTTCCCGCTTGTTTGGCGTTTCTGAAAGACAGCTTGGCTACAACGGGGCATCTTTGGCCGATTGCATCTGGTATCATCACCGCCCTTAGTTGCTGCTAGTCTATGCTAGTTATGTTTCTTCTTACTACAATTTTTGGTTCCAATTTTATGAAAAACGACTGAAATGACCTGGTACTTTAGATGATGCCATCTTCCTGTACCGTATTTATGTACTATTTCTAAGTTCAAACTAGAATGTACTAGAATCTGTCACGAGTCGGTACCAAGTCGGTGATTTTCATTCTTTTTCTATAGGCGACCAATGGGCGACCAGGTCGGCCGAAACCGCCGACTTGCAGTGGTCGCCTGGTCGCCGGTGGTCGCCCTGGTACATTTTCGGTGTCTGCGGCCTTCAGAACGAGCGCGGCGCGGGCTGCCGCTAATATTTTTGTATTCTTGTTGGGAGCAGTGAGCGCCGTTTTTGACGACTGGTGTTCAATTTGTTAAATCCAAGGGGCTAAATCAAGATGTGCGTTTATCATAGACAGTCCGTGCAATCTAGGTGGGTTTTGGAGTCTACTTGCAATGATGTTTCCTTGTTTTGCTTTATCGCGAAAAGTCTCAGAAGGAAAAAACTTGAATACAAGTGGTGCATGTTTAAACCCTTTCCAACCACAATCACACTAAAATGTCATCGTAAACATTGTTGTATAGTCCACATTCCCAAGGGGTGGATTTCCTAAATGATTTTTGGGGTGCCTAATTATGAGACTATCCATAACAAGTATACTGTTTTTGATACCACCATGTTCTTGCCTTATACCAGTGTGCAAAGTACGACATTTTTAAGAGATCTCGTCGGTGTGAGTGCCCTTGGAGACAGGACCGACTGGTGCAAATTTTATCAACCTGGTGCGAACTTGCGAGGTTAGTGACACTTAAACTAAACAAATAATGGCTGAATGGCTATTAAGACACAGGAGGGGCCTTATAAAAATTCCTTAACTAACTGACTAATGATTGAGGTAGCATTGCATTGTAGGGGTAGGGATGGGTGCATTTTTCCCTGGTATGTGCCAGATTAGTGCGAATTTTTGGAGGCTGGTGGTGCGAGAATTTTAGATGGCTGGCGCGACTCGTCTGGCATGCTGCCATACTTTGCAGACTGGGCCTTATAGCTGGACATATAACTGGGTGACCAAGTAGGCCTGTTATTTATAAATTTTAAAGTCCCTGAAATGAGAAATAGGAAAATTTTAAGGATGCTCTTAGTAGGCCAGAAAATAACTTGATCTTTCATTTGGGGGCCACAGCAGTGATGGGTGCAAGGGATCCCTGAACTCGAGTCCAGGACCCCTTAAGTTTGAAAGGATTAAGGGCGGCCTGAGGAAAAGGGTATCCCAAAATTGATTAAACCAGGTCTGTGAGGCAGAAAATACCTTGCTACTGCCCCCACCACTAGAATACAAATGATGGGGCTACAGATGGAGCTTTGAAGTTTAGAAGTTGTGAAAATGGCATTAAAGGTACTGAAAACAGGTTTTGTTGTGCTAGGTTGGCTCACGTCATGTTCTGTATGGCCATGTGTCTTGGTCTGTATATATTATTATCTCAAGTGGCAATATAAATCAAATATTAAAAATTTTTTTATTGTTTCACTAGGTATCTATTAATTTATTTTGTATATGACTAGGGTTTTATTTACACAGATGCACCAAGACATGTGAATGATCATAATAAACATGTTGAGCTTCAATATTTGAAGCAGGGTATAAAGTTTGATTTCTGTTTCTGCTTCAAAGATAAATGTCCTCTAAAATTTTAAGAACAGAAATAAGCCAGGTAGAAAGAACAAAAGTTTGTTTCATGGCCTAAAATATTGTTCTGGAAAATGGTCTCATGCATTCCCATAATTGAGAATGGGTGTTCCCATCTATGGGTCAAACATTCCCATTTATGGCACTGTTACCATTTTTAAGTCACACCAACCACAGTTTCTCCCACTGATTGATGATGATAGCCACCCTTTGGGTGAAGTGTGCCATTTTGGTTGACAGCATGCAATCTCAGAGGGCTGCCTGCCCCTTACTAAAATCCTAGATCCATCTCTGTGCATTGGTACCCCATAAGGGATATAAATGTGCATTCCTGCACACCAAATATGTGATAAACCATTTCCAATTTGCCAGAAGACTCCACTGCAAGGACAATGGTCCAATCCAAGTCTGCCAAACATAGAATAAGCTGTGTCTTTTGCACATATGGATGCACACTGGGTGATCAAGGTGTGTGTGTATGTTTTTAACTGACTGATTATATGCATCCAAGTTTCTGATAATATCTTGTATTTTTGTCACAAGAAAGTTGAATCGTTTTGTTTTCTCTAGTATGGATGAAATATGGAAGCACTGCCACAGAGGTACAGCAGAAATATCACAGAGAGATTGTGTCCACCACAAAAGAACAGGTTGCTGAAATGCAAATTGTTCTTCTCAGTACCCAATCCTAGTCCAAATAGGTCATCAGCAACTATTCTGGAAACTTTTTCAGTCCTGATTATTAATGCTAAAATGCATCAATTAAGAGCTTTGGAAATAGTTATCATGGGAATGATGTCATGGAAAGAAAACAAGGTTATTCCCAGAGACAGCATTGCTATTGCTTTGAATAGAACCATGTTCAACAATGGAGTGAAAATTGGGCCTCATCTTAGCAATGGTTGATATTTTCCACTGCACTTCTGACGAAATGTTGCCAATGAGTAATGTTTGAATTATTTATTTGAAATGTTACAGGAATTTATCTGATTTCTGACGCTTCAAGGTGAAGAATCACAAGTATTTCACGACGCATGTATGTACATGAAAACATTTTTTCTAGTTAAATGAAACATCGGAACTGTTCTGAGGCTCTTTTTTAAGGTGCTGCAAACCCTTTTATTTGTCTCTAAGATAAGGCCTAACAATTTTTCACATGGATGGACACAAAATAAAACCATTATTGATGAGAGAACAACAATGTTGCATCAATCATGGTTGTATCTTGCTTGGTATAAAAGTGATGGGCGAAAATGTTAATGCCTGGGGACGCTCCCACGGAATTTTTACAGGGAACGGACCCGGGCTTGTGCTGACCGGGGCAGGGAATTGTGAGCATATTTGGTACCTGACAGCATTAATGACGAACCGAAAATTTTGGGGAGACCTCCCCTGGTTGGCCAACAGGAGGATGCGTAGGTACCCCGTCCCACCGCTTTCGGCGCCCATTTAATTGCCCTTGTGTAC